>CM038677.1:551381602-552102584 GCA_021605205.1 Aegilops longissima | reverse complement strand
GAACTCGCAAAGAGAAATATCAGGATAGATGCTTTGGAGCGCCTTAGCGACAAGATACCAACTATCCTATGCGACCTTGAGAAGATATATCCTCCAGCCTTCTTTGATGTGATGGTGCATTTGGTTGTTCATCTACCGATGAGGCACTACTTAGAGGTCCAAGACAAGATGGCTGGATGTACCCTATTGAAAGGCGGCTAGGCACTTTCAAGGGCTATGTTAGGAACAGAGCTAGACCCGAGGGTTCCATTGCAGAGGCCTACATTGCTACGTAGTGTTGACATTCTGCTCAAAATACATTGAAACAAATTGATCAGCTTAGCAAAGAGGTGGGTGAAGACAATCCCGGCTCAATGTTTTCGATTATTCTGCTCAAGTTACTGTGGAAGAGTCGACAAGAGGACAAGCCTAAAGATTTGGAAAAATGGTTTGGTATGTGTTGAATAACCGTCTCCGCGATACTACCTTATATCAAGTAAGTGCAAGATTACAGCTTATACATCGTAATCTACTAAACATGCAGCACATTCTTATATATTTAGATGTTTGACGCGATCACTATGTTGTGCAGCATCTACAAAGAGGAGTTATCGCCGCAAAATCCAAGAAACATTGACAAATTGGTTATGGCAGGATTTATGAAATGGTTCAAGAACCATGTAAGCTTTTGAAGTGCAATCGCCGCTTTTTTAATATATTGAGTACATAAGATGATCAGCTTGTCTATTTTCTAACCATAGGTTAAGAAGATGCGGAGGATGGGTAGGCAGTTGATGATGCCCATTACTCACTAGCAATGGGTCCCAAACTCGGTAATACATTATGAATCTTGCATTGTTGGAGATGTGCGCTACAACACCCTTGCACGAGATGAAGGCAGAAGACACAAAAAAGTGCCATCATGAGCACGGATACGATGACAAAGAGACAATGAAATGTATGCTAACATAATGTACATTGTTCGCTTGCAGATATCTCCAGTTTCGAGGATCATCGGTGTGTGGTTCTCACAGTTGTCGCTGGTATAGCCTGTTTTCCGGATCGCAAACCCGAGCTGATGATTATTTCAAATCCATCAATGTCAAGGCGCGTATCGCATCAACGAGCCTTTTATTTTGGCAAATCAAGCAACATAGATATTTTTCTTGGAAGACACATTTGCACGTAGAGATGACTAGAGAGTATTGCAAAGGTTTGAGCAGAGGAATTCATTTAATGAAGTTGCACAACAAGATGATGCTTACACCGCCCCGATGTACAAGATAACACGATGTTCCTAATATCTTTGAGAACCATCATGTCAATGACGCCGATTTAAAAGATTGCCCGTCGTGCTATGGACATACAAGATTTGATCAAGAAGAAGCCAACGCTCGAGGACGTTGAGGACGAAGAAGAAGATGACACTGGGGAATTACGATTCAGATCGATACACATGGCTAAGATGTTGACGCTGCTATGCGGATGATGATTACATTGCTTTTGTCATATTTGCTCACAAAAGATGTTTTTATCTACTATGTGAAACTGTGTTTGCTATGACAACTCAAACCTGATGAACATGTTGTTTAGTATTTTGCTGTGAGAACATCACTTGTTATGTATGCTGATTTGTGTTTGGTGATTGTATGACAACTAAAACATGATGACATTGTTGTTTACTTGTACTCATATTTGGCTGTGAAACTTGAATTTGATGACATAGTTTGCTGTTGGACTGCAATTTGCTCGACGCCTTCGAATGAGAACAAAGCTGACCAAGGGCCTCGCTATTTATTTATTTATATGAGCAAAAGGATACCCCGATTTCGTTAATAGAAATCATTAGATGTTCACAACACTACGCCCAGCCTGCTACATGTGTTTCATTCATTACTAGTTTCAGCAAAGTGCTCATGTCGTAGCTAATCGAATACATCACGAAAGTGCTACATACATCGCAAATAAAGAGACAATCATCCTACAGAGCACATCGATTTTGCCCATTATCTTCACAAGCTCTTTCATCTCCTCATTGTCTGTCAAGGCCGCTCAACAGCTATTGCTTGGCCATGATCGAGGAACTGCATCTTTAACCTTCGCTCGTGATCTTCCTCTTCCGTCGTTCCTTTAGTTACTTGTCCAACACCCCAACCTGCTGGTATTGGGATTCCTTGTCTAACCAAATAATCAGCGAGTTGTATTCCCCACATCAAGAACTTCCCGTAAATACAAATCACACGAATCTTCCCTTTTCGCATGAATCAAATTGGAAGATCATCAACCAAACTATTAAAAAATCAGCAACCAAAGCAGCAGAACAACACTTAAACATATTATTACCCCATGATTCGGCATTTGTAGAAGACTCGCCAGGTTGCGGATTGTGGTTGAGACGCGACGGATGACTCGCGTGATTTGCAGCAAAGGGCACCACACCAACGCACGGGTTGCGATGAGCAATCGGTTGCGGTGCGCTGCGGCCGTGGGGGTGTGATGAGACCCACAGCGATGGTATGCGGGTGGCGACTTGGCGATATCTGGTTGTTGCTCGCTAAAGAGCAGGAGGACGAGCAGCCGGCGGACATGGTTATCGCGGCCGAGCTTCGATGCTAGGTAGAGTAAGTAGAGAAGAGGAGAAGCGAACGTTGGATATGTCGGGCCATTACTTGCGAGTAGCATAGCACCATATATAGTCATAGTCTAGGTTTGGATTCAACCAGCTACATGGAGCACGCCTTTCTTTTTCTAAAACTCAGCAACGCCTCTTTATCGGTACACTAGCTTGTTCTGTACACCTTCCCAAGTCTTTGATTTTCTTTCCTTTTTTGCGAGGAAGGAAGGAGGACAAAATTGAGAGTTCCTCGACTCAACCCAAGACCTCTCGTTGAAAACCAAGGGTGCTAGTCACTTATGTGGCGAACGCTCCTTGTGAGGAAGACGGCGATTTAACGCATTTTCCTCGCAGTTTTCTTCCTATATATAAAAAGTATGCTACTTGGTGTCCGCTTAGTCGAAAAACGATTGGGCCAACCTTGACCGTTGATTGACATTCAACGTCTGTCGCTGCTTCTTCGCCTCTTCTTCCTCGAGCCGCCAAAGCTAAAGCAGCGCCAAGGGACCGGCCTCACGCCGCCTCCCACGGCTGGTCTGTGATCTTCCCCGCTCTTGTTCGCTCTCGTCCGAGGCCTCACCATCGCCCTCCTCCTTGGTTCACTGGCACAGAAGCTGCTGTCTCGGTGTTGTCAACATGGTCAACAACCGAGAGGAATAAGGAGATGACTGTATATGGTGAGGATGACGAAGAGGGACCCAAAGAAATGCTGCAGTAATTTTGTTTTTGGGATGAAGAAGGGTATCAACTGGGTTGTGCGAGACCGTGGTCTGCCTAGCCAGCTTTTATTTCATATGTTTAGCACATGACCAACCCAGTTTGTTTTTTTTCCTTTCTCAAAAATGGCTAGCCAACTATTTTGTTTTTTGCGTAATAACCAACATAGGCCTACTTGTTTTTTACGCCTCTCGGGCCGGAAATCTTTCAAGACGAGGAGGGATGCATTTTCCCAGAAAATGGGCTATAAGTAATAAGAAATGGGCTATAAGTAATAAGAAATGGGCTATAAGTAATAATAAATGGGCTGTAAAATGAAAAAAACAGCAAACAGCAATTAGTTCCAAAATACTGCTTTTCTTTCGGATTTTGATATTTGAAATTTCATTGTTTTTAAAGGGTAAAATTTCATTGAATTTAAATTAAGGTATATTTAGATTTAAAATTAATTTGAATCTGGCTAGAAATTTTGGGCTATATGTCGTTTAGGACAGATTTGGAGGTGACTTGTGGGTCTACTAGGTTGACGGTACTTTGGCTTTGTCAACTTAGTCCACAAACGATTCTAGAAGAAGTGATCGTTGGATGTTAATCCAACGGCCCGGCCGCTTCTTCAATATCTCGATCTTCTTGCTCCACCACCCAAACCAGCTCCGTGGACTGCTCGCCCCGCCTCCGTATCGGCTGTTGTGCCGCCGCACAGCCGCACCGCCCCACCCTACTTCATTGCTGGCCAGCCAGTCCTCTACTCACCCACACCTCTTGTTATTTTCCCGACGACAGCCGGACCAAGAAACCTCAGATTCCCCACCGCATGGCCAACCATTGCCAAGTCTTCCCGGCCCGCCTCGCTCCCTTCAGAGGCCTCGCCGTCGCCCACCGCCATGGTGCTCTTGGTGTGGCCTGGTCAACGTGGTCAACGTGGTCAACGAACGACATCCATCGGTCGTGGACTGTACGCGCAAAATAATGATTCCTCCACCTGAAAGCTGGGACCCACCGGAAGGGCCTCTGTATTTCATGAAAAACGTTCTCTACCGACATGTCGGACCCACCAGCTATATCTTCGCACGCAAGGAAGTGCCTCCTTATTACGCACAAAAAATGAATACCCACCCTGCTAGCTGGGACCCACCATAGTGGGAGGATGACTTGTGGGCCAACATAGTTGACGGGGACGCAGAGCTTTGTCAACTTAGTCAATATGAACGATTCTAGCTCCAGTGACCGTACGATGTCCATCCAACGGCCGTAGTGCTTCTTCAACCTCTGGTCTTCTTGCTCCATCCGCCCAAAGCAGCGCCGGTCATGCCGCATGCTCCTACCTCCCGTGGCCGGCTGTGCTGCTGCGGAGGCCTCACCGCCCCCTACTATTCCCACCGCTGGCCAAGCCCTGCAGCAACGGCAGCCTCACACCGCAGCCGAACCAGTGAACCTCAGATTCTCACCGCTGGCTTCCACCGCCGCGTCTTTTCCGGCTCAGATCGTCCCCTTCCTAGGCTCGCCGCCGCCCACCGCCGTGGTGCTTTCGCACGGCCTGGTCAATGTGCTCAAGGAACGACTTCCATCGGACGTGGATCAGACGTGGAGAGGCCGACAGCTAGGTCCACGGCCGCAGCAAGGAAGTGCCTCCTTATTACGCGGAAAATAATGATTCCTCCACCGACAATTTGGGACCCACCGGATGGGCCACTGATTTCGCGGAAAAACGTTTCCTCGATCGCTGGGACCCACCAGCCTTCATCTTCACACGCAAGGAAGTGCGTCCCGCAAAAAACTATTCGCTTCGATCGCTGGGACCCACCAGCTACACCTTCGCACGCAAGGAAGTGCGTCCCGCAAAAACAAAACGATTCGCCCCGATCGCTGGGACCCACCAAATACATCTTCGCAGCAAGGAATTGCTCGATACGGACCCACCTGGTCAAGCGCACGTAGCATTGTCATCCCGGTCGCGAATGTGTACGTACATACCGGTCGATGTAGAGGCGCGACGTGTCGTAGTAGAGCGCGCACGTGTCGTAGTAGAGGCGCCGCACATAGCATGTACACATACGCGACAGCCGCCGTGGTGCAAGAAAGAAAATACGCCACGTATGTGTACATACGGGCGGGTCTCAACGCCTACTCACGATACGCACGCCAGGGCTCATGTACATGGCTGGGTCGAAATGGAGAAACAGCGCCGCGTCGTGTTCATGGGGAGGCAACGGAATGCGCCGTGTTCATGGGGAGGCAACGGAATGCGCCGTGTTCATCGGGAGGCAACAGAACGCGTCGTGTTCATCGGGAGGCAGCGGAATGCGTCGTGTTCATCGGGAGGCAACAGAACGCGGGAGCCAACCGCTTGGACGGAACAGCGATGGAAACGAGGCTCGCGCATCGCAGAACGGAGGAAACGGCCTTGTGTTCGACCGCCACGCTCGAACGGGTCCCGTTGATTGAGAGGGTGTGGTGTACGCAAAACGGAGGAAACGGACCTCCTACGGTCAAACGGGGTCCTGTTGATCGGGAGGGTGTGGCGCATCGCAAAGGCGGATTTAAACGGACCTCCCACGGTCGAAACGGGGTCCTGTTGATCGGGAGGGTGTGGCGATCGCAAAACGGATTTAAACGGACCTCCTACGATCAAACAGAGTCCTGTTCATCGGGAGGGTGTCGCGCATCGCAAAACGGGACTCCACGGATACTGTTCATCTCCACCGCCGACCTCCTCCAGCCTCCACGGCCACCGTCGACCTCCTCCACCTCCACGGGCTCCCTGCTCATCCAGCCTCCACGCGCACTACTCCACCGCCACTGCTCAACCACCCTCCACCGCTCACTGCTCATCCAGCCCTCCACACCACGGGTCCTGTTCAACCACCCTCCATGGGCACCCTCCACCGCTCATGCTCATCTAGCCCTCCACACCATGGGGTCCTGTTCAACCACCCGCCCACGGGCACCCTCCACCATCTACTATTCATACAGCCCTCCACCACACCACGGGGGTCTTGTTCATCCAGAGGCAAACGCCACCGCTCACTGTTCATCCAAACCCCCCCGCAACACTCACTGCTCATCCAGAGGCAGCATCGATCGGCTTGATTAGCAGCAGATGCGGCGAATCGCCGATCGGGTTCGATTAACACCATCGATCGATAGCTCGGGTTCAAGAACACGAGCTGCAGTGCAATCACTCGGGTTCAGATTAGAGCCCAACGCCTCGCTTCGGGTTCGATTAGAGCTAACGCCAGACTCACACGCCAGACGCAGTACGAGAGAAACGCGCATCGCCGCCCCGACCTCCCACCGTAATCGAACTCCCAAATTTTCCTCCCTCGCTTCTACCACGGTTTTTTCCGTCATGGATGGCCCAAAGAATGCCATGCAGCTGCGTCTCCGGCTCGCCCAGGACGAAAAGCCCATTTTCTGTCATGATTTTTTGTCATAGAAGTAGGAGCCCACCACATCTATAATGATACCGGGTTTTGTCACAATTATCGTCATAGAAGTGTCATATGTATGACAGAAAAAAAATTCGTTCGGTCCAAAATATCACGGATGTGTCTTTTTTTGTAGTGTTAAAGAAGTTATTTTTCCGAGGTTTGGAGTCCCTAGATATTTAATGACTGATGGTGGTTCACATTTTATTCATGGTTCTTTCCATAAAATGCTTGCTAAGTATGATGTCAATCATAGAATTGCATCTCCTTATCACCCACGGTCTAGTGGTCAAGTAGAATTGAGTAATAGAGAGCTCAAATTAATTTTGCAAAAGACTGTCAATAGGTCTAGAAAGAATTGGTTCAAGAAACTTGATGATGCATTATGGGCCTATAGAACTTCATATAAAATCCTATGGGTATGTCTCCGTATAAAATGGTTTATGGAAAAGCATGTCACTTACCTCTCGAACTAGAACATAAGGCATATTGGGCTATTAAAGAGCTCAACTATGATTTCAAACTTGCCGGTGAGAAGAGGTTATTTGATATTAGCTCACTTGATGAATGGAGAACCCAAGCTTACGAAAATGCCAAGTTGTTTAAAGAAAAGTTAAAAGATGGCATGATAAAAGGATACAAAAGCATGAGTTTAATGTAGGTGATTATGTATTGCTATACAACTCTTGTTTAAGATTTTTTGCAGGAAAACTTCTCTCTAAATGGGAAGGCCCCTACGTTATCGAGGAGGTCTATCGTTCCGGTGCCATAAAAATCAACAACTTCGAAGGCACAAATCCGAAGGTGGTGAACGGTCAAAGAATTAAACATTATATCTTAGGTAATCCTATAAATATTGAAACTAATGTTATCGAAACCGTAACCCCGGAGGAATACATAAGGGACACTTTCGGGAATGTTTCAGACTCCGAAAAGGAATAGGTAAGTGGTATGGTAAGTAAACCGACTCCAAAACAGTTTTTAAGGCAATATTTCTCCGTTTTGGAATATTTAGAAAAATAGAAAAATAAGTAGCACTCCGGGAAGGACACGATGGCCCCACGAGGGTGTAGGGTGCGCCCTACCCCCCTGGGCGCGCCCCCTACCTCGTGGGCACCTCGTGTGCCTTCCGGACTCAGTTTTCTTGCACGATACGTATTTCGGTCGGTAAAAATTCATTATATATTCTCCCGAAGGTTTTGACTCCTGTATCACGCAATTATCCTCTGTTCTTGTTTCGAGCTATTTTCTGTCAGGGTTGTTAAGGCCAGGCATCATGTCGTCCCCCTCCTCCAACAATGGTGACAACGATGCTTGCCTAATGAAGATAGAGCTGAGGAGGGAAGAAACCATGGAGATCAACAAGGATGAAGGGATCAAGAAGGCCACGGAGGATCAAGCTCCGGCAGCAGAAGACATCCTTCGACTTGATCACAATCTTCTTACCCCAACTGAGATCGAAGCTTTCAAGATGATTGAGTTAGCTCGTATACAGAACAAGTATCTCACACGTGAAAATATTTTGTTGAAGGAGCATATCGTTGCACTCAAGGGCATTATTCGCAAGCTGGAGGACCTCTTACGCTCAATGTGTGACTATCCATCGTCACCTCCACCTTCATCACCAACAAAGAAGGAGACATAATCACATGGGTATGGGCACTCCCCTTGGCAACTGCCAAGCTTGGGGGAGGTGCCCCGGTATCGTATCACAATCACACTCCTATCTTTACCGTTTTTCTTAGTTCGATCCTATTAGTATTATCTTGATATAGTAGAATAAAGTCTATGGCATGATTTAGTTTTGAGTTTTGCTTTATGATCCCTCTATGTAATCGAGTCCATGAGCTTATAATAAAGATTAGTGTTGAGTAAAGGGCTTGATTATCTTGCTATGATCTTGAGTGAATAAAAGAACAGAGTAACAAGAAATAAAGAGATCATATTGATCTTATCGAGAGTAATGACTTCACATAGAAAGAGTATGATGATTAAAAGTTGTTGGGAGTTGGCAAACATAGCCTTGGTCATCGTTGCAATTAATAGGAAGTAATAAGGAAAGAGAGGTTTCACATATAAATATATATTATTATGGACATCTTTTATGATTGGGAGCACTCATTAAAATATGACATGCTAAAGAGTTGATGTTGGACAAGGAAGACAACGTAATGGGTTATGTTTTCTTATATCTAAGATAAAGTATATTTTCATGGATCATCCAACATGTTGAGCTTGCCTTTCCCCCTCATGCTAGCCAAATTCTCAGCACCAAGTAGAGATACTACTTGTGCTTCCAAAAACCCTTAAACCAGTTTTGCCATGAGAGTCCACCATACCTACCTATGGATTGAGTAAGATCCTTCAAGTAAGTTGTCATAGCAATAAAAATTGCTCTCTAAATATGTATGACTTATTAGTGTAGGAGAAAATAAACTTTATACGATCTTGTGATGTGGAAGAAATAAAAGCGATGGACTGCATAATAAAGGTTCATATCACAAGGGGCAATATAAAGTGACGTTCTTTCGCATTAAGATTTTGTGCATCCAACCATAAAAGCGCATGGCAACCTCTGCTTCCCTCTGCGAAGGGCCTATCTTTTATTATTATCCTCTACCTTATGCAAGAGTCATGGTGATCATCACCTTTCCTTTTTACATTTTATCCTTTGGCAAGCACAGGGTGTTGGAAAGATCCTGATAGATATATCTAATTGGATATAGGGGAGCATGAGTTATTATTGTTGACATTACCCTTGAGGTAAAAGGTTGGGAGGCGAAACTATAAGCCCCTGTCTTTCTCTGTGTCCGATTAAAACTCCGTAACCATAAGTATCGCGTGAATGTTAGCAATTATGAAAGACTAAATGATAGTTGAGTATGTGGACTTGCTATTAAGCTCTAACATAGGCTCTTTCTGATGTTATGATAAATTGCAATTGCTTCAATGACTGAGAATATAGTTTGTTAGTTCTCAATAAATTTTCCGATTCATACTTTCGCATTGTGAATAGATTATTACTTAAGCATAAGTAATCATATGACAATATCTATATATGTTGCTGTTATGAGAATAAGCATGATGCCCTCATGTCCGTATTTTATTTTATCGACACCTCTACCTCTAAACATGTGGACATATTTATCGTTATCGGCTTCCGCTTGAGGACAAGCGAGGTCTAAGCTTGGGGGAGTTGATACGTCCATTTTTCATCATGCTTTTATATCGATATTTATTGCATTATGGGCTGTTACTACATGTTATGTTACAATACTTATGCCTATTCTCTCTTATTTTACAAGGTTTACATAAGGAGGGAGAATGCCGGCAAATGGAATTCTGGGTGGAAAAGGAGCAAATATTAGAGACCTATTCGCACAACTCCAAAAGTCCTGAAACTCCACGAAAGTCATTTTGG
Organism: Aegilops longissima; assembly: GCA_021605205.1. NCBI lineage: Eukaryota > Viridiplantae > Streptophyta > Magnoliopsida > Poales > Poaceae > Aegilops > Aegilops longissima. The sequence goes on along the minus strand of CM038677.1, from coordinate 552,092,425 downwards.
AATAATAAAAATATTGAGCGGAAGAAGTACACGGAGGGGACCCACCTGGCCACGAGGGTGGGGGCGCCTACTCCCAGTAGCGCCCCGCCTCGGGCCCCTGCTGGCTCTTCGATGGCCATCTTCTGCTATATGAGGTCTTTCGTCGAGGAAAAAATCATAAGCAACCTTTCGGGACGAGACTCCGCCGCCACGAGGTGGACCTTGGCAGAACCAATCTAGGGCTCCGGCAGAGCTGTTCTGCCGGGGACACTTCCCTCCGAGAGGGGGAAATCATCGCCATCGTCATCACCAACGCTCCTCTATTCGGGAGAGGGCAATCTCCATCAACATCTTCACCAGCACCATCTCCTCTCAAAACCCTAGTTCATCTCTTGTATCCAATTCTTGTCTCCATGTCCGGGATTGGTACTAGTAGGTTGCTAGTAGTGTTGATTACTCCTTGTAGTTGATGCTAGTTGGTTTATTTGGTGGAAGATCATATGTTCAGATCCTTTATGCATATTAATACCCCTCTGATTATGAACATGAATATGCTTTGTGAGTAGTTACGTTTGTTCCTGAGGACATGGGAGAAGTCTTGCTATTAGTAGTCATGTGAATTTGGTATTCATTCGATATTTTGATGAGATGTATGTTGTCTAGCCTCTAGTGGTGTTATGTGAACGTCGACTACATAACACTTCACCATTATTTGGGCCTAGAGGAAGGCATTGGGAAGTAATAAATAGATGATGGGTTGCTAGAGTGATAGAATCTTAAACCCTAGTTTATGCGTTGCTTCGTAAGGGGTTGATTTGGATCCATATGTTTCATGCAATGGTTAGGTTTACCTTAATACTTTTGTTGTAGTTGCGGATGCTTGAAATAGAGGTTAATCATAAGTGGGATGCTTGTTCAAGTAAGAACAACACCCAAGCACCGGTCCACCCACATATCAAATCATCAAAGTACCAAACGCGAATCATATGAACGTGATGAAAACTAGCTTGATGATAATTCCCATGTGTCCTCAGCAGCGCTTTTCTCTATATAAGAGTTTGTCCAGGCTTATCCTTTGCTACAAAAAGGATTGGGCGGTCATCAAGACTCTTTTCTGGCGCCGTTGCCGAGGAGTGAAGCGCCTTAGGTGGAATTTGGTAAGGAAAATTTATATAGTGTGCTGAAATTTACTGTCACTTGTTACTATGGAAAGTAATCCTCTGAGGGGCTTGTTCGGGGTATCTTCACCCCGACCAGTAGAGCAAAGAGTTGCTCCTCAACCTACTGAAAATGAAAATGTTCCCTTTGAAGTTCCTTCGGTTATGTTAGAAAAACTGCTAGATAATCCTTTTGCAGGAGATGGAACAAAGCATCCTGATGAGCACCTAATATATGTGGATGAAGTTTGTGGATTATTTAAGCTTGCAGGTATACTGGATGATGTCGTTAAGAAGAAGGTCTTCCCTTTATATTTGAAGGGAGATGCATCGACATGGTATAAGCTATGTGATGATACGAGGTCATGGAACTATAAACGATTGAAATTGGAATTTCATCAGAAGTATTATCCTATGCATCTTGTTCATCGTGATCGCAATTATATATATATATATTTTTTTGGCCTCGCGAAGGAGAAAGCATCGCTCAAGCTTGGGGGAGGCTTAAAACAATGTTATATTCATGCCCCAATCATGAGCTCCCAAGAGAAATAATTCTTCAAAGTTTTTATGCTCGGCTTTCTCATAATAATCAAACCATGCTCGATACTTCTTGTGCTGGCTCTTTTATGATGAAGACTATTGAATTCAAATGGAATTTATTGGATAGAATTAAATGCAACTCTGAAGATTGGGATCTCGACGAAGGTAAGGAGTCAGGTATGACACCTAAATTTGATTGTGTTAAATCTTTTATGGATACCTATGTTTTCCGTAAATTTAGCACTAAATATGGACTTGACTCTGAGATAGTAGCTTCATTCTGTGAATCTTTTGCTACTTATGCTGATCTCCCCAAGGAGAAGTGGTTTAAATATCATCCTCCCATACAAGTAAAAGTACCTGCACCTACTAAAGTTGAAGAAAAGACTATTACTTATAATGATCCTATTGTTCCTACTTCTTATGTTGAGAAACCACCTTTCCCTGTTAGAATAAAGGATCATGCTAAAGCTTCAACTATGGTTCGTAAAAGTAATATTAGAACTTATACATCTCCTGAACAAGTTAAAGTTGAACCTAATATTGCTATTGTTAAAGATCTCTTGACTGATAATATCGATGGGCATGTTATTTATCTCTGCGGTGAAACTGCTAGAATTGTAAAACCTTGTGCTAAAGATAAACATAGACCTGTGGTAGGCATGCCTATTATTTCTGTTAAAATAGGAGATCATTGTTATCATGGATTATGTGATATGGGTGCTAGTGCTAGTGCAATACCTATTGACTTATACAAAGAAATTATGCATGAAATTGCACCTGCTGAGATAGAAGGTATTGATGTCACCATCAAACTTGCCAATAGAGATACTATTTCACCAATGGGAATTGTTAGAGATGTTGAAGTCTTGTGTGGGAAAACTAAATATCCTGCTGATTTTCTTGTTCTTGGTTCCCCACAAGATAGATTTTGTCCCATTATATTTGGTAGACCCTTCTTGAACACAGTTAATGCTGGGATAGACAACGAAAAGAATGTAGTTACTATTGGTTTGTGTGATATGTCTCGTGAGTTTAATTTCTCTAAATTTAGTAGACAACACCGTGAAGAGGAATTACCTAGTAAGGATGAAATTATTGGTCTTGCTTCTATTGTCGTACCTCCTAGTGATCCTTTAGAACAATATTTGCTAGACCATGAAAATGATATGTTTATGAATGAAAGAAGGGAAATAGATGAAGTATTCTTTAAACAGAACCTATTCGAAACACAATTTGCTGTTGAAACCTAGGGATCCTCCTCCACCCAAGGGTGATCCGTGTTTGAGCTAAAACCGTTGTTCGATACTCTTAAATATGCTTATCTTGATGAGAAAAGATATATCCTGTTATTATCGGTGCTAACCTTTCAGAGCATGAAGAAGAGAGATTATTGAAAACTCTAAAGAAGCACCATGCTGCTATTGGATATACTCTTGATGCTCTTAAGGGCATTAGTCCCACTCTATGTCAACATAAAATAAATTTGGAGAAAGATGCCAAGCCAGTTATTGATCATCAATGACGGCTGAATCCTAAAATGAAAGAAGTGGCAAGAAAGGAAATACTAAAGCTCCTTCAGGCAGGTATAATTTATCCCGTTGCTGATAGTCAGTGGGTAAGTCCTGGCCATTGTGTCCCTAAGAAGGGAGGTATTACTGTCGTCCCTAATTGGGAAATAATAAATAGATGATGGGTTGCTAGAGTGACAGAATCTTAAACCCTAGTTTATGCGTTGCTTCGTAAGGGGCTGATATGGATCCATATGTTTCATGCTATGGTTAGGTTTACCTTAATACTTTTGTTGTAGTTGCAGATGCTTGCAATAGAGGTTAATCATAAGTGGGATGCTTGTTCAAGTAAGAACAGCACCCAAGCACCGGTCCACCCACATATCAAATTATCAAAGTACCGAACGCGAATCATATGAACGTGATGAAAACTAGCTTGACGATAATTCCCATGTGTCCTCGGGAGCGCTTTCTCTATATAAGAGTTTGTCCAGGCTTGTCCTTTGATACAAAAAGGATTGGGCCACCTTGCTGCAATTTTTTTACTTTTGTTACTTGTTGCTCGTTACAAATTATCCTATCACAAAACTATCTATTACCACTTATTTCAGTACTAGAGAATACCTTGCTGAAAACCGCTTATCATTTCCTTCTGCTCGTTGTTGGGTTCGACACTCTTACTTATCAAAAGGACTACGATAGATCCCCTATACTTGTGGGTCATCAGGCACCAAATAACAATTATTTAGGTCTAAAACTAATCCCGAAGGTAGATGTAGAGGTAGCGTGCCGATCGCGATCACATCGACTTTGGAACCATTTCCCACGCGCATCGTCACCTCGTCCTTAGCTAATCTTCGCTTAATCCGTAGTCCCTGTTTCGAGTTGCAAATATTAGCAACAGAACCAGTATCAAATACCAGTGCTATGCGAGCATTAGTAAGGTACACATCAATAACATGTATATCACATATACCTTTGTTCACCTTGCCATCCTTCTTATCCGCCAAATACTTGGGGCAGTTCCGCTTCCAAAGGACGACCGCTTGCAAGAGAAGCACTCGATCTCGTGCTTAGGTCCAGACTTGGGTTTCTTCTCTTGAGCAGCAACTTGTTTGTTGTTCTTCTTGAAGTTCCCCTTCTTCTTCCCTTTGCCCTTTTTCTTGAAACCGGTGGTCTTGTTGACCATCAACACTTGATGCTCTTTCTTGATTTCTACCTCTGCAGCCTTTAGCATTGCGAAGAGCTCAGGAATTTTCTTATCCATCCCTTGCATGTTATAGTTCATCACGAAGCTCTTGTAGCTTAGTGGCAGCGATTGAAGAATTCTGTCAATGACACTATCATCCGGAAGATTAACTCCCAGTTGAATCAAGTGATTGTTATACCCAGACATTCCGAGTATATGCTCACTGACAGAACTATTCTCCTCCATCTTGCAGCTGTAGAGCTTACTGGAGACTTCATATCTCTCGATCCGGGCATTTGCTTGAAATATTAACTTCAACTCCTGGAACATCTCATATGCTCCATGGCGTTCAAAACGTCGTTGAAGTCCCGGTTCTAAGCCGTAAAGCATGGCACACTGAACTATCGAGTAGTCATCAGCTTTGCTCTGCCAGACGTTCATAACATCTGGTGTTGCTCCTGCAGCAGGTCTGGCACCTAGCGGTGCTTCCAGGACGTAATTCTTCTGTGCGGCAGTGAGGATAATCCTCAAGTTACGGACCCAGTCCGTGTAATTGCTACCATCATCTTTCAACTTTGCTTTCTCAAGGAACGCATAAAAAATAAAACAGGGGAGCTAAACGCGAGCTATTGATCTACAACATAGATATGCTAATACTACCAGGACTAAGTTCATGATAAATTAAAGTTCAATTAATCATATTACTTAAGAACTCCCACTTAGATAGACATCCCTCTGATCATCTAAGTGATCACGTGATCCAAATCAACTAAACCATGTCCGATCATCACGTGAGATGGAGTAGTTGCAATGGTGAACATCACTATGTTGATCATATCTACTATATGATTCATGCTCGACCTTTCGGTCTCAGTGTTCCGAGGCCATATCTGCATATGCTAGGCTCATCAAGTTTAACCTGAGTATTCCGCATGTGCAACTATTTTCCACCCGTTGTATTTGAACGTAGAGCCTATCACACCCGATCATCACGTGGTGTCTCAGCACGAAGAACTTTCGCAACGGTGCATACTCAGGGAGAACACTTATACCTTGAAATTCACTGAGAGATCATCTTATAATGCTACCGTCGATCTAAGCAAAATAAGATGCATAAAAGATAAACATCACATGCAATCAATATAAGTGATATGATATGGCCATCATCATCTTGTGCTTGTGATCTCCAACTCAAGCACCGTCGTGATCACCATCGTCACCGCACGACACCTTGATCTCCATCGTAGCATCGTTGTCGCCTCGCCAACTATTGCTTCTCGACTATCGCTACCGCTTAGTGATAAAGTAAAGCATTACAGTATGCGATTGCATTGCATACAATAAAGCGACAACCATATGGCTCTCGCCATTGTCGATAACTCGGTTGCAAAACATGATCATCTCATACAATAAAATATAGCATCATGTCTTGACCATATCACATCATAACATGCCCTGCAAAAACAAGTTAGACGTCCTCTACTTTGTTGTTGCAAGTTTTACGTGGCTGCTACGGGCTGAGCAAGAACCGTTCTTACCTACGCATCAAAACCACAACGATAGTTTGTCAAGTTAGTGTTGTTTTAACCTTCTCAAGGACTAGGCGTAGCCACACTCGGTTCAACTAAAGTTGGAGAAATTCACACCCGCCAGCCACCTATGTGCAAAGCACGTTGGTAGAACCAGTCTCGCGTAAGCGTACGCGTAATGTCGGTTCGGGCCGCTTCATCCAACAATACCGCTGAACCAAAGTATGACATGCTGGTAAGCAGTATGACTTGTATCGCCCACAACTCACTTGTGTTCTACTCGTGCATATAACATATACGTATAAAACCAGGCTCGGATACCACTGTTGGGGAACGTAGTAATTTCAAAAAAATTCCTACGCACACATAGGATAATGGTGATGCATAGCAACGAGAGGGGAGAGTGTTCTCCACGTACCCTCATAGAAAGCGTAAGTGTTAGCACAACGCGGTTGATGTAGTCGTACGTCTTCACGATCCGACCGATCCAAGTACCGAACGTACGGCACCTCCGAGTTCAGCACACGTTCAGCTCGATGACGTCCCGCGAACTCCGATCCAGCAGAGCTTCACAGGAGAGTTCCGTCAGCACGACGGCGTGGTGATGGTGATGATGGTGCTACCAACGCAGGGCTTCGCCTAAGCACCGCTACGATATAATCAAGGTGGAATATGGTGGAGGGGGCACCGCACACGGCTAAGAGATCAAGAGATCAATTGTTGTGTCTCCAAGGGGTGCCTCCCTCCCCGTATATAAAGGAGTGGAGGAGGGGGAGGGGGCCAGCCTCCCTAGGCACGCCCCATGAGGACTCCTACTCCCACCGGGAGTAGGACTCCCCCCTTCCAAGTGGGAGTAGGAGAGGAGAGGGAAGGAGAGAGAGGTGGAAAGGAAAGGGGGGCGCCGCCCCCCTCCTTGTCCAATTCGGACTGGGGGGAAGGGGGCGCGCGGCTGCCCTTGTCCGCCCCTCCTCTTCTCCACTAGGGCCCAATAGGCCTATTAGTCTCCCCGGGGGGTTCCGGTAACCCCCCGGTACTCCGGTATATGTCCGAAACTCCCCGAAACCATTCCGATGTCCGAACATAGTCGTCCAATATATCGATCTTTACGTATCAACCATTTCGAGACTCCTTGTCATGTCGGTGATCACATCCGGGACTCCGAACTACCTTCGGTACATCAAAACACAAAAACTCATAATACAATCGTCACCGAAACTTTAAGCGTGCGGACCCTACGGGTTTGAGAACTATGTAGACATGACCGAGACACGTCTCCGGTTAATAACCAATAGCGGAACCTGGATGCTCATATTGGCTCCTACATATTCTACGAAGATCTTTATCGGTCAAACCTCATAACAACATACGTTGTTCCCTTTGTCATCGGTATGTTACTTGCCCGAGATTCGATCGTCGGTATCTCAATACCTAGTTCAATCTCGTTACTAGCAGGTCTCTTTACTCGTCCCGTAATGCATCATCCCGCAACTAACTCATTAGTCACATTGCTTGCAAGGCTTATAGTGATGTGCATTACCGAGAGGGCCCAGAGATACCTCTCCGACAATCGGAGTGACAAATCCTAATCTCAAAATATGCCAACTCAACAAGTATCTTCAGAGACACCTGTAGAGCACCTTTATAATCACCCAGTTATGTTGTGACGTTTGGTAGCACACAAAGTGTTCCTCCGTTAAACGGGAGTTGCATAATCTCATAGTCATAGGAACATGTATAAATCATGAAGAAAACAATAGCAACATACTAAACGATCAAGTGCTAAGCTAACGGAATGGGTCAAGTCAATCACATCATTCTCCTAATGATGTGATCCCGTTAATCAAATGACAACTCATGTCTATGGCCAGGAAACTTAACCATCTTTGATTCAACGAGCTAGTCAAGTAGAGGCATACTAGTGACACTTTGTTTGTCTATGTATTCACACATGTACTAAGTTTCCGGTTAATACAATTCTAGCATGAATAATAGACATTTGTCTGAAATAAGGAAATAAATAATTACTTTATTATTGCCTCTAGGGCATATTTCACGAAAGTCAGTTTTGGAATATATTAGAGACCTATTCTGCCGGCAGCTGGAATCCTGGGCTGGAAAAGGAGCAAATATTACTTCTCCCGAGGGGTTCCGGTAACCTCCCGGTACTCCGGAAAAATGCCCGAACCACTCGAAACCATTCCGATGTCCAAATGCAAGCTTCCAATATATTAATCTTTACCTATCGACCATTTCGAGACTCCTTGTCATGTCCGTGATCTCATCCGGGACTCCTTACAAACTTCGGTACATCAAATCACATAACTCATAATACAAATCGTCATCGAATGTTAAGCGTGCGGACCCTACGGGTTCGAGAACTATGTAGACATAACCGAGACACATCTCCGGTCAATAACCAAGAGCGGAACCTAGATGCTCATATTGGCTCCTACATATTCTACGAAGATCTTTATCGGTCAACCCGCATAACAACATACGTTGTTCCCTTTGTCATCGGTATGTTACTTGCCTGAGATTCGATCGTCGGTACCATCATACCTAGTTCAATCTCGTTACTGGCAAGTCTCTTTACTCGTTCCGTAATGCATCATCCGCAACTAACTCATTAGTCACAATGCTTGCAAGGCTTATAGTGATGTGCATTACCGAGAGGGCCCAAAGATGCCTCTCCGATACACGGAGTGACAAATCCTAATCTCGATCTATGCCAACTCAACAAACACCTTCGGAGACACCTGTAGAGCATCTTTATAATCACCCAGTTATGTTGTGACATTTGATAGCAGACAAGGTGTTCCTCCGGTATTCAGGAGTTGCATAATCTCATAGTCAGAGGAACATGTATAAGTCATGAAGAATGCAATTGCAATAAAACTAAACAATCATTATGCTAAGCTAACGGATGGTTCATGTCCATCACATCATTCTCCTAATGATGTGATCCCATTCATCAAATGACAACACATGTCTATGGTTAGGAAACATAACCATCTTTGATAAACGAGCTAGTCAAGTAGAGGCATACTAGGGACACTTTGTTTTGTCTATGTATTCACACATGTACTAAGTTTTTGATTAATACAATTCTAGCATGAATAATAAGCATTTATCATGAAATAAGGAATTAAATAATAACTTTATTATTGCCTCTAGGGCATATTTCCTTCAATAAGTAGATGATGGGTTGCTAGAGTGACAGAAGCTTAAACCCTAGTTTATGCGTTGCTTCGTAAGGGGCTGATTTGGATCCACATGTTTCATGCTATGGTTAGGTTTACCTTAATTCTTCTTTCGCAGTTACAGATGCTTGTGAGAGGGGTTAATCATAAGTGGGATGTTTGTCCAAGGAAGGGCAGTACCCAAGCACCGGTCCACCCACATATCAAATTATCAAAGTAACGAACGTGAATCATATGAGCATGATGAAAACTAGCTTGACAATAATTCCCATGTGTCCTCGGGAGCGCTGTCCTTTATATAAGAGTTTGTCCAGGCTTGTCCTTTGCTACAAAAAGGATTGGGCCACCTTGCTGCACCTTGTTTACTTTTGTTACTTGTTACCCGTTACGAATTACCTTATCACAAAACTATCTCTTACCGATAATTTCAGTGCTTGTAGAGAATACCTTGCTGAAAACTGCTTGTAATTTCAAAAAAATTCCTATGCACACGCAAGATCATGGTGATGCATAGCAACGAGAGGGGAGACTGTTGTCCACGTACCCTCGTAGACCGAAAGCGGAACCGTTATGACAACGCGGTTGATGTAGTCGTATGTCTTCACGATCCGACCGATCCAAGTACCGAACGCACGACACCTCCGAGTTCAGCACATGTTCAGCTCGATGACGTCCCTCGAACTCACGATCCAGCAGAGCTTCGAGGGAGAGTTCCGTCAGCACGACGGCTTGATGATGGTGATGATGATGCTACCGATGCAGGGCTTCGCCTAAGCACCGCTACGATATGACCAAGGTGGATTAAGGTGGAAGGGGGCACCGCACACGGCTAAAAGATCAACTGGTCAACTTGTGTGTCTATGGGGTGCCCCCTCCCCCGTATATAAAGGAGCGGAGGAGGGGTTGGGGTCGGCCCTCCTAGGCGCGCCCCAAGGGGAGTCCTACTCCCATCGGGAGTAGGACTCCAACCCTTGCAAGAGTAGGAGTAGGAGAGAGGGAAGGAGGAGAGGGGAGGAAGGAAGCCCCCCGCTCCTTGTCCAATTCGGACTAGGGGGAGGGGGTGCGCGGCCTGCCCTGGCCACCCCTCCTCTTCTCCACTAAGGCCCAATAGGCCCATTACACTCCCCGGGGGGTTCCCGTAACCTCCCGATACTCCGATATTTGTCTGAACTTGCCCGGAACCCTTCCGAAGTCCAAACATAGTTATCCAATATATCGATCTTTATGTCTCGACCATTTCGAGACTCCTCGTCATGTCTGTGGTCATATCTGGGACTTCGAACTACCTTCGGTACATCAAAACACATAAACTCATATTACCGATCATCACCGAACGTTAAGCGTGCGGACCCTACGGGTTCGAGAACTATGTAGACATGACCGAGACTCGTCTCGGGTCGATAACCAATAGCGGAACCTGGATGCTCATATTGGCTCCTACATATTCTACGAAGATCTTTATCGGTCAAACCGCATAACAACATACATTGTTCCCTTTGTCATCGGTATGTTACTTGCCCGAGATTCGATCGTCGGTATACTTAGTTCAATCTCATTACCGGCAAGTCTCTTTACTCGTTCCGTAATACATCATCCCCCAACTAACTCATTAGTTGTATTGCTTGCAAGGCTTATAGTGATGTGCATTACCGAGAGGGCTCAGAGATACCTCCCCGACAATCGGAGTGACAAATCCTAATCTTGATCTGTGCCAACTCAACAAGTACCATCGGAGACACCTGTAGAGCACCTTTATAATCACCCGGTTACGTTGTGACGTTTGGTAGCACACAAAGTGTTCCCCCGGTATTCGGGAGTTGCATAATCTCATAGTCATAGGAACATGTATAAGTCATGAAGAAAGCAATAGCAATACACTAAATGATTGAATGTTAAGCTAACGGAATGGGTCAATTCAATCACATCATTCTCTAATGATGTGATCCCGTTAATCAAATGACAACTCATGTCTATGGCTAGGAAACTTAACCATCTTTGATTCAACGAGCTAGTCAAGTTGAGGCATACTAGTGACACTCTGTTTGTCTATGTATTCACACATGTACTAAGTTTCCGGTTAATACAATTCTAGCATGAATAATAAACATATATCATGATATAAGGAAATATAAATAACAACTTTATTATTGCCTCTAGGGCATATTTCCTTCAAAATATCCTACTGATTTTCTTGTTCTTGGTTCCCCACAAGATGACTTTTGTCCCATTATATTTGGTAGACCCTTCTTGAATACTGCTAATGCTAGGATAGACTGCGAAAAGGATATTGTTACTGTTGGTCTGGGGGATATGTCTCATGATTTTAATTTTGCTAAATTTCATAGACAACCCCATGATAAAGAATTGCCTAATAAAGATGAAATTATTGGTCTTGCTTCTATTGCCGTGCCTCCTAATGATCCTTTAGAACAATATTTGCTAGACCATGAAAATGATATGTTTATGAATGAAAGAAGGGAAATCGATGAAGTATTCTTTAAACAAGGACCTATTTTGAAGCACAACTTGCCTATTGAAATTTTTAGGGGATCCTCCTCCACCCAAGGGTGATCCCGTGTTTGAGCTTAAACCATTACCTGATACTCTTAAATATGCTTATCTTGATGAAAAGAAGATATATCCTATTATTATTAGTGATAACCTTTCAGAGCAGGAAGATGAGAAATTATTGAAAACTCTGAAGAAGCACCGTGCTGCTATTGGATATACTCTTGATGATCTCAATGGCATTAGTCCCACTCTATGCAAGCACAAAATAAAATTGGAGAAAGACGCTAAACCGGTTGTTGATCACCAACGACGGTTAAATCCTAAGATGAAAGAAGTGGTAAGAGATGAAATACTAAAGCTTCTGGAGGCAGGTATAATTTATCCCATTGCTGATAGCCAGTGGGTAAGTCCTCTCCATTGTGTCCCTAAGAAGGGAGGTATTTCTGTTGTTCCTAATGATAAAGATGAATTGATCCCACAAAGAATTGTTACAGGTTATAGAATGGTAATTGACTTCCGCAAATTAAATAAAGCTCTAGAAAAGATCATTACCCTTGACCTTTTATTGATCAAATGCTAGAAAGATTATCCAAACATACACATTTTTGCTTTGTAGACGGTTATTCTGGTTTCTCTCAAATACCTGTGTCAAAAGAGGATCAGGAAAAGACCACTTTTACTTGCCCTTTCGGTACCTTTGCTTATAGACGTATGCCATTTGGTTTATGTAATGCACCTGCTACCTTTCAAAGATGTATGCCTGCTATATTCTCTGACTTCTGTGAAAAGATTTTTGAGGTTTTCATGTATGATTTCTCCGTGTATGCAACTTCTTTTGATGATTTCTTAAGCAACCTTGATCGAGTTTTGTAGAGATGTGAAGAAACTAATCCTGTCTTGAATTGGGAAGAGTGCCACTTTATGGTTAATGAAGGTATTGTCTTGGGGCATAAAATTTCTGAAAGAGGTATTGAAGTTGATAAAGCTAAAGTTGATGCTATTGAAAAGATGTCGTGTCCTAAGGACATTAAAGGTATAAGAAGTTTCCTTGGTCATGCCGGTTTTATAGGAGGTTCATTAAAGACTTCTCAAAATTTCTAGGCCTCGACTAATCTCTTACAAAAATATGTTCCTTTTGTCTTTGATGATGATTGTGTAGAAGCATTTGAAATACTTAAGAAAGCCTTGATTTCTACACCTATTGTTCAGCCACCTGATTGGAATTTACCCTTTGAAATCATGTGTGATGCTAGTGATTATGCTGTAGGTGTTGTTCTAGGACAAAGAGCTGATAAGAAATTAAATGTTATCCAATATGCTAGTAAAACACTAGACAGTGCCCAGAGAAATTATGCTACTACTGAAAAAGAATTTTTAGCAGTTGTATTTGCTTGTGGTAAGTTCAGACCTTATATTGTTGATTCCAAAGTAAATGTTCACACTGATCATGCAGCTGTTAAATATCTTATGGAAAAGAAGGATGCTAAACCTAGACTTATTAGATGGGTTCTCTTGCTACAAGAATTTGATTTGCATATTATTGATAGAAAGGAGCTGAGAACCCGCTGTCGACAACTTGTCTAGGTTAGAGAATGTTCTTGATGACCCACTACCTATTGATGATAGCTTTCCTGATGAACAATTAGCTGTCATAAATGCTTCTCGAACTGCTCCATGGTATGCTGATTATGCTAATTACATTGTTGCTAAATTTATACCACCTAGTTTCACATACCAGCAAAATTAAAAGTTTTTCTATGATTTAAGACATTACTTCTGGGATGACCCACACCTTTATAAAGAAGGAGTAGATGGTGTTATTAGACGTTGTGTACCTGAGCATGAACAGGAACGGATCCTACGCAAGTGTCACTCCGAGGCTTATGGAGGACACCACGCTGGAGATAGAACTGCACATAAGGTATTGCAATCCGGTTTTTATTCGCCTACTCTTTTTAAAGATGCCCGTAAGCTTGTCTTGTCATGTGATGAATGTCAAAGAATTGGTAATATTAGTAGACGTCAAGAAATGCCTATGAATTATTCACTTGTTATTGAACCATTTGATGTTTGGGGCTTTGATTATATGAGACCGTTTCCTTCCTCTAATGGGTATACACATATTTTACTTGTTGTTGATTACGTTAGTAAATGGGTAAAAGATATTCCAACTAGTAGTGTTGTTCATAACACCTCTATTAAGATGCTTAAAGAAGTTATTTTTCCAAGATTTGGAGTCCCTAGATACTTAATGACTGATGGTGGTTCACATTTATTCATGGTGCTTTTCGTAAAATGCTTGCTAAGTATGATGTTAATCATAGAATTGCATCTCCATACCATCCACAGTCTAGTGGCCAAGAAGAACTGAGTAATAGGGAGATTAAATTAATTTTGCAAAAGACTATTAATAGATCTAGAAAGAATTGGTCCAAGAAACTTGATGATGCATTATGGGCCTATAGAACTGCATATAAAAATCCTATGGACATGTGTCGGATGTGGGGTTCCGGCAAACCCTTAAGGTTCGAACACTCGGGTGCACGCGAAGTCTTTCCCTTCTACCGATCTATGCCCTAGCTCGCTAAGATCTCGCGGACTAACTCGACGAACTCGCAACACAGAAAGACACGAGGTTTATACTGGTTCGGGCCACCGTTGTGGTGTAATACCCTACTCCAGTGTGGTGGTGGTGGATTGCCTCTTGGGCTGATGATGAAGCAAGACAAGGGAAGAACACCCCTCCGAGGTTGAGGTGTTCTTGTGCGTATGAACTTGTGGCATGAGGATTCAATCAGTTCAACCTGCCTCTACTGTGGTGGCTAGCTCTACTTATATAGGCCCTGGTCCTCTCCCCAAATATTGAGCTGGAAGGGAGCCAACAACAGCGGCCAATTTGAAAGGGGACATCTAGTACAAGCTATCCTGACAAAAGTGGTCTTCGCCTGCGAAAAGCTCTGGGTGACGCCGTCTTGGGCTCCATGATGACCTCCGCCTTGTCGTCCTCCTGGTCTTGGTCTCGTTGCACCAACTAGTTGACCCGTTGCGCCAAATGGCGCAGAGACCCGCTAAACTCATGTTCGCGATGAAAATAGTTTCCTTTAGTAAGAGCAGACAATACTCATTGTAGTTTGGTAGTAGGAAGACATATATGAAATTAAACCTATGTTTAGTCGATTTAGCTGTGGTCTGCTAAATCCATATGCGGCTTGAAAAAAAACATGGTTTAGTTGATTTCATTGTGGGGAAGCACATATTGTAACAAATTAAGCCCTTTTAATAAAAATGAATGAAAGAGGGATGCATTATAACTCTACAGACTTTTTTAGGCTTGATGGGTGCAACATAAAGCATACTTCGATTTTAGCTCAATTCCAGCAGCAAGTTAACACACCAGTATAGCCTTTTTGGGCAAATGTTACTTTAGACAACATGTACTAAGAAATAAGAACTCTAAAAGGTCTGGAAATGTGTTGAATCACAGAAAAAGATTATGTACTTCTTATTCATACTTGAAGCACACGAGGCTCTGCAGCAGATTTCATCCCAGCCTTTGTCCTACAACATTTAGCAGGTTCATTTTGATTGTATAAACATAAACTATACAATGAAATAACAAATATAGCATGTGATTCTTTAATTGGTGCAGTGCAATTTCATTTTGAGGTCATATGAAAGAGTTACACCAACACAATGATTTCTAATTTCGTGGCAACATTTCATGGTTCAACGAAAGTTATCTCTCACACAATGCTCATTTAACCGGTGAAGGACAAAAAATATTCCACCGCCTCTGAATGATGAACTAAACTAAATAAGAAATATATGCAGTAAATTCATTCAAAGTAGAAAACGGATCTTACATCAAGGCATTACAACAAACATGGTGTTATCTTAGTAAAATAAATTACATCATGGGAAGAGAAAAAAAGGAAGAAAACCACAACTAACATAAGATTGAGATTAATACATCTAGGAGGATGTAGAAGACATCACTATGATCCTTTTGCAGCCTCGGGAGCAAGGATCCATGCTTTTTATCTGCCTTGTCCAGCTGCTGGAGTAGATGACATTGAAACGTCATCTGTACCTTCTCGATGGCTTAGACCAAGGGAGCCAGATGTTCATCTCGGCCTTCCCCAGCTTTCATCAATGGATTTTATAGTCAGGGTTAAAGACTGAGAGGCCCTCTGCATGTTCAAATATGCGAGTAGCATATCCATTACAAATATTTCACACAAAACAAGACCATAAACACCCCCAAAACATGACTTTGTCAAATTATCAAAATTGAGGGAGTAACTTATTATTCAAGAGAACTGACCATTGACAATTCAGTTAGAATTATGAAAGAGGACTGTAAATTGCTAACTTAATTATATCTTTCTTCACATAAGCTTCTCACCGGACATTTCTTGACTGGAAGGTCACATTTGAAGCTATTGCACTTAGAAAACCCAGCCCTATTGTCATTTAAATTGCAAATTAATCATCAATGATGCACAATAATTTATGACCAACAAATGATTTGGAGCCTAAGGATGCAAATAAATACAGACACGTGAGATGCATTGCAATAGTCGTTTTACTTGAATTTCTAACATGACCAGCAAAGTCAGATCAATCATGCATGATACACAAAAGAGACAAAGCTTTAACCATAGTTGGCGCTTAACCTTGTTGCTGCTGCTAATGATTTTGGCCATGAAGGCATCGGAGTAAGGGGACGAAGAACATGACGGCGCCTGTCAGAAGTTGCCGGTGGGCGTTGACGGCCTGGCCAAGCCATCTCCCTCCATGATAGGTGGCAGTCGGCGGAGAGGTGTAAATATCAGTTGTGAAAACAAGCTCGAGCAAATTAATATGGACCAACAAACTGATAAAAGCAGAATATAACATAATTATATTGCAGAGTGTACAAACATAATTATATTCCGGATCAAAATCAATAGCACAACAATTTGCAGGGATAGAATGTAGTACATATATATCTCAGTAGCGAAAAAACTATTTAGCCAACTTCAGTACCAATGTAGAAATTGGCTTCAGTGTACTAACATAATTATTTTGGATATAAGCAATCAACCACGAATTTAACATGAGAGATATATATTGCTCCACACTTAGTTTTGTATGTAATAAGAACGCCAGTGCTAGATAAATTATTTTGGATCACAAAAACCCGGCCTGAATACATCTGAATGATGTAATCAATTTTTCAAAATGCATGAGCAAGCAGATACACCTACTCAAGAACTTGTTTCCCAAACTACTTACAACACACTGACCACAATATAAAGCCGGTGACCTGTACTGATCCGCAACACTACATCATTGTAATTTGTTCAAACCAGCACCTAAATTCCACACACTGGCTCAGTATATGCAGGTGAAAAGGCATAAACCAGAATGTGACTGAACAAGTGATAACAAGATTGGCACCCCTAGTTTGGACCTTGTATACAGAGCTGGGGAAATGAGAAAGTTGGAGGCAGTGTTATTGTGGAAATTGGCATAGTCCTGAAAAGTAGTTATCCAACCAATTAGACAAAAGACATTGATTTGAGTATACCTGCACTCAAGCTACCCAAAGTAAGTTTTCCCTTTTAATTTTGTTTTTTCATGCAAATGTGTAACAGAGAGAGGGTCTGAAAAGAGAGATAGTTCACAGGAAAGAGAGGGCGCGGAGGGGAAGGGGAAATTGATGCATTAGAGAATTAACTGCCAATAGTTCTGTACATTCAGGAAGATATAGATGACAGCATTCTATGAAAAGAAATCACACTGTCCTATAGAGAATTAACTGCCAATAGTTCTGCAATCAAGCCATTCCCAATTCAGTTTAGTATAAAAGTACCACACTACTATAGGAGAGCTAGTTCTCACATAGGAATAGAATAAGATCAATCACACAGGGTCCGACATACATATAGATACAGAAATATGTATACAACATCACGACACTTGCAAGGTAACTGTAAAGCATGCACATGCCACATCATGTAACTGTTCGAAACTTGAACGGCTTTTATTTCTGATTTTAAACTGAATCCAGTTGTAAATATGTTACAACATTTAACGAAGATTGCTGATTCTATACCTCAGATGTACCAGAAGCTGTGTCCATTTTACTCTGCTCATGTTTCTATAAAAATTCATATGGCTCTGAAAAGAAAGATGGCAACATTAAATGAATATTTTGGAAGTTTATCATAAGAGTCATGTCAATAAGGACCTTTAAAAGATTCTAAGCTTGCAATAATCTTTCAGCCCAAAATCACTGTCTGGCTGCAAATAAGAATTGACATAGAAAGCGGCAGTCAGTTAGGCACATGAAACAACGAGCTTCACAAGAAGTTTCCTGCATATTGGTAAGCTTAAACACCTGGTAAGCGGTAGTCAGTTAGGCACCTGAATAAGGTCAAGCTTCACAAGAAGTTTCCGCTGTGCAAGACGAAAGTGCTCCGTGGACGACAAATACATGCACGACAGCGGCACGATGGGCCATACAGCCGTTGATATGTGCTCGATGATATGCATGAACGACTTGATATGTGATCTCATCCATGAATCGTCCGCATGGCGTCGATGCGATAGCAGCGCTGTGTGCAAAATGTCTCTGAGCATCACACAATCATGTGTAAAGCATCTTCTGGTCCTGCAGTCGACAATGTGAGCTTATACCGTAGATTGCAACAAAACCTTTCTCGGTGATTAATAGTCTGGACAGAGCAACTGCCAAAGGTAGTACTTTCGCATAAAAGGAAATAAATGGAGGAAAACGACATGATTTCTTCAGCCTGAGCAAACACTGCAAACAAATTCCAAAAACACAGAGCAGTAAATGGTCTACATGGGAGCTTCATTAGGCAAGCAACCTAGCTAACAAATATTTATTGCATCCCTACTATGTGGTCGTACATGAAGCATCAAGAACACATATGCAAAAGGCTAGTTCTAACTGAATTTAGCTTTCAGTTGGCATTTCCTCAAACAGTCAAGTGCATCTATTAGTATTTGGCTGTCAAAATATGGACACCCAAACATACCTGATGGAATCCATATTCGCGCGAAAGGGTACGCCAAGCTCCGTGATGCAAGCATGGAGGCGGTCATCGCTTCGATATAGCCTGGGGTACCTCTGGATGCATACGTCGAGTGTCCCCGCGAGCGCAGCAGCGAGGGGGGAGCTGAGCGCGACGCCTCCGCCTCCGAACGCCATGCCATGGCTGAAATAGGTGTTGGCCGAGTGGCTCTCTGATGAGGGCCTGACGTAGACCATCTCTCTCCAGTCGTACTTCCCGAGCACCGCCACCAGGTTGTCCGGGGACAGCACGGTGTCGTCTTCCACGAGCACCACCCACCGCGTGCCCCCGCGTCCCACGAGCCGCACAACCTCGGCAGCGATGCGAGCGATCTGGAGCCCAGAAGGGTGTCCCGTCGAGTTGGTGTACCGGAAGCGCGAGGTGTCCTAGGACACCCGGATCGGCGGGAGCGAGTCCTCCCCGACAGCGCTGGTCCCCGGCGCGCTGGGCGCGCTATCCTCGAGCCAGAGGTGGTCGCGCATGGAGGCGGGATCCTACCTGAGGCGGACATACTCGCGGCGGCGCGGCCAGACGTGCACCGAGCCCGCGGTCCCGAAGACGATGTGAGCGAGCGAGAGCGGGGAGGATGCGTCGCCGGCTGCTGTCGCCCTTTGCCTACAGGTCGGCGCCGTGGCGGGGATCCGGGAAGGAGGAGGGGGCGGAAGGGAGGAATGGTGCGGCGGCTGTGAGAGGGAGGAGGACGAAGGAGTGGGTGTGGATCGGGGCTGTGAGAGGGAGGGAGGAGTTACTGCATCCGCCCATCCCTCTGCACCTGACGCAGGATACAACAACTCCCCACGACACACGACGCACGATGAGGGCACCGCGTGGGGAGCGCTGCGGCAGGAGCAGTTGACCAAGAAAATAACATACACGCGAGACAGTGCAGCCACCACAGCCGACGAGCGGGACCAGGATCAGCATCGGTCCACCTGTCATAGGCAAAACACAGACGCGGATGCAGAAACCGGGTGCATACGCGCCGGCCAACCCCTCCGGCCAACCGGTTGCTCAGCACGACGTGGTTTGCGCGCGTCTAGCCACGCAACGCAGCGGGAATGGCTCATGCGAGAGATTTTGACCCAGCCAATCCAAGGCCTAGCTGAGGCCACCAGTCATCGTGCGCCAACAAAATAACCCCACGTCAAAACGAACGACGAAAATCAAACAGTCGACACACAAGCGTTGACGCGACCAGGCCTGATCGAAGGGTCAAAATGATGCAAAATCGGAGGAGCCCTCGGGTGGGCGGGTCGCCTAGCCTCCTTATAGGTTAGAATATGGCGACCTTTGCCCGATGTCCCGGTACTCTTTGCCTGCGCTGGCCTCCTTAGCATCAAAGAGGAAATAGGGACGCTGCGCGCATTGGCACCTGCCTGGTACCGTTCGTCATGGCTCACGTCACGAGAGCCTCGTGACGTTTGCCTCGCCTTGATATTTCCGCTCCTCGTGAGCCTGCTTGGCTAGGGCACTCCAGAGGAGGTATTGCGTCGTCCGCCTTGCGAGGCTTGGACCCTCGCGAGGGTCTTGGGTGCCTTGTCGACGAAGATGGGTCGACGGCTCTTTGCTTAGCCACACGCCAGGCCACAGGAGGCAAGTCTGGGGACACCCGTTGCCAAAACACCGACAGTAGCCCCCGGGCCCAAGGTGCGCTCGGGCTTGGCTTTCATGCCAAGCCAAGGGTCAAGTTCGAGCACGCGGGCCCCAAAGCTCTGGCCTCGGTCGACGCGTGGCGGTTGATTGGACGTGGACGTCTCCGCTTCCCCACGCTGCCTTCGAATCCGCCTGGGAAGAACTATTTTCTATACCGCTGCAAGAACAAGGATGAATTTGTGAAGAACATGCCTCTCTTTGATGAATGGGGGTCGCGGCCGGACGGCCTGGAGGGGCCTCGCGAGAACCCCGTCGTTGTGGTTCCCTTCCTTGCCCCTGATGCTGAGCCCGCCCCAAGTGACGGTGCAGGTGGGTGAGCCCCAGCGGAGGCCGGTGACTCGAGTGTTGAGGAGCACATGCTGAGTGGTGATCCTGGGGCGTTGTCCTCAGGAGCCTGCCACTCCCCTCCTGAGGCGCCAGTTGCTGAGGAGACGCTGCATGTGACTCCCGAGGCCAAGGCTCCAGGAGCCTCGGGAGGTCGTGGTGAAACGGTGCCTGGCTGTTTGCCGCGACCGGGCACCCCTGAAGATATCCTTCCGAGCTCTTCTTCGGCACCGTTGCGCCTTGACCGCCGCCACGCCCAAAGATTTCGGTCGTCTTTGTGTGGACTTTGAGGAGCTCGCAAGAGGAAAGGATCTCCCAGGCGCAAGAATATCTTTGGACGGCTGAAGCGGAGGAAGTACATCGCCGCTGACGTAAGTATCGTACTGCTGTGGCTCCTTGTGTATTTTTTTCGCCTCTGACGCCGCTTCTTCTTGGCTCCTTCCATCGTGGCGCCGCGCCCCGAGAAGTGGCCTCCTTATCCCTTAACTCTTCCGCCGGCCACGAGCGCTCCGGGTCTGTTGGTTGCTCCTCGAGTAAGGCTGGTCAAGGGCGCCTCGCCTTCTGGCCTTGAACACCGCAGACCTTGTCGCCCTCCCTTGGTCAGTGTGGAGTCGGCAGCCTGCCCAAGACTCCTCCACTGGTCTTTAACGGCAATTTGTTGGCTTCGATCCTCGGCTCCTCTTCAAGCAGTGAGCCCCAGCTGACTTGGGCTTCTCACGAGGGCGGGCTGGTGTTGGGTGGGGCGCCAGCCCCCAACCCCCTGCCGAGGGGTGGCGCGCCGCTTGGCGCCCCGCCCGCAGCCCCCCGAGGTGGAGGACGAAGAGGGTCGGGCGTTCGAGCTTGAGCGCGGGCGGAGCGTGGTTCGCCATGAGCTCTTCCAGGAGGCGATGAACGCGATGGGCCGACTTGGTGAAGAACTCACGAGCGTCAATTCGCGTAATTGAGGTTGAAGGTCTCCGGTTGGTGGAGGAGCGGCGCAAGCTGAAGGTGGCCATCAACCTCGGCCGCTATCAGCGTGACCTTGAGAACGCGAAGGCCGAGGCGTCTCTCAAGGTCTCCCACGAAGCCCGCTCTCGAGCCTTGGAAGAGGCTCGCGAGGCTGATCGCCGCCGCGAGGCCGCGGAGAAATACGTGTGGGAGCTCCAGGCCTGGAGCGCGTCTCTTGAGCAGCCGGTGGAGGCGCGCATGGCCGCTCTTGTGTCACTGAGGGGGACACCCGCGGAGGAAGAGGAGGTCTGGAAGCGCGAGGAGGCGCTGGCCCTGGAGGCCATGGAGAGCAGCCGCGAGCTTGAGCAACTGGAGACAAGGGAGCGTCAAGTTGCCCAAGCAGAAGATGTCGTCGGGGCTCGCGAGGCTAGAGTCGAGGAGGAGATGAACCGTCGGGTGGCCAAGGTTCGCGCGGACCTGGAGGGAAGGTACGACTTTAAGCTGAAGCTCGCGGGCGTGGAAGATGAGGGCAGGGCCGCTGCCCTCAGGCCCAGGTTAGACGAGGTTGAGAGGCGCGCGGAAGCCACGGCCGCCGCCCTGGTCTCCGCCCGCGCCGAGCTGCGTTCCCTCCGGAGGCGGGTTGATGACGCAGAAGCCATCGCGAGGCAAAACACGGAGGAGGTGCTCCAACATCGAACGCTGGAGCGCGAGCATGCCCCTATGCTTCAGGATCTCCGGAACAAGGCCAATATTTCCCTGGGCCATATCTGCGACGTGAAGGCGCCGACCCCTCACTCAAATGATTATGCCAGCCACCTGACCTTCTTTACCGAGGTGGTGACGCGCCTGGAGGCTTGATCTGCCAGAGCACGCCAGCTTGTGGAGGAAAGGGGGCATGGCCTGCTTGAGCACGCCTTCTCCCGTGTCTTCAGCCACCTTCTGAATGCCAACCCCGACTTCGATTTTGACGCCGCCATCGCTCCCGTCCTGACGGTCGTCCGGGATGACTTGGCGCGTTGGGTTGATGTAACGCCCCGGATTCGATGCGCCAGGTGTCTGCCATTTATTTGCCGTCCTTGCCATGTCATTTGCTTGCGTGTTGCACTTTGCCATGTCATCATCTGCATTTCATATCATGTCATCATGTGCATCGCATTTGCATACGTGTTCGTCTCATGCATCCGAGCATTTTCCTCGTTGTCCGTTTTGCAATCTGGCACTCCTATGTCTCCCGGCGCCCCCTTTTACCTCTTTTCGTGTGCGGGTGTTAAACATTCTCGGAATGGACCGAGGTTTGTCAAGCGGCCTTGGTATAGCACCGGTAGACCGCCTGTCAAGTTTCGTGCCATTTGGAGGTCGTTTGGTACTCCAACGGTTAACCGGGTAACCGCAAAGCCTCCTTCTCTTTGCAGCCCAACACCCCTTCCAAAGTGGCCCAAAACCCACCTAACTCCCCTCCATGCTCTCGGGCGTTCGATCACGATCGTGTGGGCGAAAACCGCACCTCATATGGACTCTCCTAGCTCCCAGAAACTATATATATGCCTTCCCCCGTCCAAATCCGGGTCCAAACCCTAGCCATCTTCATCCTCGCCCACGGACAAAATCTCGACGACGGACATGTCCGCCGCCGCCGCCTAATCGGATCTCGCCGCGTGCACGCCGCGCCCCCGCCCCGTGGCCGCGGAATAGGGTTCACGCCGCTCGAGCATAGTCAAGACGGCGCCGCCGCCCGCCGCCCGCTTCGCGCCGCCACATGGACCCGCCGCCTCGGCCTCCGTCGCCATCGCCGCATTCCTCGCCGCGTGCCCCGCTTCTCGCCGCCGCCGCCGTCGAGGCCGCGCCTCAAGCGCCTCCGCCCCGGCGGCTCTCCGCCCATGAGCACCGGCCTCGCCGGCCTCCGGCCGCCCCTACCGCCGGACGTCGCCATTGCCGCGCCCATTGCTTCGCCATTGCGCCCCCGGTGCCTCCGCCGCCGGAGCTTCGCCGTCCGGTGCGGATCCGGCCGGGCCACCCCGGATCCGTCGTCCCGGTCCTCTCCGGCCTCCCCGACCCCTCCGGCCGCGCGAGAGCGCAACTCCGCCATCCTCGGGTTCCGTGCCTAGATTGACTTTCCCCCTCCAAAATCCACTAAGTCCCCGTACTGCTAATATTTTCATGCATTTTCATCGCATCATAACTCTGCATCCGTAGCTCCGTTTTGGGCGTGTAATATGTCAAGTTGTTCGCCTCGACGAGCACATCATTTCATCTCATTGCATCATTTACATTTGAGCTCATCTTGATGCCCTAAATGCTGTTGGAAGAGGGCTATGTGATGTTAGTTTCAGATTCTTATCAGAACATGCACTTTTGTCATTTTTGCCATGATTGATGTGTGCACCCTATGAAATTGAGTCCTACATGTGTTTTGTAATATGCCATGCCATCTTTACAGGGGTGTATGCCATGTATTTTGTGATCTCTGTGGTGACTAGCACAAGCACGCAAACTAGGCTTCATGATGTTGCTGATTTCAGCCCTGCTCACTTGATATTTTTATGCCATGTAAACTTGATGCTACCGAGAGATCCATGCTTATTTTGAGATACTTCAGTAAGGATGTTTTGAAAATATGGTTATTCTCTATCCATCCATGCCCTTGTTTGCAATTATGGAGTGCCATAGCTTGAGTCAATCGAGCTCTACTTTTGCTATAAAATGTTTCCTGGCAGGTTGTTTACATGTTATTCAATTTTGCAAAGGTTGTTGTAGTTGATCCTTGCATGCTATGATGTTGTTCTTGCCATGTATAGCTTCTATGCCATGTCTTCTTGCTGTTGGTTGCCTTGCCATGCCATGTATTGCTCTGTGGTGAGTGGTTCAAGCTCACCAACATGCCTACTTATTGTTGTTTCTGCCATGTATGAATCTGTCATATAACTTGCCATGTTTACATGGGTGCCATCATATCTTCTGATCCTTCTTGGCTTATGGTCAGTAAGGGACTTTTGATATATGTATTTAGTAGTTTCATGCCATGCCTTTGTTTGCCATGATAAGTTCCTGTAACATGTTGTTTGATAGCTCTAAACATTGCAACCTGATGTTAATTTCTGCAAAGTCTGAAACTGTTATTATATGCAATCTTGCCATGTGTGTTTGAGCATGTTCTAGTGATTTCTGGAGATAGCTCAGTGTTCATGTTTTGTCATGCTTTACCTGTACTTCTTGGCCATGCCTTTTGTTTTCATGTTGAGGTCCTGTAGCATGTTGTTTTGATGCTTGCAATATGCCTAGTTGCTGTTTTGGACAGATTGTTGTCATGTCTTGTATAGTGTGTATGTGTTGAACCGTTGCTCCGTTTTGAGTGTGCTCTATATGAGACTTGCTTGATTTTGCATGTAGCTTCATATTATCATGTTGCATCATTGTTTTGAGAGTGTTTGCTTGATGTTTGTATGCATTTTGCATCAATGCCATGCTTAACTTGTTTTGCTCATATCTTCTAGGCCGTAGCTCCGAATCTAATGAACTTTATATGTAACTTGACTAGAATTTCGTGTAGATCATCGTGGTGCATCTTAACTTGCTGTTTAACAACTTGAACATAAGGTTTGTTCAGATCTGGACCAATTTCGAAATTTGCATATGAGGACTTACCGGAATTGTTATATGTTGTTCCCGGCCTCATTTAAACTTGCTTTGATGTGTTGTTCTTGTTTGCATCATCTCTTGCCATGAGTAGCCTCATCTAGCTTTGTCATGCATCATGCTTGTTTGTGCATCATGCTTTGTTCATGTGTGGTGTGTTTACTATGTTGTGTGCTTCTTCTCGATAGTTCCCGTGTCGTTGCGTTCGTGAGGATTCGTTCGTCTACGCTTGGTTCGTCTTCGTGGCTTCATCTTCTTCATGGACTTGTTCTTCCTCCTTGCGGGATTTCAGGCAAGATGACCACTACCCTGGATCTCACTACTACCATTGCTATGCTAGTTGCTTCGTTCTATCGCTATGCTGCGCTACCTATTACCTGTTTATCAAGCCATCCCAAATTGCCATGTCAGCCTCTAACCTTTTGCACCCTTCCTATGCAAACCGTTGTTTGGCTATGTTACCGTTTTGCTCAGCCCCTCTTATAGCGTTGTTAGTTGCGGTGAAGATGAAGTTTGTTCCTTGTTGAACATGGAGATGTTGTTCCTTGTTGGAACATGTTTACTTGTTGGGATATCACAATATATCTTATTTAAATAATGCATCTATATACTTGGTAAAGGGTGGAAGTCTCGGCCTTATGCCTGGTGTTTTGTTCCACTCTTGCCGCCTCTAGTTTCCGTCATATCGGTGTTATGTTCCCGGATTTTGCGTCCCTAACGCGGTCGGGTGATTTATGGGACCCCTTGACAGTTCGCTTTGAATAAGACTCCTCCAAAGAAGGCCCAACATTGGTTTTACCATTTGCCTCACCTATGCCCTTTTTCCCTTGGGTTTCGGAGCCCAAGGGTCATCTTTATTTTAGCCCCCCGCCGGTGCTCCTTCGAGTGTTGGTCCGAACCGAGAGACTGCAGGCCACCACGGGAAACTCGAGGCTTGGTTTTACTCGTAGCTTGACTTATCCGGTGTGCCACGAGAACGAGGTACGTGCGACTCTATCGGATTTGTCGGCACATCCGGCGGCTTTGCTGGTCTTGTTTTATTGTTGTCGAATGTCTTGTAGCCGGATTCCGAGACCGATCGGGTCTTCCGGGAGAAGGAATATCCTTCGTTGATCGCGAGAGCTTATCATGGGCTAAGTTGGGACACCCCTGCAGGTATAAACTTTCGAGAGCCGTGTCTGGTTATGTGGCGATGGGAATTTGTTGATATCCGGTTGTAGTAAACTTGAAGCAAAACTCTTCTAAAATACACCAATCGTAGCGAATCGTGAGTGTCTCTTTTCGGGTTGATCGAGAGGAGAACACGGTTTCGGGTTATGTCGACGTAAGTAGGAGTTCAGGATCACTTCTTGATCATTACTAGTTGACGACCGCTCCGCTTGCTCTCTTCTCGCTCTTATTTGCGTTGGTTAGCCACCATATATGCTTAGCATTGCTGCAACCTCACCACTTTATCCCTTCCTTTCCCTTTAAGCTTTGCTAGTCTTGATACCCATGGTAATGGGATTGCTGAGTCCTCGTGGCTCACAGATTACTACACCACCAGTTGCAGTGTACAGGTTCTTGCGATGATCATGACGTGAGAGCGATGTTTGCTTGTGTTGGAGTTCTTCTTCCGCTTCTTCTTCGATCGGGGATAGGTTCCAAGTCGGCAGCCTGGCTAGGTGGTGGATGTCGCTTGAGTTTCTGTTTATGTTTCATCCGTAGTCGGATGTTGATCTTGTATATGTTGTTGATGTATTCTTGTGGCATTGGTGCCTTGTGTATGTATCCCCACTATTATGTAATGTTGATGTAATGATATCCACCTTGCAAAAGCGTCCCAATATGCGGGTCTATCCTTGGTGGGACCGTCGAGTTCCTTTTGGATAGGGTCGCATATTGGGCGTGACAAGTTGGTATCAGAGCCTCGACCGACCTTAGGAGCCCCCTTGATTGATCGTGTAGTTTGGCCGTTGTTGAGTCTAGAAAAAACTGTTTTCGGAGTCTAGTTATATCGGGGAGTAGGAATTCTTTTTACTCCTCTGCCCCTTCGTCGCTCTGGTGAGGAATCTTGACGTAGGTGTTTTGAATTACTTCTCTTCCCCTTCAAATTTTTCTTTAGGATCACACAGTTGGTTTTCCGGTAGTTGTTCCTCAGCTCTTTTTATCCGGTGCTTTTCTCGTCAAGTCGACTCGACCCCCTTCATCTTTGCAAATTCAATCCTCAGTTGTCTTATTTTCCCACCCGCCCTCCCTGTTCTTCTTCTCGAACCGAGTCTCGTATTGAGTATCCTTCTACTCGTATAAGTCTTTGCTTTTCTCCTCAATGATTTCAACCGTGTTTTCTTTTCAAGATATAAATCGATTTCCCCTTCCAAGTTGCCTGTGTTTTCCGCCTCCCACCCTCTTCTTCCCGGAGTTTGAGTCTCTTTCGACAATCAATTTCATTTGTGTGGAGCCTCTTCAGTCTTCCCTTAATTATTTCAACCGGTGAATTCTCGTCTCGTTTGACATTCATCATCTCTTTTTCTTCCCCGGTGGATTCAATTCAAGTTTTTCGGGTTGATCATATTCTTTCTCTCGGCTCAAGTGTTTTCCCTTTGCTCGTTCGCCTCTCGCCAATTTATCCTTCCGGAGTGTTCAACACATCTCAGGAGATTCGTCTGTGTTCCAATTAATTCGAGGTTGTCACTTCATTCAAATATTTAATTGTTCCGGTGCATCATCTATCTGTTCAACAATCCTTTCCAACGGTGTTTTCTTTTAGTGGGCCCTAACCCACAGGTCTTTTCCCAGGATCTTACCTGACTCTTCTAATTTCCCCGGAGCTATTCCCAATTCTTTTCAAGTGTGACGTAAGAATGGATTTCATCAGTCAGATGCCTTTTCAAGATCGATTTCAAACCATTTCATTGTTGATTCAACCTCTTTGCTTTTTATTCTACCGGAGTACCTCAACAATTTTGGTGGTGTTTCTCATCATCATTTGAAGACCGAAGTAGAGTTTCTCTTAAATCTTGTCCGTTCCCCCGGAGATTCATGGTGCTAGCTCGATGTTATCTTATCTAATTGTTTTCAATCATGCAAATTCTTTTCACCCATCCGGAGTATTTCAGGAGTTGCTTTTCTGTTCCGATCATCCGGAGGCCATCTTTTCGGAATATCTCTCCATTCTAAGTTTTTCAAATTTGTTCTCCAATTATTCTATATCCGTGCCCCTTCGTTCATCTCAATATTCTTTCGGTGCTGCGTTCAAGCATTCGTTAATCAGTTCGCGATCTCTTCGATCTCTTTTCTCTTAATCCCCTCAAGTATCTTTGTGCTTTTCTAATTCTTCCCGGTGATTCAGTCTTTTTCGTCAGTCATTTCTAAATTCTTATGGTGGTTCGTTCAAGATTCTTTTTCCTTGATCATCATTTTAATCCATTCGCTCTGTCCAATCCTACCGGTGGCTCATGAAGACTCTCTCAAGTTTTGTGCTATTTTCCCCTTAATTCTTTTTCAAGAAGAATAAGTAGTTTGCAAAATCCATTGTTTGTCATCAATTTAATTTGATGAAGGATAAGCATACAATAAATCTTATTCTTATTTCATCAAAGTGAGTAATCCCTTTCTTCGGAGTTTGTTCTTGAGGAATAAATTCCACTTCCAAGTGTTTTCATCTTTTTCTTTTCCGGAGTTCAAATTTCCTCGGCCATCTCATCGGAACCTCCATCCGAATCATCGCAAGGCTTTAATCTTATTTCCTTTCATCCTTCAATTGTATCTCATCATCCTTTTTGTTACCGGAGTTCTTCATGGTGGTTCTTCATGATTTAATTCATTCTTCAAGAGTTCATCAAGATTTTGTTGGAGGAGTTCAAGTATCTTTTCTTCTCGCGTCTCGAAGTGCAATTAATTCTCCTTATTCCTTTGAAGTGGAGTTTTGCATTTCTTTGTTCTTCTCAGATATTCAAATCCACTCAATCCTTCCTTCTAAGTTCTTTTCATTCAAATTCTTTCAATTCTTCCGGAGGTATTGCGTTGCTTATGTCGTCAAGTGTCATTCCATCTTCTGAAGCTCATGTTCTATTCTTTCCTTGTTCAACCGGTGTGCTGCCTAAATCCTTTCAGTCTTATTCGTTTCTTTTCTCATTCTAACCACTCCGGTTAGAACGAGTGCTTTCAGAGTCTATCGTGTTTCCATGAGCATTTGATTCTCGTCATTCACGTCCTTCCTCTCTTATTCTCGAGTGCTCTCGATTCTTTGCTACTTCTCCTGAGTTCTTGCTTCACCTCTTCCTCTTTCTCTTTCGTCTCGGTCCTAAGATCTCGGGACGAGATCTCTTGTTAGTGGAGGAGTGTTGTAACGCCCCGGATTCGATCGCGCCTGTGTCTCCGCCATTATTTGCCGTCCTTGCCATGTCATTTGCTTGCGTGTTGCACTTTGCCATGTCATCATCTGCATTTCATATCATGTCATCATGTGCATCGATTTGCATACGTGTTCGCCTCATGCATCCGAGCATTTTCCTCGTTGTCCGCTTTTGCAATCGGCACTCCTATGTCTCCGGCCCCTTTTACCTCTTTTCGTGTGCGGGTGTTAAACATTCTCGGAATGGACCGAGGTTTGTCAAGCGGCCTTGGTATAGCACCGGTAGACCGCCTGTCAAGTTTCGTGCCATTTGGAGGTCGTTTGGTACTCCAACGGTTAACCGGGTAACCGCAAAGCCTCCTTCTCTTTGCAGCCCAACACCCCTTCCAAAGTGGCCCAAAACCCACCTAACTCCCCTCCATGCTCTCGGGCGTTCGATCACGATCGTGTGTGCGAAAACCGCACCTCATTTGGACTCTCCTAGCTCCCGAAACTATATATATGCCTTCCCCGTCCAAACCGTCCAAACCCTAGCCATCTTCATCCCCGCCACGGACAAAATCCCGACGACGGACATGTCCGCCCCACCGCCCGCTTAATCGGATCTCGCCCAGCGTGCACGCCGCCGCCACCGCTGCCGCCGCAGGGCTTCACGCCTGCCCGCCAGGCCGCCCGAACCGCGCCTCGCCCGCCGCCCGTCCGCGCCCCCCGCTGCCGGACCCGCCGCCTCGGCCTCCGTCGCCATCGCCGGCACCCTCCCATTGGCGTGCCTCCGCTCTCGCCGCCGCCGTCCGAGGTTGCGCCTCGCTCCTCGCGCCGCCGGCGGCTCTCCGCCGCCCATGAAGCACCGGCCTCGCCGACCTCCGCCGCCGCCCGCCACGGACGTCGCCCGCCACGCGCCATTCTTGCGCCATGCCTCCGGTACCTCCGCCGCCCGAGCTTCGCCGTCCGGTGCCGGATCCGGCCGGGGCCACCCCGGATCCGTCGTCCCCGGTCCTCTCCCGGCCTCCCCCGACCCCTCCGGCCGCCGCAGCCGCAACTCCGGCCATCCTCGGGTTCCGTGCCTAGGTTGACTTTCCCCCTCCAAAATCCACTAAGTCCCCGTACTGCTAATATTTTCATGCATTTTCATCGCATCATAACTCTGCATCCGTAGCTCCGTTTTGGACGTGTAATATGTCAAGTTGTTCGCCTCGACGAGTACATCATTTAATCTCATTGCATGATTTACATTTGAGCTCATCTTGATGCCCTAAATGCTGTTGGAAGAGGGCTATGTGATGTTAGTTTCAGATTCTTATCAGAACATGCACTTTTGTCATTTTTGCCATGATTGATGTGTGCACCCTATGAACTTGAGTCCTACATGTGTTTTGTAATATGCCATGCCATCTTTACAGGGGTGTATGCCATGTATTTTTTTGATCTCTGTGGTGACTAGCACAAGCACGCAAACTAGGCTTCATGATGTTGCTGATTTCAGCCCTGCTCACTGATATTTTTATGCCATGTAAACTTGATGCTACCGAGAGATCCATGCTTATTTTGAGATACTTCAGTAAGGATGTTTTGAACATATGGTTATTCTCTATCCATCCATGCCCTTGTTTGCAATTATGGAGTGCCATAGCTTGAGTCAATCGAGCTCTACTTTTGCTATAAAATGTTTCCTGGCAGGTTGTTTACATGTTATTCAATTTTGCCAAGGTTGTTGTAGTTGATCCTTGCATGCTATGATGTTGTTATTGCCATGTATAGCTTCTATGCCATGTCTTCTTGCTGTTGGTTGCCTTGCCATGCCATGTATTGCTCTGTGGTGAGTGGTTCAAGCTCACCAACATGCCTACTTATTGTTGTTTCTGCCATGTATGAATCTGTCATATAACTTGCCATGTTTACATGGGTGCCATCATATCTTCTGATCCTTTTTGGCTTATGGTCAGTAAGGGACTTTTGATCTATGCATTTAGTAGGTTCATGCCATGCCTTTGTTTGCCATGATAAGTTCCTGTAACATGTTGTTTGATAGCTCTAAACATTGCAACCTGATGTTAATTTCTGCAAAGTCTGAAACTGTTATTATATGCAATCTTGCCATGTGTGTTTGAGCATGTTCTAGTGATTTCTGGAGATAGCTCAGTGTTCATGTTTTGTCATGCTTTACCTGTACTTCATGGCCATGCCTTTTTTTTCATGTTGAGGTCCTGTAGCATGTTGTTTTGATGCTTGCAATATGCCTAGTTGCTGTTTTGGATAGATTGTTGTCATGTCTTGTATAGTGTGTATGTGTTGAACCGTTGCTCCGTTTTGAGTGTGCTCTATATGAGACTTGCTTGATTTTGCATGTAGCTTCATATTATCATGTTGCATCATTGTTTTGAGAGTGTTTGCTTGATGTTTGTATGCATTTTGCATCAATGCCATGCTTAACTTGTTTTGCTCATATCTTCTAGGCCGTAGCTCCGAATCTAATGAACTTTATATGTAACTTGACTAGAATTTCGTGTAGATCATCGTGGTGCATCTTAACTTGCTGTTTAACAACTTGAACATAAGGTTTGTTCAGATCTGGACCAATTTCGAAATTTGCATATGAGGACTTACCGGAATTGTTATATGTTGTTCCCGGCCTCATTTAAACTTGCTTTGATGTGTTGTTCTTGTTTGCATCATCTCTTGCCATGAGTAGCCTCATCTAGCTTTGTCATGCATCATGCTTGTTTGTGCATCATGCTTTGTTCATGTGTGGTGTGTTTACTATGTTGTGTGCTTCTTCTCGATAGTTCCCGTGTCGTTGCGTTCGTGAGGATTCGTTCGTCTACGCTTGGTTCGTCTTCGTGGCTTCATCTTCTTCATGGACTTGTTCTTCCTCCTTATGGATTTCAGGCAAGATGACCGCTACCTGGATCTCACTACTACCATTGCTATGCTAGTTGCTTCGTTTCTATCGCTATCTGCGCTACCTATTACCTGTTTATCAAGCCATCCCAAATTGCCATGTCAGCCTCTAACCTTTTGCACCCTTCCTATGCAAACCGTTGTTTGGCTATGTTACCGTTTTGCTCAGCCCCTCTTATAGCGTTGTTAGTTGCAGGTGAAGATGAAGTTTGTTCCTTGTTGGAACATGGAGATGTTGTTCCTTGCTGGAACATTTTTACTTGTTGGGATATCACAATATATCTTATTTAAATAATGCATCTATATACTTGGTAAAGGGTGGAAGTCTCGGCCTTATGCCTGGTGTTTTGTTCCACTCTTGCCGCCCTAGTTTCCGTCATATCGGTGTTATGTTCCCGGATTTTGCGTCCCTAACGCGGTCGGGTGATTTATGGGACCCCCTTGACAGTTCGCTTTGAATAAGACTCCTCCAAAGAAGGCCCAACATTGGTTTTACCATTTGCCTCACCTATGCCCTTTTTCCCTTGGGTTTCGGAGCCCAAGGGTCATCTTTATTTTTAGCCCCCGGCCGGTTCTTCGAGTGTTGGTCCGAACCGAGCAATCTGGGGCCACCATGGGGAAACTCGAGGCTTGGTTTTACTCGTAGCTTGACTTATCCGGTGTGCCTCGAGAACGAGGTACGTGCGACTCCTATCGGGATTTGTCGGCACATCCGGCGGCTTTGCTGGTCTTGTTTTATTGTTGTCGAAATGTCTTGTAGCCGGATTCCGAGACGATCGGTCTTCCCGGGAGAAGGAATATCCTTCGTTGATCGCGAGAGCTTATCATGGGCTGTTGGGACACCCTGCAGGTATAAACTTTCGTGAGCCGTGCCCGCGGTTATGTGGCGATGGGAATTTGTTGATATCCGTTGTAGTAAACTTGAAGCAAAACTCTTCTAAAATACACCAACCGTAGCGTGAATCGTGAGTGTCTCTTTTCGGGTTGATCGAGAGGAGAACACGGTTTCGGGTTATGTCTCGACGTAAGTAGGAGTTCAGGATCACTTCTTGATCATTACTAGTTGACGACTGCCCGCTTTGCTCTCTTCTCGCTCTTATTTGCGTTGGTTAGCCACCATATATGCTTAGTCGCTGCTGCAACCTCACCACTTTACCCCTTCCTTTCCCTTTAAGCTTTGCTAGTCTTGATACCCATGGTAATGGGATTGCTGAGTCCTTGTGGCTCACAGATTACTACACCACCAGTTGCAGGTACAGGTTCTTGCGATGATCATGACGTGAGAGCGATGTTTGCTTGTGTTGGAGTTCTTCTTCTGCTTCTTCTTCGATCAGGGGATAGGTTCCAGGTCGGCAGCCTGGGCTAGCAGGGTGGATGTCGCTTGAGTTTCTGTTTATGTTTCATCCGTAGTCGGATGTTGATCTTGTATATGTTGTTGATGTATTCTTGTGGCATTTGTGCCTTATGTATGTATCCCCACTATTATGTAATGTTGATGTAATGATATCCACCTTGCAAAAGCGTCCCAATATGCGGGTCTATCCTTGGTGGGACCATCGAGTTCCTTTTGGATAGGGTCGCATATTGGGCGTGACAGTTGAAGACAAGGTGGACGCGTTGGTCAGGGCCTTCACTTCGGAAGATGACGGGGTAGTGGTTGCCACAGACAAAGGCGGCATGGTGGACGACGACGTCGGGGGCGTCGCTGGTGGCGGCGATGAAGACGATGACGACGCGAGTGACGCGTCCGCGGGTGACTTAGCGAGCAACATTTCTGGTTGATCCCTTGTTCTCCTGTCATTTCTTCCTGTGCAAAAACTCAGGCGCGGCCCTTGGAAACTTGTAAGAGTGTTTTGAGAGGGGAGCCCCTCGTGTAAGCAAATTGCAGCTTTTACTTCCGATGCGATGTGAGTTTGTGTCCTTGTGAACTTGTGCATCCTTATGTGAGTTTTCTGCCTTGGTTTACCTTAGTCAGCGCCAGCTTTGGGCTGGGCTGCGATGTGTCGAGTTCCTGAGAAGCTTGAGGAGCTCTTCTCCCCGTCCAAAGGGGCCCCACGAGAGGTGAGCACCAGTTGCAGTGTTAGCGCACGCTTGGCGTGCGTGTAAGCCACAGAGTCCCGCCATGAGGAGCTCGTGAGGGAAAGGCGACGGACATGAGTCCCAGACAAAACGAGATCTAGAAAGCAAGGAATTGCTCAAACGAGAAAAGGATCCCCCCGCGCGCATCAATAAAACTCAGCTTCAAGTCAAATCCAAATCCAGAAGGCAAAGCTACAGAAAGAGAGAGATCCAAAGCAAAAGGTCGCGTCCGGCACCTAGTCTGGTCTTCTGGTCTTCAAGTCTTTTCACAAGCATGAGCTAAGTGCTGCCACTAGGCATGGGAGGGAGCCCTGGCCCGAGGCCGCACCCTCGAGACTCCGGGCGTGTACAGCCCCAAC
Organism: Aegilops longissima; assembly: GCA_021605205.1. NCBI lineage: Eukaryota > Viridiplantae > Streptophyta > Magnoliopsida > Poales > Poaceae > Aegilops > Aegilops longissima. The sequence goes on along the minus strand of CM038677.1, from coordinate 552,057,512 downwards.
TCATTATTACGTGAGAGTGTCATGGGCGGCGAGCTTCACAGGCACTAGGCCTTCTTCATAGGTACCGGCCTTGCTTCATATCGCCAGACGAGGGGCCCGCCTTGCACCACCCTCGACCTCCTCTGAGCCAACCGGTCACTAGGACGACACAGAGGAGGGAAAGAGGACGCCAGCGGTTCCCTCGGCGACCACAAGTCCTCTGCCGGGGGAAGGGTTGTCGAGGCCTCCCCGGCAGAGGGCCTACCTCCGGGTGTCGTCAGGCGTCGCGCGCCGTGGGGAGGGGCCTTGCTCCTGGCTCCCTCTCGGTGGCCCCAGTGTGTCTCCCTTGCTGGAACGGGTGCCGCCGTGCCTGGGTCGTTGATCGACGCTGCAACCCGATTCATCTCAGAGTCCATGGTTAGCATAAGTTCGTTCTCGAGAGACTAGTGGTACCGTGTTGCCGCTGCCGCCGCGATCGCTGTGGTTCTCCGCTGGTTCTGGAAGGCTTCGCCCTAGCGCCTCTCCCCAATCTTCTCCAGTGAATGAGTCGAGGTCTTCCTCTCGTCCGTACCCTTGGTCCATCATGCGGGGCACGTAGGCTTCCGGGGCCGTCACTCCGAACACCTCGCCGTGGTGCCCCACACTCCATGTTGCTCCGCCCATGACGGCGTCCTGGGATGACAATATGGCATCCGGCCGGGACCATGGGGGGCGACGCTTGCGCTCGTGCTTGTCGAGGGCGGCATGGGGGAGTTGGAGCCCCCTACGCCGCCGGCCGTGCTAATGTTGATGAAGCCCCCGGGCGTAGTCGATGGCGCGCAGACGTGGTGAGGTTCGCCGCGCGGCCCTGCAGTGGCCTGGGGAGGAAGTCGATTGCAGAAGGGTGGTGCTCCCGACGCCGCTGCGTCCAGCAGCTCGGCAACACGCTCAAGCAGCGTGTCCCGGCCGTTCTCCATCAACCTGCATTGCAGCAGCTCCCTTGCCACGGTGAGCATTGCTCGCATGTTTGCTTGCTCCCATCGTGAGTGTGGTGTCGTTGCTGCGGCATGGCTTGCTGCTCTTGCAGCGGCCCGTACTTGCCGCGGGGTGAGGGTGGATGACGCTTGGCCGTGCTGCCCGCGCTCGGTGGAATTTGGCGGCGCTCTTACCGCCTGGAGTGCGGGGTCGAGATCTTCATGGGCAGGCCCTCGAGTCGCCGGCCATCGTGGTTGTGGAGCATCGACAAGCTGGTTGGTGGGGAAAAAGCTCCGACGCACCCCTACCTGGCACGCCAAATGTCGGATGTGGGGTTCCGGCAAACCCTTAAGGTTCGAACACTGGGGTGCACGCAAAGTCTTTCCCTTCTATCTATCTACGCCCTAGCTCGCTAAAATCTCGCGGACGAACTTGACGAACTCGCAACACAGAAAGACACGAGGTTTATATCGTTCGGGCCACTGCCAGGTGTAATACCCTACTCGGTGTGGTGGTGGTGGATTGCCTCTTAGGCTGATGATGAACAGTACAAGGTAAGAACAGCCTCCTGAGGTTGAGGTGTTCTTGTGCATATGAACTTGTGGCGTGAGGATTCGATCAGTTCAACCTGCCTCTACTGTGGTGGCTAGCTCTACTTATATAGGCCTTGGTCCTCTCCCCAAATATTGAGCGGGAAGGGAGCCAACAACGGCGGCCAATTTGAAAGGAGACAGCTAGTACAAGCTATCCTGACAAAAGTGGTCTTCACCTGCGAAAAGCTCTGGGGTGACGCCGTCTTGGGCTCCATGATGACCTCCGCCTTGCCGTCCTCCTGGTCTTGGTCTCGTTGCACCAATATGGCAACCTTTGCCTAATGCTCATATTTTCGCTGCAAGGCTGGCCTACTTAGCACCAAAGAGGAAATAGGGACGCTGCGCGCACTGGCGCCCGCCTGGCACCCGCCTGGTACCGTTCTTCATGGCTCACCGTCACGAGAGTCTAGTGAGGTTTGCCTCGCCTTGATATCTCTGCTTCTCGTGAGCCTGCTTGGCTAGGCCACTCCAGAGGAGGTCTTGTGTCGTCTGCCTCGCGAGGCTTGCACCCTCGCGAGGGTCTTGGGTGCCTTGTCAACGAAGATGGGCCGTACGGCCTGCTGCTTGGCCATGCTCAGGCCGCAGTGTGCAATTCTGGGACCCCATTCTGTAACGCCGACAAGATGTCTCCGTATAAAATGGTTTATGGAAAAGCATGTCACTTACCTCTCGAACTAGAACATAAGGCATGTTGGGCCATTAAAGAGCTCAATTATGATTGCAAACTTGCCGGTGAGAAGAGACTATTTGACATTAGCTCACTTGATGAGTGGAGAACCCAGGCCCATGAGAATGCCAAACTGTTTAAAGAAAAAGTTAAAAGATGGCATGACAAAAGGATACAAAATTGTGAGTTTAATGTAGGTGATTATGTTTTATTATACAACTCTCGTTTAAGATTTTTTACAGGAAAACTCCTCTCTAAATGGGAAGGTCCTTACATTATCGAGGAGGTCTATCGTTCCGGTGCCATAAAAATCAACAACTTCGAAGGCATAAATCCGAAGGTGGTGAACGGTCAAAAAATCAAACATTATATCTCAGGTAATCCCATAAATGTTGAAACCGATGTTATTGAAACCGTAACCCCGGAGGAGTACATAAGGGACACTTTCTAGAATGTTTCAGACTCCGAAAAGGAATAGGTATGTGGTACGGTAAGTAAACCGACTCCAAAATAGTTCTAATAGCAATTTTTCTCCGCTTTGGAATGTTTAAGAAAATAGGAAAATAAGAAGAAGTCCGAAAGGGACACGAGGCATCCACGAGGGTGGAGGGCGCGCCCTACCCCCCTGGGCGCGCCCCTGCCTCGTGGGCACCTCGTGTGCCCTCCGGACTCCGTTTTCTTGCACGATACTTCTTTTGGTCGGTAAAAACTCATTATATAATCTTCCGAAGGTTTTGACCACCGTACCACAATAATAACTCATGTTTTTGTTTTGAGCTGTTTTCTGCCAGAGTTTTCAAGGCCAGGAATCATGTCGTCTCCCTCCTCCAACAACGCGTGCGATGATGCTTGGCTAATGAAGATAGATATGAAGAGAGAAGAATCTAGGGAGATAAAAAAAAGATGATAGGATCAAGAAGGCCGCGGAGGGTCAAGCTCCGGCAGCAGAAGAGGAAGACATCCTTCGACCTCACTAAAATCTTCTTACCCCTACTGACATTGAAGCTTTCAAGATGATTGAGATAGTTTGGGTGCAGAACAAGTATCTAACTCGTGAAAATATTCTGTTGCAAGAGCATATCATCGCACTCAAGGGCATTATTCGTAAGTTTGAGCACCTCCTACGCTCGATGTTGGACGACAAGCCTACGTCATCAACAACTCCATCACCACCACCTCCGAAGAAAGAGACATAAATACATGGGTATGGACACTCCCCTTGGCAACTGCGAAGCTTGGGGGAGGTGCCCCGGTATCGTATCACCATCACACTTCTATCTTTACCATTTTTATTAGTTTGATCCTTTTGGTTATATCTTGATCTAGTAGAATAAAGTTTAGTATGATCTAGCTTTGAGTTTTTGTGCTGATCCTTATCTATGTAATCGAGTCCATGAGCTAATATAATAAAGATTAGTCTTGAGTCGAGGGCTTTGTCGGTGTTCTGGGAACGGGGTCCCAGTGACTGCTCGCTCATGCTCCACGGCGTGGCTAAGCCAAAGAGGCAGACGTCCCATCTTCATCGACAAGCATCCAAGACCTCGCGAGGGTCCAAGCTCGCGAGGCGGATGACGCAAGACCTCCTCCGAGTGGCCTAGCAGTGAAGGCTCACAAGGAGCGGAGATATCAAGGTGGCAAACCTCACGAGGCTCTCGTGGACGTGAGCTATGACTTAACGACACCAGTGGCGCCAGCAAGATAGCGCCATTATTTCCTCTTTGGTGCTAAGGAGGCCAGTATTAAGAGTACCGGGCATCGACAAAGGTTGCTATATTGGTGCAACGAGACCAAGACCAGGAGGACGGCAAGACGGAGGTCATCATGGAGCCCAAGACGGCGTCACCACCAGAGCTTTTCGCAGGCGAAGACCGCTTTTGTCAGGACAGCTTGTACTAGTTGTCCCCCTTCAAATTTGCCCGCCGTTGTTGGCTCCCTTCCTGCTCGATATTTGGGAAGAGGACCAGGGCCTATATAAGTAGAGCTAGCCACCATAGTAGGGGCATCTGATCTTAGCTTGATCCAACCCGATCGAGAGCCTACCCTAGCCACAAGAACACCTCAACCTCAGGAGGCTGTTCTTCCCTTCTACTGTTCATCATGAGCCCTAGAGGCAACCCACCACCACCACACTAGATTAGGGTATTACACCACAACGGTGTCCCGAACCAGTATAAACCACATGTCTTTCTGTGTTGCGAGTTCGTCGAGTTCGTCCGCGAGATCTTAGCGAGCTAGGACGTAGATCGGTAGGAGGGAAAGACTTCGCGCGCACCCAGTGTTCGAACCTTAAGGGTTTGTTGGAACCCCACATCTGACATTTGGCACGCCGGGTAGGGGTGCGCCGTAGCTTCCCTTCCATCAGTTTGTCGCTTCGTCTCTCCGTCGTCTCCATGGCGGACGCTCGCCATGCTCGAGCTGAGCGTCGGGCTGCCCCCACCGCCCGCGTCGCTCAGACGGCTCCCGTCGGTGGGCCACCTCGTCGTTCTCCGTCTCCCACCGCCAACGCTGCCACCGGCCCGAGGGGGAACGAGCAGCAAGCGCCCTGTTGCACCCTTTCGGCGGCAGACGGCCGCACCGCCACTCCATCGCTGACCCCTGCCGATTCTTCATCTCACGCGCCCTGCGCTCCCATGGAGGCGCGGGCCGTGCTCCTAGCGGCAAACGAACTCCTGCGCTACCGCCCAGTCGACGGCCTCTATGAGGAGTGGCTCGACCATGTCGCCGAGCTTGTCCGCGCCGCAGGGGGCTCTCCGGCGCCGTCCCTCTCTCTACCTCCCCCTAAACCGGCCATGGGCGGCGAGGTTCGTGGCGTGCCTCCACCACGCCTGCCTCAAGACGGTGCCTTGACACCAAGGCACACGGCCCCGCGGCATGATCCACCGCGCCCGGTGCCCGCGCGCGAAGAGAGAAGCTGCCAAGAAATCCCTCGGCCGCGAGAAGCTGCACCTGCGCTTCCCGCGCTGCCTCGTCAAGACCGCGCACAGCCCACAGCAGCGCAGAGCGGACCTCGTCAAGACCAAGCTCCACCTCCAAAGCGGGCCCGGCAACCACGGCCGGTTGTCGCTCCTTCACCCCCGAGCTGTGTAGCGTCGACTGGCCAGGCAAGTTCAAGTCGGATCTGCCTCCTCGCTAAGACGGCACCGCCGACCCCCGCGGAGTTCCTGCAACTCTATGAGCTGAGCATCGAAGTGGCCAACGGCGACGAAAAAGTCATGGCGAACTGGTTTCCCATGGCTCTCAAGGATGTAGCCCGCCTCGCTCTCGAACCTCGCAGACGGCTCGATCTCCTCTTGGGATGAAATGCGCGACCGCTTCATCGCCAACTTCCAGGGCACTCGCGACCGCCCGCCGGCCGCGGGTGGTCTACGCCGCATCAAGCAACAACCAGGAGAGACCCTCCAAAAGTACATCCAGCGCTTCAACAACACCCACCTCAAGATCCCCAAGGTCACAGACGAAGCCATCATCTCCGCGTTCTCAGACGGCACCCGTGACATCAAGATGAAGGAAGAGCTCGCCATCCACGAGGAGCTCTGCACCTCTCAGGAGTTGTTCAACCTGGCGACCAAGTGCGCAAGAGTTGAGGAGGGGCATCTCTCTCTCTCTTAGAGCTGCCAGCCGCGGGTGCAGAGGAGAAGATAGCCAAGGCCAAGGACGTGAAGCGCAAGGAGGCGGTTGTGCTCGCAGCGGAGCCCGACACCAAGCAGGGCAGAGATCTGCCCGAGTCGTCTAAGAACAGCCGACCGTTCCACGCCTTCCACAACCTGAACACCCACAACACCAGCGACTGTCAAGAGCTCAGAGCCATACGAGAAGGACGCTTTGGTCGACGCCCCGAGCGCAGCGACCGGGGCTACGGCCACGGAGGAGGACGTGGGGGCGGACGCTAGGACGACCGTGGCCCGCGCCAGGAATGGCGCGACAGGCCTCACGAGGACCGCTGGCAGGATCAACCTCGCAAGGGCGCCTGGAGGGATCAGCCTCGTGAGGATCGCCCTCAGGGAAACACCGGTCTTCCCCCACTGCCGCCACCAAGAAGGAACGATGACCACCACCAGGACGAGGGGGTTGGGGGCTTCTAGGAGCCGCGTGCGATCACTTGCATCTTGGGTGGCGCCCAGGCCCCAGCCTCTCAGCGCATCTTCAAACAGTTCGCTCGTGAGGTAAACGCGGTGCTTCCCAAGCTCGAGGCCGCGTGCCCGCTCAAGTGGTCCCAATGGTCCATCACTTTCAGCTCGGCAGATCAGCTCAAATGCGCGGCCACCGCCGGTGCCCTCCTGATGTTGTGTTCCCCAGTCATCAGCAATGTGCAGGTTACCAAGACCCTCATCGACGGCGGCGTAGGGCTCAACATCCTGTCCGTCGACACGTTCGACAACCTCCAAGTGCCATAGGAACAGCTGTAGCCCACCAAGCCTTTCTCAGGAGTGACCGACGGTTCCACTACATTGATAGGGCAGGTCCGCCTGCCTGTCACCTTCGGAGAGCGCAAGAACTACCACACCGAGCTCATCGACTTCGACGCCGCGCACGTCCGCCTGCCATACAATGCCATCCTCGGGTATCCGGCCCTGGCCAAGTTCATGGCAGCCATCCATCACGGCTACAACGTCCTCAAGATGCCAGAAAGCGGAGGAATCATCACGGTCCCATGTGAAGAGAGGGATGCAGTGTGCTCCCTCGAGCGCGCCTTCCAAGCTGCAGCAATCGACGACCCTGACAACAGAAGTGAGGGCCCTCCGGAGGCCATCCCCAAGAAGAAGCAACCGCTCCATGCAGGACCTCAGGAGGATGGCGTCGCGGCAGGAGACTCATCAGGATCAGCGCCCGTCCCAGGGGCGCCTCCCTCTGTCGCATAGGAAGGCGCGCCCAGCGCCCTCCTCAGGCAGGGCTCGGGGCTCTCTTCTGGAGGGCCTTAGACCTTGCCGACCTCACGAGGGAGGCGCTTGGGCACTACCTGGAAGCGTGCTTCATGGCACATGTTCCTCAGGAGAGCACAGGGCAAGGAGTGCCCACCACCCAGGAGTTCATCACCAAGACCACCCAGGAACTGCAAGACGCAAGAGCCATGCGCGGTGACCGCTGCTCACGAGGCGCAGCCCCCCATCCTGGCGAGGATGCTGGGTTGCGTGTCTGCATCAACGTCCCTGGGCTCAACAGGGCTGCGTCTCTGGAGCACTTCTGGCCTTCGCGTGTGGGCCGCTGCGAGGCCCCGCCACACAGCTACATTCGCATGCCATTCGGCTTGCCGAGCGTGGCGTCGGCCTATCAGCGCAACATGCGGCGTGTCCTGACGGCTCAGGAGGCCAGGTACCACGCCGTCCTGGAGGAGATGGAGACGGTCTTCAGGGAACCTCCCGAGCCCCCAGAGCCTCCCGAGGCTCAGGCTCCGGCGGCTCATGAGGAGTCATTTCTTCAATGCACGCCTTCAGATGCACCAACTCTACTTCGTCTACAGAACCAGGTGACCTCTTCCAAGCTCGTTTAGCTGGGAGCGCCCCTCGGGCTGCATTATTCCCAGACCGCGTGGGTTCGTCCCTGTGGCATGTATCCATTTTGTTTATGTCTTTAGCTTACCTTGCTGGGGGCGCCCCTCGGGCTGCATCATCCCCAAGCCGCTCGGGCCGGACCCGGTGGCATGTATCTTCCTGCATTTATCCATGTTGATCTGCTTTTCATGCTTAACCTGCCAACTGCTATCACCTGCTCGATCATTGCCTCCCCGGGGCCTCCACACAGGCACGGCGCTGGTGCATGGGTCCGCCCTCATCACGCCGACAACCTGAGCGGTCGAAGCTCGCCTCGCACGCCTCACAAGACGCCACCTCACCAGCCCTTAGTGCCTTCACCTCATCCGGAGCAACCAGCGGCAGTCGACACCAGTAACGGCAAACCGTGTTTCTTCTTGTGCCGGTTCACAGGGATCCTGTGGGAAGGATAGCAGGCCGCACCGCAAGTCTCCTTTTCTCTCGTGTACTCCGCTATGCTAAAGGGGGCCTCTGAGCATCGCGACTCAGAGTTTCATCGCTTTCCAGCCCTCACCTCCTGGCCTTGACCACGACATCGCGACCTGGCATACCAGCGGTGGCTGAGCTCGCTCGAGGGTCGGGACCTGAGGATGTAGAGCACTAAGGAGAGAATGAGGGGAGGAAAACTTGTATGGGTCGGCCTAGCTATGCCGCATGAGTAGGCGCGCAGTCCTAGCGCAACGTCAGGAGTCGCCATGAAGTCAACAAGATAAGTCCCGCCCTCGGATCGGCTAAATGTTTGGGCTTAATGGTCCTTCATGCCTCGCCGCAACCCCGCTATGCCACGTTAACTCCTTTCGCCTTACCATGGCTGCTTGAGCGCTTAAGGGGACCTTCGAGCATCGCCTCGGGGCTCTTCATCGACCTCGGCCGCACACCTCTGGCCTTGACCACGCACGTGACTGCATACCAGCGACGGTCAGTAGCCACTGGGACCGGACCTCACAACAGAGAGCAACAAGCCATCGCGAGGAAAGAAAGGGGGACCGAGCCTTAACGGACACGATTCACTAAGTTTTCATAACAAGGAAGATAAGCACAAAAGACATTGCAGATCTCATGTTTCACGGGTGATTCATGATTCTTGCGGAAACAAAAGTCGATACTAAGGGGAATCTTATCTACACCCTTCCGTGGCGGACACCATCATCAACAAGGCCACGGAGGCCAGCGCCAACCCCATCCAGATAAGCGGCGGCGACGGCCGGACGCCGCAGCTCGCTTCCGAAAGCGCTGCAAGAGCTCGGGGCACGAGCTGTCATCGATCGCCTCGAGTCTCGTGAAGCCTGGGAGAGCTGCTGGACTCCCTGGGGGCTGCCGCTGTGGGTGGCCAGCGAGCGGAGCGCTGCTAGTTTGGCGCCTTCCGAGCAGCCCTCCAGCGGCGGCCCTCGGCTGAAGACCTTGAAGAAGAGAGGGAAGCGCTATCGCACTCGGCGGATCGCGAGGGGCCCTCGCGACGGCGGCACCGCGCGATCTTCCCCAGCCACATGTGTCATGAAGATCTTGCCGGTGGGAACCGCTGATCTCCGCTCCGCCGCCGGAGCGCTGCAATGGGCGTGGTCTGCAACCAGAGCTCGAGAGGTTCTGCCGGCGCATCACGCCGGAGAAGAACCGTGGGAACCGGATCCAGAGCTTGAGGCATCGGCGCCACAAAGCATGAGCTTGCGCGAGGAGTCCGCGGCGTTGATTCCGCGGCGACACATGCCATCGGGCGCTGGCAACAACGCAGCAGCGCTGCTGCGCAAGGCGCAGACGCCGCCTGGCCCTCCCGAGCCCTCGGCTCAGCGCATAAGGGTAGCGGGTACCCCTGAGGAGGCCGCTCGCACCAAGGCCTCGACACCACCTGCATCGCCGCTTCATCACGGTGATGGATCGACCTCTTCTTCGGCGGAAGTGGCCCCGGATCATCACGGGGAGCCTTTCCTTTCTCTTCGGCAGAAAACCTTCTGATCGGCGCCATTGTTGTCAGCAATGGAGCGAGGAGGAAGAAGCAAGCAAGCAAGGAAGAGATGGGCGACGGGGGCTCCGCCCCCTCCCCATTTATAGCAAGAGAAGGCCAACCGGCGTCTCCCACGATCGCAGGTAATGATGATTTTCCTTGCATGTCGCAGGGACTTGTCAAGTCGTGCAGTTGCCGGGGCAGCGTGGGAAAGCGGAGATGCCCACGTCCAATCGACCGCCACGCGTCAACTGAGGCCGCGGGATTTTGGGGCCCGCGGTGCTCCGAACTTGACCCTTGGCTTTGCCGCGAAGCCAATCCCGAGCGCACCTTGGGCTGGGGGGCTACTGTCGGTGTTCTGGGAACGGGGGTCCCTAGACTTGCTCGCTCATGCCCACGGTGTGGCTAAGCAGCAGTCAGACGGCCCATCTTCATCGACAAGGCATCCAATACCTCGAGGGTCCAAGCTCGCGAGGCGGACGACGCAAGACCTCCTCTCGAGTGGCCTAGCCAAGCAGGCTCACGAGGAGCGGAGATATCAAGGCGGGGCAAATCTCACGAGGCTCTCGTGATGTGAGCCATGACGAACGACACCAAAGGGAGCCAGCCATGCAGAGCGCCCTTATTTCCTCTTTGGTGCTAAGGAGGCCAGCGCAGGCGAAGAGTACCGAGGCATTAGGCAAAGGTTGCTATATTGGTGCAGCGAGACCAAGACCAGGAGGACGGCAAGACGGAGGTCATCATGGAGCCCAAGACGGTGTCACCACCAGAGCTTTTTGCAGGCGAAGACCACTTTTGTCAGGATAGCTTGTACTAGCTGTCTCCCTTCAAATTTGCCCGCCGTTGTTGGCTCCCTTCCCGCTCGATATTTGGGAAGAGGACCAGGGCCTATATAAGTAGAGCTAGCCACCATAGTAGGGGCATCTGATCTTAGCTTGATCCAACCCGATCGAGAGCCTACCCTAGCCACAAGAACACCTCAACCTCAGGAGGCTGTTCTTCCCTTGTACTGTTCATCATCAGCCCTAGAGGCAATCCACCACCACCACACCGGAGTAGGGTATTACAGACAACGGTGGTCCGAACCAAGATAAACCTCGTGTCTTTCGTGTTATGAAGTTCGCCGAGTTCGTCTCATGAGATCTTAGCGAGCTAGGGCGAGATCAAGAGGGAGGGAAAGACTTCGCAGCACCCCAAAGGTCCTAACCTTAAGGGTTTGCCAGAACCCCACATCCGACAGGCTTGGTTATCTTGCTATGATCTTGAATAAAAAGAACAAAAATAAATAAAGGGATCATATTGATCTTATGGAGAGTAATGACTTCACATATAAAGAGTATGATGAATAAAAGTTGTTGAGAGTTGACAAACATAGTTTAGGTCATCGTTGCAATAATAGGAAGTAATAAAGAAAGAGAGGTTTTCACATATAAATATACTATCTTGGACATCTTTTATGATTGTGAGCACTCATTAAAATATGACATGCTAAAAAGTTGATGTTGGACTAGGAAGACAACGTAATGGGTTATGTTTTCTTATATCCAAAAAAATTATATTGTCATGGATCATCCAACATGTTGAGCTTGCCTTTCTCCCTCATGCTAGCCAAATTCTTTGCACCAAGTAGAGATACTACTTGTGCTTCTAAATATCCTTAAACACAGTTTTGCCATGAGAGTCCACCATATCTACCTATGGATTGAGTAAGATCCTTCAAGTAAGTTGTCATTGCTGCAAGCAATAAAAATTGCTCTCTAAATATGTATGATCTATTAGTGTGGAGAAAATAAGCTTTATACGATCTTGTGATATGGAAGAAATACGGACTGCATAATAAAGGTCCCTATCACAAGTGGCAATATAAAGTGACGTTCTTTTGCATTAAGATTTTGTGCATCCAACCATAAAAGCACATGACAACCTCTGCTTCCCTTTGCGAAGTTCCTATCTTTTATTTTTGTCTTATACCTTATACAAGATTCATGGTGATCTTCACCTTTCCTTTTTACACTTTATCCTTTGGCAACCTCTATGTGTTGGAAAAGATCCTGATATATATACCCAATTGGATGTGGGTTTTCATAAAGCATTATTGTTAACGTTACCCTTGAGGTAAAAGGTTGGGAGGCAAAACTATAAGCCCCTATCTTTCTCTGTGTCCGATTAAAACTTCATACCCACAAGTATTGAGTGAGTGTTAGCAATTGTGAAAGACTAAATGATAGTTGAGTATGTGGACTTGCTGAAAAGCTCTTATATTGACTCTTTCTGATGTTATGATAAATTGCAATTGCTCCAATGACTGACATTATAGTTTGTTAGTTTTCAATGAAGTTTCTGATTCATACTTTACATTGTGAATAGGTTGTTACTTCAGCATGAGAAATCATATGACAATATATATAATATATATGTTGCTATTCTAAGAATGATCATGATGCCCTCATGTCCGTATTTTATTTTATCGACACCTCTATCTCTAAACATGTGGACATATTGTTCGATATCGGCTTTCGCTTGAGGACAAGCGAGGTCTAAGCTTAGGGGAGTTGATACGTCCATTTTGCATCATGCTTTTATATTGATATTTACCACATTATGGGCTGTTATTACACATTATGTCACAATACTTATGCCTTTTCTCTCTTATTTAACAAGGTTTACATAAAGAGGGAGAATGCCGGCAGCTGGAATTCTGGGCTGGAAAAGGAGCAAATATTAGAGACCTATTCTGCACAACTCCAAAAGTCCTGAAACTCCACGAAAGTCAGTTTTGGAATATATTAAAAATATTGGGCGAAGAAAGCACCAGAGGGGGGTCACCCACTGTCCACGAGGGTGGAGGGCGCGCCCTACCCCCGTGGGTGTGCCCCCCTGCCTCGTGGGCCACCTGGCAGCCCCCCGATGCCCATCTTCTAATATAAGGTGTCTTTTGCCCTGAAAAAATAAGAGGGAAGCTTTCGGGACGAAGCGCCACCGTCTCTTGGCGGAACCAATCTAGGGCTCCGGCGGAGCTATTCTGCCGGGGAAACATCCCACCGGGAGGGGGAAACCGTCACCATCGTCATCACCATCGATCCTCTCATCGGGAGGGGGTCAATCTCCATCAACATCTTCACCAGCACCATCTCCTCTCAAACCCTAGTTCATCTCTTTTATCCGATCTTTGTCTCAAAACCTCAGATTGGTACCTATGGGTTGCTAGTAGTGTTGATTACTCCTTGTAGTTGATGCTAGTTGGTTTATTCGGTGGAAGATCATATGTTCAGATCCTTTATGCATATTAATACCCCTCTGATTATGAACATGAATATGATTTATGAGTAGTTATGTTTGTTCCTGAGGACATGGGAGATGTCTTGTTATAAGTAGTCATGTGAATTTGGTATTCGTTCGATATTTTGATGAGATGTATGTTGTCTTTCCTCTAGTGGTGTTATGTGAACGCCGACTACATGACACTTCACCATTGTTTGGGCCTAGGGGAAGGCATTGGGAAGTAATAAGTAGATGATGGGTTGCTTCAGTGACAGAAGCTTAAAACCAAGTTTATGCGTTGCTTCGTAAGGGGCTGATTTGGATCCACATGTTTCATGCTATGGTTAGGTTTACCTTATTCTTCTTTCGTAGTTGCGGATGCTTGCGAGAGGGGTTAATCATAAGTGGGATGCTTGTCCAATGAAGGGCAGTACCCAAGCACCGGACCACCCACATATCAAATTATCAAAGTAACGAACGCGAATCATATGAGCATGATGAAAACTAGCTTGACGATGATTCCCATGTGTCCCCGGGAGCGCTTTCCTTTATATAAGAGTTTGTTCAGGCTTGTCCTTTGCTACAAAAAAGATTGGGCCACCTTGCTGCACCTTGTTTACTTTTGTTACTTGTTACCTGTTACGAATTACCTTATCACAAAACTATCTGTTACCGATAATTTCAGTGCTTGCAGAGAATACCTTGCTGAAAACCGCTTGTCATTTCCTTCTGCTCCTCGTTGGTTTAGACGCTCTTACTTATCGGAAGGAGTACATAGATCTCCTATACTTGTGGGTCATCAGTGGCATATTGGCCTCCCCCCATCCAACAGCAACCCTCGCCCGCCTCCTTCATCGCTGTCAGGACCCCGATCCTAAGTCACACCGATCTAGCATGTAACACATCATATCACTTTGCGGCCTCACGCACGGTATTCCCACGGGTGTCGCCTTACCCTGGCCCGGACCGCTTATGCCTTTTGGCTCACGATATGATAGTGTCGCTAGCATCCATATGACAAAGAACCCGGCCGACATGGCTAGTCGTGAACCCAAAGCGGCGCTTAACCTATGGGGACAGCATACATGAATCACATCGAGCATGTCGGTCATCAACGATATATTCGGCTGTAGCACTGGCTAACAGGACTCGGTATCCCGGCTGTAGCAGGCTAGGCAGGACTCAATAACACCGCGTGACATTTCAAGGGATGTATATAGGAACGGCGTGAAACACATGCCGGCCAGTCAAGTGTCCAAGCAGTAGTGCTGGGCTAGCAGGACTCCGGTGAACCGGGCTGTAGCGGACTACTATCGCTCAGGGGCACGCGACTACATTTCCCCATATGAGAGGCTGCCAAGGATAAACAACTAGTTTGTCGGATCCCACACATACCAAGCATTTCAAACATACACACAATATGCTCAATATGTGTAGATACAACATGGCATCACAACACAACTCTACGACTCAAAATATTATTCATTAGGCTCCGAGGAGCGAGATATTACAAACATGGGTCTCATGACCCAACACTCAGAGCATACAAATCAAAGCACAAGCGAAGCTAAACATGTCCAGGTGCGCATAACTACAAATGAAAAAGGCCGAGAAGCCCGACTATCTACCAGATCCTCGCCGAGGCACAAGATCGTAGCTGAGGTAACAAGCTAAACGTCAAGTCCACGTGGAACTACTAGCGAGACCGACGCCTCTCGCAAAACATAAAATAAGCAAACATGAGTACAATTGTACTCAGCAAGACTTACATCGTAACTAACTACATATGCATCATTATCAAAAGGGGTGGTGGAGTTTGACTGCAGCAAGCCAGCTTTGACTCGTGGCTAACCTGAACTACGATCGCAAGTAACTCTTTTGAGGTATGCACACGAGTCCACATATTCACCATATCAATACACCACTATGGATCCGCTCCCGTCTACCCACGAGAAACGCCATCCATAGCACTCACGCTTATCTTGCGATTTTAGAGTATCCATTTTCACTTGTCTATGAACTATGCAAGGTCCAAGTTTCCATATCCGAGGAATCCTGCTATTCAATAGATAATGATAACCCCGCAGGGTGTACTTCTTCACACGCGCTCGCCACTTATCGCCTCAGACACGCATGTACCTCGCAACCTTCAAGCGGAAGCCGGGCGAGGGAGTCGGCCACGACCGACTAACCACACAAGTCTCTCGTCCGTGTTTATCGCCTATTCGGGTTCCATCCGCAAGGAGATCCGCCGGGTGTCGCCACGGCCCCAAACGATGTGAGCAGGGTTCCCAAGCCCACCAACCGGTGCCACTTGGTACACCGTACATCAGGTTTAGTCTGTCCTAAGCCCACCTGCACGGGTGCCACTTGGTAGACTACTAACACTACCTACAAACACCGTAAACTAGTTGCAACTCCCGGACAGAGATCAAGTTGATTAATAAGTCGAGAGGGTCGAAAGTTACCGAACCCAATGTGTGGTAGTAACTGTTCATGGATCACAAACACGTAACTCAGTTCCCGAGGACGGTTTCAATGAGACAACCCACCATGTACTCCTACATGGCCTCTCACCGCTACTTTTACCAAATCGTGTTCACACACTTAGTTCACACACGTAGGACATGTTCACCACTTTCCAATTCATTCCCGGCGAATCGACCTGATTCAACTCTAAGCAAGAGAGTGCATGACAAACAAGCATGAATGAGTAGGCACAACAGGCTCAAACAACTCCTACTCATGCTAGTGGGTTTCATCTAATTATCGTGGAATGACAGTCATGCAGAGGATAAAGGGGTTCAGCTACCGCAGCAAGTAACACATGAGTCGTTGTTGTCCTAATGCAGTAAAATAGAGCAGGAGCGAGAGAGTGGGATTATATCGAATGAACAAGGGGTTTTGCTTGCCCGGCACTTCAAGATAATATAGTTCTTCATCGGTGTCATCGAACTCATCGCTTCGATGACATCGCTCATCGAGAGGGACAATTACCGCAAACAAGAGAGAACACAATCAATGCAATGCACATTCACATGAATGACATGTCATATTAAGGTACTGAATTCACCTAATGCAATAATAATCCAAGTTAGTTGAAGTGGAATTCAAACAAGGTTGAACTCCAACTCCAAATGCTATTTCATAAATTACCCTAATCATGATTCATCCTATTCAGTGAGGTTAACTTGTTCAAACATGCATGATCATGGCATAAACAGATTCTTCATATTTTTCTGATCATTTTCATATATAAATTATTTCCATCCGAGTTACGGTTGAATTTCTATGATTTATTAAAGTTTAGAGTATTTTCCGAATTTCCTGAATTATATTAAATCTAGAAACCTAGTTATTGCGTCGCCGATGACATCGGGTGACGTCAGCAGGTCAAAGGCGCCAGGTCCAGGTCAAATCTGACGCGTGGGGACCACACGTCGTCACACATGATTTAAGCGGGGATTAATTAGTCAACTAAAATCGGGGCGCGGGGCCCACATGGCAAAGGGCACTAGGGTTGGTTAGCGCGCCATTAGCGGCTAATGACAAGGCCACGTCGGCGTGGCGGAGTTAGCCGGCGGCGACCAACCGAGCGGCGGTGGCTCGCCGGAGTTGCGCTTAGGGCCGCTGGTGGGGGCGCGCCGAGGGCACCAGAGGGAGCCCGTGATCCCGCATCTAGTGAGACCAACGGAGGTGCGGGGTGGCGGGAGCAGGCCCGGCGAAGCAAGGCGGCGGCCGAGCTACGGCATCGAGCGGAACGGGCTGCGAGCACGACAGAGGAGCTGGGAGCGCGTTCGACTCGGGAGCGAGCTGCGTCGACCGCTGGTGGTGGCTTGAGCTACGGTGGCTAGGACCAACGGCGGCGACCAAGACGGCGGCGGCCGGAGTTCGTGAAGCGGGCGGTGGCTGTGGGGCGTGCGAGAGAGAGAGGTGAGGGGAAACGACGGCGAGCTCACATGGGTCGCAGAGAGACGGCCACGAGCTGGGAAGCGACGACGGTGGCGAATTGACGGTGAAGATCCTCGGGCGGTGGTGGAGAAGGCGACGGTGAGACGATGGAGGCCATCCGGGCTTGCTTCCTTCGGTGGAGGGGTTCAGCGGGAAGAGGCGGAGCTCGGGGCATGTCGGGAGGAGAGGGGGTGGCGGTGGCCGCGGCGAACGGCGACGGTGGCGACGAGGCCGCCTGGTCGCAGGAGGGAGAGGGCCGAGAAGAGGAGGAGCTCGGGAGAGAGTGAGAGGGTCAGGGGGCGCGTGGCTGTCTCCGTGGCGTCATGAGGAGGTCGGGAGGCTGCCACCGCTGGGGGAGGTGGCGCACAGGCGTGCGGCAGGAGACACGCCTCGCCAAGAGGCAGAGGTAGACGACGGGTGAGGGGGTTGATGGTGGTGGGCTGGGCCAACTGGCCAGCCAGAGGAGGGGGGAAAAGAAGGCTGGGCTGTGGGCTGCTGTAAGCCTGTAGTCCTTCTCTCTCTCTTTTATTTCTGTTTCCTATTTTTTGTAATTATGTTTGGCTTTAACAAAAATGCCAGGGCATTCCAAAAATCATTAAACTGGTCAATATTACTGTTTGGAATATTTCCAACAGCAAGCATTTAAGTTTAAGATTATTTGAGCATTTAAAATATTTTATAGTATTTAAATGCCCAAATGCAAATACCATATGGATTATTCAAAAATCCAAAAATGTCTTGGAAAAATATCCATCACCTCTGGATATGGTTTTCACCTTTTTCCATTAATCATGAACATTTTTGCAAACCACTTTGGGTTCTTGAAGATATTTGAAGTTGAACCTATTTGAATTGTTTTAGTGCTAGGGCTTGGTCATCCCCATTTCAAATTTTCATGAAAATTAAACATGATGCATGGATGCAATGCTACTAGCTACAAACAAGCTCTAGGGTTGATCTGGGCTGTGATAGCTCACCCCACTAAACAAGAATCTCACCGAGATTCAAGACGGAGGCAAGAGGAAAAGGGAAGTCACAAACTATCACAATCTCCATGATCCATTTGCCCTCCTCGAAATGTTGATTCATTCCATCATCTTGGTCTTGACGCCCTTGCTTTCGAGGTCTTCACCGACACCGACAATGTAAAGAAGGGGAAACCTTACATGATTTGATCTTCACGAAGATCAAGTAAACATGATCAACTCGCGGACTGAGACGGTGACACATCTCGAGTTGAGGCACAAAATACATCGAGAGGGATGGAAGAACAACAACGGGGTTTGATTGGTGGCAGCAATCCCACGCTTAGGGAGATGGTGAAGGGTGTCAAGGTGGCGAGGAAATATTTACCATGATCCCGTAACGGGGCACCTCGAGAAAGGTGACGCAAGAACTATTCCCGTAAGTGGCAAAAAGAATTACTTTTGAATTAGAGATCATTGAGACTCTCCATACCAGCCTAAGGCAATTCACAACGATCATTTGGTGGGATGCAAAGGAATGGTACACCCGGACTAGAATGGATTATGTGGACTACCTTGTTGAAGACAACGCAATGGATGATTTGCTTATCATCGAAGGTGGGGGGGACCCATGGTAAGTCCACTTTTGAGGATGATCCTAGACAAGAATTACTAAGAAGGCAGCCCATAGTGAAATGGCACAAGGACGGTGCAAGCTGGGAACGAAATGCAATCGTTGAATGTTCCAACCATCATATCTGCCGAGATTCAGATCCGATTGGTGATAGGATACTTCAGACTCAGCATGTCTGAAAAGGAAAGGTTGCAACACAGACCGACGAGATGACGTTGCGAGATTCTCGGGATAAGAACTACGATAGCAGGCTCCAAAATATGAGCTGGTTCCACTACAAACCTGTGAACACACTGTCCTAGACAAGCATGACCACATGGTAGTCTTATGATAAAATACTACCGAAGTTCAGGTTGGGAACCATCATCGAGGATAACGAAGTCCTATCATAAGTCATGACTAGTTGTTATGAAGGAACTCCTTCTCCTTGAACAATTCAATCGGTGGCTTGGTGTGCTATGGAATCCATATGGAATGAAGATGATCACCTATCGCACCATAGAATACTTCGACGTGCATGACTGACTTGGGATGATTCCAAAGGAACAAAACAAACCTTTCTCAAATTCATGGCGGCAACTTACACCAGATGCACATGAATTAGAGGAAGTCACTACTTTATCCAAACATATGCTTCATGAACGAAATACTAAGAATTGCTTACACAAGTTTCCAATACTAGGTTGATGCTCAACATGACTCATGGGGAGACAAATGCTACCGATGGGCTCAACAAGAACTCATCGGAATTTCCATATCACCGACTTCCACCATCATGTGAACACGGTGTTAGCATTGTTCGCACCAAAGATGTAATGGGTATGCTCGAGGAATTAACCACGGGTAAGACAACATTACGAATATCGTTGGTTCTGATTTGACTTGACAATGGCCCATACTCAAATCAAAGGATTGATAGGACAATAGGTCCAGCAACTGATCACAAGGACCAATCGATGAAGATATCATCGTTCTTCAACACACACTACACAAAATATCCCTTTGGAACGAACTAAGTTGGACAAGCTTTTATCTTCCAACTCTCCAAGTTGTTGTCTAGCTTAACCAACTAGCTCAGGGGTATCCAACACAGATTCTTGGAGAATGGGTGGTTTAGAAGAAAACCAATATGATCACGAACTCAACATAGCGGTCAGGTGACAACCTGATAACACTTCCAAGAAGATATTTGGAAAGTCATGAACCACCGATATATCACTAAGCTCGAGAACAATCTTGCTTTTCAGGGCAAGACGAAATGATCAAATGAGTGAGGACTTGACACAATCCTAACTCATCGATCGAGGTGTGCACCAGAAGTAAGGACTAGGTAGCACGATCAATCTTAGGATGGTGGTTTAATAACCAACACGCTAAGAATGAGAATATTGTCCATTCACTACCAAGCAACGAGTTGCTCGAGTATTGATGTCACACATCACAACTCACTTGTCGGCATTCCGTTGCAACAACACGGAACCGAGGAGTGAATAGTGATGGCGAGAAGTATCACTGCGTCAAGAATTCCTAAGAGGTTGTGCAATTCCCATGACATTCTTGACATAAGATGGCAATACTTCAGGGTAGAACAGAATCAAAAGCTGGATTAGCATTTGATCTGCGGAATGCAACTGCTTTGACCCAATCCTAGATATGGATGAGGCACTGGAGTTGGTTTCTCCAAGTCATTCCGAAATAGAATGGCTTGACAGACCACAAGAGTAAGAGGCATCGATGAACTCAAATGCACCCATACCCTTGGTTATCACTGATAGAGGATGGTCGGGGTACAACTAAAGAGAGCAACTCAAAGGAACTTATAATTGTCTGAGTTGTGGATGCACAGATTAGTATGTCGAGCAAAGTTCAACATTTCTTCCGGATAACCCATGCAGAAAGGTAGAATTGGCAGATTCACAATTATGAATGGAGAACTCCTCAAGAGCACTCTTATTGTGATCTTTTGGCTCAAAAGAACTTCTGCCATAAGCGGTTCGTAGTATTTGGAAGAAGGAAATACCACGGACCTCGAGGACTATCGCAAAGGTTACTAATATCCTAAAGGCACTAGCAAATACTAACAACATGAAGTAGGATGAATCTCGGGTTCAGTAACCCAGGAGTAGAATACCTACTACTAAATGGCATCACGGGATGCTTTCAAAGTGATGGCCGTAATCATCACACTGGGATACAAAAGCATAGCTAAATTGCTAGGTGACTTCCTAGACATCTAGGGTCATAATAATAATTCCAACATATATGTCGAGGCAATGGAGTACCTCATCGACTGGTTAGTGTGCTTAATCTCGCCCAAAAGGACATCAGAACGGAGGAAGGGATTTGCAAATGCATCGACTATTTAGAGACCTGGATAACTCGGACAAGATAACGGCTGTAAATGCTCAAAATGATTTGAGACATCCGCAGAAATGGTGGCATAACCACTCAACAACATCATAACAAGATTACGAGATCAACAGCTATCATACGAAATAGTAGGAACCGAATCGGGATTAAAACCAACAATCTTATAAGTCTATGGATTAGTAACACGTCATCCTAATAGATAGATGAGAAGCCTAGTTCTTAAACCCAGAGAAGAGAAGAGGATGACTCGGATCGAAGGCCATGAGGTATAAGGAGTAAAAAGAGCCTTACGCCCTTCCACAATCAATTCCTTACATAACTAAAGCATTTCTAGACTTAACTTCACCAGTTTGGCTTGGTAATCCCACAGCAACAAAGCTCGATACCAACGCTGTCAGACCCCGATCCTAAGTCACACCGATCTAGCATGTAACACATCATATCACTTTGCGGCCTCACGCACGGTATTCCCACGGTGTCGCCTTACCTGGCCCGGACCGCTTATGCGTCTTTTGGCTCACGATATGATAGTGTCGCTAGCATCCATATGACAAAGAACCCGGCCGACATGGCTAGTCGTGAACCCAAAGCGGCGCTAACCTATGGGGACAGCATACATGAATCACATCGAGCATGTCGGTCATCAACGATATATTCGGGCTGTAGCACTGGCTAACAGGACTCGTATCCCGGCTGTAGCAGCTAGGCAGACTCGAATAACACCGCGTGACATTTCCCAAGGGACAGATATAGGAACGGTGAAACACATGCCGCCACCAAGTGTCCAAGCAGAGTGCTGGCTAGCAGGACTCCGTGAACCGGTCAGAAGCGGACTACTATCGCCAGGCACGCGACTACATTTCCCCATATGAGAGGCTGCCAAGGATAAACAACTAGTTTGTCGGATCCCACACATACCAAGCATTTCAAACATACACACAATATGCTCAATATGTGTAGATACAACATGGCATCACAACACAACTCTACGACTCAAAATATTATTCATTAGGCTCCGAGGAGCGAGATATTACAAACATGGGTCTCATGACCCAACACTCAGAGCATACAAATCAAAGCACAAGCGGAAGCTAAACATGTCCGGGTGCGATAACTACAAATGAAAAGGCCGAGAAGCGACTATCTACCAGATCTCGCCGAGGCACAAGATCGTAGCTGAGGTAACAAGCTAAACGTCGAAGTCCACGTGGAACTACTAGCGAGACTGACGTCTCTCTGCAAAACATAAAATAAGCAAACATGAGTACAATTGTACTCAGCAAGACTTACATCAGAACTAACTACATATGCATCATTATCAAAAAGGGGTGGTGGAGTTTGACTGCAGCAAGCCAGCTTTGACTCGGTGGCTATCCTGAACTACGACTGCAAGTAACTCTTTTGAGGTGGCGCACACGAGTCCACATATTCACCATATCAATACACCACTATGGATCCGCTCCCGTCTACCTACGAGAACGCCATCCATAGCACTCACGCTTATCTTGCGTATTTTAGAGTATCCACTTTCACTTGTCTATGAACTATGCAAGGGGTCCAAGTTTCCATATCCGAGGAATCCGCTATTCAATAGATAATGATAACCCTGCAGGGTGTACTTCTTCACACACGCTCGCCACTTATCGCCTCAGACATCGTCATGTACCTCGGCAACCTTCAAGCGGAAGCCGGGCGAGGGAGTCGGCCACGACCGACTAACCACACAAGTCTCTCGTCCGTGTTTATCGCCTATTCGGTTCCATCCGCAAGGAGATCCGCCGGGTGTCGCCACGGCCCCAAACGATGTGAGCAGGGTTCCCAAGCCCACCAACCGGTGCCACTTGGTACACCGTACATCAGGCCTAGTCTGTCCCAAGCCCACCTGCACGGGTGCCACTTGGTAGACTACTAACACTACCTACAAACACGTAAACTAGTTGCAACTCCCGGACAGAGATCAAGTTGATTAATAAGTCGAGAGGGTCGAGTTACGGAACCCAATGTGTGGTAGTAACTGCTCATGGATCACAAACACGTAACTCAGTTCTCGAGGACGGTTTCAATGAGACAACCCACCATGTACTCCTACATGGCCTCTCACCGCTACCTTTACCAAATCGTGTTCACACACTTAGTTCACACACGGTAGGACATGTTCACCACTTTCCAATTCATTCCCGATGAATCGACCTGACTCAACTCTAAGCAAGAGTGCATGACAAACAAGCATGAATGAGTAGGCACAACAGGCTCAAACAACTCCTACTCATGCTAGTGGGTTTCATCTAATTATCGTGGAATGACAGGTCATGCAGAGGATAAAGGGGTTCAGCTACCGCAGCAAGTAACACATGAGTCGTTGTTGTCCTAATGCAGTAAAATAGAGCAGGAGCGAGAGAGTGGGATTATATCGAATGAACAAGGGGTTTTGCTTGCTCGGCACTTCGGAGATAATATAGTTCTTCATCGGTGTCATCGAACTCATCGCTTCAGACATCGCTCTCGAGAGGGGCAATTACCGCAAACAAGAGAGAACACAATCAATGCAATGCACATTCACATGAATGACATGTCATATTAAGGTACTGAATTCACCTAATGCAATAATAATCCAAGTTAGTTGAAGTGGAATTCAAACAAGGTTGAACTCCAACTCCAAATGCTATTTCATAAATTACCCTAATCATGATTCATCCTATTCAGTGAGGTTAACTTGTTCAAACATGCATGATCATGGCATAAACAGATTCTTCATATTTTTCTGATCATTTTTCATATATAAATTATTTCCATCCGAGTTACGGTTGAATTTCTATGATTTATTAAAGTTTAGAGTATTTTCTGGAATTCCCTGAATTATATTAAATCTAGAAACCTAGTTATTGCGTCAGGATGACATCGGGGTGACGTCAGCAGGTCAAAGGCGCCAGGTCCAGGTCAACTCGACGCGTGGGGACCACACGTCACCACACATGATTTAAGCAGGGGATTAATTAGCCTAACTAAAATCGGGGCGCCGGGGCCCACATGGCGATGGCACTAGGGTTGGTTAGCGCGCCATTAGCGGTTAATGACAAGGCCACGCCGGCGTGGCGGAGTTAGCCGGCGACGACCAACCGAGCGGGCGGTGGCTCGCCGGAGTTGCGCTTAGGGCCGCTGGCCGGCGCGCCGAGGGCACCAGAGGGAGCCCGTGATCCCGCCAGATCTAGTGAGACCAACGGAGGTGCGGGGTGGCTGGAGCAGCAGCGCCGGCGGCGAAAGCAAGGCGGCGGCGGAGCTACGCATCGAGCGGAACGGGCTGCGGAGCACGACAGGAGGAGCTGGGAGCGCGTTCGACTCGGGAGCGAGCTGCGCCGACAAATGGTGGTGGCCGAGCTACGGTGGCTAGGACCAACGGCGGCGACCAAGACGGCGCGGCCGGAGTTCGGTGCTAAGAAGGGCGGTGGCTACAGTGCACAGGCGAGAGAGAGAGAGGTGAGGGGAAACGACGGCGAGCTCACATGGGTCGCGTAGAGACGGTCAGCGAGCTCGGGGAAGCGACGACGGTGGCGAATTGACGGTGAAGATCCTCGGCGGCCGGTGGTGGAGAAGGCGACGGTGAGACGATGGAGGCCATCCGGGCTTGCTTCCTTCGGTGGAGGGGTTCAGCGGGAAGAGGCGGAGCTCGGGGGCATGTCGGGGAGGAGAGGGGGTGGCGGTGGCGCGCGAGCAGGTGACAGTGGCGGAGGCCGCTGGTCGCGTGAGGAGAGGGCCAGAGAAGAGGGAGGAGCTCGGGGAGAGAGTGAGAGGGTCCAGGGGGGCGCGTGGCTGTCTCCGTGGCGTCGCGAGGAGGTCGGGGAGGCTGCCACCGCGAAGCAGGAGGTGGCGCACGGGCGTGCGCAGGGGCGACACGCCCGCCAAGAGGCGAGGTAGACGACGGGTGAGGGGGGTTTACGGTGGTGGGTGGGCCAACTGGCCAGCCAGAGGAGGGGGGGAAAAGAAGGGTGGGCAGGTGGGCTGCCGTGTAAGCCAGTAGTCCTTCTCTCTCTCTTTATTTCTGTTTCCTATTTTTGTAATTATGTTTGGCTTTAACAAAATGCTGTGGCATTCCAAAAATCATTAAACTGGTCAATATTACTGTTTGGAATATTTCCAACAAAGAAGCATTTAAGTTTAAGATTATTTGAGCATTTAAAATATTTTATAGTATTTAAATGCCCAAATGCAAATACCATATGGATTATTCAAAATCCAAAATGTCTTGGAAAAATATCCATCACCTCTGGATATGGTTTTCACCTTTTTCCATTAATCATGAACATTTTTGCAAACCACTTTGGGTTCTTGAAGATATTTGAAGTTGAACCTATTTGAATTGTTTTAGTGCTAGGGCTTGGTCATCCCCATTTCAAATTTTCATGAAAATTAAACATGATGCATGGATGCAATGCTACTAGCTACAAACAAGCTCTAGGGTTGATCTGGGGCTGTGACAATCGCCGCCGCCGCCGCCCATTATTTCCGGCGACTCTACCAGCTGCCAGCGTCGCAACATCCGCTCAGCAACGCCGCCAAATCCCACGTCACCCGCCACCGCTGTCTTGCCGCCGGGGAACTGACTGCTTCCCACCCACCCCCACCCCCCCCCCCCGCAACAGCCATGACCACGACCAAGAAGCCGCCTCACCGCCCCGGCTAGATCCTCACCGGCACGCTCGTCAGACGCCGGCATGCAACTAGCTGGTCCGTGCGCGCCGCGACTCCCTTCGCCGGCCATCTCCTTCGCCGACGCCCGCAAGCTGTTCGATAGTTTGCCAAGGTACAAAATGGACTCCGCCAACGAGTTATTTTTTCACAATTTCCTTTGCGACTCCAACGATTCGTCGTCTGATGACGAGGAGGAGATATTGGCTGCCGTGTTGGTCCACCACCACCTCAACAGCTAGCGGCCGTTGTTCCATGGCTCCATTCCGGTCCACCTTTCGGCATTGAATCGCAACCGAGACAGCGGGCATTTCCTTCTTTGGATGGACTACTTTGATACAACAAATCCGTTGTTCAGACATCAAAAATTCCGCCGCCGTTTCCGTATGAGTATGCATCTTTTGAACCGTATTAGAGAGGGGGTGGTCGGCTACGATGACTATTTTGAGTGCAAAGAGGATGTCGTTGGCAAGATTGGTTTCTCCTCTTATAAGAAATGTCGTGCCGCCATCCGAATGCTTAAATATGAAGTTCCGGTGATCTCATTTGACGAGTACGTCCTTATGAGCGAGTCTACATGCCTAGACTCCCTGTATAATTTTGCAAGGCCGTTATTGCTGTGTTTGGCCCTGAGTACTTGAGAGAGCCGACTCCTGAATATACAACCCGTTTGTTGGCGATGAATGCTAGCAGGGGCTTCCCAGGGATGCTTGACAGCATAGACTGCATGCATTGGGAGTGGAAGAACTGCCCTTCTACTTGGCAAGGGCAATATAAGGGCCATGTCAGGGCTTGCACTATCATACTAGAGGCCGTGGCATCTCAAAATCTCTGGATCTGTCACTCTTTCTTTGGCATGGCCAGATCACACAATGATATGAACGTGCTTCAGCGCTTGCCGGTGTTTGCTAGGCTTGGCGAAGGCGATATCCCAGCGATGAACTTTACTATCAACGCCACAACTACGACAAAGGATACTACCTGGGTGATGGTATCTATCCTCAGTGGACCACTATTGTCAAGACAATCCCCAACCCTGTCGGAGAGAAGAGGAAAAGATTTGCCCAAGAGCAAGAGAGTGCTAGGAAGGATGTTGAGCGTGCCTTTGGTGTTTTGCAATCTCGACGGGGCATCGTTCAGTATCATGCTAATACCTGGAGCACGCAGAAACTATGGGAGATTGTAACACCCCAACTTTTTTAGCCTTGTTTTATTAATTAAAATTTTGCCAGGAACTTAAACTCTGGTTTTCTGGATTTTTCTATTGAGTTCAGAACCTTTCTTCCCTTTATCTTTATGGAGTCTTTACCCCTAGTGAAAAACTCCCCATTTCTTTTTTTCTGTGGACGCTTTTACCCTCTCAAATAAAACAATTCCTTTATCAGTGGGAATTATTTATACAATTATTTTTCCCTGAGCTTTATCTCTCTAATTTGGTTTTTCATAAGTTTATGGTCCCATTTGCACTGCAACCCTTTTATAAATTCTTTCAAAAATTCCACCAAAATTTGGAGATGTCATGTGATGTCACCAAACCACTTTTATGCAAAAAGATATTTCATTCCTTGGATATTTTGAGCTCTACATCATATTTTCAAATCTGGTCCAGTGAGCAGTTTTACACTACAACCCATTTAAATATTTCTTTCTAGCTTCCACCAAAATTATGGGATATTAGTAGCATCATGTGATTCAACTTTATGCAAAAACCCAGCTTTGTTCTTTGAAAATTTTGAGTGAATCATCCTCATCTTCATTCTGGGCCAAATTAATGGATTGTACTACAACTATATTATAACTTGCTCCTTTTGCCATGATTCCTTTTCCTACTTGTAGCCCTTCATGCTAGAACCTTAAGTCCAAGGGTTTGGACTCATTGGAGCAATTCTAGTACATGCAATCATGCCCTGTTCTGTCTGTCCAGAACTAAAGTTTTGAAAACTTGCACTAGCAAGTTTGTGCTTTTGACAAACTAACCTTACCACCCTCTCTTTCATCTAAAGAGACCCCACTCTGGAAGTTTTGGCCACTCCAAGAAATGCCTAGGTGCCCCTGGCATTTTGACAAACACCTTATGGGCATGATCTATTTTGACATGATCTTTATTTTGCACTGAGGCCTTGCACCTCTGGGAAACTAACTTGTCCACTAAGCCTCTAGATGACCTTGGCCTAGGTCTATTAAACACCAACCTCATCCGAGACCTATAGCTTGCCCTAGCAATTTGTCGAGCACATTCCGTGCGTGCTCTGTGCACGCTCAGAGCGCGAGCGGAGCACGCGTTTTGCACGTGCCGAGACCGAGCCGCCGCGTCTCGCCCCGCACTAACTCTGGCCCTCGGCCGACCGCAGCCAGCACGCCACATCCCTTCGCACCCCACGAGCCCCGCAGCCTCGCCACGCCTCCGGCAAGCAGCAGCTAGCCGACATGGCGCC
Source organism: Aegilops longissima (assembly GCA_021605205.1). Taxonomy (NCBI): domain Eukaryota; kingdom Viridiplantae; phylum Streptophyta; class Magnoliopsida; order Poales; family Poaceae; genus Aegilops; species Aegilops longissima. The sequence continues at coordinate 552,029,553 of CM038677.1, read as the reverse complement.
CGACAGCCCCTGCACCGCCATCGCCGCCGAACCACTCCCGCCGCCACCGCCCTTGAGCGAGACCGCCGTCCGCTAGCTCTCGCCGCCATCCCCAGCCTCGCCACGATACCTCGCAAGCTACTGAGCGGCGGTCGCCGACGAGCTCATCCACGGTCGCTGCGAACCGACCTCGTTGCGCTATATAAGGAGGACCCCGAACTCATTTGAACACGCGATCACCTCAAAGCCACCCCATGGCACCCCACGGCCCGCAATCGCCGGGCGAAAACCATCTTCCCCAACTCCGCCGGTTCGGCCGCCGTCGTCCGGTTCACACCGCACTACCAGAGCCTCCCCACCCTTCCATCACCACCACTCTGCTCCACACCGCCTTGCGGAGCCGCCCCAGCCCCAAACGACGGCGAGCATCACCTAGCCCGAATCCCCAAATCCACCGAAGCTCTCCTCCGCCCGCAGAGCTCACGCGGCGATTTCTCCACCTCCGACGACCCTACGACCACCGGGAGGACCGCCACCGATCAGCGGATCCATCCCGCCCTCAGCTCCCGTGAGGAACCCCTGCTCACCGGCGACGATCACCGAGTCCCGCCCTGCCGGGCGGGGAGAAGAGGAGGAGGAGACTAGTCAACATGACTAGTGGGCCCCTCGACCCACTGTCAGCGACTCCCTCGCAGTCCACGCTGACTTAAGTGGAAACATAATTCCAAAGTACGTGTTCGACGTGTTCAATTCGAAGCGTTTTTTTCTTTTTTCTGTTTTATTTTAAAAACCAGAATATTGACTAAACTTTGACCGGCTATAACTTTTTAAATATAACTCCAAATGAATTGATTCTTTTTCCTACCTCCCTCAAATTTAGTCTAGTTTATTTTAAGATTTATTTGAAAATTTTCCAAAACAACTTTTTGTGCTGTTTTGAATTCGTGTGTTAATTCAAATATATTTTTTAAATAGGATTTTTGAAGAAAGGAGAAAGATTTCAAGAGTTTTGGAATGCACCTTGCCTCCCCACGACTTGAAGGCAAGCATTCTGAACCCTGGCATAATATTGTGTGTGTTATTTGACGCGGTGATAACACCACCCCGACACGGGCATACGTCATTTTATGTGATGATGTGTTCCTACTCATGATTACTTCTTAATGATTTCCTGCTATTGGAGTTGATATGGTTGTGATGGAAATCACCGTCATATGCCTTTCATGCATACCGGAAGAGAATTTGGGAAGGCCTCTGTCTTGGGTAGACACGGTCTTGTCCCTAGCCCTCTGTCGAGACGGTCGTGTCCGGTATGGCATGAGAGGGTATGTCGTGTGGTGTTTCAGTCTGTTGGTTGAAGTATGTATTGTTATTCTAACCATGCAGAGAATATTTAAACCTCCTGAGTCGACCGTAGATCGAGTCTTGTTCCGGTAACCCCCATACTTGTTTCGTGTTGCCACTTGTCCCTGCCATGGTAGGGTACGGTTCAGTAAGTTGTCAACCCCTTTCCTAGCACACACCGTAAAAAGAGGCCATGGTGGAAGATACTGGAGGCATCCGGTAGAAATGCCACCTGGTCCGGGAGCATGGGTGTTTCGGTTGTAGCCAAAGGGGTAGCCCCCCTAGTTTGCGTGCGGTATAAATTTTGTGATCCCATGTTACGTCGAGGTTGTAGCCTCCCCACTTAGAGTTTCACTTAACGGGTGTCGTGGGTGATTCCAGACATCGGGTGAGTTAGGCCGGTGTGTGTGGATAGGTGTGTTTTCAATTAAAAGGCCGTAGACGGAATTAGTCCCGATGGACTAAAGGAATCCATTACTCGCGGGTAAAGAGTACAGTCTCTGTAGAGATTAAACCTATTCGAATAGCCGTGTCCATGGTTAAGGATTACAGTATTGGATGGGTCAAGTGTCGGTCTTAGTGTCGGTCTTCGGAGGAGAAACTATTAAACCAGAATTTGGGTCACGACTTTAGACTTGTGATGATTATGATTATTATTTTTGTTGTGGACTAACCCATTATTTTATTGATATTATCGAGTATCCCTGGAATGGTTCTACCTCCTAGATATTCAATGTGATTATTTATAAGCCCTTTATGTGGTGTCGCTGAGACGCCCGACTGTGGCCTGCTTGTTATTCATTTACTTTATAAGCACTTTATGTGGTGTCGCTGAGACGCCCGACTGTGGCATGCTTGTTATTCATTTACCTTATAAGCCCTTTATGTGGTGTCGCTGAGACGCCCGACTGTGGCATGCTCGTTATTCATTTACCTTATAAGCCCTTTATGTGGTGTCGCTGAGACACCCGACTGTGGCATGCTTGTTATTTATTTTACTTTATAAGCCCTTTATGTGGTGTCGCTCAGACGCCCGACTGAGGCATGCTTGTTAGTTACCATCAATTCGAGACGTCGCTTAAGACATCCGAATGGTGCATTTTATTCCTACTCTGTCATTGCATATTCGTTGTTACTATTTAATAACCTGCCTGCATGCATCAAGGATTTTATTTTTATGGCTGACGTTATGTTCATAGAATATTTTTAGAGCATGATTATCGGTTGTTATATTATTCCTGTGTTCATAATGTTTGCGAGTACATTCAAAGTACTCACCGGCTTGTCCTCGCTATTGTCTTGGCCAGATATCTTGCGTGGAGAGGAGCGCTATGATGACAGCCCGAAATCTAAGCAATGGTGTTAGCAGCCTCGCGAAGATAGGGGTTAACCTGGTCACTGTTCTCGTGGGAAATGGAGTCCCATAGACGCCGATGATCCACAAACCGCTCCGCCATCAACCACTAGAAACCATTTGTTGTACTCATGCACTGAATGGTCTTGTACCACATATTTTGTATTTTGCTTGAATTTCAGATCAAGTTGGTGCCTCAACAGCTATAAAGAATCCCGGGCTGGTGAGCACAACGGCCATTTTCTGGAATTTATTACCCGGAAAACCGGTCGTCACAAACTTGGTATCAGAGCCAGGCTGACCATTGGCTAATCCTATCTTAGCCGGGTCAATAAACCTAGGTAAGCCAAACCGCCAGACCTTAACCTAAACCCAGCCAAGCTTCTCGTGCAAGATAGCCACACAGCGACCCCGACACTTTTGGCAGTCGGTGCCCAACCTATCAACCTAGCCCGTCGATCACGCGCCAGTGACCGACGCCTATAATGTCTCATTCGCAAGTGTGCGAAGGAAGACTTCGTTCCCTTTTTCTACAAAAAGGGCACGCTCGCCTCAACCCAACACAGCACAACCTCTACCCCAAACCGAGCCATTATTCCTGGCCCCGTCGTGCACAACGAGACCACAGCAACCAACCTTGGAGGTTTTGTGACCATACTCGCAAACCTCACCCGTCGTGCCTATGCGTTAGAAGAGCCCCCAGAATATGTTGTGTACCAAGGGTCCATGAGCGGCGAGAGCCGTCAATTCGGGCCATCAGGCACATCTATGGTAGGGGTCTGCCGCGTAACGCCTACTGTGTTCTTTGGAAGGACAACTTCCTTCGAGCCACAAGCCATCCAGCTAGCTGCTCAAGAGGCTATAGTTCAACTCCGCAGCTTGTCGCCAGAGTTAATCGCCGCCGTTCTACTACTACCCTGCACGTGAAGGGTATGGTAGACCACCCCAGTTGCCAACGGAGATCACGAGACGGATCCTGCACTATTGCACCTAGTGCGCTATGTAGGTGCACTAGAGGAATTGTTCGATCAAATCACCATTGATCTGATCGCATCTCGTGGAGAGCTGGTTCGTCGGGCCCCGATAAGAGAAGAGAACGAGCCCGACGCCGACAACCCGGTCGGCTGTTCGGATACCCGATCGAGTCCCCGAGGTCTGCCCTGACCATCGCCAAAGGCGTTTGATGACCCTGTAAGCGCTTCGTCGCCTCTTGGGAGCACACTCCAACGGGGTTGTGGCCAACAATCCCCGAGATGGTCATCATCGCTACCCCGAGCCTGCAGCCCCTCAACCCTCTCCAGCTAATTCCGACCTTGAGACCCGTAGAGAAGCCTCGACATCCACAAGGCACGCCCGCTTGGATGTAAACGAGGTAGACTAAGTCACTCGAGTAGTGCCGAGTCTTAGTGTATCCTCGCTTTGTAATCATGTGACCTTGTGAATTAGCGCAGCCTGCCATTGTGCCACTGTTTTAATAGTAACCTTGCATATTTATGTCAACACGCAGTTGCGTATTTTTACGGGCACAGCTACCAAAACCACCCCGACAACACCCATAGTGATACGTCACTTTGGTGAGATATATATCTGTGGCTTTGACCCCGACCCTTGGAGCTGAGCTGGCAAATCAATTACCTTTCACCACGGTAAAATGACCCAGTTCCAATGCTATAAAAAGGCCACCGCGTGACCTTGCCAAGCACCCCTCACTTGTGCACCCTCCTCACAACCATTTCTTGCCATGCCGAGCCCTAGTATTTATCTGAGAACTCCAGATGCAACCCCAGGTAGTTTTGTCAAGATATTGTGGGATTTTTCCTGCAGTACCATGGGCGCTACCCAGCCACCCCAGTACGAGATGTTCAAATCGAGAATCACCCTTCCACCTCGAGATCTTGGGCAGCAGGCACATCCCTCCAGAAGCCCAAACCAAGACCCAACGGAGGTCTCCTTCGTGGGGAAATCTATGCCGACCCCACCTATGGTCAGAGAAGCTGCTGCTTACGAAGCGCTTGCTCGCCGCCGATTCGCGGTACCCTATGCCGGTAACGAGGGTACTATTACTTTCCGAGCCGTGCAGCAGACGGAGGAGTAACATCTTTCCGGTGGGACTAATTGAGAGAGACCAGTCCCTGGCCAACCTTGTCCAAGACGCTATCGCCAAGAGCGTTAACCCAACGTGTAATGGGTTATCTCCGAGCTCGCGGATTTAAATCCTCAGATCGCCATCGGCAGATCACTGAGGCCCGACCAGGAGAGACACATTCATCGACTGGTCAATCCGCTTTCCCCGATAGAAGAGGAGTGCATCCCAGTACCAGACACGTTTTCTCGGGACCCCGTCCAGTTACCGTTTGCATTATAGACGTCGCTGCTGTGTTTATTATCGCAACTTTTATTTATGCGTTGTAACTTATGCGTGGTACCCCGAGTTTGTGCGGCAAGTAAATTACTTAGTTTCTATTAATGTGAGTAGTTCTGTTGCGGTTTGACTCTAATGTATTACTGTTTTCTCTCGCAAGAAATCCTGGAGTGGGATTTCTTTTCCCTGAGTTGCTGCATCATATATCTTCTCACGACATGGATTATTTTTATTCACGCACCACCACCACCACTCGAACGCATACACTGCTTGCAAAATCTCGTAACCGTGGAGTAATGTGTTTTCAAAACAGCTCTTAACAAATCTCGAGGACGAGATTTTTCTTAAGGGGGGTAGTGTTGTAACACCCCAACTTTTTTAGCCTTGTTTTATTAATTAAAATTTTGCCAGGAACTTAAACTTTGGTTTTCTGGATTTTTCTATTGAGTTCAGAACCTTTCTTCCCTTTATCTTTATGGAGTCTTTACCCCTAGTGAAAAACTCGCCATTTCTTTTTTTATGTGGACTCTTTTACCCTCTCAAATAAAACAATTCCTTTATCAGTGGGAATTATTTATACAATTATTTTTCCCTGAGCTTTATCTCTCTAATTTGGTTTTTCATAAGTTTATGGTCCCATTTGCACTGCAACCCTTTTATAAGTTCTTTCAAAAATTCCACCAAAATTTGGAGATGTCATGTGATGTCACCAACCACTTTTATGCAAAAAGATATTTCATTCCTTGGATATTTTGAGCTCTACATCATATTTTCAAATCTGGTCCAGTGAGCAGTTTTACACTACAACCCATTTAAATATTTCTTTCTAGCTTCCACCAAAATTATGGGATATTAGTAGCAACATGTGATTCAACTTTATGCAAAAACCCAGCTTTGTTCTTTGAAAAATTTGAGTGAATCATCCTCATCTTCATTATGGGCCAACTTAATGGATCGTACTACAACTATATTATAACTTGCTCCTTTTGCCATGATTCCTTTTCCTACTTGTAGCCCTTCCTGCTAGAACCTTAAGTCCAAGGGTTTGGACTCATTGGAGCAATTCTAGTACATGCAATCATGCCCTGTTCTTTCTGTCCAGAAATGAAGTTTTGCAAAACTTGCACTAGCAAGTTTGTGCTTTGGACAAACTAACCTTACCACCCTCTCTTTCATCTAAAGAAACCCCACTCTGGAAGTTTTGGCCACTCCAAGAAATGCCTAGGTGCCCCTGGCATTTTGACAAACACCTTATGGGCATGATCTATTTTGACATGATCTTTATTTTGCACTGAGGCCTTGCACCTCTGGGAAACTAACTTGTCCACTAAGCCTCTAGATGACCTTGGCCTAGGTCTGTTAAACACCAACCTCATCCGAGACCTATAGCTTGCCCTAGCATTTTATCGAGCACATTTCGTGCGTGCTCTGTGCACGCCCAGAGCGCGAGCGGAGCACGCATTTTGCACGTGCCGAGACCGAGCCGCCGCGCCTCGCCTCAAGACTCACTCGGCCTCGGCCGACCGCAGCCAGACGCCACGCCCCTTTCGCACCCCACGAGCCCCGCAGCCTCGCCACGCCTCGGCAAGAAGCTGCCAGCTAGCCGCCACGGCCGCCTCGACAGCCCCTGACCGCCAGCGCGCCGAGCACTCCCGCCGCCATTTCGCCCTTGAGCAAGATTGCTCGTCCGCTAGCTCCTGCTGCCATCCCCAGCCTCGCCACGATACCGTGCAAGCTACAGAAAGGCGGTCGCCGACGAGCTCATCCATGGCCGCCGCGAACCAACCTCGTTGCGCTATATAAGGAGGACCCCGAACTCATTTGAACACGCAGTCGACCTCAGGCCACCCCCATGGCACCCCCACAGCCCGCAATCGTCGGGGAAAAACCATCTTCCCCAACTCCGGCCGGTTCGGCCGTCACCTCGTCCCGGTTCACACCGGCACTACCAGAGCCTCCCCCACCCTTCCATCACCACCACTCTGCTCCACACCGTCTTGCGGAGCCGCCCAGGCCCCAAACGACGACGGAGCATCACCCTAGCCCGAATCCCCAAATCCACCGAAGCTCTCCTCCGCCGCAGAGCTCACCGCCGGCGATTTCCTCCACCTCCGACGACCCTACGACCACCGGGAGGACCGCCACTGATCAGCGGATCCATCCCCGTCCTCATCTCCCCGTGAGGAACCCCCGTTCACCGGCGACGATCGCCGGAGTCCCGCCTCTGCTCGGGCAGGAGAAGAGGAGGGAGGGGAGACTAGTCAAACATGACTAGTGGGCCCCCTGGACCCACTGTCAGCGACTCCCCTCGCAGTCCACGCTGACTTAAGTGGAAACGTAATTCCAAAGTACGTGTTCGACGTGTTCAATTCGAAGCGTTTTTTTTTTTTTTCTGTTTTATTTTAAAAACCAGAATATTGACTAAACTTTGACCGGCTATAACTTTTTAAATATAACTCCAAATGAATTGATTCTTTTTCCTACCTCCCTCAAATTTAGTCTAGTTTATTTTAAGATTTATTTGAAAATTTTCCAAAACAACTTTTTGTGCTGTTTTGAATTTGTGTGTTAATTCAAATATATTTTTTAAATGGGATTTTTAAAGAAAGGAGAAAGATTTCAACAGTTTTGGAATGCACCTTGCCTCCCCACGACTTGAAGGCAAGCATTCTGAACCCTGGCATAATATTGTGTGTGTTATTTGACGCGGTGATAACACCACCCCGACACGGGCATACGTCATTTTATGTGATGATGTGTTCCTACTCATGATTACTTTTTAATGATTTCCTGCTATTGGAGTTGATATGGTTGTGATGGAAATCACCATCATATGCCTTTCATGCATACCAGAAGAGAATTCGGGAAGGCCTCTGTCTTGGGTAGACACGGTCTTGTCCCTAGCCCTCTGTCGAGACGGTCGTGTCCGGTATGGCATGAGAGGGTATGTCGTGTGGTGTTTCAGTCTGTTGGTTGAAGTATGTATTGTTATGCTAACCATGCAGAGAATATTTAAACCTCCTGAGTCGACCGTAGATCGAGTCTTGTTCCGGTAACCCCCATACTTGTTTCGTGCTGCCACTTGTCCCTGCCATGGGTAGGGTATGGTTCAGTAAGTTGTCAACCCCTTTCCTAGCACACACCGTACAAAGAGGCCATTGTGGAAGATACTGGAGGCATCCGGTAGACATGCCACCTGGCCCGGGAGCATGGGTGTTTGGTTGTAGCCGAAGGGTAGCCCCTAGTTTCTTGTGTATAAATTTTGTGATCCCATGTTATGTCGAGGTTGTAGCCTCCCCACTTAGAGTTTCACTTAACGGGTGTCGTGGGTGATTCCAGACATTGTTGAGTTAGGCTGGTGTGTGCGGATAGGTGTGTTTTCAATTAAAAGGTCCGTGACGGAATTAGTCCCGATGGACTAAAGGAATCCGTTATCATGGGTAAAGAGTACACTCTCTGCAGAGATTAAACCTATTGAATAGCCATGTCCATGGTTAAGGATTACTGATGCAGGATGGGTCAAGTGTCGGTCTTAGTGTCGGTCTTTGGAGGAGAAACTATTAAACCAGAATTTGGGTCACGACTTTAGACTTGTGATGATTATGATTATTATTTTGTTTTGGACTAACCCGTTATTTTATTGATATTATCGAGTATCCTGGATTGGTTCTACCTCCGGATATTCACCGTGATTATTTATAAGCCCTTTATGTGGTGTCGCCGAGACGCCTGATCGTGGCATGCTTGTTATTCATTTACTTTATAAGCCCTTTATGTGGTGTCATTTGACGCCTTGATCGTGGCATGCTTGTTATTCATTTACCTTATAAGCCCTTTATGTGGTGTCATTTGAGACGCCTGATCGTGGCATGCTTGTTATTCATTTACCTTATAAGCCCTTTATGTGGTGTCGCTAAGACGCCCGACTGTGGCATGCTCGTTATTCATTTACCTTATAAGCCCTTTATGTGGTGTCGCTGAGACACCCGACTGTGGCATGCTTGTTATTTATTTTACTTTATAAGCCCTTGATGTGGTGTCGCTCAGATGCCCGACTGAGGCATGCTTGTTAGTTACCATCAATTCGAGACGTCGCTTAAGACATCCGAATGGTGCATTTTATTCCTACTCTGTCATTGCATATTCGTTGTTACTATTTAATAACCTGCCTGCATGCATCAAGGATTTTATTTTTATGGCTGACGTTATGTTCATAGAATATTTTTAGAGCATGATTATCGGTTGTTATATTATTCCTGTGTTCATAATGTTTGCGAGTACATTCAAAGTACTCATTGGCTTGTCCCTGGCTATTGTCTTGGCCAGATTTCTTGCATGGAGAGGAGCGTTGCGATGACAGCCTGGAAATCTACGCAATGGTGTTAGCAGCCTCGCGAAGATAGGAGTTAAACTGGTCAGTTGTTCCTGTGGGAAATGGAGTCCCATAGACGCTGATGATCCACAAACCGCTTCCGCCATCAACCACTAGAAACCATTTGTTGTACTCACAGACCAGAATGGTCTTGTACCACATATTTTGTATTTTGCTTGGAATTTCTGTATCAAGTTGGTGCCTCATCAGCTAACAGTAATCCTGGGGCTGGTGAGCACAACAGCCATTTTCTGGAATTTATTACCCGGAAAACCGGTCGTCACAGAGATGATGACTGCTTGTGTGATCATGCACAATATGATCATAGAAGACGAGCACCAGGAACGTCTGTATGATCAAGGGTTTCAGTTTGAGGGTGAGAATGTTGTGCCTGAGCATGGAGGAGCGGCAACGTTTGCACATTTCACCCAATTTCTGTTGGGGAACGTAGTATTTCAAAAAAATTCCTACGATCACGCAAGATCTATCTAGGAGAAGCATAGCAACGAGGGGGGAGAGTGTGTCCATGTACCCTCATAGACCTAAAGCGGAAGCATTTAGTAACGTGGTTGATGTAGTCGAACGTCTTCGCGATCCAACCGATCCAAGCACCGAACGTACGACACCTCCACGTTCAGCACACGTTCAGCTCGATGATATCCCTCGATCTCTCGATCCAGTTGAGGACGAGGGAGAGTTCCTTCAGCACAACGGCGTGGCGACGGTGATGATGAAGTTACCGGCGCAGGGCTTCGCCTAAGCACTACGACGATATGCCCAAGGTGTTAACTATGGAGGGGGCACCGCACACGGCTAGGAACAATTGATGTGTGTTCTATGGGTGCCCTCCCCATGTATATAAAGGAGGGAGAGGGAGGGAGGCATCCTAGGGCGTGCTGTCGGTGTTAAATCCGGCGTATCTCGTAGTAGGGGTCCTAAGCTAGGCGTCTTGGAGCGATGGTAACATGGACACGGGATTTTACCCAGCTCTCGGCTCTCTCGAAGAGATAATACCCTACATGCTGCTTTTGATTGTATTCATATGGGTGTAGTACAAAGTATATGTATCTACCATGAGATTGTAGTAATGAATATTAGCCCCCCTATTGACTAGCCTGGCCTCGGTTTATATAACACACCGGAGGCCTAGGGTTTTAGGAGAGTCCTTGGCTTGAGCGCCAAGTCTTGTGGAGTCTTCCTTGTATGCGGCATGGGCTGCCTAAAGTGGCCCGTGAATGAACTGCCGTGGGAGACCTCGGCCCGATCCAGCTGGTCGGGAGAGGACATGGTGAGTACCCCCTAGTCCATGACACCGTCAATAGCCCCCTGAACCGGTCTTCAAGTTAGGGACGCTCCTCGATTCTTCTGAACTGTTCTTCATCTTCGATCGTCGGTCTTGAAAACTGGTTCAACAAATCTTTCCCTTCTTTGATTGAGGATCGCCGAAGTGAATCCGAAGAGTTTACACGTCGGGTATCCGAGAAGACCCTTTAAATTCTCGGCCTTTATCAATGCCTTATTATTTCTCACGCCACACCTCGGGTTTGAAGTTGTTCCCGTGCGGCGGTTTCCTCTTGCATCCGAGCTCCAATGCCAGACTGCATTCGAGGTATCTTTGCAGCCGAGCACCAACGCCGGACTGTATCCAAGCTCCAACGCCAGACTGTATCCGAGCTCCAATGCCGGACTATATATGAGGTGTCATAGATCACCTTGGCTTGAAAAAGTTTGGAGGAGGTTATCCGAGCTTAACGCTGAAAATTTCTCTATGGAGCTAGCCGCTCGCAGCCGAGCTTTATGCTGGACTGCTTCCGAGGTGATGCACCACCTCAGGCTCGGGCTGATTGTTTTGCGGATTTTATTTCCGATTGATGCAATTTATTTACTGACGAGATATATAGCAAGTAGCCCTCAAGGTGTGTGTCGGCCTAAAATCCGAGATGCACATTAGAGGAGATAGTGATCGGCGGACGGACCCTCGAGAGAGGGTTTTGAGAAGTCGCCGTAATATATTAGCTTGATGCCGGATAAGTCCCAGTTGGTTCCTATTGTTGTCCGAAGACGCTTTTTCCCATAGTTCGGTCAAGACGAACATTGAGCACTTTGAATTTTCTGCATTGAATAGGCAATGCAGTAGCCCCCAAGACACTGGTCGGGTGGCAACACCAGATCATGGGATCGATGTGCCCCTTTAATATTAGTAAATGATAAGCCCGAACCCCAGTAGCCCCCGAGCCTTAATGCGGGCATGGGTGGCCGAATTAAGGATCGATATCCTAGAGTAAAATCACAAATTATGTGTAATGATTCTATGTATCCAAGTACTCTACATCATTAATGCTCGGATCCGCATTGTATAAAACTTTGTTGATCGACCATTGGCTTCAATCTCCTCGGCCAGTAGCCGAGGAGTGTTTGTCCTACTTTATAAAGCCTTTATAAGGGCAAAGATTTACGGCAAACAAGGCAATCCGGTCATATGGTTTATAAAAGAAGGTATGCGGAGAGATATGCTATAATGGTATTAAACGTAAGGAACGTCTTCCAAAGAAAATAGTCCCGCTATCGGTCCCTTTCTTTGGGTTTTCATACAGATCATGATCATGAAAACTCACCTCTGATCAATGTGGGAGGAAAATACTGAGGATTTAGTTTGGGGACAGTGCCCGAACTACGTGGTCTTTAGCGAACCTGAATTTTCACTTCCATCATTGCCAACCAATTATATCCTTTAAGATAGCTAGCTTTTGGCTTCACCCAGATTGAGGTACTAACCCGGATGACCCGGTAGTAACAATCACAGAGGTGCTCCCTTTACCGCCTAGCCGAACAATCGAGAACGTAGGGTAAGCACAGGAGCCAGGCAACCCAGCTTGGCCAAAATCTTAAGTCAAAATGATGCAAATTTATGGCTTTATAACGATTATTACGGAAGCCACCACTTGTATATTGAATACAAACACTGATGATATATGTTTATTTTGACTCCGTTGCGACCGTTTATCTTTTGAAAGTGGCCCATCGTCGGCTTCTACCCCTTTGTAGATGCTACACAGGGTGTTTCCACTTTAACAAGACAACCCTTAGCCGGCATCTCGGTGCCCAGAGGCGGTTGCATTAGGGGAAATGAGGCAATCAGATATGCATGCTTTATAACTTTCACTTAGTCATAGGATCTTAAAGTTGGGAGGCCAGTTACTAGCACCCGATTAGTGTTCGACAATAGCCAAGGTCAAGTCGTTAACTTCGGCAAATGTTATGAACGGCCCGTCGCTTAACACGGGGTGACCTCCATCGATCTTCTAGTTTAACACTGTCATCGGATCGCTGACCAGTTTACACTTATTGTGACAGTCAGTTTTCGGTTTTCTCCACTGAGGTGCTTAACCATGCGAGCTGGAAGCACAATCGCAGTGGTTCTCCCTTTGCACACCTAGCCAAACAAAGCGGAACGTAGGAGGCAAGCACAGGAGTCGGGCAATCCAACTATTGACCAAAGGCACAATTCAAAAATGATGCATATAAAGCAATATCCGGGAACGTTTGCCGAGGACTTGATGTGACCAGCAGTGCAAAAAGAGATGAAGTTACTAATTCAAATATTTTGACAGTCGGTCAAATTACAATGCGAGTACCATCGCCAGAACCACGAGCTGAAGAAGTCAATCCTAATTTCCGTACTCCGAGTTGGACGCTGGTCGGTGCTATTCCAATTCAACTAGCGTAGCTGATTCGGTCTTGTTTTGGTAAGAAAAAGAGTCCTGGTTTGGTTTTGTGATCCTAGTGATCAGCGTGGCCGTATATTTAATTAGTGGAATCCTTAATTAGTTTGTTTCTTTCAACTAGGAAACCGTGTGGTGTTAGATAAAGGAAGTACTAGTAGATTTCCTTGCCTGAGTTAAAGAGTCATAGTCGGTTTTGGTTCAGTGCATGCGTGCACGCTTATAAATAAAGGCTTCGGCCATGTAATGAGGGGAGATTAGTTTCACGTGAGTTGAATAAAAAGTCAGAAAACATCCCATGTCAGGGGACACCAAATATTGTGTTTGTTTTTGCTGATCCAGCTTGGATTCTGTCGTTGCTACGCGTGGAGTTGATTCAGTCTGCTCGACGTCAGTTTTTGATCTGACGGTCTCGCATCTTTGCTTGGCCGGAATTTTTCTGCTGCCAGTATCGTGAAAGATCAGACCAACGAACGACTTGCATCTAGTCGAGTCAATATCAAGTGGTATCAGAGCTAAGGTTGTTCACGGTACTGTGTTGATCAAGATGTCAACCTCGGTCAACAAGGGTGATGAGGTTGTGCTGATTCGAGGAAATAGTGCGCCCGGTGTATGCGATGATATTCCGCAAAATATTCGAGATGGTTTTGACCACACATGCAACTACATCAAGCAATGTCATGATGCGCTCGGTAAAAGGATAGATGTCCTGATCACTCGGTTTGATGGTTTGGCGGACATCATCAATATGTCGGCGATTTAATTTTGCCCCACCACGATCGCCCGGCGGCTCCATCGCATTATGCACCACCTGCTCGCGACGGACATGCCGGCGTGCATGATCGCCGTTTGGCGACACAACCTCATGCTAGAGATGATGGTCTCGATGACGGCGTTGACCAGGTGGGGTACGCGCCACGACCACGACACTATGAGCCTCGTCCTGAAACTTCCGTTCGTGGCGGAGTGCATGACCGAGTTGGTCAAGCTGTGTGTGTGCCTGTGGATGATGGAATTGGGCGCATCAAAATTTCAATCCTTCATTCTCGGCAAGTGCGAACCGAAGGCTATTTAGAGTGGGAGATGCGTGGATCAAATTTTTGATGCCCATCATTATAGCGAGGAGAAGAAAGTTCGACTTGCTAGCATTGAGTTTACCGGTTACGCGCTAATATGGTGGAATCAAATTTGTCGTTCAAGACATCGCCCGACGACTTGGCGAGGGATGAAAGAGTTCACGAGACGACGTTTTGTTCCTGAGCATTATAAAAGAGATATGTACAACAAGTTGCAGCGGCTCTCTCAAGGTAATATGAGTGTTGATGAATATTACAAGGAGATGGAATTGCTTATGATACATACAGGGACAACGGATCGGATCCCGCCACGAGGTTCGGTTTACATCAGGTAGTATCAGAGCTAAACAACGGAGGATCCGGAGGCGACCATGGCACGTTTCTTTAACGGGCTAAATATCGAGGTGCAGGATCGTGTTGAGATGGTGGTATACTACAACATACAAGATCTTGTGCACCAAGCTGTGTGTGCGGAACAACAGATTAAGCGGCGCCAAGTTAGCACAGTTCCCAGTAACACTTTGAACACATGGCGACGCTCGCAGCATAAGAGTGAGGATGTCGTTCCTAGCTCCATGACGACAACATCAAATCGTTCTCATGGTTCCGTGCAAAAGGATGCTTCAAAATCAGGACTGTCGAGGGTTGGTTCTAGTACGCAGTCTACCACACATACTAGTGACATCGAGTGTTTCAAGTGTGGAGGAAGAGGACATATGAAGCGTGAATGCCCTAATGAGAAAAGAGTGTTGCTAACAAAAGATGGCTATGCATCCGCTAGCGATGAAGAGGTTGTTTCTGACACTTCTAGTGAAAAATCTGAAGATGTTGAAAAGGTGATTGCGAGTTTTGAAGCTGCTGAATCATACCCATCATTGATGGTGCAGCGAGTGCAAGAGGATAGCATTGAGGATAAGGGGCAGCGTTGGAATATTTTTCAAACTCAGTGCAAAATCAACAACACTAATTGTAAGTTGATCATAGATGGAGGAAGCTACACCAATGCTATCGAAGAAAGAACGGTGGATGTTTTAGCGCTACCTACGTGGAAACACCCGCAACCACAACTGTATTGAGTGGTTATACGGTCTCGTAGATCAAAGTTACTCACAAGGTATGTGTGAAATTTTCGGTTGGTGACTATAAAGATACAGTAATTTGTGATGTCTTGCCAATGGATGCATGTCACTTGTTGCTGGGAAGACCATGGCAATATGATTGTCGTGCCCCACACGAGGGCCGGTCCAACACTTACACTTTTTGGGATGACGGAAGAAGATGTGTGCTGCAATCTATGTTTGCAGGAGAAATTAAGATAGATACAAATGTTTCACTGAAGAAGAAGGTCGTAAAATTTGGCACAAAACCGAGGACGGTTTTGTTTCAAGGAGGAGGGGATGATGTGACCAGCAGTGCAAAAAGAGATGAAGTTACTAATTCAAATATTTTGACAGTCGGTCAAATTACAATGCGAGTACCATCGCCGTAACCAAGAGTGAAGAAGTCAATCCTAATTTTAGTACTCGAGTTGGACGCTGGTCGGTGCTATTCCAATTCAACTAGCGAGCTGATTTGGTCTTGTTTTGGTAAGAAAAGAGTCCTGGTTTGGTTTTGTGATCCTAGTGATCAGCGTGGCCGTATATTTAATTAGTGGAATCCTTGATTAGTCATTTTTTCAACTAGGAAACCGTGTGGTGTTAGAGTAAGTACTAGTAGATTTCCTTGCACGAGTTAAAGAGTCATAGTCTGTTTTGGTTACGGGCTCATGCAAGACGCTTATAAATAAAGGCTTCGGCCATGTAATGAGGGGAGATTAGTTTCACGTGAGTTGAATAAAAAGTCAAAAAACGTCCCATGTCAGGGGACATCAAATATTGTGTTTGTTTTTGCTGATCCAGCTTGGATTTTGTCGTTGCTACGTGTGGAGTTGATTCAGTCTGCTCGACGTCAGTTTTTGATCTGACGGTCTCGCATCTTTGCTTGGCCGGAATTTCTTGTGTTGTTGCCAGTATCGTGAAAGATCGGACCGACGAACGACTTGCATCTAGTCGAGTCCATATCAGGACTCCTCGGAGTACCGTGGCTTTTTTGATCGGTTCAGCTCTAGTTGCCGCCTCGCGTTGATAGTGCCGAAGCTTTAAAGGTGTTCAGCGTTGTACTGCAAGACTTATGTTGGAAACGCACAAATAGGTTTAAAGTGGCATAAGCCTGGAAAAAGACTTCAGCAAAGACTTTAAGTCCGAACTAAATCAAGTTTTCGTGCCAATCTGAAATTGGTCTTAAATTTTTTGTGCTTCTGTTGTGCTTTAACATGACACATCCAATCTCAAGACTTCAAGCGGGTCAGCCTACAGCTTCAATCTCCTATCTCGAAGGCGGAGTACTTCTTGTTAGGCCAGTTTAGCGAACCAAACCCGAGCGGCTTTAGAGATAAACTAGGCCATCTAGCGACTGACCACACACTCGAGTCGAGAAAGGAGTGGTAGAAAAAGACTTTGCAACAACTTAGAAGAAGAACACTTATTATGAAACGGCTCATATAAATTTTAAGAGCCCCCAGTTAACATGGGTAAAGGGAGTGTTTTTAACAAACAATGCTTGTTGACAAACTGAGGTTTTTAACACAAGTATGATGTTTGGTCGAACCAAACAAGCATTAAAAAAACTGAGCACGGAAGCGACTTAGCTGGTTAATGTGTTTGGCGTCGATGCACGGCCCGAGCTTACGACGGGACGAGGTCCCAGCCCCCAAGCCGGTCCCGAGGTGGCGGAGCGGGCAGGCAGTATAGCGCCGAAATTCCCGGCGTGGGTTAATGAAGTGATGACAAAGCCCCCGGTCCAGCCCAGGTGACAGGGCTGCCCAACCCGGATCGTTTACCTATGCACAGAACATAGTGCAAGCTAGAGATAATAATTATAAGAATAAATTAAAAAAGATTTGAAACATAATAAATAATTTATGCAAAGTGAGTAAAAAAATAAATATGGCCTGTGTGCCGAACACTCGATGAGGTAAAGCTCTCTCAGCAATGTCGAAGTCCCCAAGGCGATCAAACATGTCGGTATGGCAATTCGACCAACAAGGTGATCACACGAGCCGATTTCTGCCGATTGGGACGACGATGTCGGCTTGCCAAAGTGACCGCATGACGCAGTCAAAGTCGATTACCTACACATGTAGAATAGTGCAGTCCAAAAAATGATAATATAAATATATAAAAAATCCTCTCATAATTAATTTATGCAAAATATTTTTTTAAATATATGTGGCCTGGTGTCGAAGCCAATGTTGGTGTGGGGCGTCGGCGTGACAAAGCCTGAATTCACAGGGTGGTCCGGGTCCCCGATGAGGCGTTCGCCGAACTATGGACGGGAAACTGACCGAACCATCACGCAACCATCGTTAATGTGGCCATCATTTGACAGACCTGTGTACAGATGATGAAACAAACTAGAGTAATACTTCCTCGAAAAGATAAACCCAAGTAAGAGAAATTACTAGGATTAATAGCACCTGGTTTGTTTGTTTGTAGCAATCTGAAGAAAGGTTACTCCAAAAATTGGGACTCAATCCGCACACCCACTGCCTGATGGACGATGAAGCGACGACATGGCGATGCTGGCAAAGGTTGGCTCGTCGAGGTGACGACAGACCGGTCAAAGTTGGTTCACACAGGGACACGCGTTGAGGCGACACCAAAACTTGATCAGTGCCGGCAGGACAACGACGTCGGCCCACAGAGTTGACCGCGTGACACAGTCGAAGTTGATTACCTGCACACATAAAATGGTGCGAGACAAAAGTACTAACAAGTAATGATAATAATAATATACCCGTTATTAAAAAAATTCTTCAACTTAATTAACTTAAGCGAAGTAAATAACTAAAGGAATATGGCCTGGGCGCCGTGGTCGGCCGGTGGAGTGGCCACGTGGAGACGCCGGCATAGGAACACGCGCCGAGGCGACACCGTTGGCATGACATGATCCAAGCTTGTTGTGCGGAGATGTTGGGTGCAATGGCTGTCGGCCTGCCATGACGACGGGGCGGCGGACCAGCACAGCTTGGTGCCGGAGCGGCAACGTCCGAACCAATGAACCTGCATACCCAAAAGTGCACACCGAAAGCAAAGAATTTTTTGGATATACTAAATTATACAGAATAACAAAACTGGAGTAAATGCGCCTGATCCGTAGCCATGGTAGTAAAGGAACTTCCCAAAGCGCTATATGGCATTACGTGGGAGGTAGCTAGGGCTAGCACGTTCCATCAATCAAACCTCGATGGTTGTACACAACTAATATTACTCCATGCATTTTCTTTTAGCTAGTCCATTGCTGCACGGTTGGGAGTAGGTCATGGGGACACACCGTTCTTGGATGCATCTGTTGAAATTGGCTAGCCAAAAAATTGTCCGGATCAGAACCGGCCAGACCGTGTCGATGGATCAAATTTTAAACCGGTCGCAAAAACTCTACACAGAAAAAATCATGCAAACCAGCAGAAAATATTATGTATGATAATTTATATAATACAAGTAATTTAGAAAAATATAACCTGATGTTTTTGTTCGGAGGAGCAATACGCAGAGATCTGAGGTGAAAAAGACTGAAGATAAGCATACTAGTATGGCCTCATACGTAGATCAATCCATCCTTGGAAGGCGTGACAATCCATTAGCACTTTTGAGTGAAGTTCATCACGTGGACTTGTACTAGTAGTCTCGTGGGTCTTGAGTTCCCCAGGGCATGCTGGTGACAGTGCAGCACCCGCTCGATCTGCGTGCTAGCTCACATAAAAAGTAAGAACACTTTTTCCGGATAATACGATCTCCATGGGATATACTGCCATGGAGAAATTAGACATCGTTATGTATGCGCTGCCGAGCAGGGTTGTTTCAGGCTCCTCGTGATTGCTTTGGGTGCCGGGACTCCGTGCGGGTCGAAGGCCAGTGTTCGGCCGTCTTGCTGGAGACGCGTGTTGCCCCGGCTTGGATGCTGCCACCGTACGGTCCTCGGACCTGCAGAACTTTTGACGCCTAGCATCCGTAGAGGTAGAATCTGCCGAAAAAATAGCAATCCGACAACAATAATTCTCAAAGAACTCAATTCATGCAAAAACGAATCTAATTGAAAAAATAGCACCTGATCATCCCATCAATCCGCGGCAACACCCAACAGGATCCCAATAAAAGCACCAATGTCGGTGTTAAATCTGGCGTATCTCGTAGTAGGGGTACTAAGCTAGGCGTCTTGGAGCGATGGTAACATGGACACGGGATTTTACCCAGCTTCGGGCTCTCTCGAAGAGGTAATACCCTACATGCTGCTTTTGATTGTATTCATATGGGTGTAGTACAGAGTACATGTATCTACCACGATATTGTACTAATGAATATTAGCCCCCTATTGACTAGCCTGGCCTCGGTTTATATAACACACCGGGGGCCTAGGGTTTTAGGAGAGTCCTTGGCTTGAGTGCCAAGTCTTGTGGAGTCTTCCTTGTATGCGGCATGGGCTGCCTAAAGTGGCCCGTGAATGAACCGCCGTGGGAGTCCTCGGCCCAACCCAGCTGGTCGGGAGAGGACATGGTGAGTACCCCATAGTCCATGACACCGTCACGCGCCCAAGTAGGAGGAATCCTACTTGGGCCCCTAGTCTAATCGCCCCCCTACCATATTTGAACAAGGGGGAAAGGAAGGAGGGGGAGGGGAAGGAAGTAGGAGTCCTACTTCATACTTTCCTTTTCCTCCTCTCCTTTCCCTTTCTCCCCACGTGGCTCGCCCTATAGGGGGTGCACCAGCCCCTTGTGGGCTGGTGTGTTCCCTTACTTGGCCCATTATGCCCATATCTTTGCTGGGGGTTGCCCGGAACCCCTTCCGGTGACCCGGTATCACCCGGAACACTTCCGGTGTCCAAATACCATCATCCTATATATGAATCTTTACCTCTCGACAATTTCGAGACTCCTCGTCATGTTCGTGATCTCATCCAGGACTCCGAACAAACTTCGGTCATCAAATCACATAACTCATAATACAAATCGTCATTGAACGTTAAGCGTGCGTACCCTACGGTTACGAGAACTATGTAGACATGACCGAGACACGTCTCCGGTCAATAACCAATAGCGGAACCTGGATGCTCATATTGGCTCCTACATATTCTACGAAGATCTTTATCGGTCAAACCGCATAACAACATACGTTGTTCCCTTTGTCATCGGTATGTTACTTGCCCGAGATTCGATCGTCGGTATCACCATACCTAGTTCAATCTACCGACAAGTCTCTTTACTCGTTCTGTAATGCATCATCCCGTGACTAACTCATTAGTCACATTGCTTGCAAGGCTTATAGTGATGTGCATTACCGAGAGGGCCCAGAGATACCTCTCCGATACACGGAGTGACAAATCCTAATCTCGATCTATGCCAACCCAACAAACACCTTCGGAGACATCTGTAGAGCATCTTCATAATCACCCAGTTACGTTGTGATGTTTGATAGCACACAAGGTGTTCCTCCGGTATTCGGGAGTTGCATAATCTCATTGTTAGAGGAACATGTATAAGTCATGATGAAAGCAATAGCAAAAAAACTAAATGATCATTATGCTAAGCTAACAGATGGGTCTTGTCCATCACATCATTCTCTAATGATGTGATCCCATTCATCAAATGACAACACATGTCTATGGTCAGGAAACATAACCATCTTTGATTAACGAGCTAGTCAAGTAGAGGCATACTAGGGACACTCTGTTTTGTCTATGTATTCACACATGTACTAAGTTTTTGGTTAATACAATTCTAGCATGAATAATAAAAATTTATCATGATATAAGAAAATATAAATAACAACTTTATTATTGCCTCTAGGGCATATTTCCTTCAGTCTCCCACTTGCACTAGAGTCAATAATCTAGTTCACATCACCATGTGATTTAACACCAATAGTTCACATCACCATGTGATTAGTTCACATCGCCATGTGACTAATACCCAAAGGGTTTTACTAGAGTCAATAATCTAGTTCACATCGCTATGTGATTAACACCCAAAGAGTAGTAAGGTGTGATCATATTTTGCTTGTGAGAGAAGCTTAGTCAATGGGTCTGTCACATTCAGAGCCGTATGTATTTTGCAAATTTTCTATGTCTACAATGCTCTACATGGAGCTACTCTAGCTAATTGCTCCCACTTTCAATATGTATCCAGATTGAGACTCAGAGTCATCTGGATCAGTGTAAAAGCTTGCATCGACGTAACTCTTTAGTTATTGAACTCTTTATCACCTCCATAACCGAGAAATATCTCCTTAGTCTTCTAAGGATAATTTTGACCGCTGTCAAGTGACCCACTCCTGGATCAATATCGTACCCCCTTGCCAAACTCATGCCAAGGTACACAATAGGTTTGGTACACAACATAGCATACTTTGTAGAACCTATGGCTGAGGCATAGGGAATGACTTTCATTATCTTTCTATTTTCTGCCGTGGTCGTGTTTTGAGTCTTACTCAACTTTACACCTTGCAATATAGGCAAGAACTCCTTCTTTGACTATTCCATTTTGAACTACTTCAAAAATGTTGTCAAGGTATGTACTCATTGAAAAATCTTATCAAGCGTTTTGATCTAGCTCTATAGATCTTGACGCCCAATATGTAAGCAGCTTCACCGAGGTCTTTCTTTGAAAAACTCCTTTCAAACACTCCTTTATGCTTTCCAGAAAATTCAACATCATTTCCGATCAACAATATGTCATTCACATATACTTATCAGAAAGGCTGTAGTGTGCCAACTCACTTTCTTGTAAATACAGGCTTCACTACAAGTCTGTATAAAACTATATGCTTTGATCAACTTATCAAAGCGTATATTCCAACTCCGAGATGCTTGCACCTATCCATAGATGGATCGCCGGAGCTTGCACATTTTGTTAGCACCTTTAGGATTGACAAAACCTTCTGGTTGTATCATATACAACTCTTCTTTAATAAATCCATTAAGGAATGTAGTTTTTATATCCATTTGTCAGATTTCATAAAATGTGGCAACTGCTAACATGATTCAGACAGACTTTAAGCATCGATACGAGTGAGAAGATCTCATCGTAGTCAACATCTTGAACTTGTCAAAAACCCTTTTCGAGAAGTCGAGCTTTGTAGATAGTAACACTACTATCAGCATCCATCTTCATCTTGAAGATCCATTTATTCTCAATGGCTTGCCGATCATCGGGCAAGTCCACCGAAGTCCACACTTTGTTCTCATACATGGATTCTATCTCAGATTTCATGGCCTCAAGCCATCTGTCGGAATCTAAGCTCATCATCGTTTCCTCATAGTTTGTAGGTTCATCATGGTCTAGTAACATGACTTCTAGAACAGGATTACCGTACCACTCTGGTGCGGATCGTACTCTAGTTGACGTAAGAGGTTCAGTAGTAACTTGATCTGAAGTTTCATGATCATCATCATTAACCTCCTCACTAATTGGTGTAGGCATCACTGGAACTGATTTCAGTGATGAGCTACTTTCCAATTCGAGAGAAGGTACAATTACCTCATCAAGTTATACTTTCCTCCCTCTCACTTCTTTCGAGAGAAACTCCTTCTCTAGAAAGGATCCACTCTTAGCAACAAAGATCTTGCCTTCAGATCTGTGATAGAAGGTGTACCCAACAGTTTCTTTTGGGTATCCTATGAAGACACACTTCTACGATTTGGGTTTGAGCTTATCAGGCTGAAACTTTTTCACATAAGCATCGCAACCCCAAACTTTAAGAAACGACAGCTTAGGTTTCTTGCTAAACCACAGTTCATATTGTGTCGTCTCAACGGATTTTTAGACGGTGCCCTATTTAACGTGAATGCAGTTGTCTCTAATGCATAACCCCAAAACGATAGTGGTAAATCGGTAAGAGACATCATAGATCGCACCATATCTAATAAAGTATGGTTACGACATTCGGACACACCATTACGATGTGGTGTTCTAGGTGGCATGAGTTGCGAAACTATTCCACATTGTTTGAAATGAAGGCCAAACTCGTAACTCAAATATTTGCCTCCGCGATCAGATCGGAGAAACTTTATTTTCTTGTTACGATGATTCTCAACTTCACTCTGAAATTCTTTGAACGTTTCAAATGTTTCAAACTTGTGTTTCATTAAGTAGATATACCCATATCTGCTCAAATCATCTGTGCAGGTCAGAAAATAACGATACCCGCCGCGAGCCTCAACACTCATCGGACCGCATACATCGTTATGTATTATTTCCTATAAGTCAGTGGCTCGCTCCATTGTTCCGGAGAACGGAGTCTTAGTCATCTTGCCCAGGAGGCATGGTTCGCAAGCATCAAGTGATTCCAAAAGTCCATCCGCATGGAGTTTCTTCATGCGCTTTACACCAATATGACCTAAACGGCAGTGGCACTAGTATGTTGCTCTATCATTATCAACTTTGCATCTTTTGGCATCAATATCATGAATATGTGTATCACTATGATCGAGATTCAATAAACCATTCACCTTGGGTGTATGACCACAGAAGGTTTTATCCATGTAAACAGAATAACAACTATTCTTTGACTTAAATGAATAACCGTATTGCAATAAACATGATCCAATCATATTATGCTCAACGCAAACACCAAATAACATTTATTTTAGGTTCAACATTAATCCCGAAGGTAAAGGGAGTGTGCGATGGTGATCTTATCAACCTTTGAAATCATTTCGAACACACATCGTCACCTCGCCCTCAACTAGTCTTTGTTCATTTTGTAACTCCTGTTTCGAGTTACTAATCATAGCAACTGAACCATTATCAAATACCCAGGGGCTACTATGAACACTAGTAAAGTACACATCAATAACATATATATCACATATACTTTTGTTCGCTTTGCCATCCTTCTTATCCGCCAAGTATTTGGGGCAGTTCCGCTTCCAGTGACCGTTTCCTTTGCAGTAGAAGCACTTAGTTTCAGGCTTGGGTCTAGCTTTGGGCTTCTTCATGGGAATGGTAACTTGCTTGTGATTCTCCTTCAAGTTCCCTTTCTTTCCCTTGCCCTTTTACTTGAAACTAGTGGTCTTGTCAACCATCAACATTTGATGCTTTTCTTGATTTCTACCTTCGTCGATTTTAGCATCACCAAGAGCTCGGGAATCGTTTTCGTCATCCCTTGCATATTATAGTTCATCACAAAGTTCCAGTAACTTGGTGATAGTGACTAGAGAACTCTATCAATCACTATCTTATCTAGAAGATTAACTCCCACTTGATTCATGCAATTGTAGTACTCAGACATTGTGAGCACATGCTCACTAGTTGAGCTCTCCTCCATCTTGTAGGCAAAGTACTTGTTAGAGGTCTCATACCTCTCGACTCGGGCATTAATCTGAAATACCAATTTCAGCTCTTGGAATGCCTTATATGCTCCGTGGCGTCCAAAACATTTTTGAAGTTCTGGTTCTAAGCCGTAAAGCATGGTGCACTAAACTATCAAGTAGTCATCATACCGAGCTTGCAAAATGTTCATAACATCTGCATCTGCTCCTGCAATAGATCCGTCACCTAGCGGTGCATCAAGGACATAATTCTTTTGTGCAGCAATGAGGATAATCCTCACATCACCGACCCAGTCCGCATCATTGCTACTATCATGTTTCAACTTATTTTTCTCTAGGAACATATAAAAAATAAAATAGGGGAGCTATACGCGAACTATTGATCTACAACATAGATATGCAAAACCTATCAGGACTAAGTTCATGATAAATTAAAGTTCAATTAATCATATTACTTAAGAACTCCCACTTAGATAGACATCCCTCTAGTCATCTAAATGATCACGTGATCCATATCAACTAAACCATGTCCGATCATCACGTGAGATGGAGTAGTTTTTAACGGTGAACGTCACTATGTTGATCATATCTACAATATGATTCACGCTCAACCTTTCAGTCTCAGTTTTCTGAGGCCATATCTGCATATGCTAGGCTCGTCAAGTTTAATCCGAGTATTCTGCATGTGCAAAATTGGCTTGCACCCGTTGTATGTGAACGTAGAGCTTATCACACCAGATCATCACGTGGTGTCTCGGCACGACAAAATGTAGCAACGGTGCATACTAAGTGAGAACACTTATACCTTAAAATTTAGTGAGGGATCATCTTATAATGCTACTGTCATACTAAGAAAAATAAGATGCATAAAAGATAAACATCACTTGCAGTCAAAATAAGTGATATGATATGGCCATCATCATCTTGTGCCTTTGATCTCCATCTCCAAAGCACTATCATGATCACCATCGTCACCGGCTTGACACCTTGATCTCCATCGTAGCATCATTGTCGTCTCGCCAACTATTGCTTCTATGACTATCGCTACCGCTTAGTGATAAAGTAAAGCAATTACATGGCGATTGCATTTCATACAATAAAGCGACAACCATAAGGCTCCTGCCAGTTGTCGATAACTTTTACAAAACATGATCATCTCATACAACAATTTATATATCATCACGTCTTGACCATATCACATCACAGCAAGCCATGCAAAAACAAGTTAGACGTCCTCTACTTTGTTGTTGCAACTTTTACGTGGGTGCTACAGGCTTCTAGCAAGAACCGTTCTTACCTACGCATCAAAACCACACCGATTTTTCGTCAAGTTTGTTGTTTTAACCTTCAACAAGGACCGGGCGTAGTCAAACTCGATTCAACTAAAGTTGGAGAAACAGACACCCACTAGCCACCTGTGTGCGAAGCATGTCGGTAGAACCAGTCTCATGAACGCGGTCATGCAATGTCGGTCTGGGCCGCTTCATCCAACAATGCCGCCGAATCAAAGTAAGACGTTGCTAGTAAGCAGTATGACTATTATCACCCACAACTCATTGTGTTCTACTCGTGCATATAACATCTACGCATAGAACTGGCTCGGATGCCACTGTTGGGGAACGTAGTATTTAAAAAAAATCCTACGATCACGCAAGATCTATCTAGGAGAAGCATAGCAACGAGTGGGGAGAGTGTGTCCACGTACCCTCGTAGACCGGAAGCGGAAGCGTTTAGTAACGCGGTTGATGTAGTCGAACGTCTTCGCGATCCAACCGATCCAAGCACCGAACGTACGGCACCTCCATGTTCAGCACACGTTCAGCTTGATGACGTCCCTCGATCTCTTGATCCAGTTGAGGATGAGGGAGAGTTCGTCAGCACGACGGCGTGGTGACGGTGTGAAGTTACCAGCGCAGGGCTTCGCCTAAGCACTATGACGATATGACCGAGGTGTTAACTGTGGAGGGGGGTGCCGCACACGGCTAGGAACAATTGATGCATGTTCTAGGGGTGCCCTCCCCACGTATATAAAGGAGGGAGAGGGAGGGAGGCAGCCTAGGGCGCGCGCCCAAGTAGGAGGAATCCTACTTGGGCCCCTAGTCCAATTCGCTCCCCCTACCATATTTGGACAAAGGGGAATGGAAGGAGGGGGGAGGGGAAGGAAGTAGGAGTCCTACTTCATACTTTCCTTTTCCTCCTATCCTTTCCCTTTCTCCCCACGTGGCTGGCCCTATAGAGGGCGCACCAGCCCCTTGTGGGCTGGTGTGTTCCCTTACTTGGCCCATTAAGCCCATATCTTTGCCGAGAGTTGCCCGGAACCCCTTCCGGTGACCCGGTATCACCCGGAACACTTCGGGTGTCTAAATACCATCGTCCTATATATGAATCTTTACCCCTCGACCATTTAGAGACTCCTTGTCATGTCCGTGATCTCATCCAGGACTCCAAACAAACTTCGGTCATCAAATCACATAACTCATAATACAAATCGCCATCGAACGTTAAGCGTGCGGACCCTACGGGTTCGAGAACTATGTAGACATGACCGAGACACATCTCCGGTCAATAACCAATAGTGGAACCTGGATGCTCATATTGGCTCCTACATATTCTACGAAGATCTTTATCGGTCAAACCGCATAACAACATACGTTGTTCCCTTTGTCATCGATATGTTACTTGCCCGAGATTTGATCGTCGGTATCATCATACCTAGTTCAATCGCGTTACCGGCAAGTCTCTTTACCCGTTCCATAATGAATCATCCCGTGACTAACTCATTAGTCACATTAATTGCAAGGTTTATAGTGATGTGCATTACCGAGATGGCCCAGAGATACCTCTCCGATACACGGAGTGACAAATCCTAATCCCGATCTATGCCAACCCAACAAACACCTTCGGAGACATCTGTAGAGCATCTTTATAATCACCCAGTTACGTTGTGACGTTTGATAGCACACAAGGTGTTCCTCCGGTATTCGGGAGTTGCATAATCTCATAGTCAGAGGAACATGTATAAGTCATGATGAAAGCAATAGCAATAAAACTAAACGATCATTATGCTAAGCTAATGGATGGGTCTTGTCCATCACATCATTCTCTAATGATGTGATCCCGTTCATCAAATGACAACACATGCCTATGGTCAAGAAACATAACCATCTTTGATTAACGAGCTAGTCAAATAGAGGCATACTAGGGACACTCTGTTTTGTCTATGTATTCACACATGTACTAAGTTTCCGGTTAATACAATTTTAGCATGAATAATAAATATTTATCATGATATAAGAAAATATAAATAATAACTTTATTATTACCTCTAGGGCATATTTCCTTCAATTTCACCATGACATGCGTGATTGGGAAACTCACGTGCAACTGCAAAATGATTTGGTTGAGTATATGTGGGCTCACGTCGGCAATCAATAAATGTATCTTCTTTATTCGGGTTGCCAAAATATGAGAGACATTTTTATTTTTATTCGGCTTGTAAAACTATGCTATTTTATTCGGTTCAAACTATGTTATTTGATTATATGTTTAAATAAAAAAATCAATGCAAAAATGAGCTATTTGTTGAAATAGGGCGGCCAGCCGACCACGCCCGTACATATGGGTCGGCACGTTGGGCGCTCTGCCGTCCCATATCTAAAACAGGGCGGACGCCGGGCGGGCGGCCGACCCAAACGGATAAAAACAGACGAAATCGCCGCCCGTTTGGGTCGCCCCGTTGGAGTTGGTCTTAAAATCCAAAGCAGTGTACGTTAATAGTCATGAGTATGAATTTAAGAAGGACACTGATAACTGCCACACGTGTGGTGTATCGGGTGGTTGTGCCGCACACCTCATGTGGCATGGAGAAGAACCCGCCCACACGACCGCGTCCGGGCGTGCGCAGCCACAGCCCCGCACGCCCGTGTGTGGCAAAACCGCCCACACGTCCGGGCCAAATGACCACGCTGCCCGCACAACCCAGCACGTCAGCCGTCCCGGGCTCCTTCCGATCCCCAGTCCGCCCTGCCGCCATTGTCTCGCACCTCTCGACCCCCTACCTCCGTCGCCTTCCTTCTCTAGTTGCCATGGCAACCAAAGCAGATCCCTAGCGCCTTTCCCATTGCTAACCACCCCCCACCCCCACCCACCCCAACCCCGCCCTCCCAAGATGACGAGCTAAAACAAGTGGATCTCCAATCTCCTTCTGTTTCTTGACCTTCTTGTGTCCAGAAATCTGAAATTGCAAATTTGCCCATGAAGATGGCAACTGGATCCACGCTATCAGGGCAAACACCCCACAAATTTGTGTGTCTTTGCATTTGCCCACCAACATACGCCAGATCTGCCTTATACTATGCTAGAGTTGTGCCAAGCTTCTGGGTTGGCTTGATGCGAGTAGTTGGTAGCGTAGTAATCACTATAAAATAGGGAGAGAAAGGAGGAATTTGGCATGGTAAGGGAGGAAAAATAATTGCCACTTGTATCTAACGTCAGTTGCCATCTATCGTTGTCCGTAGTTGCCACCATGTTATCTTATTGCTTGCCATCCTATTTCATTTTCTGTTGCCATCGCTTCAAAATGATAGATGGCATCCAGAATTCAGAAAAGAGAATGGATGTGCATGTCCTACTTGCCATGAGGTGTTGGTTGCCTACGCAAGAAATGTTATGAGATTGTCGTGTTATCTTCTACGTGCAAACAACAAGAACGCTTTTATGGATTTTTGATGCGTTCTTGTTCATGCGGTGACTAAAAGCACGATGGCGTAAAAGAAAAGCGTAAGAATGAATCACGAAGATGGCATCGATCCTTGGCTTTCTCAAAGGCGGAAACACCACCTTGGGATGCAAAGAGTACAATCAACTCATTTCTTGAGGGCCATTGCTGCCACTACTAGAGCACTACGCGGGCATCGGTACGATGCATGATAAACAAAGAAGAAATAGTTGCCATGTTCGTGCGATGAAGATGTCATTCTACTTATGTCCTACAATCTATTTTTTTAGCGTGTTCTTATGACCAAACCATAATCGGGGGCAACATGGCAAGTTTCACAAAGGCGCTTAATGACGACAAATGTATGGGCAACCAACTTCAGCTAGCTAATGTGGCAAATCAAGGTAGCTTGTCTGAAAAAGGAACTTCTTGTTGTGGACATGAAATTAAACTTGCAAGGATGGCAAAAGACTCACGAGTTATATCGGAAAAAATGTAGGACCTTCATGCAAAGACGTGGCATCGAGCGGCAACCATGTACCGCCATCAGCGTCGCATACGGTGAGTGCATGAAAGTGAAGTTGAGGACAGTGAGTTAGGAGAAAGGAACATATCTGACAGCTGCAGTTGCCATGCCTGGACAGCTTCGGTTGCCATTGCTGGACAAACTGCAGTTGCCATGCTTGGACAACTGCAGTTGCCATGTATAATCAAATGTGACTGCAATGTCTAAACAACCATGGATGACAAGTGTGAACAAATCTGTGTGGCATGGTTGGACCACTACATGTGCCGTGTTGAACAAACTACAGTTGCCATGCAATGACCAACTGCTACCATGATCGCTGGTTGTTATGGTCGAACCACATCAGCAAACATCTCATGGCAAGCTTCACAGTTGTAGGAAAGCGCTATTGCAGATAGAGCACATCAAATTGGAATGACAGACCACACAAGATCGGCACATGCGGCACAACAAGGTAAAAAAAGTGAAAACAGAAAACAGTACTGCATTTGCTTTTGTGGGGAATAGCGTGTGAAGAAAAGTAGATTTGTAACGGTGGTGGTGGAAAAAACAAACAAAAAATGCTACCAAGTGGTCGTGTGCAAAGAGTCGTATATTGTCTTCGGGATTTTCCAATTGCTATAAGAGTGTGTGCAACATTCATGATTGTTCACATTTGCGTATTGAGCTCAAGCCTAGAATACAAGTTTTGATGCTAGAGTATCTGTTGTGCCATGTGTTGGCAATGAGTTGCCATGTATGTTGGATCAGATCCGCCATTGCTATGTGCTGCCGCCTGATGATCTTTGAAAGAAGTTGGTTGCCATGTGTTGGCAACAGTAGTTGCCATGTGTGTTGGACTATATTTGCCATTGCTATATGCTACAAGTTCTGAAGCTAAAAGACGCTGGTTGCCATGTGTTGGCAACGTTAGTTGCCATGTGGTTGGACTGTAGCTGCCATTACTGGAGAATTACAGTTGCCATGCATGGCCATATGCAGATTCACGGCTTGCTGTGTGAATGATGTCATGCAAAATCACATGCAGTTGATGTACTCTGTTACGATAAACATGACATTCAAGCAAAATCTTACGCTCGTACCTGATTTTTTAATGCAGGACCTTCAACTACAATTAACAGCGGCGCGGGGACATCTACTGCGGGGAGCTCTGAGCGCACGGAAGACGCGTTCCACCAGCCAGCCAACGCTCATGCCACAAACAATGCCGAGTCAGTGTCAGAAATGGCAATCGTGCCAGCAATACTGACAAGCACACATGTGCACACCAGCACAAGCAACACTCAAGCAGGTGAAACAGCCGCCGATACTGAAGTGAATGATGAAACCGATGATGAAACACAAGGGGATGAAGATGGTGGGAAATCAGAAATCATGGTACCCCAGCCACCGTATATTGGGCAGAGATTTGATTCATTTGAAGATGCAAAGGAATTCTACCAGACATATGCAAAGTTCCATGGGTTTGCGGTCAACACTGAATACCATAGGAAAATTAAAAAAATAAACGAGTACAGCAGAGGTGAGATGAGGTGCTACGAGGCACGAAGAAACAATAAGGTCAAAGGTGATGCGCCTGTCGTTCCGGAACGAAAGAGAGGTATCATTGTCAAGACGAAATGCCCTGTCCGGTGTAAGCTGAACGTAGATGGAGCACAGTGGGTGGTAACTGAATATTTTGACGAGCTAATAAAGAAGTTTGACCTGGTAAAATTTCTGACCGCCCACAGAGGATTCACCCCCCTCGAGAAGAAATTCATAAAGCTACTACATGATTGTAATGTCGGTCCATCAAGAATGGTGCAGATACTCTCCCTCATCCACAGCAAAAAGGGGTCTCTAAGTAGCATGCCCTACCTACCCGCAAACGTCACAAACCTAAAGGCAAAGTACCGTAGAGAAAGCAAGTTGGCTGACATAGAAGCCACAATAGCCTACTTCGATTAGAAAGCGAAAGAAGATCAAGATTTCTTCTACAGGATAAGATTGGATGATGAGGACCGTGTCAGGAACATGTATTGGGTGGATGGTGCTGCAAGAAGAGCCTACAAACATTTCCGAGACTGCATTTCATTCGACGCGACATATCTCACTAATATGTACAAGATGCCATGCGCTCCATTCATAGGAATAAATAACCCAATCAGTCATTGTAGTTCGGATGCGGGCTCGTTCGGAACGAAGACACGGATGGGTACATTTGGCTGTTCAAGACCTTCTTGGAGTGCATGGGTGGACTTGCTCCGATGAACATAATAACAGACTAGGATTTTAGCATGTGTGCAGGCATAGAGGAGGTCTTTCGTTGGCGATTACTGTGAATCTGCAGTGGCACATTATAAAGAAGGCCGAGGAGACACTAGGACCGTTTTTTGCCGACCGTCCGCACTGCACAAGGCATTCGAGCTGTGTGTGGACCACGGCTTGACGGTGGAGGAGTTTGAAAGGAGCTGGATGGCTATGATTGAAACATATCAAGTCCAAGACCACGAGAGGCTTACTAGCTTGTGGTAGAAGCGAATGTACTGGGTGCCGGCCTACTTCATGTTGTGCTTCTTCCCGTTTCTGCAGACTACACAGTGCAGTGAGGGGTTCAATGCTGTTTTGAAGCGGTACGTGAGCCCTGGCAACTCATTGCTATAGTTTGCCAAGCAGTACACCACTTTGCAACAAAAAATACTGGGATCCGTGCTACAGCAAGAAGCAAACACCACGCTCAAGAAGCTAAAATTGCTAACGTATTTACCAATGGAGAGGCAGATGAGCAAGATATACACCAACACGATTTTTAACAAGTAAGTCAGTTGTGTTACAATCTTATTTGCACAAATCATGAAGGTACCAGGTGCCATGTAGAATGCAATGCAGTTGAAATGCTTATTTGAAAATGATGATTTTGTTGAAAAGTAGCCAGTTACAGAGTAACCATGATATGTAGTTGTCGTGCTTAATGAACTACAGTTTGTCATGCTTAATGAACTACAGTTTGCCATGTTTAATCAACTGCAGTTGCCATGTTTGCTCAACTGCAGTTGCCATGTTTGATGAACTGCAGTTGCCATGTTTAATGAACTGTAGTTGCCATATTTACTGAAATGTAATTCCACTGGCCATGATGGTATGGAATGCAAATGCCAAAATGAGGTTGTTATGCAGTTGCCATGTTTAAATGAACTGCAGTTGCCATGTTTAATGAACTGCAGTTGCCATGTTTACTCAACTGTAGTTGCCATGTTGAATGAACTGTAGTTGCCATGTTTGAATGAATTATAATTCCATTGGCCACAACAAACAAAAGGTGCTACAAAAAACTTCACACAAGAGTTTAACAAAAACCACATAAAACTTGCAGATTCCAGGAAGAAATAAAGCGTGTCAGCATGTACACGGCTTTCCAGGTGGATGAACATACGTTCAAGGTGTGTTCTATCATGGGCATGTCGGATTCGTAACTCAAGACCTGCATAAGGGAAGGAACTACTTTGTGAAGGCATCGATAAGCGAAGGAGAATACTACTGCCAATGCTGCAAATTCGAACGGGACGGGATTGTGTGCTGTCACATTCTAAAAGTAATGGACTTGAACACGGTGACACGAATGCCCCGCCATTTCATAAGGCGGCGATGGACTTGGGACGCTGACGATGCATTGGCGCCGCAAACATCAAACGCAGTTTTGGTCGTGCATGACGAGAGACCAGAGTCAACCATGGAAACCGTGAGGCACGTTGTGTTGACAAAGAACTATGCTGAACTAATTTATGAAGCGTGCAAGAGTGATGAGACAGCAAGGGTCGCAGAAAAACACAGGAAGGCCCTCAAAAGAGAGCTTGATGAGATGAAGAAGAGAAAAGTTGAGAAAGCCTTACACGGGTTCCCCCGCACATCAAGTGTGCCTTCGTCCACAGGGCCATCATCTGAAAACTCGGAGGTAGGATCTGGAACAGCAAGCACACAAACACATTTTAGGAACCCACCCCGTTCCATCACAAAAGGGCGTCCAAAAGAGATAAGATACAAATCGGGATTGGAGATTCAAGCAAAACACAAGAAACCAAAGAAAGGGACGGGCAATCCGTAAACAACATTGGAGCACTTTGACTTGGTCCATGGTGACATTTTTTTGTAATCTAGATGTTCTAAATTTTGTAAAAACTGGAGAATGACTCTTCAGGGGCATCAGAATCTGAAGTAAAAATGCCATGAAGGAATAGCTGCAGTTGCCACATGTATGGCACTCAATTTGCCATGTTACTTGAACTGAATCTGCCATGCAATTTCTACTGAATCTGCCATACCATTTCTACTGAATCTGCCATGCCATTTATATTGAATTTGCCATGTTATTTTTACTGAATTTGCCATGTTATTTTTTACTGAATCTTCCATGTTAGTTGTACTGAACATGCCATGTTAGTTGTACTGAATCTTCATCGTGTAGATTTCCATGTTCGGTCAACAGATTTCATCGCACATATTGTATTGTGGTGCAAACTATGGAAACAAGCTGAAACGGTCTCGCAAAGAAGTTTACGAGATGTTATCGCGTGATCAAACTACCATGCTAGCCGGTACATTTAGCAGTGCAAAAAACCCAAAAAGCCAAACAAGAAAGAACGATAACTTTCACTAACCATGACTGATCAACTACATTTGCCATGTTTTCAGACATCAAGGACGCATTCAAAACACCATGCTGGTACTACCAACCCACAAGCACATAATAATACTGAAAACACATAAACGTATCTGCTGTCACACCTAAGTAGGTTCACATCCACACATATATTACAAACTATTCAAATGTCACTCACACGCCACCATTGTATACTAGGCTACGGGGAGATGCAGTCATAGCATATTACACGGACATAGTTTTGAAAAACAAGGTAATACCTTACATTCCTCGGCAACAGAATGTAAGGTAAGCGTTCGGTCAGGAGCACCACGTGATCACTTGTACTTCTTGGCGTCTTTCTTCACAGCTTCCTCTATGAACTCACGTTCGTTGGACCGCGTGTTGAAATCTTCATTCATCAACCAGTTCCATGTGTAAATTTTGTGGAGCTCAACGACCATTGCAGCTGTGACGACAGGAACCCGTCGACCTTCCCACTTTGCAAGGTATTCCAATGTGTGGAAGCCGCAGTCGTGCCTAAACAAGAAAAGAGTCAGGTTAACTCACAAGAACATAGAGAAAAAATCATAAACTTCAATTCAGAGGTGACAAAAGAGAGGGTGAGCATTGGTTTGGAGGACACATGAAGAAAAGATGGAAAAATACCGGTTTCCTTGCTTCGTAGTCGTCACGTACTCAATTGGAAAATGTCTAATCTGGACCTTTGAGTTTTCATAGTGATGGTTCCATGTCTCTTTGAGGTTGTTGATGAAGTATTCAACATGCGTAGTAAGGTCTGCATCAGCTTCTGAACGCATTGAATCAAGCACCTCAAAACGTTGGTTCTTCATGTCAAGGCAGATCACATAGTGGTGACCACACTTGTCGTGTGGGTCGTGTGGTGCAAGCTCCTAGAACATGGGGAACAAGACCTGCAAACAAAAATGAAGGAAAGAAAGAAGCAGAGCTCACATTAAGAACAGAAATGATGTAGTTGGGAAAATGACATGTAAAGATATCACCGGTTACACTAACAGGCACATGAGTGACTATAAAAGCATCAAGGTCCAAGAAAAGTAGACCAACGTATAATGTTTAGTTGTAGTGGGTAATTAAAAGAAGTTGACGTCCATGTATGAACAAAGTTGCCATGTATTTTAGTTTGAAGTTGCCACATAGGTTGTATTAGGAAAGCAAATCAGAAGTCATTTTACATGGCAGCTGTTGCCACATGAAACAAATTGTCACAAAACAGGTGTAGCCCACATCCGAAGCATAGCTCTTGGCAAAAAGTAACATGGGAGGAAAAAATGTGCAAAAAAGGAAGGAGTACTCACACATTTCTTCATTGTGAGCTTGAAATCACCATGCGCAGCAAAATGCTTCCTCGGGATTTTGTGGTGGAAGTCACCATCCCATATTTTGCATGTCACAGTGTATTGCATGATTGTTTTGTCGGGAGACATATCCATATGCCTGTTGATGAAATCAGTCCCACATGCAACTACATTCTTCGACATTTTACCGAGTGGCCTCACAGACTCGGCAAGATCACCCAGGTCAACGTACGTCGCATCACATTGTATGATCTTGGCTCTGTCCAAACATGAGCTGTATGAAAATGATATAACATGAAAGAATCATGTCTACTAAGTGAAAAAAAGAAATAAAACGTAAACGAAGCATATCTAGAAATATCAAAAGGATGAATAGTAAAAAGAGCAAAGCAAATGAGAGGTTTATGTGGGTGTGGTCATTACGCTTTCAGCTCCTTCATGTAATTGCTGTTGGACCTCGCATTTCCAAAGCGCTTGACAATTTCGTACAGCTGGTTCTGATCCTTTGTGGCCTTGACTTCCGGCTCATAATCATCCGCGGGTGGCGCGTGAACTACCCTACGCTGCCGCACAGAACTAGGGGTGGCACTTCTAATGGTGTCCTCAGATACGGACTCAGCAGGCACGTTGGAACTTGATTGGCCCTGACCTCGTGAGGACCTCCTCTGCAATGTTGCCTCCTCAATCCTGCGGTAAGCTTCATCAAGTGACAGCGTAATCTCCTCAGGGGTGGCTGCATGGATCAAAAAAGTGGGTTAGGAATCCTTGGAAAATAAAACAAATCTAGTTTGAAAGAAAGGTTGCAGAAATATGAGATGTAGGCACAGAAAGTAGGGAGTTGCCATGTGCAATGCATTGTAGTTGCCATGTGACAACAACTACAGTTGCCATGATGTATCAACTGCAGTTGCCATGTGCTTGCAGAATGGAAAATGGAGCATGGCAACAGAAAAATGTAGGTGACAGCGTGCAAGCAAATCCAGTTGCCATGTCCATCAGATAACATTTTCCATCACAAGTGAGAACCCAAAAAAATGCTTGGAACAAAATTCAGACTAAAAAGATGTATACATGAAAATGATAAACGCATAAAGAAATGTACCTTGCACAACCGGCTCTGCGAAC
Source organism: Aegilops longissima (assembly GCA_021605205.1). Classification (NCBI taxonomy): domain Eukaryota; kingdom Viridiplantae; phylum Streptophyta; class Magnoliopsida; order Poales; family Poaceae; genus Aegilops; species Aegilops longissima. Next base: position 551,992,659 of record CM038677.1, on the reverse strand, counting down.
TTCATAGCCTTCTTGCCCTCGACCATTGGTTGCTCCATCATTGGGGCCATGCTTGCTGGGAAAGCAAATGCAACTGGTGAAGGATCTTGCACCACTGGTTCATCTTGACTGTGATCAATGCCAAGGCTACAACTCGGTGGGGTGAAGGCCATTGGGTGCCTCTCCTGCCTACTGGCCGGACCGCGAACAACTTGCTGGGCAGAATCCAAGGGTGAAAGATCAACAAACATTTCTGCATCGGCCACTCTGAGAATCATCGAGCTTATTCGAGGACGGGCAGGCGTCTTGTCGCCAGATGTCGATCGCAGCTTTCTTGACAATCTTCTTGTTTGGGCTATAGGGGACACTGATGTTGACTGGGAGCTTAGAAGTGCGTGGATTTAAGCTAGGGTTATGCACTGCAGGTAAAGACGCAGTCTGCTCCGCACGTTCACCTCCGTCAGTCGTGCCCGGCTTGCCACCTAGGTCGGTTGTACTCCGGTCTTCCCTTATCTCCATAACATTGCTTCTAGCAGGTGGTGGGAATAGTGTGGACGCAGGCACATAACCAGAGTCATCTCTGCTGCTCCTAGCTATAGCCGGCGCATTGGGTGTGTCTGCAGATTGCTTGCGGGGGCTACGACGCCTAGGTGGAAGACCAGCTCGCGTAACGGTCACCTTGGCAACCTCTGGAGCACCAGAAGCTGGAGCTGTTGTGCCAAGAGTCTCACCTATGGATGGCATATCATTATGAACTGTTGCCTCAGCCCCTTCTTTCGTGGACGAAGAAGTGCCACCACCCACGTGCTTGGAATCCATGTCAGATGAGCGAGAATCTTCCTTGCTTAGGTTGATCTCGGGGGCGTCCACTTCAACACTTGCTGATCGGGTCGCATGGCTCACAGCAGCATCCTTCATTTGCGAGCAGAGTGGGCAATATTTCAGCGATCTGGCAGATACCGACTCGTCACTCCTAGATGTACGGATGCATCTTTGTCGAGCTTTGCACATCTGCAACCGGCGGAGATGGTCGGCCGCTTGCATCAGAGCTAGTGGGAACAGTGGATGGTGCAGCAACAGGTTTGTGCACTGGCGCCTCATGAACGTCTGAGTTGCCACCTATCGACAGCTTTGAGTGTATGCGTTCGAGTGGGTCTCTGGGGTTCTGCTTCGTCACGCGTGTGGTAGTCTTCTTCACCATGAAAAAAAATAAAACACATGAACGTTGTTAGATGAACAACTGATAGTTGCCATATAGGTGGAATAAGAGTTGCCATGTGGCCCAGTTAGCAGTTGCCATGCATAACAAGCAGCAGTTGCCATGGTAGACATCTTAAAAAAATGTAAGAAATGTGTGATGTGCCAGGACTGCCATTTCAAAACTAGGTGTGGATGAGTGCACAAACAGATGGAAAATCCAGTAGTTGCCATGTAGGTGGAATAAGAGTTGCCATTTTGCCTGGTTAGCAGTTGCCATGCAAAACAAGCAGGAGTTGCCATGTAGTAAGAAGAAATAGAGCATGGGAGAAACAACAGTTGCAATGTGGGACTGATGGCAGTAGCCCATGTGGCAAGCTGAACAGCTGCATTGAAAGGCAAAAATATAGCAATATGGCAATGAAAAAAGAACAGGGATAACCTACTTCTTGACTGTCTTCCTCAAATCTGGCAACACGACAGGATCACCGGTGTTGGACGTCGACGTACGAGGAGATGACCAAGTGGAAGGCGTGTCACCGGCAATAGGGGCACCCTTGTTCAATCGAGGAGAAACACGGGTTGGCGTTGGTGCTTGTTTCTTCATAACTGCTCTTCCACCAGCTGTCGCCTCGCTGCACATATAAGAAAGAGGCAAAAAAATGTGCCAAGTGTCAGACACGAAAATCGTTGCCACGCTTAGCAAAAACAAATGGAAAAAGGGGGTCAGTCTGTTCGAAAGGATAGACAAAACAAAACACTAAAATAGAAGTCGAACCTCCTCCTAGCAGCTAAGGGATCGGTCCTAGGTCTCTTGACAGGAGAGCCCTGCCCAACCTCCTCTGGATCCCTCCCCCTCTTTGAGGGCGACACCCCCTTGCCTCTCGCAACTATCTGTTCTTTGACTTTCTCTGGTGAAGGGACATCTGGTACACCCTTGCCCTTCTTACCACCTGCACGAACGTCGACATGTTAATCATCGTCGGTGTCATGTTGCACGTTCTCCATGTCATCGTCGTCGTCCTTGTCGAGAGCAGCATCTCCATCTAGTTCATCTTGTGTGTCAGGAAGCTCCTGCGAGCTGTTGTAGTCGTACCGACCACAGCAACCAGTTGGCCGATGTGTCCGTTCTGTAACGAATGGAGTGAACTGCCTCGCAACCGCGTCGCGGTCAGAGCCATTAAGGGACGTCCAACCCTCAACCAACTTCCCGAGCAAGCTAGTCATTCCGGATGCAAACTGCCCAATTAGATGCTCAACAAGTGCCCTCGCCTGTGCGCGAAACAAGAAGCAGCAGTAACCAACCGTATTGAAGTCACGTGCACAAGATCAAAATAAACCAAACACAACCATAGATATATATCCTTGATTACCTCAATAGGACAAGACATAGCTGAGTGCACGTCCATCCACTTTCCAAAGTTTTGAGGTCCACCAAACACGTTGTAGTCTATAGCATGCTTGGCCATCAGCTGGAAAAAAACCAAAAAAACAGCTAGCATGTAAAGATAGAAAACAATGGACACTAACTAACAATTCATGTATTGCAACAAAAAAAGAGGTATAGGATAGAAGTTTCAAAATAAAAGCTCCCTTCTGGTCGTCGGTGAATCCCTCGGTCAATATAGTCAGGCGTTCCTGTGAAGCCCTATTGTGATTACGTTTCTTCTTCTACAAAACAGAGAAATGATCATTTGTTGCATTGTTTCACCATCATGAAGGTTTAGACCCTATCAGACGATTGCAAACTCAACATGACATTCAAAACACATGGGGGGAGTGGGGCTGGGGGGTGGACAGTTACCTCATCGCCGTCTGTTGTCCGTCTAGTTGCGCGATTCCGCCGTGGTAACTCCATGAAATCATCATCATCGTCTTGATGATCGCCGCGAGCCATTCTGCTGATGTAAGAACAAAGCAAAAATGTCAGGGTGAAAATGAAAGTATGAAGTAAGCAGTTGCCACCCAACAGAATGTACTTGCCACAAAGGCTCAAATGAAAGTGGCAAAAAGTACTAGGTTGCCATATATTGTGGTAACATATAATGTGGCAACATATAAATGTGGTAACTCACACTCTGTCCTCATACAAAAAATGAGTTGTCACATATTCAAAGGCGAATGTACTAGGTTGAAATTGCCATGTTAAAAATGCAAGACAATTCAAAAAGCGTTGAAAACATCTACTGAACAACATGTAATGTGGCAACTCACAAACTGACCTCATATTAAAAAATGAGTTGCCATGTAGTACGACCAAAATATGTTCAGATATCACAAGTCAGTATGGCAAACACAAAAAGTGAGTGTATTATACAAAGAATTTGCCACATTATCCTGCCTATATCATGGCAACAGCCTTAGTGTGGTAACAGAAATACTTGCCACATGGAATCATACTGTGCGGCAACTGACACATTTGATCAGGAAATTAGTTGCCATCTAGTGCACATAGTTGCTGAAACTGCCATGACTACCTATTTACTACACTTTATCAGGCCTACAGCATGGCAATAGCCATAGTGTGTGCACACATATAGTTGCCGCATGAAAAACATATTTGTGGCAACTGACACAGTTGATTAGGGAATTAGTTGCCATCCAGTGCAGATAGTTACTGAAACTATCATGTCTACCTTCTTACTGCACTTTGAAAAACAATTACCTCGATCTAGGGTTCATTGGCAACTATCATAACCTGAAATTCCTCAACAAAAAACTTCCTGCACTGCTCGCAAAATAGCATTTCGAGACAGTACGTGACTATGAACACCCACACCCCCTATGATTGTCCAATGATAAATGTGGCAACTAAACACATTGGCTTCATTAAAAATCTACAATTCATAAGGAAATTTAACAAATGTTGAAGTTGCCATGTTAACGCAAAAGAAACTAGAAACAAAAAGGGACACATACTACAATGCACAAACATATAATGTGGCAACTGACACCCTGTCCTGATATAAAAATGAGTTGCCATATCTTCACATGCAAGTGTGGTAGGTTCAAATTGCCATGCTAAAAGTCCAGGACAACTCAAAAAGTGCATAAAAACATCCACCACATAGCATGTAATCTGGCAACACACACCCTGACCTCGTATTAAAAACGAGTTGCCATGTATGTTCATATATCACAAGTCAGAAGGCAAAACGCAAATTCAGTTTACAATACAGTGAATTTACCTCATTATGCTGCCTACAGCATGGCAACAGCCATTGTGTGTTCACAAAATTAGTTGCCACATGGCAAGCATGTTTGTGGCAACTGACACGGTTGATCAAGAAATTAGTTGCCTTCCAGTGCATACAGTTCCTGGAACTACTATGGCTGCCTTTGTAATTCACTTTGAAACACAACTACCTAGATCTAGGGTTCAATCCCAACTATCAAACCCTGAAATTAACCAACAAAAAACTTCCTATACCAATGGCAACAGCATTTCAGGGCAACGCATGACTAACAACTACAAAAACGCCGACTCAAATCGAACCGCAACACCCGGATGTGGTTGCGGACATGGCAAGCCACACCGGCATCACTGCCACCGCGGCGGCGACGAACCTGCGCAATGCCATCCTAAACGGCAAACACGGGACCCCGCCGCCGACGGGAACGCCGGAGCACCGCGATTATGCCGTAATCACTATGAATCTCGAGCGGAAAAATCCACCGCAGAGGGGAGAGGGGAAAATGCAGGGAGGAATGTTAGCGCGGGGAGGAGCATTACCTTCAAGCTGCGGGCACTCCGGCGTAGACTCTCAGGTCCGGCGAGCCCCACCGACGGCCGCGAATGCCGTCGACTCTTCCGCCTCCGCCGCCTCCTCCTCCTATCGGCTTCTTCTCCAATCGAATGAACTGCTGCGGATGGTGGGTTGGGTGAGTAGAGAAGTGGGGGGAGTAAATGGAACCGCGCATGATGGGGGTGTTAAGTATGCCGTGCTAGACGGCAACCGCATTCGGGCGACGCGTGCGGGCGCAACCGCATTCGGGCGACGCGTGCGGGCGCAACCGCAGTCCCACCGCACGCCCCTGAGTGGCAACCGTTGACCGCGGAGAGGAAACCGGCGTGCGGGCGACCCCTCTTACACACCACACAATCGACTTGTCCTATGTGGCACACAAAATCAGCCAGATCGTGTCAAGATTCGTGCAGTAGCTACTGGACGGCGACGGATGCGTGTGCGCGAGTTGGCTAACGCCCACACGTGTGGGCGTTAGACTTTTCGATTTAAGAAAGAAAAAAGAAATCTGTTACAGTGGTAAAATTGTCAAAGATCTCCTCACCCACCTCGCCTGCGACTGGGAGCGACGACCGCCACGGCGCAGAAGCGTCGGATCCGGCGCTAACACCCCATCACCAATGCGGCCGGCACGCGCGCTTCCGCTGCCGCACTTCACTCTCCCGCCGCTTGCCGGCGAGGACCTCGCCTTCGTCACCGCCCTCCGCTCCCACCTCTCATCCTCCCCGGAGCTCGCGCCCTCCTCCCTCTCCCGCTTCCTACCCCAACTCAACCACCTCCGCCTCTCACACCTCCTCCTCTCCCCGCCCCGGGTGCCCCACGACGTCCTCGCCTCCCTCCTCCCCTCGCCGCCGTCCCCGCTCCCCTTCGCCCTCCTCCTCCACGCCCTCACCCCGCGCCGCTCCTCCGAGCTCCTCGCCTCACTGCTCCCCTCCGTCCCGCACCACGCCTTCCCGGAGCTCCTCCACCACCTCATCTTGACCGCTCGCCTCGCCGCCGGGAGCCGCGGCGCCGGCGCCGCAGTGCCGGCTGTCGACGTCCTCTTCTCTGCTTGCGCGCGCCGAAACAAGCTCTCTCAGGCCACGCTCACCTTCCACGCCATGCGTGCGCATGGCCTGCTCCCGCGGGTCGAGTCCTGCAACGTCTTCATCTCCGCGGCGCTCCGCCTGAAGCGCCCCGAGATCGCCGTGTCCTTCTTCCGGGAGATGCGCCGGTGCTGTATCTCGCCCAACATGTACACGGCCAACATGGTGTTGCGGGCCTTCTGTGCCTTGGGGCGGGTCGCCGACGCGGCCATGGTGCTCGATGAAATGCCGGATTGGGGGGTTGATAGGACGGTGGTCAGCTTCAACACGCTGATCACTGCTTATTGCAGGGAGCATGGTGGTCTGGAACATGCGCTGGAGCTGAAGAAGAGGATGGAGCTGGAGGGGCTAGCGCCCAGTGAGGTGACCTATAACACCATCCTCCATGTGCTGTGCAAGGAGGGGAGGATGCAGCAGGCGAATCGTTTGTTGAGCGAAATGAAGGTGAAGAGGGTTGTGCCGAACACAGTGACATACAATACTCTGATTTATGGGTATGTCATGCATGGTGATAATGGCACAGCGTGGAAGGTTCATGAAGGGATGGTTAAGAATGGAGTCGAGCTTGATATCATAACTTACAATGCGCTCATTCTTGGTCTTTGCCTGGATGGGAAGATAAAAAAAGCCGTGCATTTGTTTCAGCAGCTTGACAGGTCCAAGCTTGAACCGAATGCTTCAACTTTCTCAGCGTTGATTCTTGGGCACTGTAAGACGCAGAATTCAGAGCGAGCACTGCAACTGTTGAATGTGATGAAAAAATCTGGCTTCCATCCAAATTACGACACATATAAGATTGTTATATCTACTTTCTGCAAGAATAAGGATTTTGAAGGAGCAGTGGATGTGATGAAGGATCTTCTCGAGATGTGCATGGCTCCTGACAAGGCCTTATTGCATGAATTCTTTGAAGCTCTCTCAAAGGCTAAAAAACTCCACCTAGCAGAAGGTCTGCAGTCAGCTGATAAAGGTGGAAAGTTTATTCCATCTATCTACTATACTGGTGATTACAGGAACAACGGCGAAGAGAAAACTGCATGTTAACACGCAGAAACCTCAATGAAGCCTCATTAGAATGTATGATTGGTTTGTTTGGAGAACAATAGAACTTAAATCCTTCTGCTTCTACAAATGTGGAATTTGTGTTGACACATGCCTATGAGCGGTTCTGTTTGGTTAAATGAAGACAACCTGACAATTATTCTTGCCTGTAGGTAGCTGAATTTCTTAGTCCTGAGAGAAGATGACTGTAGCAAATGGAGTACTACATACTGCATACTACGTGACTACACAAAGATGTCAACCAAGAATTCTAATAATCAGATGCTTATGGAGTTACAGGCTTGCACTTTTCTTGCAACAACTTGTGTTATTCCATTGACATAGTATCAGATGAAACTCCACTGCTGAAAATTTGAATTGATTTGTGCTGGTTCTAGCACCAGCACGATATCAGATAGTGCTTACTTCAAACATCTTCTTGAAACCATCTAGAAGGCCATCTGTTTGGATTTTCAAATTCAAATTCAGTTTGTAGTGGAGGAAAATTTCTGCAGGCAAAGCAGTTGGCACTGACTTCCCCATTTTCTTCAGTTTTTGAACATAGCTTATAAGACGTCGTGGTTCTCCTCTTTTATATGCCTCTCCACGCAATTTTGTTTGAATATGTATTTTGTAAGAGATGTTTGATAAATTAACAATTACCACAAAAATTAAAACCATTATGCATGAAGAAGACAGATTCAATATCTCTATCAACTATTCAACTGTGAATTTGCATGATGCACAACACACTCAATATAGTAACATCTCCATGACAAAGATTAGTTACTTACGTAGTTGTAGTTGACTCCTAGTTTGTCTATTAAAGGAAAATGTTAATAGCTTTCAGCATTTCTATTATGGCAGTCATCCTGTTTTATGGTGATCAGCATAGTACTACCTTAAAAATGTTTGTATCTTCAGACGCGGTGTTTTGGCTCCTAGGTGCATATGCACCCATTGTCTAAATACACATTTTGAAAAGTTGAAAAATTCGGAACAAAAACCCCGCGGGTATATCCGGTGCGTGCACAAAGTTTCGGTGAAAAATGACGTTTTTTGTGGCTTGTGTAAAAAAGACAATTTCTGATGTTTCATTATAACTAGAAATTATCTTTTTTACACAAGCCACAAAAAACCTCGTTTTTCACCGGAAACTTTGTGCACGCACATAGAATGTCCGGATATACATGCGGGATTTTTGTTCGGATTTTTTCAACTTTTCAAAATGTGTATTTAGACAATGGGTGCATATGCACCTAGGAGCCATAGCCAATTACCATGCATAATTCTACATTCTGCTGTTTCAGCTTGAGTATATTGGAAGCAAGCACAGGCACTAAATTCTTAAAATGCACACATAGGTCCATATACCCTTCCCATTCTGGCATTATTCTCCATCTTCAAGATACTGTAAATATGAATTTACTGCTTTTACACAAGATTCCTGTTTCCATCGTCTGAGTATGTCATTGCCAGGATTCAGTCTTTTGCCTGAAAGATTGTAAGACTGAAATTTAGCCTCAAGTTTCTTCTTATGCCGTACTGAAAAGGACTTGCCTAAACACGTGGATGCACTATCTGTAATTCTGTATGTAAAATATTACTAGGCGTTACCTTTTTCTCCAATCAAGCTAGTTGGTAGATACTCTTTCTAACTAACACTGAAATTTTGTGACAACAATTTTCTCAATGAAAGATGAAGTATCAGGGCACAGAAGTCCATAGGCAACAGCACTATCGCTGTTTCGGCTAAAGTCAATGTGAGCATGGCTAATCCAACTACAATCACGAAGCTACAGATTAGATGCCCAATGGTGTTGCGTCCGTCAGTGGCATGCCAATCTTTCTCCGTTCTGGTATGGCTTATCTTCATGTTTCTCTTTCTTTCCCTTTTCTGCATAACTAGACCACGCTTTAGAGATGCAAACATGATATCTGAACAATAAATGCAACATCACTTGGGTTATTACATCACTTAGGAGACAATGCATTGGGGTGGTTGTCTCTAAAAATAATTCACCATTTCGAATGGCGCATTACGAGCCAATGCATTGAGAGTGCCGTTAATGCCAGTCTCAGTTTTCCATTTCTAATACAATTCGCCTCGTGCAAAAAATAATAAATTAGTAGGCAGTAGCCCTGCCTCCTTTTCAGCTTAATTAAAAACTGCCCTGAGGACAGCTAATCAATCCCATGAGGCTGGTCATAGTGGGAGTAACATAAGTAGTAACATAGATGCCACATAAGCAAAAGTGATGATGTGTCAAGTAGTTAGTGAGGAGAGAGACAAATAGAGTAACATAATATGTTACCATCACCTAGCGGTTCCCAATGCTAAATGAGTCTATGAAGTAATAAATGAAGTGATGCATGACACTACATATATGTTACTACCCACTATAGAGGTAGTAACATAGCCTAGTAACATATACATGTTACTAGTCTAAGTTACTCCCCACTATGACCAGCCTGAGGCCAATACCAGTAGAGTACTAGCACCACGATCACCCAATGGCATGCACAGCAAAAGTACAAACCAGCATGGGAATCTTGAGAAGCTAGCTAGCTAAACACAGAGTCCAGAGGCAGGTATGAGGCTACTCGAACACGGTGCTAACTAAACAGAATCCATGCTTGGCAGCATCTTCCACAGATTGAAAACCACGTGCACCACTAGTCCATTTAGTTAATCGCGGCTTCAGTATTCGCGGCTTCACTAGCTCGCATGGCCAAATGGACGGCCATTAAACTAGCTGGTCATCAGCTCACGGCCCCGCCAGGAAGGCAGAGGCAAATCCTGGTTACATCACCCTATTATATATACTTATTTGCTTTAAGCAAGATCTGGGAGCTTGTAAATATTCTTCCCATAGTCATGGTATGCGAAAACCAAGACCGGCGAGGGAGCAAGGATTCAGAGCTGTGTAAATATCATGACCTTCACTTACTTGCCAGCTGTCTCTCTGCAATGCACTTGACCAGCTATAGAGATATGCACATACTGACATATTCACAGGTACAGCAGGATACTTGATAATGACTGAATGAGAAGAGCACATGCGAGGAGAAGATACGAGACGAGAAGGCATGCTGTTACTGCTTGGACCGCGAGGATTGTTGTTCACGGTGGTCGTCAGTTCGTCAGAGGTGTGCTGCCGTCCAAGAGAAATTGCCTCTTCTTTCAGGTCGTCTACAGATATACACACATACCCTGTTTGCTTGCGATCTGGTGCGATGAGAGGCTTTCAGAAACAGTATTGCTACATCTAGTCCCTTTTTTTTTTGCGAATTTGCTACATCTAGTCTCGGTTGATACTGCTAGTATATTCGTTTCTTACACTGAGATCCATGCAAAAAAAAATCAGTTTTTTTTCTTACATGTTATGTCACTTGACTAAGACCTAGCCACACCTTTTGAGAAAGATTTGAAATAAATTTTAGACCACTCGTATATCAGAACAAAGTGCGGCAAATGAAGAAGAAACTACGGTTTATACTCAGAAAGAAGAAGAAGAAGAAACTACAATTTGATTCCCCCCGCAAAAAAGAAAGGAAAGACCGAGCATTATGTTCCTGGGGATACTACTTACAAGTGGTGGATAATTTGCATCACAGAAGAGTACGTGCCGGTCACAGCCACAAGCGCGCCCAACGCCAGTATCCCGAAGATCGCGGCGGCCTCCATGGCGGTGCGGCAACACTTCACGGACGGCGCCCCGAAGATCCTGAGGTAGCAGACGCATGGCAGGAGCATGCACACGCCCACGCTGAGGAAGGACCCCACTAGCGCCATGAGGTAGCCGAAGAACGGCACGGCGATCGCCACGGCCACGGTGCTGAGCACCAGCAGCGTCCTCACCGCCACGGGGACCGCGGAGCCCTGGCCTACCGCGACATAGATCCTCTCCTCGACGACCGTCGCGATCGGCGTGACCATGAGCGCGTACTTGGCCAGCGGGTTCACCAGCGTTGTGTATATGGCGATCTTGGAGCTGAGCCTCGCCGCCGGCAGGTTGAGCGTCACCTGGGACTGCACGCCGTCGCCGTACATGAGGTACCCCAGCACGGCCATCGAGCCGTAGTTGAGCGTGCACAGCACAAAGCATATCGCCAGCATCTGTTTAATTAGGAAGACAAATACTTAGATCTCACGTTTGCTACAGTATATTTTAGGATTATAATAATTGTCCACTCTTCACTCTTCAGCAGCATATCGATGAGGCTGAGGCGAGTACCTTTGGGAACTGGGACTTTTGCTTCATACATGTGTACAGCGTCGGGAACACGGCGTGGCCGCAGTAGCAGAAGGTGTACAGGCCGAGAGCGGTGGGGAGGCCGGCGAGCCGCAGCGGCGTAGTAGTGCCTCTCCCGGAGAACCCGACCCCGTCGACGGCCGCCACCCAGAGCACGCTGAGGACGACGACCAACGACGCGAACACGCCTGCTGCGGAGACGTACGCGAGCACGCCCAGACTGCGCAGCCACGTCGTGGGCGCGACCATGAGCGCGACGAGCACGACGAAAAGCTGCTTCCCCGCGAGCGACACGGGCCCCAGGGCGACGCTGGAGCCCGGGAAGAGCTTGTCGAGGTTGTCCCCGTCGAGGATGAGGAAGCCGACGGCGACGAGGTAGACCTCGGCGTACAGGAAAGACGACACGAGCAGGCGGCCGGGGTGGCCGAAGGCGCGCTGGCCTATGTCCGGATACGTCCGGATTGCCGGGTCGGCGTCCATGCAGCGCCCGACGAGGAGGCCGGTGTACCAGCAGGCGGCAGCCACGGCGGCCAGCAGGAGCAGGCTTAGCCACCCACCCTCCGACAGCGCGTAGGGCACCGACAGCACCCCAACACCTACACTCATCGGAGCGTCGAACAGTGTCAACCCACCGAAATGTACATGCGAAACCAGCGGAAGGAAAACCATGGATGATGGATGCGGAGGCACACCTGACAAGGCGTTGACGCCGTTGAGGCAAGTTTGCACGAAGCTGGCACTGCCGTCGTTCCGAGCCCTCCTTTGCGCCGCCTGCTCCGGCCGCGCGGCCTCTTTCTTCCCGAGAAGCGGCACGGCATGGCACATCGGGACGGGGCGACCCGACCGTGTGCTCACAGCCTCACACTTATGATGAGTACTACTCCCACGCTGGAGTGAGCGCCAACAACGATAATGCTTTGATTACGCAAGTGGCCGGAGAGAGCTCCGGGCGTACATTCCTGAAGTTCCCCTAGAGGTTAGGGTTTTTTTTGTGTGTGTGTGTGTCATGCGGGAAGATTTAGTGTCAGGTGCTTTAGATATATGCAAGGGCTCAACAATGACAACTACGGAGCGCTGGTCTTTATAAGCATGTGTATAAAGACTTTCCGATTGTCATTGATAAAGTCAAACTGGCTTCAGTAAAAGGGACAGCCACATCGGCACGCCTGCAGCTCGTTCTTGCCGCAGTCAGGGGGCGTAGGCAGGCCCCAAGCTGCCAGGGCCGTGGCCTGGGGCGCAGCAAGCAATCCCTTCATTGATTGTAGCAACAATGACGCATTGTAGCAACAGTAATCACTGTAGATATAAGGTTGGTCTGGGGCTTAGGTAGATCCTAGCTACGGCACTGGCCGCAGTAGTGGTCTCGAAATCTCTATGTAATTTTTGTTATGAATCTGATGCTTTTTAAAAGAAAGAAAATTGGCCGGTATATAAAAATATTTGGCCCATGAAACACTGGATGCATGGGGATTACCAAAATTTCTCTCTCACGTGTCAGTGTGAAACGTTAACTAAAGCATGCCCGCGAAGCATGTGTATAATGGTAACAATGCGAGCATTGCATCATAGTTGTAACAAAAACTCGCGAACTCACACAATCCATATGGCTCATTGACCGGCTTCTCACGTCTTTAGTACTCCCTCCGTTCAAACGGAAATATAATCAGGCATGGATTTTTAGTCTTCAATATAATTAGTGAAACATGTGTAATATGCCATAAAAATATATATGTTTTAATATTTCATTCAATGATAATAGTTTTTGTGACATTAGTCAAATTGAAGACCTAAAATTCCATGTCCGACTTATATTTCAGTCTAGCTAAGACATTGGAACAAAATAGTACTAAATTTCCTTGGCTGATTTGAGAGGGCGGTTTGGATTTTCGAAACAATTTGCAAAGCCTCTACTCTACCTTAGAGTCTCTAGCTAACTCTTCATGATTATCTAAGACACCCGGCGAAAATTAAAGAGCATGTTTCTTGATCCATGTCCAAAGGAGAGAAAAGGAGCAAATTGGTTATAGAGTTATCGATGTCAATTTGCATTGGGCAAATTTCTCATAATCCATCTCTAATGTGAAGAGCAATTGATCTCTCTATTTACTGACGTACTAGATTTTTAATATATATTTCCTCCGTTTAGAAGTAAGTGATGCTGAATAATAAATAGACAGCTTGCACGGGCCAAAATGGTAAGAGTCGAGTGTGACTACTAGAATTTGGTTTTGTCAGACTATGGACGCATGGCCGAGTCCACCATCATTGAGTGTTTGTATAAGTTCTGCAGGGCAGTGGTGGCAGTGTTTGGAGCACAATATTTACGATCACCCAATACTGAAGACACTGCTCCGATCCTAGCACATAATGCAGCAAGAGAATTTTTGGGATGCTTGAAAGCATCGACTGCATGCACTGAGCATGAAAAAACTCTGTGTTTACTTTGCAGGGGATGTACAAAGGCGCGAAAGGATCTTGCAGTATGGTAGTTGAGGCAGTGGCCAAATAGGACCTGTGGATTTGGCACTCCTTCTTTAGTATGCCCGGAACTCACAATGACATCAACGTAGTGCGGTGCTCAAATGTTTTTGCCAAGCTTGTTGAAGGAGGGCATTTGGTGTGCTCTAATCTCGATTTGCTGTTGTCCGGTACCCCGCTCTGACCTAGTCGAAAATCAAATGTGAAAAGTCATGACTTGCTATGTCATCTTGCACAACATGTCATTGAAAGCAAGGAAGGGCCAGTGTTTGACACTGAACCATATTACAGGCAGGGTTCTCTTGCCCAAGTTGATCACCAAATACCGGCAATCTGGGCTGCCTTCCTCAATATATGTCAGGAGATCCAAGACCCACATGTGCATCGGCTCAAGATCTGGTGAAGCACCTATGAAGGCTCAAGAGCTACTTGAAGCCTGTAGATGTCAACTGTGCTAGACCATGTTGCATGATACCTACTTCTCTCAAGCAGTTCCAATCAATCGCTATTGCCATCGTACAATCACAGCACGCGAGGGAGAAAACGTGCCGGCAATAGCACACCCGGGACCCGGAAGAGACTTTCGCCGACGCCCTAAATAGTTACATAGATCAGCTCTGTTTCATGACAAATATAGGGGTCACCCGATGGACTAGACACACGAATAAACAATCGTGTGTAGCTGTGCAAGCAGATGTACTCGGCTGTAGGTTTTGAATAGTAAATTAGCAACAACGCTGCATCAAGAATCTTCAAATATTGCCAGAAAATACTGCAGCTTGCAGTAGAAATCCACGAACAATACTGCAAAGGGTATCCAAAACTGTAATATAACCAAGTACTCAGGTCAAACACAAAGTAATAGCATACGGGTAACGAGATCCAGATCCACCCTCGGAACGAAAATGGACGGAAATCTCTAGCTTAATTCAGTAACCACGGGCTTAGCATACTGCGCAGGCTTGACTGAACACTCATCACCATCTGTCCTCCAAAAAAAGGCCTCGGCCATTTCACTTTGATGGCTGCTTCTCCTTGGTCTTCTGGATCTTCAAAACCTTCTTTACAATCTTTTGCTCTTCGACAAGGAAAGCACGGATGATCCTGTAACAAACATGTTAGATAACAGACGATAGAGAACGATAACCCAGCAGTCATAACAAGATGCACTAACCTCTCCCTAACAGCCTGACCAGATAGAACACCACCATAAGGACGGTTCACTGTTCTCCTGTTCCTGGATAATCTTGATCTTTTGTACTCAGTAGGCCTTAAATGAGGTATCTACAACAGGTCAAACAAATATTGTTACAGCTTACAATGTCAAACCACTGATATTATACAACATGAAGCAAACTTAACCATCCGTTAAATAGATTGAACAAATGTTTTCTAAGGATCCTATTTCCATGTGAATTACATAAACATGAAAGGAGACTAAATAAGCATACAATGGAGATTTCATCCACAAAAACAGTAGTTTTATTTAAACTCCCAACCAGCAAGTCCACTTGTTCTTTTACTCGTTTTATTTAAACTCACTTAGTCCACTAGTAAATCATGAACAGCAATAAACCATAATATCAAAGGCCCTTTAACATGGAAATCAACCAACTAGCATTAGTCATACAATCTACAGTTTTTAGGCATTACAACCCAGATTGTTTATGCTCGCCTGCAATGGTGATAAACTGCAACTATATCCAATGTTGCAATTAAGTTCGTTCATTTGTAATAGCAATCTTCCCAGCAAAATTTTCAACATTCACACTCACCCTACAACACACAGATGGTTGCAATAGCACCACTGTTGTATGTAATCAGTTTTGCATTCGAACCAACCTATTAATAATAATTTCAGTTAAATTACTGAACAACAGTAGCAAACGCTGCAATAAGAAATACTTAGAAAATGTACAGCTGATGAAGCCTAAATAGATCACTACCAGAATTGATGTCCGACGTCACCAATGTGTATACATGCAACATCAAATAGACACTACAGTTAACAAAATAAAACTACCATCGCCACGCCATAAGCCAAGCATTAGAAATGAAAATTAGGCAACTAATATATCGCCAAAAGTGCTGCAAACGAAGATGAAACTACAATAGGGCGACTCGATTCACGCTCACGCCAATGGTTCGGGAAGGGGTGAGACGCAATCGCTTACCCCCTGGATCTTCTTGCCGGTGACCGGACATTTCGGTCCGCTCGCCCTCTTCTTGGTGTACTGGTACACAAGCCTCCCTCCTGCACCAATCACACAGCAAGCATCATCGCACGCGAGTTCACCGCACGGACTGCCCAAGGACTCGAATCGCAGCCTGGGAATCTGCCAGAAAGAGCCCGTGGAGAACGCAGATCTCACCTGGGGTTTTGACAACCCTGGTCTGGTTGGACTTGGTGGCGTAGCTGTGCCGCTTCCGGTACGTCAGGCGCTGCGCCATGGCGTCGACCTCGCTGTCGCTCGCTTCTCTCTGCGGGGGGCTGGGGCGGGGGCGGCGGCGGCTAAAACCCTGGACGTGGAAAAAATTGTGGAATGGTTCGGGGAGCGCATAAAAGGGAGGATGCGGGATACCTGACCTACATCGGACGGCTTCAGAGGCCTCGATGTAACGGGAACGGTTACGATGGCTTGTAGAGGTGGAACTGACTTTTCTCCTTGACAGTCGTCCCTTTTTTTTCTCAAACCCATTTTCTACGGGGATTCGCTTTTGTTCGTTAGAAAAGCAACATTAGTAAAATATCCAATGATAGGTAATTACGCTTGTATTTGAAGTGCATCACCTCCAACAACGACCCGCAAATTTCTGCATCCGTCTGTGGACAGGGACCAGTGTGTGAATACAGATGCAGGAGGCCGCCATCCAACGCTATTCGGTATATGCCCGCTAATAAATTTAAATTCAAATATACTCCAATCCATACAACGCGTCGGATCACACCAGCGCCGGATCGCATGCCCGATCACAACCAAAAAAAGGCAAGTATGTTACCCGCAAAAAAAAAGGGGGCAAGTATGCTTAGTTTTTACATGCCCGAATCGAAAAGAACATAAGTCTAGCAGTCCGCACATTTCTGCCCTGCCCGACCGGCAATCCCAGCCGTCTGCTTCCCGATCAAGCTCTGTTGGAAAGGCAGTGCCTAGGAGGCGCCTAGGCATACTTAGGCGCTAGGCGGTGGAGAAACGCCTCGCCTAGGGTAGGCAGGGCAAGCAATGAATTTTCTATCCAAGTGAGAAATCACGTCATATTGCACTGATATGCCAAATAGGCCATACTCAAATGGCAGAAGGTCGTAGTTCACTTATTTATATGCCCTAAACTAATATTAATACACATATAATAATCATAAATACACCTTGACAGTAAAAACTATATTACCGCCTAGGGTGCTTAAGCACCGCCTAGGCACTAGGCGAAGGCTAACCGCCTCGCTTATGCCTACCGATTTTTCCAACATTGCGATCAAGGTGGTGGTGTCGTCGTCGCCCCGTAGGCAACCTTCGCGTCCGCGTACGCCTCCGCCGTATCCTTGTCGTCCGCCGCCGCCAACTGATCTTTCTGCCGCTGCAACATCTGGTAGCGGACGGATTGCACGATGATTCCCGTGTCGGCATCCAAAGAGTCCACATTCAAGGTCAACATCTTGTACTCCTCCGCATTGGCGGTAATCTTCACCTTCTTTCCTCAAGAGTGACTGAGGGAGTCCTGGATTAGGGGGTGTCCGGATAGCCGGACTACCATCATCAGCCGAACTATCATTTGTCGGAATATCATCATCGACCGGACTCCAAGACTATGAAGATACAAGATTGAAGACTTCCCCCCGTGTCCGGATGGGACTTTCCTTGGCGTGGAAGGCAAGCTTGGCGATACGGATATGTAGATCTCCTACCATTGTAACCGACTCTATGTAACCCTAGCCCTCTCGGTGTCTATATAAACCGGATGGCTTTAGTCCGTGGGACAACAATCACAACAACCCTTACAATCATACCATAGGCTAGCTTCTAGGGTTTAGCCTCCTTGATCTCGTGGTAGATCCACTCTTGTAAACATCCACAATATCAATATCAATCAAGCGGGACGTAGGGTTTTACCTCCATCAAGAGGGACCGAACACAGGTAAACATCGTGTCCCTTGTCTCCTGTTACCATCCGCCTAGACGCACGATTCGGGACCCCTACTCGAGATCCGCGGTTTGACACCGACATTGGTGCTTTCATTGAGAGTTCCTCGTGTCGCCACCGATAGGCTTGATGGCTTCTTCAATCAACAACGACGCGATCTGGGTGAGACCTTTCTCCCGGACAGATCTTCAGATTCGGCGGCCGCGCCGCGGGCTAACTCCTTGGCCATCCGAGCGGATCGAAGCTTCGCCCTGGCCGTCAGTCGAGGCTTGAAGCCTAAACTTCACGGCCGATATCCGCGGGACTTGATCCTCGATGGATCTCGAGCCAGAGCCGAAGCGTGCTGCCGCTGTCACGATGGGCATGACCTAACTCTGCCGCCAGCAACACCTTGAGGCCGCACCGGATCCGCTCCGACTTCGTAGTCCGGAGCCGATCGCTCGAATCGAGGGCGGATGGTCTGGACACCGCCTCGGGAGCCGCAATTCCTCTGGCGATGGGGCGAACACTTACCTTGTCCCCGTAAAACCCATGACTCGAGGTGCCGGACCAACCTCCTGCGCCCGCCGGTCGAATCCGATTGGGCGCCGATCATGGAATTCACCGCCGCGGACATCTTTTCGGCTTTTCGCCCTTGGCGATATCATAAATTCATTGAAGCATCTCTCGCTATCCGGAGAGCCTGGCGAACCACGGCCGGGGCGGTTGGGACGCGGATGACGAAGAAATTCAGATCCCACCCACCACCCACTTCGTAGCCACCGTCGGCGATTTAACCGACATACTCGACTCGACTCCAAGACATCGACGGTATGGACGGCGATGCGGAGACTACTAAGAACCGGTGCCCACGGACACCGGAAGACCACCTCGTCATACGACATATACATGGTGGACACCCCAAAAGATGAGGACGGCGAAGAAGCGGCGGAGGCCGATTCCTTAAAAAAGCCAAGCGCCCGGCGTCGCCGACGCCGCTCTAAATCCCGCCACGGCAAGAATGGAGATTCCGCACAGAGATAATAACACCCTAGAAAGTGTCGAAGACAACTCCCTCCAAAGACGATCCGGCGCAGAGGAGGCGAAGCAAGCCCTCGGGAGAGGCGGCGGATTAAGAGGTCGAGGATGACAATTACTTACCTCCTCCGGAGGCGAGGCAAGCCTCGGCGACATTTAATTTGTCGTGCTCGAGGATCCCGTCGAGCAAGAGCGTTTTAGACGCAGAGCTAATGGCCACGGCAAACAGCCTAAAGAAAAAGCAACAACACTTCAAGCTGATCAAGACCCTCTTGGCCGGCGGATGGACCGAGGTCCTCGCGGCAAGAGTATGAACTCGAACGCCCGCAAAAGTTACCCAAAGCGCAAGTTGCTCCCCGATTAGGGAGGCAGCATCACCGGTATATATACGGCAGACCGACCACCTCGTGGCGCGATAGAGGCGTGCAAGCCCTCCACCAAAACCGTGCCCAAGCATCGCTCTAAGCGAGGAAGCCACGGGAATGCGCCGGACTTGCGAGATATATTGGAGGACAAGGCAAGACAATCCAGATCTATCTATGGATCACGTGGACGCCCCACGACCCACGACGAATACCGTCGCACCGGATACAACTACTCCGACCGGGCCGAACACAGCAGACAACGCTCTCTCGAGCTACGTCATGATATTGCTCAATACAGAGGCGCCGCACACCCATTATGCTTCACTGACGAAGTAATGGATCATCAAATCCCTGAAGGGTTCAAACCCGTTAATATCGAATCCACGATGGCTGCAGACCCCACGGTGCGGATTGAGGATTATCTCCTCCATATACACATGGCCCGGCGGCACATCTTCACGCCATCAAATATCTCGCTCAAGCTTAAAGGACCAGCTCGGCATTGGCTTAACAGCCTGCCCGCAGAGTCAATTGGATCTTTGGGAAGACACGAAGCCGCATTCCTTGACAACTTCTGTGGCGCGTATGTGCGACCACCGACGCAGATGACCTAAGCCACATAATCCAGCAGCGAGCACGAATCGGCCGAGCAATTACGACACGGTTCTTAACAAAGAAAAATCAAATCGCCGATTGTCCGGATGCGAGGCACTCGCTGCCTTCAAACATAACATCCGCGACGAGTGGCTGGCACGGCACCTAGGGCAGAGAAGCGAAATCTATGGCAGCCCTCACCTCCCTCATGACCCGCTTACATGCGGGAGAGGATAGCTGGCTCGCTTCAAATAACAACCTCGGCAAAACGCTGGCGGTCCGGATACTAAGGACCGCAATGGCAGGTTGCGTCGAAACAAAACAAACGCCGCATTGGCGGCGGCAAAGAATGAGGATACGGCAGTTAACGCCGGATTCCGAGGCTCAAACCCGTCAGCGGAAGAAGCCATTCAAAAGAACCACTCCGGGCCCGTCAACTGGACCGAATACTCGACCGCTCTTGTCAAATACATGGAACCCCGAAAAGCCAGCTAACCATACCAACAGAGATTGTTGGGTATTCAAGCAGCGAGCAAATTAATCGCCAAAGCAAGTGACAAGGGGCTACAGCGATGACGAGGAAGAGACCGGCCGCCCGAACAACAGAGGACAAAAGGATTCCCCCTCAAGTTCGGACGGTAAACATGATATCACGCGCATATTCCCAAGAGGGAGCGGAAGCGTGCACTAAAGGGCGATATCGGCGATGGAGCGATCGCCCCAAAATTCAACCCATGGTCCTCTTGCCCGATCACTTTCGATCGAAGAGACCATCCAACTAACATCCGCCATGGCGGATTCGCGCATTGGTTTTAGACCCCAATCGTTGATGGATTTCACCTCACGAGAGTCCTTGTGGACGGCGGTAGTAACTGAACCTCGCTTTATCGGGATACGGTCGCAAGATGGGCATAGACCCTTCAAGGATTAAACCTACAACAGCGACCTTCAAAGCGTCATACCAGGTTACAAGGCCAATTATGCGAGCTCGATTAATGAAAGTGGTCTTGGATCCCGGATAATTTTGAAGGAGGAGTTAATCTTGACATAGTCCCGTTCGCAGCGGCTATCACGCTCTGCTCGGACGAACCGCGTTTACAAAGTTCAGCGGTGCCGCATTATGCATACCTTAATCTCAAGATGCAGGACCCTCGTGGAGTCATCACGGTCAATGGAAACACGGCGCTCCCTCCGAACGGAGGAACATACAATGCTCTCGCGCGAAATCTGAGCAGCCTTTTAAGGCAATTCTCGAGTCCGGCCGTTAAGCGACCGGACACGACCAAACGCGCCGAGCAACATCAACCAAGACCACGGCACATTCCGCACGCGTAGCAATGCGGCCCCAACCCCTGCCTCGCAAAATTGCAAGACAAACTCTCGCAGACATAATTATACTGGAGATACCATGGGCATAGGGGAAGGCACCACCACAACAGACCAGTGCGGTTCGACCACACCGGGGCTCCTAAGTGTGTCGCTCTTTTTGTTTTATTTTTCTCTTTTATACAGAACTCAGTCCGCGGCGAACCGGCCGAACTCATGATGCAACAGCCGGGGAAGGACAAAGGCGCAGCGAACACTCGGTGGTCTCCATCACGAGCATTAAATTTGTTAAAATACAACATTCCGCTGCCTACCCTCGAGGGAGACGCCTTTAATTCGCCCAATCCCTTGCTTTCCGTGACTATTTGTATCATTCCCGATGATAGCGTATCTTCTCGAATAAAATGCAACACCTTTTGCCTTTATGCATTACTTTATATATATATATATATATATATATATATATATATATATATATATATATATATATATATATATATATATATATATATATATATATATATATATATATATATATATATATATATATATATGTTCATTTATTTACATGTTGCACCGTGCATCTTGGTACGGCCAAACACACCAGGGGCTTATGTCCTCCGCTTTATGGTGTGATAAAGTCCGCACACTTTCACAAGTGCGGCACCCCGAACTTATAGCATTATATGAATCGGCTCCGAATCATGTCTTGGGTCAATAGTTGGGTTTGCCCGGCTCCCATGTTTGGCACCTTACGTTTCCGTTCTATCGGCTAAGGTAGCACTGGGAGAACCACTGCGATTGCGCCCCGGTTGAGCCGGGTTAACGCCTCAGTGGAGAAAGCTAAAACTGACCGGCATGATAAGGCGTGAGACTGGTCGCTGTTCGAGAGGTCCTTTCGGGTCCTTAAAGACCTACGCCGCTTCGAGCGAAGTTCCGGATTATGTCCGATGAAGGCGTGGATAGCGCCACAATTCGGTCTTCCGAATACTAGGGGCTTCACCGAAATTTAAAATTATAGAATTCTATGGCTAAGTGAGAGTGTTCAAGCACTATAAGTCCGGTTGCACTGTTCGTTGTGTTGAGCGCCTCCTAGATGGACCCAAAATGGGAACAAGAGCGCTCAAGTTTATCCGAACACCCAAAGACTCGTGGCATGGGGGTGAAGCCGACGACTTGCCATCTCTCGATTTAATAAACGGCCGCATGAAGGTAATATTTTAAATTAAACAAGCGTTGCTTAGCGATATGAACAAAGTTTTCAGCGCACAGGATAACACATTGCGAATTCACTCAAAATTACATCCACAGGGCACTCATCCGCAATCTTGCGGGCACCCTTCAGACAGCCTTATAGTAAAGTTGGGCGACGATGCTCCTTGCCCGCTGGTGGCGCGTCGCTGATTAACTTCTCCGCATCCAGCTTGCCCCAATGCACCTTTTGCGCGGGCAAGGGCCCGACGAGCACCTTCAATAAAGGCGGAGCGCTTGATAACCTCCACCCGAGGGCACGCATCCACCGGCCGTCGACGAGGCCGAAGTAGCTCCTGTGCATGGCCTCTCCGGCCACAACCGGACTATGAGTCCCTTCATGGCCTGCTCGGCCACCTTGAAGCTCGACCACTGCTTCACTGGTCGCTAGGGGCACGGATGGCCGGCCTCAAAGATACCGAGACCGAAGACCTTCTCCGTTGAGCTCCCTCCTCGGCTCGATAGAATGCGGCGGCATCGCACACGCCGCGAGGCAGATCTGCAAACGCCTCGAGAGCTCCGAATTGGGTAAGTATCACGTAATTTACATTCACATGCTTGCTTTGCATGAAAAATGCCTTACCGCCGCTATCTTCTTCATCAATTCAACCTCTGAAGGGACTTATGGGCCTCGACCTTGGCGGTTTTGGCACTTTCGAGGCGAGGCAAGCTCGGACTCGAAGTCTTTGAGTCACGCCCAAACTCTCATGCTTTTCCATGAGAGCCCGGAGCTCTTGCTGAACCACCGCCACCTCGCCTCTTGCTTCTCTCGCTCTGCCCGTTGCGTGGCCGCATTATGTTCGCGCGGACACGGCCTCCTTCGTGGTCGCCACCTCGCTCGTGGCCCTGCAGTACCCATGTTATCCTCGTTATTTTTTGTCGCAACCTAAATCCTTTTCTCAGAAGGTACAAATTCAAAGTGGTGTTACTCGCCTTCTTTGTCTTGGAGCTGCTTCTGGTGCGGCCGAGCTCTTGCCGGACCGCTCGAGCTCTGCTTCAACGCACCGACCTCCATGATCGGTCTGGCAGAGGTCAGCAGCAGCACCGCAACCCATATTGACATAATTTTTAGCAACCCTGCGTATATCCTTTTAAGATCCTCAGTCCGGCTTTTCTTTCCACCACCAAACCGAGCATCGGGGCTAGTGTCTATGCGGTATTACTTTGCATATTTTTAACTTCTTACCTCAAAGCCCGATAGAAGGCTATTGTAAGCTTGGTCAGCCGCCTTTGGCGAAGCTGCACCTTTGAATCACCGCACTCATAATAGTGCGGTGTTCTTCCTCGATGGAAGCGCTCTGCAGCGCCCAACAAATTGCCGGCGCCTCGGTTGGACGGAAGCCGCCGGCGTCACGGTCTTGCCCTTGATCGAAGGCGCTGCCGGACTCGGAACCACTGCGGGTTCCGTTAGGAGTCCGGGCGAAAGTCCGAGGGCGCCTTGTGGCGCCCCGAGCCCCCTGGTGGGTCCTTCGGGATCCCACCTCGGCGTCTTCGGCGTCGCGAGGTGGAGGCGGTCGGGATGGAGTCTACATCCGACGAAGCCAACGGCCCGCTCGATGAAGCGGGGAGATCATCACTGGCCGGACTACAGGCAGCATGCGGCGTTAGAATGACACTATGTGGCGCAGAAAAAGAAACTATAAATCATTCAGGAATCCAGATACTTACGATCTCGCCGGAGGCCTGGCCCTTGAAGGCCATTCTTCCTCGCCAACGTTGATGTTGGCAGAGCTGTCCGGGAATAGTCCTTCCCTCTTGACCCTCCGCCTCCCCAGTTGGGGAAGCCTTCCTCTTCCTCTCTCCTCCTCCAGGAGAGAGTCCTCTTCCTCCTCCTCATTTTCGGGGAGGAGTCAGCCCCGAGTCGTCGGACACTGAAAACGGGCACTCTTTCGAGCACCCGTGGCCTCCTTCTTGGCCTTCTTCTCCGGCACCACGTGCGATGCGGAACCAGCAGCCTCGCTAGACGGCGTCTCATGGATTTTTCGGCATAGGAGCCGGACAGTAATCTGCTCCGCCTTCTTCATCCAGTCTGTCAAAGGAAAAGGGAAATTAAAACTCGATAGAGTCAAACTATGAAAACAAGTGTCCCGTAAAGGGTAGAATCCTTACCTCGTCACCAAGGCTGCTGGCGAAATCGCGATCTTCCGTCGCGGATGCGAAACCGGCGCCTTTGAACAGCACCTTCCAGCGCCTTCAGACGTTGTGTCAAGAGCTTGTTCAGCGCTGGTGCTGTTCTCGATCGAACTCCCATAGATTGAATGCCGCTCTTGGCATGGGAGAATCCGTGGACGAGCATGACTTGGACCACGTTAACCAGACTGAGCTTCTTCACCACTTCTTGATACTGTGTCCGAGTCCCGTCACTGTTCAAACTGCCCCACAAGAAGCCCTTCTCTTTCCGGGAGGTGAGCTGCGTGGGGATACCAGATCTAAACTCGGGGCGCCGCCCATTTAGGGTCACGCTGCTCGGTGATGTAGAACCACCCGATTGCCACCCCTTGACGGATTCCACGAAGGCCCTTGAACTAAAGGACGTTGGGCATCTTGCCCAACATGGCGCCCTCCGACTCCGCTTGAATGCCCTTCACTACCTTCGCTTGACATTGAAGGTCTTGACCCAAGCGAAGTGGGGCTGGATGCAGAGGAAGGCCTCGCACACGACGATAAACGCCGAGATGTTGAGGATGAAGTTCGGCGCCAGATCATGGAAATCCAGGCCGTAGTAGAACATGAGCCCCCGGACAAAGGGGTGAAGTGGAAAGCCTAGTCCGCGGAGGAAGTGGGAAAGAAAGACAACCCTCTCATGGGGCCTAGGGGTGGGGATGAGCTGCCCCTCGTCGGGCAGCCGGTGCGTGATGTCGCCGGAGAGGTATCCGGCGCCAGCAGTTTGGCGATTTGCTCCTCCTTAACGGTGGAGGCCAACCATTTACCTCCCGCTCCGGACATGGTCGGAGAAGGTTGAGAGAGATGCGAACTTGGGCGCTGGAGCTCGAAAAGCGGAGATGGATAAGCAAAGGAGGAAGAAGGCGAGGTGAGAAGGTGAATCCTTATCCCTTATATGGGCGGGCGAAGTCTTACGCGCCCCCACCGCCCGGTAGAACTCGCTTATCTCCCAAGCGCCACCATCAATGACGCGTTGGGTTACCCACGCCCGTATTGATGAGAATCCCGAATTAAGGGAAACACGATCTCGCTCGACAAGACGTGCCAAGGAAACCGCTTCGCTAAATGCGCCGAGGTGGTAAAGTAAAAAACAATTCGAGTAATGGCTTGGTAGTGGTGTGACGTCATGCCACGGAAAACGCCGCCAGATTGAGCTTGTGTATATATTATTATTCTCTACGGTGGAATGTGGAATTTATTTTGCAGAGCCGGACACTATCCCGGTGTTCACAATCTTCTATCATTTGAGGAGGAACCCGCCTTGCAATGCCAAGCAATATACACGCGGACTTATTGTCATTGAAGCCTGGTTAGGGGCTACCGAGGAGTCTGGATTAGGGGTGTCCGGATAGCGGACTACCATCATCACCGAACTATCATTTGCCGGACTATCATCATCGACGGACTCCAAGACTATGAAGATACAAGATTGAAGACTTCCCCGTGTCCGGATGGGACTTTCCTTGGCGTGGAAGGCAAGCTTGGCGATACGGATATGTAGATCTCCTACCATTGTAACCGACTCTATGTAACCCTAGCCCTCTCCGGTGTCTATATAAACCGGATGGCTTTAGTCGTAGGACAACAATCACAACAACCCTTACAATCATACCATAGGCTAGCTTCTAGGGTTTAGCCTCCTTGATCTCGTGGTAGATCCACTCTTGTAAACATCCACAATATCAATATCAATCAAGAAGGACGAGGGTTTTACCTCCATCAAGAGGGCCCAACACAGGTAAACATCGTGTCCCTTGTCTCCTGTTACCATCCGCCTAGACGCACAGTTCGGGATCCCCTACCCGAGATCCGCCGGTTTTGACACCGACAGTGACCTTCCTCTATTTGATCATGGTCCTCCACTCTTCGAGCTTGAGCTTCTTGCCCGTCGCCTCCATCGGCAGTTTGAACATCTCTGTCTTCTTCTCCTCCTTGATGTCCGAGCGCTTCATGCATGCCTCCTCCTTCTTCGCCAAGATGTCCTCGAACCTCTCCATCAGCTTGGCCGCCGCGCCTTATCGCTTCGCCCTCTCCTCCTCCCACTCTTTTCCCCGTAAATTTCTTCTAATCTTCTTCGACGGTTCTTGGGTTGGGTCGGTAGGGTCACCGATTTCTTCCGCGTTGGCCTGGGTGGTGGTCTTGTCTATGAAAAGGTTCCACTTTGTTTGTCCATTCAACTCCAACCAGCAATGCATGACGGTGAATGACTTCTTCACCAACTTCTTGTGCACCACGCAAGCACGAGTAGGCTACAAAGTGAAACATTGTCGGCAATGCATATCCGTCTAGTGAGCAACAAAACAATACATGTCCGGGTAGTGATCAACAAAACTAAGCATATCCGGCTAGTGATCAACTTACTTGCTCGGTGATTTATGCATCGCTAGGCCACCGTGCGATGAGATGCTTCAAGTGGCTGCAATATTTGGACACAGCCTCTTGCATGAAGTACCACCGATGGTTTGAGGGACTTCCATTCACGGTTGTGGATGATCGCGTCAGAGTAGGGCGCGAAATGCTTGTGTTCATAGAACCATATGTGAACGTTCCTCCAAAAGGTTGTGACCTTTTGCTCCATGCCATGGATCAGATCAATGCTTGTGGGCAAGCATGCATCATAGAACAGCTTGTCCTCACACATGTTGAAGCTTTCTCCTCTACCCTCTTCTTCTTCGGATAGCTGGTTGTATCATCCAGATCATCATCCTCGTTGTCCTCCTCCTTCTTCCCCACTGGCTGCTGTTGTCCGGCGGCCCAATGATGTTGTTCTTGTGTGCCATTGTCGGTATGGGTGTAGGATTGTTGCATGGCCATCTAGGTGTAGGAATGTTGTTACTGTTGGGGAACGTAGCAGAAATTCAAAATTTTCCTACGTGTCACCAAGATCTATCCATGGAGAGACTAGCAACGAGGGGAAGGAGAGTGCATCTACATACCCTTGTAGATCGCTAAGCGGAAGCGTTCATGAGAACGGGGTTGAAGGAGTCGACTGCCGTGATCCAAATCACCGGAGATCCTAGTGCCGAACGGACGGCACCTCCGCGCTCAACACACGTGACAGCCGGTGGACGCCTCCCGCGCCTTGATCCAGCAAGGAGAGAGGGAGAGGTTGAGGAAGACTCCGTCCAGCAGCAGCACAACGGCATGGTGGTGGTGGAGGAGCGTGGCAATCCCGCAGGGCTTCGCCAAGCACCAAGGGAGAGGAGGAGGAGGAGAGGCAGGGCTGTACCAAGAGGAGAAGTTCTCATGTGTGTTGGGCAGCCCAAAACCTCAAGTATATATAGGGGGAAAGGGGGGCTGCGCCCCCTTTAGGGTTTCCCACCCCAAGGGGTGCGGCCAGCCCTAGATGGGACTTGGGGGGCGGCCAAGAGGGGGAGGAGTGCCTCCCAAGTCAAGTGGAGGCCTCCCCCTTTAGGGTTTTCCCCTTCCCATCCGCATGGGCCTTGGGGGGGCTGGTGCCCCTGGCCCATTAAGGCTAGGGCGCCCCCTACAGCCCATGCTACTGTATTGGACGTGGTGGAACAATTTCCGGACCTCCGGACCCTCCGAATCCTCCGAACCTTCCGAAGCTTCCGGTACAATACCGAAAAAACCCGAACTTTTCCGAACCCAACAACAACTTTCCATATATAAATCTTTACCTCCGGACCATTCCGAACTCCTCGTGAAGTCCAGGATCTCATCCGGACTCAACAACATCGGTAACCACATACAAACTTCCTTTATAACCCTAGCGCCATCAAACCTTATGTGTAGACCCTACGGGTTCGGGAGACATGTAGACATGACCGAGACGTTCTCCGGTCAATAACCAACAGCGGATCTGGATACCCATGTTGGCTCCTACATGTTCCACGATGATCTCATCGGATGAACCACGATGTCAAGGACTCAATCGATCCCGTATACAATTCCCTTTGTCTAGCGGTATTGTACTTGCCCGAGATTCGATCGTCGATATCCCGATACCTTGTTCAATCTCGTTACGCAAGTCTCTTTACTCGTTCCGTAACACATCATCCCGTGATCAACCCCTTGGTCACATTGTGCACATTATGATGATGTCCTACCGAGTGGGCCCAGAGATACCTCTCCGTCAACGGAGTGACAAATCCCATCTCGATTCGTGCCAACCCAATGACACTTTCGGAGATACCTGTAATGCACCTTTATAGCCACCCATTCGTTGTGACGTTTGGTACACCCAAAGCATTCCTACGGTATCGTGGAGTTGCACAATCTCATGGTCTAAGGAAATGATACTTGACATTATGAAAGCTTTAGCATACTGAACTACGATCTTTGTGCTAGGCTTAGGATTGTCTTGTCCATCACATCATTCTCCTAATGATGTGATCCCGTTATCAACGACATCCAATGTCCATGGTCGTGAAACCGTAACCATCTGTTGATCAACGAGCTAGTCAACTAGAGGCTTACTAGGGACATGGTGTTGTCTATGTACCCACACATGTATCTGAGTTTCCTATCAATAAAATTATAGCATGGATAATAAACGATTATCATGAACAGGAAATATAATAATAACTAATTTATTATTGCCTCTAGGGCATATTTCCAACAGTCTCCCACTTGCACTAGAGTCAATAATCTAGTTCACATCGCCATGTGATCAACATCGATAGGTCACATCGCCATGTGACCAACATCCAAAGAGTTTACTAGTGTCGTAAACTAGTTCACATCATCATGTGATTAAGACTCAATGAGTTACGAGGTTTGATCATGTTTTGCTTGTGAGAGAGGTTTTAGTCAACGGTCTCGAACCTTTCAGATCCGTGTGTACTTCACAATTCTCTATGTCATATTGTAAATGTTGCTTCCACGCTCCGCTTGGATCTATTCCAAATGGTTGCTCCACTATACGATCCGGTTTGCTACTCGAGTCACTCGGATAGGTGTTAAAGCTTGCATCGACGTAACCCTTTACGCCGAACTCTTTATCACCTCCATAATCGAGAAACATGTCCTTATTTACTCCAAGGACAATTTTGACCGCTGTCCAATGATCCATTCCTGAATCATTCTTGTACTCCTTGACTGACTCATGGCAAGGCACACTTCCGGTGCGGTACACAACATAGCATACTATAGAGCCTATGTCTGAAGCATAGGGGACGACCTTCGTCCTTTCTCTCTTTTCTGCCGTGGTCGAGCTTTAAGTCTTAACTTCGTACCTTACAACTCAGGCAAGAACTCCTTCTTTGATCGATCTATCTTGAACACCTTCAAGATCATGTCAAGGTATGTGCTCATTTGAAAGTATTATTAAGCATTTTGATCTATCCTCATAGATCTTGATGCTCAATGTTCAAGTAGCTTGATCCAGGTTTTCTATTGAAAACACCTTTCAAATAACCCTATGCGCTTTCCAGAAATTCTACATCATTTCGATCAACAATATGTCAACAACATATACTCATCGAAATTTATAGTGCTCCCACTCACTTCTTTGGAAATACAAGTTTCTCATAAACTTTGTATAAACCCAAAATCTTTGATCATCTCATCAAAGCGCACATTCCAACTCCGAGATGCTTACTCCGGTCCTTAGAAAGGATCGCTTTAGCCAAGATACCTTTTAGCATCCTTAGGATCGACAAAACTTTCTCGATTGTATCACATACAACCTTTCCTTTACTAAGACCGGTAAGGAAACTCGTTTTGACATCCATCTGCCAGATTTCATAAATGCAGCTTATGCTAACATGATTCCGACGGACTCAAGCATCGCTATGGATGAGAAAATCTCATTGTAGTCAACTCCTTGAACTTGTGAAAAACTCTTCGCCACAAGTCGAGCTTCATAGACGGTGACATTACCATCCACGTCCGCTTTCTTCTTAAAGATCCATTCATCTCAATGGCTTGCCGATCATCGGCAAGTCCACCAAAGTCCATGCTTTATTCGATACATGGATCCTATCTCGATTTCATGGCTTCTAACCATTTGTCGGAATTTGGGCCCACCATCGCTTCTCCATAGCTCGTAGGTTCATTGTTGTCTAGCAACATGACCTTCAAGACAGGATTACTTGTACCACTCAAGTAGTACGCATCCTTGTCACCCCACGAGGTACGTTAGTGACTTAATCCAAACTTCATGATCACTATCATAAGCTTCTACTTCAATTGGTGTAGGTGCCACGGAACAACTTCCGTGCCCTGCTACACACTAGTTGAAGTGACGGTTCAATAACCTCATCAAGTCTCCACCATCCTCCCACTCAACTTTTCGAGACAAACTTTTCCTCGAGAAAGGACCCGATTCAAGAAACAATCCCTATTGCTTTCGGATCTGAATTAGGAGGTATACCCAACTGTTTTGGGTGTCCTATGAAGATGCATTTTATCCGCTTTGGGTTCGAGCTTATCAACCCGAAACTTTTTCACATAAGCGCCATAGCCCCAAACCTTTAAGAAATGACAACTTAGGTTTCTCTAAACCATAGTTCATACGGTGTCATCTCAACGGAATTACGTGGTGCCCTATCAAAGTGAGTGCGGTTGTCTCTAATGCCTAACCCATGAACGATAGTGGTAATTCGATAAGAGACATCATGGTACGCACCATATCTAATAGGGTGCAACTATGATGTTCGGACACACCATCACACTATGGTGTTCCAGTAGTATTAATTGTGAAACAATTTCCACTATGTCTTAATAGCGTGCCAAAGCTTGTAACTCAGATACTCATCTCTATGATCATATCATAGACATTTTATCCTCTTGTCACGATGATCTTTAACTTCACTATGAAATTACTTGAACCATTCAATAATTCAAACTTGTGTTTCATCAAGTAAATATACTCAACATCTACTCGAATCATCGTGAAGTAAGAACATAACGATATTCCTTTGCATGCCTCAAAGATTCATTGGACTGCACACATCAAGATGTATTACTTCCAACAAGTTGCTTTCTTGTTCCATTTCATTGAAAAACGAGGCTTTGGTCATCTTGCCCATGTGGTATGATTTGCATGTCTCAAGTGATTCAAAATCAAGTGAGTCCAAACGATCCATCTGCATGGAGTTTCTTCATGCGTATACACCAATAGACATGGTTTGCATGTCTCAAACTTTTCAAAACGAGTGAGTCCAAAGATCCATCAACATGGAGCTTCTTCATGCTTTTATACCAATATGACTTACATGGCAAAGTGCTACAAGTAAGTGGTACTATCATTACTATCTTATATATTTTGGCATGAAAATGTGTATCACTACGATCGAGATTCAATAAACCATTCCTTTAGGTGCAAGACCATTGAAGGCGTTATTCAAATAAATAGAGTAACCATTATTCTCCTTAAATGAATAACCGTATTGCGATAGACATAATCCAATCATGTCTATGCTCAACGCAAACACCAAATGACAATTACTCAGGTTTAATACTAATCTTGATGGTAGAGGGCGCGCGATGTTTGATCACATCAAAATTGGAAACACTTCCAACACATATCGTCAGTTCTCCTTTAGCTAGTCTCCGTTTATTCCGTAGCCTTTTATTTCGAGTTACTAACACTTAGCAACCGAACCGGTATCTAATATCCTGGTGCTACTAGGAGTACTAGTAAAGTACACATTAACATAATGTATATCCAATATACTTCTATCGACCTTGCCAGCCTTCTTATCTACCAAGTATCTAGGGTAATTCTGCTCGGTGGCTGTTCCCTTATTACGAAGCACTTAGTCTCGGTTTGGGTTCAACCTTGGGTTTCTTCACCGAGCAAAGACAATCGATTTGCCGCTTCATGAAGTATTCCTTCTTGCCCTTGCCCTTCTTGAAACTAGTGGTTTCACCAACCATCAACAATTGATGCTCCTTCTTGATTTCTACATTCATGTGTCGAACATTGCGAATAGCTCAAGGATCATCATATCTATCCCCGATATGTTATAGTTCATCACGAAGCTTCTAGCAGCTTGGTGGCAATGACTTTGGAGAAACATCACTATCTCATCGGGAAGATCAACTCCCTCGATTCAAGTGATTGTTGCACTCGGACAATCTGAGCACAAGCTCAACGATTGAGCTTTTCTCCCTTAGTTTGCAGGCTAAGAAAACTCGTCGGAGGTCTCATACCTCTTGACGTGGGCACGAGCCTGAAATCCTAATTTCAGCCCTCAAACATCTCATATGTTCGCGACATTTCAAAACGTCTTTCGTGCCTCAACTCTAAACCGCTTAACCGAACTATCACGTAGTTATCAAAACGTGTATGTCCGATGTTCGCAACATCCACAAACGACGTTTGGGGTTCAGCACACCGAGCGGTGCATTAAGGACATAAGCTTTCTCGTCCGCATAATTGCTACTGTCAACTTTCAACTATATTTTCTCTAGGAACATATCTAAACAGTGGAACTAAAGCGAGCTCACGACATAATTTGCAAAGTTCTTTTGACTATGTTCAGGATAATTAAGTTCATCTTATGAACTCCCACTCAGATAGACATCCCTCTGGTCATCTAAGTGATTACATGATCCAAGTCAACTAGGCCGTGTCCGATCATCACGTGAGACGGACTAGTCATCATCGGTGAACATCTTCATGTTGATCGTATCTACTATACGACTCATGCTCGACCTTTCGGTCTCTGTGTTCCGAGGCCATGTGCGTACATGCTAGGCTCGTCAAGTTAACCCTAAGTGTTTCGCGTGTGTAAATCTGTCTTACACCGCTGTATGTGAACGTAAGAATCCATCACACCCGATCATCACGTGGCGCTTAGAAGCGATTTAACTTTAGCAACGGTGCACAGTTAGGGAGAACACTTCTTGAAATTGTTGTAAGGATCATCTTATTTACTACCGTCGTTCTAAGTAAACAAGATGCATAAACATAATAAACATCACATGCAATTATATAGTAGTGACATGATATGGCCAATATCATATAGCTCCATTGATCTCCATCTTCGGGCTCCATGATCATCATAGTCACCGCATGACACCATGATCTCCATCATCATGATCTCCATCATCGTGTCTTCATGAAGTTGTCTCGCCAACTATTACTTCTACTACTATGGCTACCGGTTAGCAATAAAGTAAAGTAATTACATGGCGTTGTTTAATGACACGCAGGTCATACAATAAATAAAGACAACTCCTATGGCTCCTGCCGGTTGTCATACTCATCGACATGCAAGTCGTGAATCCTATTACAAGAACATGATCAATCTCATACATCACATATCATTCATCACATTCTTCTTGGTCATATCACATCACATAGCATACCCTGCAAAAACAAGTTAGACGTCCTCTAATTGTTGTTTGCATGTTTTACGTGGCTGCTATGGGTTTCTAGCAAGAACATTTCTTACCTACGCAAAACCACAACGTGATATGCCAATTGCTATTTACCCTTCATAAGGACCCTTTTCATCGAATCCGTTCCGACTAAAGTGGAGAGGCGGCACCGCTAGCCACCTTATGCACCAAGTGCATGTCAGTCGGTGGAACCTGTCTCACGTAAGAGTACGTGTAAGGTCGGTCCGGGCCGCTTCAACCCACAATACCGTCGAAACAAGATTGGACTAGTAACGGTAAGCATATTGAACAACATCAACGCCCACAACTACTTTGTGTTCTACTCGTGCAAAGAATCTACGCAATAGACCTAGCTCATGATGCCACTGTTGGGGAACGTAGCAGAAATTCAAAATTTTCCTACGTGTCACCAAGATCTATCCATGGAGAGACTAGCAACGAGGGGAAGGAGAGTGCATCTACATACCCTTGTAGATCGCTAAGCGGAAGCGTTCATGAGAACGGGGTTGAAGGAGTCGTACTCGTCGTGATCCAAATCAGCGGAGATCCTAGTGCCGAACGGACGGCACCTCGCGCTCAACACACGACAGCCCGGTGACGCCTCCCACGCCTTGATCCAGCAAGGAGAGAGGGAGAGGTTGAGGAAGACTCCATCCAGCAGCAGCACAACGGCATGGTGGTGGTGGAGGAGCGTGGCAATCCCGCAGGGCTTCGCCAAGCACCAAGGGAGAGGAGGAGGAGGAGAGGCAGGGCTGTACCAAGAGGAGAAGTTCTCATGTGTGTTGGGCAGCCCAAAACCTCAAGTATATATAGGGGGAAAGGGGGGCTGCGCCCCCTTTAGGGTTTCCCACCCCAAGGGGTGAGGCCAGCCCTAGATGGGACTTGGGGGGCGGCCAAGAGGGGGAGGAGTGCCTCCCAAGTCAAGTGGAGGCCTCCCCCTTTAGGGTTTTCCCCTTCCCATGCGCATGGGCCTTGGGGGGGCTGGTGCCCCTGGCCCATTAAGGCTAGGGCGCCCCTACAGCCCATGCTACTGTATTGGACGTGGTGGAACAATTTCGGACCTCTGGACCCCTCCGAAATCCTCCGAACCTTCGAAGCTTCCAGTACAATACCGAAAAACCCGAACTTTTCCTAACCCGAACAACAACTTTCCATATATAAATCTTTACCTCCGGACCATTCCGAACTCCTCGTGACGTCCGGGATCTCATCCGGACTCCTAACAACATTCGTAACCACATACAAACTTCCTTTATAACCCTAGCGCCATCGAACCTTATGTGTAGACCCTACGGGTTCGGAGACATGTAGACATGACCGAGACGTTCTCCGTCAATAACCAACAGCGGATCTGGATACCCATGTTGGCTCCTACATGTTCCACGATGATCTCATCGGATGAACCACGATGTCAAAGACTCAATCGATCCCGTATACAATTCCCTTTGTCTAGCGGTATTGTACTTGCCCGAGATTCGATCGTCGATATCCCGATACCTTGTTCAATCTCGTTATCGCAAGTCTCTTTACTCGTTCAGAACACATCATCCCGTGATCAACCCCTTGGTCACATTGTGCACATTATGATGATGTCCTACCGAGTGGGCCCAGAGATACCTCTCCATCAACCGGAGTGACAAATCCAGCCTCGATTCGTACAACCCAATGACACTTTCGGAGATACCGTAATGCACCTTTATAGCCACCCGCCACGTTGTGATGTTTGGTACACCCAAAGCATTCCTACGGTATCAGGGAGTTGCACAATCTCATGGTCTAAGGAAATGATACTTGACATTATAAAAGCTTTAGCATACGAACTACGATCTTTGTGCTAGGCTTAGGATTGGGTCTTGTCCATCACATCATTCTCCTAATGGTGTGATCCCGTTATCAACGACATCCAATGTCCATGATCAGGAAACCGTAACCATCTGTTGATCAACGAGCTAGTCAACTAGAGGCTTACTAGGGACATGGTGTTGTCTATGTACCCACACATGTATCTGAGTTTCCTATCAATACAATTATAGCATGGATAATAAACGATTATCATGAACAGGGAAATATAATAATAACTAATTTATTATTACCTCTAGGGCATATTTCCAACAGTTACTGGTAGTTGCTGATAACCCACAAGTATAGGGGATTAATTGTAGCCCCTTTCGATAAGTAAGAGTGTCGAACCCAACGAGGAGCTAAAGATAGAACAAATATTCCCTCAAGTTCTATCGACCACCGATACAACTCTACGCACGCTTGACGTTCACTTTACCGGAAACAAGTATGAAACTAGAAGTACTTTGTAGGTGTTTTGGATAAGCTTGCAAGAAAGTAAAGAGCACGTAAATAAAAGCTAGGGGCTATTTAAATAAAGGCACAACTAAATTAGTAAAGAGCTTTTTGTTACGAGAAAGTTATTTGTCCCTAGGCAATCGATAACTAGACCGGTAATCATTATTGCAATTTTATTTGAGGGAGAGGCATAAGCTAACATACTTTCTCTACTTGGATCATATGCACTTATGATTGGAACTCTAGCAAGCATCCGCAACTAATAAAGATCATTAATGTAAAACCCAACCATAGCATTAAAGTATCAAGTCCCCTTTATCCCATACGCAAACAACCTACTTACTCGGGTCTGTGCTTCTGTCACTCACGCCACCCACCATAAGCAAATCATGAACATATTGCAAACCCTACAGCGGGAGTCCCTCACGCTTGCGCGACACGGAGAGCACCATAGGACAACACCAATAATAAACATGCAACTCAAACCAATCTTGATCATCAAATAGCCCATAGGACAAAACAGATCTACTCAAACATCATAGGATAGCCATACATCATTGGGAAATAATATATAGCGTTGACCACCATGTTTAAGTAGAGATTACAGCGGGTAAGAGAGAGGTTACACTGCCGCATAGAGGGGGGAAGAGTTGGTGATGATGGCGGTGAAGTTGTTGGTGAAGATTGCGGTGATGATGATGGCCCCCGGTAGCGTTCCGGCGCCACTGGAAGCAAGGGAGAGAGGGCCCCCCTTCTTCTTCTTCTTCTTCCTTGACCTCCTCCCTAGATGGGAGAAGGGTTTCCCCTCTGGTTCTTGGCTCCCATGGCGTGGGAGGGGCGAGAGCCCCTCCGAGATTGGATCTGTCTCTCTGTCTTTCTCTGCTTTCGCGTTACGCTCGCTGCTTTCACCATTTCTTTTATATCCGGAGATCCGTAACTCCGATTGGACTGAAACCTTCGCCGTGATTTTTTACCAAAAAATAGCTTTCTTGCGGCCGAAGGAGGGCATCAACCGCCTTACAGGTGGGACACGAGGGTCATGGGCGCGCCCTAGGGGGGTAGGGTGCGCCCCTACCTTGTGCCCACCTCGGACTCCGTTTCGCGATGATCTTTCTTCCAGACTTTCCAAATATTCCAGAAAAATCTCCGTCCGTTTTTATCCCGTTTGGACTCCGTTTGATATGGATATTCTGCGAAACCAAAACATGCAATGATGTGAACCGACATTGGGCATCGGATCAATATGTTAGTCCCAAAATAATATAAAAAGTTGCGAAAAAGTATATGAAAGTTGAATAATATTGACATGGAACAATCAAAAATTATAGATACGAGGGAGACGTATCAGCATCCTCAAGCTTAATTCCTGCTCGTCCCCGAGTAGGTAAATGATAAAAAAGATAATTTTGAGGTGGAATGCTACCTAGCATAATCTTGATCATATGTCTAATCATGGCATGAATATTAAGACACGAGTAGTTCAAAGCAATAGTCTATCATTTGACATAAAAACAATAATACTTCAAGCATACCAACCAAGCAATTATGTCTTACTGAAATAACATAGCCAAAGAAAGCTCATCCCTACAAAATCATATAGTCTGGCTATGCTCCATCTTCACCACACAGAATATTCACATCATGCACAACCCCGATGACAAGCCAAGCAATTGTTTCATACTTTTGACGTTTCTCAAACCTTTTCAACTTTCACGCAATACATGAGCGTGAGCCATGGACATAGCACTATAGGTGGAATAGAATATGATGATGGGGGTTATGTGGAGAAGACAAAAAAGGAGAACGTCTCACATCAACTAGGCGTATAAACGGGCTATGGAGATGCCCATTAATAGATATCAATGTGAGGAGTAGGGATTGCCATGCAACGGATGCACTAAGAGCTATAAGTGTATGAAAGCTCAAACTGAAACTAAGTGGGTGTGCATGCCAACTTGCTTGCTCATGAAGACCTAGGGCATTTGAGGAAGCCCATCGTTGGAATATACAAGCCAAGTTCTATAATGAAAATTCCCACTAGTATATGAAAGTGATAACTCAAGAGACTCTCTATATGAAGAACATGGTGCTACTTTGAAGCACAAGTGTGGTAAAAGGATAGTAACATTGCCCCTTTTTCTCTCTCTTTTTTGCGGGCTTCTTTGGCCCCCTTTTTTTATTTAGGCTTATTTGGCCTCTCTTTTTTTGATGGGGCAATGCTCTAATAATGATGACCATCACACTTTTATTTACTTACAACTCGATACTAGAACAAAGATATGACTCTATATGAATGCCTCCGGCGGTGTACCGGGATGTGCAATGATCTAGCGTAGCAATGACATCAAAAAACGGACAAGCCATGAAAACGTCATGCTAGCTATCTTACGATAATGCAAAGCAATATGACAATAAATGCTCAAGTCATGTATATGACGATGATGGAAGTTCCATGGCAATATATCTCGGAATGGCTATGGAAATGCCATGATAGGTAGGTATGGTGGCTGTTTTGAGGAAGCTATAATGAGGTTTATGTGTGACAGAGCGTATCGTATCACGGGTTTTGGATGCACCGGCGAAGTTTGCACCAACTCTCGAGGTGAGAAAGGGCAATTCACGGTACGGAAGAGGCTAGCAATGATGGAAGGGTGAGAGTGCGTATAATCCATGGACTCACCATTAGTCATAAAGAACTCACATACTTATTGCAAAAATCTATTAGTCATCAAAACAAAGTACTATGTGCATGCTCCTAAGGGGATAGATTGGTAGGAAAATACCATCGCTCGTCCCCGACCGCCACTCATAAGGAAGACAATCAATAAACACCTCATGCTCTGACTTCGTTACATAACGGTTCACCATACGTGCATGCTACGGGACTTGCAGACCTCAACACAAGTATTTCTCAATTTCACAATTACTCAACTAGCACGACTCTAATATCACCATCTTTATATCGCAAAACTATTGCAAGGAATCAAACACATCATATTCAGTGATCTACAAGTTTTATGTAGGATTTTATGACTAACCATGTGAATGACCAGTTTCTGTCATCTCTCTAAATAGATATAAGTGAAGCAAGAGAGTTTAATTCTTTATACAAAAGATATGCCCACGCTCTAACAAATATAAATGAAGCAAAAGAGCATTCTACAAATGGTGGTTGTCTATGTAAAGAGAAACAGGTAATCCAAACTTCAAATGATATAAGTGAAGCACATGAATCATTCTATAAAGCCATACTCAAAAGATTTAAGTGAAGTGCAAAGAGCATTCTATAAATCAACCAAGGACTATATCATACCGGCATGGTGCATAAAAGAAAAATGAAAACTAAATGCAAAAGACGCTCCAAGATTTGCACATATCACATGAATGAAATGAATCCGAAAACATACCGATATTTGTTGAAGAAAGAGGGGATGCCTTCCGGGGAATCCCCAAGCTTAGATGCTTGAGTCTCCTTGAATATTTACTTGGGGTGCCTCGGGCATCCCCAAGCTTCAGCTCTTGCCTCTCTTCCTTCTTCTCACATCGAAACCTTCTCGATCATCGAACACTTCATCCACACAAAACTTCAACAGAAAACTCGGTAAGATCCGTTAGTATAATAAAACAAATCGCCACTCTAAGTACTGTTGAAAACCAATTCATATTTTATTTTTGCATTTTGTCTACTGTAATATAACTTTTTCATGGCTTAATCCACTGATATAAATTGATAATTTCATCAAAACAAGCAAAATATGCATCAAAAACAGAATCTGTCTAAAACAGAACAATCTGTAATAATCTGAACATTCACCATACTTATGATACTTGAAACATTATTCCAAAATTAGGAAAAATAAAAAATTTGTATAGAAATACAGTGCAAAAAGAATCAAAACCATTTGACATTCCAGTAAAAAATTAAAAATCACACACTACAGCCAAAGTTTCTGTCCTGCACCGTACAAACCAACAAGTATTGTAAACATCCTAAAGGCAAACCTTGGCACATTATTTTTATAATACAATGGAATTGTACAAGGGGATAATTATTTTTCTTGAACAGTTTATGTAATCAATATTCACAAAGTTGCCGTGAGCATGAACAAAGTTCAAGGAGCTCTCCCACTTCAACAATGCTTGTCTTTCTCACTTTCACTTTCCTTTTTGAAAAGTTTTGGGTTCCCCTCTTTATTTTTTTAAACTATAAGAAAGCACTCAACAGAAATAAATGACTCTCTAAAACTTCCGGGTTGTCTCCTTGGCAGCGCTTTCTTTAAATCCATTAAGCTAGGCATATAGTGCTCAAGTAGTGAATCCTCCCGGATCCCAAGGTATATCAAAGCCAATTTTAATTAGCAATGATTTGTAATTTAGTAGTGAGCACAAAGTAACATATATCATGTAATGACAAAGTCTAACTCTCTTCCTATGCATTGGCATGTCATAAAAGAACAATTCATGCACACAAAGTAAAGGCCAATGCATAGTATAATCAGTTTCTTGCAATTTTATCGTGTTGGAAACATAGAGAGGTGGAGATATAGTTCCTCTCTCATAATAATTGCAAGTAGGAGCAGCAAGCACATGCATATTATATTCATCAAAATCATCATGTGCAACGGTAAAAGGCAACCCATCAATATAATCCTTAATAAGTGCAAACTTCTCCGATATAGTGTAGTCGGGAGAATTCAAAAAGATAATAGGACTATCATGCGTGGGTGCAATAGCAACAATTTCATGTTTAACATAAGGAACTATAGCAAGTTCATCTCCATAATCATAATTCATATTGGCATCTTGGCCACAAGCATAGCAAGCATCATCAAAAAGGGATATTCAAGAGAATCAATGGGATCATAACAGTCATCATAGCAATCATCCTTCGGTAAGCACGAAGGGAAATTAAACAATGTATGAGTTGAAGAGTTACTCTCATTAGAAGGTGGGCACGAGTAGCTAATCCGCTCTTCCTCCTTTTGTTCTTCGCTCTCCTCCTCATCTTTTTCATCCAATGAGCTCATAGTTTCATCAATTTCTTCTTCCATAGACTCCTGCAAAATATTAGTCTCTTCTTGGACAGCGGGATAATCCTCAAGATATGGTTTAACATAGGCATTATAAGCATAATTATCATAGCAATATTTAAGTATGGCAAAATTTTCAGATTTGTGAAAAGTAGCATCATACGTTTCAATCAAAGAATTAATTTCGTAAGCACCCTTAAAAGCAACAAATTCTTCAATTTGTTGAACATCATAGTAACTATAAACACCTTCAGCATAGGAAGATAAGATTCCATTATCAATAAACTCACATTGGTAGGGAAGGTGTTTCTTAGGGTTTTTAGAACAACAAGTAATATCATATATTTCACATAAATTCCAAGCATAGCATTGCAAACGATGAATTTGACCCAATAGAATTTTCCCTTTTCCAGATATTCGGTGTCGCACATAACAAGCATGCTCATCTAAAGATTTGCCCTCAACTAAGCTAGTTGAGGTTTCGGCACGAGCACATAGGGATCAAAGATGATCCAAGTAATAAGCTTCAGCAGTGTGATAGATTTTGAGTGGTTCTTCAACCATTGGCTTGGTAGGTACAACTAAATTTTTTGGTATTTTGCGTTTCCTACCCATAACTAAAGATAGAAAACAACTAAGAACAACAAATAAAAATTACTTAGTGATAAAGCAAACAAGCACACACGAGAATATTCACCTCACGCTATGACTCCCCGGCAACGGCGCCAGAAAAAGGTTTTGATAACCCACAAGTATAGGGGATCAATTGTAGCCTCTTTCGATAAGTAAGAGTGCCGAACCCAACAAGGAGCTAAAGGTAGAACAAATATTCCCTCAAGTTCTATCGACCACC
Source organism: Aegilops longissima (assembly GCA_021605205.1). NCBI lineage: Eukaryota > Viridiplantae > Streptophyta > Magnoliopsida > Poales > Poaceae > Aegilops > Aegilops longissima. The sequence continues at coordinate 551,950,528 of CM038677.1, read as the reverse complement.
GATACAACTCTACTCACGCTTGACGTTCGCTTTACCGGAAACAAGTATGAAACTAGAAGTACTTTGTAGGTGTTTTTGGATAAGCTTGCAAGAAAGTAAAGAGCACGTAAATAAAAGCTAGGGGCTGTTTAAATAAAGACACAACTAAATTAGTAAAGAGCTTTTTGTTACGCGAAAATTATTTGTCCCTAGGCAATCGATAACTAGACCGGTAATCATTATTGCAATTTTATTTGAGGGAGAGGCATAAGCTAACATACTTTCTCTACTTGGATCATATGCACTTATGATTGGAACTCTAGCAAGCATCCGCAACTACTAAAGATCATTAAGGTAAAACCCAACCATACCATTAAAGTGTCAAGTCCCCTTTATCCCATACGCAAACAACCTACTTACTCGGATCGTGCTTCATCACACCACGCCACCCATCATAAGCAAATCATGAACATATTGCAAACCCTACAGCGGAATCCTCACGCTATGCCGACACGGAGAGCACCATAGGACAGCACCAATAATAAAACATGCAACTCAAACCAATCTTGATCATCAAATAGCCCATAGGACAAAACAGATCTACTCAAGCATCATAGGTAGCCATACATCATTGGGAAATAATATATAGCGTTGACCACCATGTTTAAGTAGAGATTACAGCAGGTAAGAGAGAGGTTACACCGCTGCATAGAGGTGGGAAGAGTTGGTGATGATGGCGGTGAAGTTGTTGGTGAAGATTGCGGTGATGATGATGGCCCCCGGCAGCGTTCCAGCGCCACCGGAAGCAAGGGGGAGAGCCCCCCCCCCTTCTTCTTCTTCCTTGACCTCCTCCCTAGATGGGAGAAGGGCTTCCCCTCTGGTCCTTGGCTCCCATGGCGTGGGAGGGGCGAGAGCCCCTCCGAGATTGGATCTGTCTCTCTGTCTCTCTCTTTTTCTGCGTTCTGTTCTGCTGCCCTTTCACCATTTCTTTTATATCCGGAGATCCATAACTCCGATTGGACTGAAACCTTCGCCGTGATTTTTTTACCAAAAATTAGCTTTCTTGCGGCCGAAGGAGGGCATCAACCACCTTACAGGTGGGCCACGAGGGTCAGGGGCGCCTGGGGGTAGCGCGCCTCACCTCGTGCCCACCTCGGACTCTGTTTCGCAATGATCTTTCTTCCAGACTTTCCAAATATTCCAAAAAAAATCTCCGTCCCTTTTTATCCCATTTGGACTCTGTTTGATATGGATATTTTGCGAAACCAAAAACATGCAACAGACAGGAGCTGGCACTGGGCTATATGTTAGTCCCAAAAATAATATAAAAAGTTGCCAAAAAGTATATGAAAGTTGAATAATATTGGCACGGAACCATCAACAATTATAGATACGATGGAGACGTATCAGTTGCCAGATTGGGTGGGATCCGAGTCTTCCACCTGCTCGTCCTCCTCCTGCCTCGCCTCCATCATGGATGATGTCGAGCATCTCCCTAGCTGGGTCGTCGTACGTCGTCTCCCCCACTCTAGGCATTGAAGTGAACAGTGTGCAGGCACCCATCTGCTCCCCGCCCAAACGAGCTGCTGCGAAGAGTACTCGGAGAAGGGTGGCGTCGTGTTAACGCCGACGATATAAGGCACCATACCAGTGGGGGTTCTGTGCTGCTTGGCGGCGTAGTAGTACGGAGGCTTGTAAGGCTCCGGTCACGGTGCCGTCTATACTGTGGGCGTGCCCGTCTGGCAGCGTCCGCCATGATAGCCATGACCTCCACGCCCAACACCACCACCAGTCGCACCGGCGGCCAACCGCTTCTTGAGCTTCTCCTCCTTTGCAACCTTTGTTTGACGCGGCGAGTTTGCCACGTAGCCGGGCTGATCTTCCGGGCGAGTGTGATGCTCAGATCCTCCGGCACCTCTGCAGGCTCCATCTCTGACAGATTCTTCGACGGTTCCATGCATCGGCGGTGGAAGGAAGGAGATGGTGGGAGAAAAGAGCGGGAATTGGACGGAGAGCCGCGGGGGGTGGAAGAAGAGAGTGGGGGATTTTGGCACGGAAACATTGCGGGATGCTCCAAAAGCGCGGGCTCAGCCTTCCTTTTGGGTGGGCTAGGGGGCAGAGAGCGACGTTTCGCGTGTCCGGACTCCCGCAAAGCCCCCCCCCCTCCCACACACACATGTTTATCTCCGGTTTGCGGGAGAAAACATGTCCGGACCGCCCTGCGGACCGATACATGACCGCGTTGGATGACTCGGTTCGGACAGCATAGTCCGGACGGATGCGGGCAGTTTGTGGGTCGCCGTTGGAGATGCTCTTAACCCTATTTGGAGGAAGGTATGAAACTTATCTGGCTTGGCAAATGTCCAAAAAATTATATGGCGTACACTACATGGAACACTACCATGTCATGTTACTTTTGCAAAAAAAATGTCACATTCGCAAAAAGACATATGAAGATCTTGCCCACTTGTCCTACTTGTTCAGCTGGTCTAAAAGATACGAAACACATGCTATTTCTCTGTGATAAAGCAAAGGAGGATTGAAAAGGGTTGGGGTTGGATGATATTATTTCTAAAGCCCGTGTGGTTGATTGTGCGGGAGAGGCTGTGTTAGAATACTTACTTCTTCTACCATAACATGAAATATGGATCATGAGTCATCAGAATGTGCATGAAATGATTGCTACCTGAACTTGGTATCTATGGCGGGAAAGACGAAAATTTGTGCACACAAAGGCAACTCAAAATGCGTATCGGATCTCTATGGGGATACTAGCTCTTACTGCAAACTTTGTTACTGCCTCATCTCCAAAGGCCTCTATGAAAAGGGGGGTTGGTCTTGCCCTCGAGTGGGCTTTTGTGAAACTTAATGTTGATGCTTCTCTTGACCATGACCTACTCAGAGGCACAATGGGGGCGGTGCTTAGAGACGACAAAGGAAAATTTTTTGTTGGGGGGATGAGAAGACAGACTACTGCATGGACGTCTTGATGGTTGAAGCCTTGGCACACAAATTCAGTCTATCGCTGGCGCAAAGGTCGAGATGCAATCACCTTATTATTAACTCGAACGTGATTGATACCATGAAGGATGTGGGACGGTCTACGGGTGCAGCAGCGACAATTTTAGGTAATTGTTTTCACTATGCTTGTGATTTTACTATTACTAGGTTCGAACATTGTAACAGAGAAGCAAATAAAGTTGCTCATGAGCTTGCTAGATCAGCTAGATTTCTTTGACTTCTGATTGTTCGAGAACCGTTAAATGAAATTGTAACAACCCTCATAAATGATGTATTGGTTATTTATAATGAATAATCCTTCGGGTTTATTTAAAAAAAGGGTGGATCCACGATCATAGAAGACCTTTTTTGGACCCGTAGAAGACTTTGCTGCACAATGATGTGTCACTTCAGTTGATACACCTACATGGTGACATGAAATTGTCTTAAATATGTAAGAGAACAAGTATAGCTAACCCGCAAAAAACAAGTATACTCTATTCATTTGCACTATTTCAAACGTCACTATATATATCATATTGGTGAAGAACACGCCTAGATGTAACTACATGTCCCTACAAACTCTAAGCTCCCGGTGCATCCAGGCTCTATTAGGTGCTCGTAGCCCCGAGTGTAAGTGGCTAGTTGCGGGACGCGTTGCTGCCAGGTGGCCCCTTCATTGGCCATTTATTTTTCCTCATTTCGTATGTTGGTTCGCCATCCTCACATGAACCCAAAGACCGTACCCCACATTCTGGGCATCTCTTCTTCTACTTCTGAGCGCCTCTATGCTAGGGTTTGCGGCCGCCATCCCAACTTCAGGCCGCACCACACATTCCCTCCATGAGCACTCATCATTGCATATTGTTTCCCTATCAAAATATGTGACCCACCAGGGTTTTGCTTGTACATTACATATGACTAGGAAGGGGATGATGCCTCATGGCTCTTCTCGGTCTATTGCATGAACATTTTTTAAAGACGATTATGGTGTCGCCAACTATGCTAGTTCTTTCAAAGGTAGCAAGAAGTTCCTTTTTAAAAATGACAGCAAGAAGTTATGCTCAGTTTGTTAGGTTCTTGTGGTGGAATCAACCCACTGATTCAAGTCCTAGACTTAGTACGGGTGTGTCTCTATGGGCAAGGTTAGTGTACGTATGTATTTGCGAGCGTTTTTTAATGCATCAAGAAGATTTTTGTGTGCAAATTCAATCTTCACACTCTCTGTCTCGGTGTCTTCGGTGGATGTTTGTGTAAGTGTGCTTTTAGTATTGAGTGAATCTAGTATATGTATCTGTTTTTAGGGAGAACATTGGGACGTATACATTTTCATATTGCATGCCTTCATAGTCATTCAATCCCACCACTATTAGCAAATTTGGAGTGTCCAACCTTTTGCGGCACAAAATGCTCACACACAACATGTTTTCTTGTAATCGTGCAACATTTTCCTTTGCGCCTAATAAACATCATAAAAGAAGTCACGACGCCAAAACATGCACATGCAACCGTAGAAATTATGTATGCAACAAATGCAACAAATGGCCCATTCGTTGCAACAAAAGAGTTGAAAAAATAATTCACAACATATGTTAGATCCTTTGCAATCGACGTGTCCAACACAATAAGAATATTATATACAATGATGCAAAAAATATCTTTGCAATTTGAACACAATCCTTTGCAGTCGATACCCAAAATCATTCTAACACGTCACTGGTGTGCATGTGTCAAGACCATATATAAGTTCGTGACATGTTAAAACAATAAGCAACCTGCATAATATCAAAATTCTGACTCACTAATCTTCAACTATAAACTTAGTGGGATATCGATACCTCTGTGTCTGACTCATTGATGAAGAATTTGGCTCGTTGGAGCCGTTCGTCCCTTGATTTGGTGAGGTTTGATGAAAGAGGAGGTGCCAGGTAGGGTGAAACCGGATCGAATGCGAATGGATAATGCTTATCTCACATTCTATTTTGTATTTATTTTTGGATGCAAAAACAAGATGGATGTGGATTCAAATGCCGGATTCGGACATAGTAAAGCAACGGAATGGACTTGGATCGAAACATTCATATACCACATGCATGTATGGGGAATATATAAATGCTTTAAACTAAAGTTACACATAAACAACAAGCAATTATTAATAATTATAAAATGTAAGCACATGTAAATTACTAGAAGGTACTAAAACAAGCCAAATAAAACACCGATAGACATATGTCTCTTCTCATCATGAAAGATAGCATTCAGATATTGCTAGTCAATATGCCTACAAGTTTGTCCATAAATCATATATCCATATTTAACAGGTTGGATTATTCAGCAAAAAAAGGCTATCCTACAACGTCATATATTAGTAGCGCCATATCCTATCAGCCGGATTTAGATTTTGAACTGATTGTGTTCAGATGTCAAAAATCACCTACCATATCTTGTAAAAACATATTTAGAAACATTCAAAAAAATCAAAATCGGAAGCGGTTTCGATAGGAAATTATCCTAACTACTTTTACCCTTAGTGTCAGAGGAAATTGCACAAACAACCAACTGTTGGGGTCAATTTTGCACAGAACACCTACTATTCAAGCTCAGAAAACACCACATGTTGGCATAATCTGTTACAACTAACTCTAATCCACCATTTTTTTGAAATGGAGGCAAAAGATTTGCCTCATATCATTAATTAAGAAGAGTTTTGAATTACATGACCGACCGCCCGTAGACGGTCCGAAACTGATAAGCCTACTCTCGCGGCATAAGAGAACTCAGACTTTTGGCCCCTGCCAACCCCCAAAGTCTGACCTCCGCCTTGATTCTAGACGTGATTACATTTGGCGTGGAGGACACCATCCTAAATACTCTCGCATTCTGCTCGTTCCAAATCTCCCATGAAACCAACATGACGAGAGATGTGAGGCCCTTTCTCACATTGCCATTGACGCCTACCATGTGGTGCCACCAATCGTTGACGCTGTTGAAGCTACTCCAGTCGGTGATGTCCACACCGGCCAAACCCATACAAGTCTTGATCTCCGTCCAAATGCATATCGTGTATCGACAGCGGAAGATGATGTGTGCCGCCGTATCTGGCTCCCTCTTGCATAACTGGCATAGGCCACAATTTGGCCATCCTCTCCGTTGAAGCCTGTCCGCCATCCAAACACGGTCTTGAATGATAAGCCAAGCAAAGAATCTGTGCTTTGGCGGCGCCCAATTGTTCCACACTGCAGATTTCATTTTCGATGTTGTGGAGTCGTCGAGTTGAGCTTTGTAAGCCGACGATGCCGTGTACTCATCGGAAGGCGAAAGCTTCCAAACAATCTCATCATCCACCCCCTCATCAAGGAAGACCTCTCGTAATCCAACCCAAAGCTCATAGTATTCAAGGATGTGCTGAATTGTGAGCCCAGAATTTGTGTTGATGTTGGCAATCCACTTGTTGAGATCCAAAGCCCTATGGATGGTGTCAGTCTTGTGTTTGGAAATTGCAAAAATGGAGGGAGCGATGTCTTTTGGCTTGCGACCCCCAAGCCAAGGGGAGTGCCGGAAAGAGGCCCTTTGCCTGTTGCCAACAGTGATGGAAGTGTACTCATAAAACAACGCCATGTCCTCTTCATCGCACGGGTGCCCCAAATCAACCCAAGCTATTTTCGCGTCCTTCCAAACCAACCAAGGCCATCTGAGCCGTAAGGCACGCGTGAATTTTTCCATGCCCAGGATGCCTAGGTCGCCCATGTCCTTGGGCTTACAAACTTTCTCCCATCTTATCTTACATTTGCCTCCAGAAACTTTATCCGTGCCTTCCCAAAGAAAAGCCCGCTGTAGCTTGACGATGGACGCCATCATTCCTTTGGGCACCACAAGCGAAGTGAGGTGGTGGATGGCCTGTGAAGTGATAACCGACTTTACCCACGTGCTCCTCCCAGCCATCGTAATGTACTTTCCCTGTCCAGTCATGATCTTTCCAGCAATCTTATCAAGCAAATGCTGGAAGTCCACAACCCGCAAACGATGAATGGATAGCGGAAGGCCGAGATATCGCAAGGGGAATTGAGCTCTGACCGCTGGGAAGGCACCCATAATCATGTCAAGGTCGACATTGGAGCATCTAATAGGGGCCACCAAACTCTTGTTAATGTTCATAACTAGGCCGGTGACGTTTCCAAAGCTTTGAAGTATGGTGGCAAGCATATCCACATCCTCCTTGATAGGCGCAAAGAATATGGCAGCGTCGTCCGAGTATAGGGAGGTGCAAAGGCGGGCACCACGGCCACGTAATCTGTGTAGGTCTCCATTCTCTGTTGCCACGTCCAAGATTTGCTGAAGGGGGTCAATAGCAAGTACAAACAGAAGGGGAGACACTGGGTCCCTCTGCCGGAGGCCCTGCCCATGCTGGATAGGATTGCCAGGAACACCGTTGAGAATAACCCTCGATGTAGACGTCCGAAGAAGGGCCGTGATCCACTCACGAAACCTCGAAAGAAAACCTCTCCTCTGTAACAGGTCGAGAAGATATTCCCATCTAACTGAATCAAAAGCCTTCTTGATGTCCACCTTGAGCAGGAGTGATGGCGTGTTTTTTCGTTGGAGCCGACGAGTATAGTCGACGATTATAGTTGCGAACATACATGAAGTTGTCGTGGATGCACCGAGATTTGATGAAGGCACTCTGAGCACGGGATATGAGGATATTCATAAAAGGGGTGAGCCTCATCGCCATCACATTGGCCACAATCTTGGCGATGACATGGATCAAACTGATAGGCCTAAAGTCCGTGATCGCCTCAGCCCCCTCCTTCTTTGGCAAGAGAACCACATTAGCGGAGTTGAGCTAGTGAAAGTTGTCCGCATGCAAACTCGAGAAGGCGGTTGTCGGTGTCAAAACCGGCGGATCTCGGGTAGGGGGTCCCGAACTGTGCGTCTAGGCGGATGGTAACAGGAGACAAGGGACACGATGTTTTACCCAGGTTCGGGCCCTCTTGATGGAGGTAAAACCCTACGTCCTGCTAGATTAATATTGATGATGTGTGTTACAAGAGTGGATCTACCACGAGATCAAGGAGGCTAAACCCTAGAAGCTAGCCTATGGTATGATTGTTGTTCGTCCTACGGACTAAAACCCTCCGGTTTATATAGACACCGGATAGGGTTAGGATTACACGAGTCGGTTACAATGGTAGGAGATCTACATATCCGACGCCAAGCTTGCCTTCCACGCCAAGGAAAGTCCCATCCGGACGCGGGACGAAGTCTTCAATCTTGTATCTTCGTAGTCTTGGAGTCCGCCGATGATGATAGTTCGCTATCAGGACACCCCTAGTCCGAACTCCTCAAGAGCCCTCGAACCAGGCTTCAATGACGACGAGTCCGGCGCGCATGTTGTCTTCGACATTGCAAGGCGGGTTCTGTCGGAAAGATATCCTATAAGCTACTAGAATTCCAATCTCAAATCATACATCTGTTGGAAAGATATCCTGTAAGCTACTAGAATTCCCACCTATAAACTCCTGAAACTTTCTGGTTATGCAATCTGGTGTTGGGGATACAGGGGACACAAAATATATCACCCAAACTAACAATACCTAGATCCAGCTGTATCCATCCGTCAACACATAACCAAGAAATCCTCGGAAATCGTGGTACCTCGACCTTCAAAAACATCCGTTATACAAGTCATGGCAATACTCCCGAGCTCGCCCCAAGATTAGGTTATCGGGTTATCTCACCAACAACTGCACAAAAGAGATTTGATGTCGGTAAAACTCAGGTATTCCGAATCGAACGATAAAATTGTGACAACAACACCTCGGAGCTCAACTCCCCGGACACCGCCACAACCCCTAAATGTCGGGAGGCACCAAGAACAATGTTCTCGTCACAAAACCATCGGAACGATCCCGAGATACCCGCGTGATCCTAAATTTTTTTTTAGTGAAATTTGAGGAGAGGAGAGTCAAAACTCTACGTCAGGATACCTCACCAGAGCGACGAAGGGACTGGGGAGTAAAAAGAATCCTACTCTCCGATATATATAATCCTAAGACTCAAAACATTTTCCATTCTAGACTCAACAACGCCAGCAAACAATCAAGTAGGGGGCTCCTAAGTCGGGGAAGGCTCTGATTACCAACTTGTAACGCCCTCGATGCGGCTATATCTCCCACGTGTCGAGGCACGACTTAGAGGCATAACCGCATTGAAAGCAATGTCGCAAGTGAGGTAATCTTCACACAACCCATGTAATACATAAGGGAAAGAGATACATAGTTGGCTTACAGTCGCCACTTCACACAATACATAAATAAACATCCATCATTCAGAGTACACTCAAGGTCCGACTACGGAACCAAAATAAAAGAAGATACCCCAAATGCTACACAGATCCCCGATCGTCCCAACTGGGCACCACTACTGATCATCAGGAAAAGACACATAGTAACGACCACGCCTCGTCGAACTCCCACTTGAGCTCGGTTGCGCCACCTGACCGGCATCGCGGCGGCACTGCAACTGTTTTGGTAGAATCTGTGAGTCACGGGACTCAGCAATCTCACACCGCGAGATCAAGACTATTTAAGCTTATAGGAAGGACAGAGTTGTAAGGTGGAGCTGCCGCAGTTTACTAGCATATATGGTGGCTACATTCGCAAAAGAGAGCGAGAAGAGAAGCAAGGCACGGACGTGAAGCTAGTAGCGATCAAGAAGTGATCCTGAACTACTTACGCCAAACATAACTCCAACATCGTGTTCACTTCCCGGACTCACGAGAAGAGACCATCACGGTTACACACGCGGTTGATGTGTTTTATTTGAGGTCAACTTCGGGTTTTCTACAACCGACATTAACAAATTCCCATCTGCCTCATAACCGCGGCACGGCTTTCGAAAGATAATACCTGCAGGGTGTCCCAACTTAGCCCATTATAAGCTCTCACGGTCAACGAAGGATATTCCTTCTACCGGAAGACCCGATCAATCTCGAATCCCGGACTACAAGACATTTCGACAAAGAATAAAACAAGACCAGCAAAGCCGCCCCGAATGTGCCGACAAATCCCGATAGGAGCTGCACATATCTCGTTCTCGTGGCACACCGGATTGTCCAAACTTCCGATAGGCCATCTCGAGTTGCCCCGATGGCCACCGGCGGTCGACGGGTTTGGACCAGCACTCAGAGGAGAACTGGCCCGGGTTAAAATAAAGATGACCCTCGGCTCGCGAAAACCCGGGGAAAAGGCTTAGGTGGCAAATGGTAAAACCAAAGTTGGGCCTTTGCTGGACGAGTCTTATTCAAAGCGAAATGTCAAGGGGTCCCATAAATCACCCAACCGTAAGGAACGCGAAATCAAGGAACATAACACCGGTATGACGGAAACTAGGGTGGCAAGAGTGGAACAAAACACCGTGCATAAGGCCGAGCCTTCCACCCTTTACCAAGTATATAGATGCATTAATTATAGCAGATAAATATTGTGATATCCCCAACAAGTAAACATGTTCCAAAAAGGAACAACATCTCCATGTTCCAACAAGGAACAAACTTCACTTCACCGCAACTAGCAACGCTATAAGAGGGCCGAGCAAAGCGGTAACATAGCCAATCAACGGTTTGCTAGGAAAGGATGGTTAGGGCTGACATGGCAATATGGGTGGCATGATATAGCAAGTGGTAGGCATCGTAGCATAGGCATAGCAAAAGAGCGAGCAACTAGCATAGCAAAGATAGAAGTGATTTCGAGGGTATGGTCATCTTGCCGCAATGTTCTCGAGTTGTCGAAAGCTTGATCCTCGTAAGCGTTCTCAACAGGATCCTCGCTCACGCACTCGCCTCCGGCTCTACCCAAAGCAAGAACACAAACAAAGGAACCACAATAAATCACGGTGCAATGCACAAGCAACATGATGCAAAACATGGCATGATATGCGAGATGTGATATGCAATGCGATGCAGCGCTCCGGAAGGAAAATGATGAACCAGGCATCAACTTGGCAAACCAAGTATGCCACTGAAAGATGAGATGATTTCGTTGAAATCGATATAAAGATCACCGAATCGGATGCACGGTTTGCAAATGACAAGCAAAACAAGAATGGCACAAATCTGCCATTAACAGCATGATGCCACTTAGCAAGCAACAAGAAATTAAGCTACTGCACCCAAACGTACCAACAAAGTATATGGCAGTGATCTACTCAAGATGCTTGACAAAAGATGAACACTGAGCTACGGCTAAATCACATCATAACAGGTTCAAACAAGCATGGCAAAAGTGCACAAAATATCAGGCTGGACATGGCAAAAACAGCATCAGGTAGCAATGTTCAGAGCAGCAAAACTACATGCTACAGGACCTTATAATAGCAAAACATGGCATGGCATGAATCTACTCAAATCATAGAAGAAAAGTCCCTTACTGACCATAAGCCAAAAAGGATCAGAAAATATAGTAACACCCATGTCAATATCGCAAGTTTCGTTAACAGATTCAGCAACATGGCATGTCAAAAACTGATAACAAGTAGGCATGTTTAAGAGCTCGATGCACTCACTACAGAGCCTTTCATGATAAACTAAGCATACATACATTAAGAAGACATGGCATAGAAGACATACATGGCAAGAACAACATCATAGCATACATGGATCAACCACAAAAACCTTGGCAAAATTGAATAACATGTAAACAATCTGCCAGGAAACATTTGATAGCAAAAGTAGAGCTCAATTGACTCAAGCTATGGCACTCCATAATTGCAAACAAAGGCATGGATGGATAGAGCATAACCATATGTTCAAAACATCCTTACTGAAGTATCTCAAAATATGCATGGATCTCTCGGTAGCATCAAGTTAACATGGCATCAAAATATCAGCTAAACAGGGCTGAAAACAGCAACATCAGGACACCTAGTTTGCATGCTTGTGCTAGTCACCACATAGATCACAAAAATACATGGCATACACCCCTGGAAAGATGGTATGGAATATTACAAAACACATGTAGGACTCAAATTCATAGGGTGCACACATCAATCATAGCAAAAATAACAAAAGTGCAAGTTCTGTTAAGAAACAGAAACTAACATCACACAGCCCTCTTCTAACAGCATTTCGGGCATTAAGATGTGCTCAAATGAAAATGATGCAATGAGATGAAATTATCTACCCTTCGAGACGAACATTTTGACATATTATACGCACGAAACGGAGCTACAGATGCAAAGATATGATGCATTGAAAATGCCACAAAATATCACCGGATCTAAAAACTTAGATGAAATAGAGGGGGGGGGGGGGAGAAAGTCAACCGAACGGGTCCGATCCAGATCCGGCCGGTTTCGAGGTCGGGCGGCGGCGCCGGAGCGGCTACTCGCCGGAGCTCGGCCGGGGCGAGGAGGAGGAGGGAGAGGCCGGAGGAGGGCGCGCCACGGCGAGACGGGAGATTTGCATGGCGGGGCCGGTGGTGGCGGAGACGGCGACGACGCCGGCCGGGCGAGGGCGGCGGCGGGCCGGGGCGGCAGGGCGGCGAGCAGGCGGAGCGCCTGGGCGGAGGGAGCGGCCTCGGGCGCCTCATGAAGAAGCGGCGGCGCGACCGGCCGGGAGGGGCCTGCTGGGCTGGGGCGGGCGGCAGGCAAGGCGGGGGCGGCGGGCCACGTGGCGCGACGCCAGTGGCTGGGCGGCGGGCGGCTTCGTCCGCGGCGGGGACGATTTTTTAGGGTTACGGAGGTAGAAGACCCGGATTTGGAATGGGGTTGCTTAAATAGGCATAGAGGGAGCTAGGAGAGTCCAAATGAGGTGTAGTTTTACCACACGATCGTGATCGAATGACGGAGAGCATGGAGGTGACTTAGATGGGTTATTGGGCTGTTTTGAAGGGTGTTGGGCTGCAACTTAAAAGAGGCCTTTGCGAGAGTGCGGTTAACCGCTGAGTACCAAACGAGCTCCAAATGACCCGAACTTGACCGGTGGTCTACCGGTGGTATACCAAGGCCACTTGACAAACCTCGGTCCATTCCGAGAAGGTTTAGTACCGCCACGGAAAACGTAATGAGGGCCGCCGGGAGATAGGAGTGCCGATTGCAAAACGGACAACGGGAAAATGCTCGAATCATGAGACTAACACGTATGCAAATGCGATGCACATGATGACATGATAAAATGCAAGACATGGACAAAATGCAAAAGAAGAAAACCCAACCACGGAGGGAATATCATATCACAATGCCGAAATGGCAAGAGTTGGAGATACAAATATGGAAAGTTACGTCCGGGGTGTTACAACACTCCACCACTACAAGAGGATGTCGTCCCGAGATCTAGGACCGAAAGAACTCCGGATATTCAGAACGGAGGTGATCCTCGGCGCCCGTGTGGCTTCTCGGTCGGAATGGTGTGACCACTTCACTTTCAGGAATTTGATTGACTTGTTGCGAGTCTTGCGCTCGGTTTCTTCAAGAATAGCAACGGGTGCTCATGATAAGAGAGATCTTCTTGAACGCCAATTTCTTCAAGTCGATAGTGCGCTCAGAGTCTTGAAGCACTTATGAAGCTGTGACACGTGGAACACATCGCACGCTTGCGGTTGGACGGAGCTCGTTGATAGGTGAGATCGCATCTTTGCCAATGATCTTGAAAGGGCCCACGATCTAGGAGCAAGCTTCCCTTTGATACCGGGTTTACGAGTGCCTTTCATTGAGAGACGCGAGGTAGACATGGTCTCCGATTTCAAAAGCCACATCACGGTGCTTATCATAATAATAGTTCTTCCGGGCGCGATCGCGCTTTGAGATTCTCACGAATGACTTTGCACATTTCTTCGCTTCGTGATCAAGTCATTGCCAAGAAGTTGGCGCTCACCTGTCTCGCACCAATTGAGAGGAGTACGACACTTTCTCGCCATAGAGAATTTCGAATGGGGCCTTGCCCGAACTCGCTTCGAAGCTGTTGTTGTAGGAGAACTCGGCATATGGAAGACAATCTTCCCAATTCATACCGAAAGAAATGACACAAGCCCTGAGCATATCTTCAAGGATTTGATTAACTCGCTCAACTTGGCCACTTGTTTGAGGATGGAAAGCTGTGCTGAAACGAATGTTGGTGCCCATGGCCTTCTGAAAAGAATCCCAAAACTTGGAGGTAAAGATGCTGCCACGGTCTGAAGAGATCACTTGTGGAATGCCGTGCAAGGAGACAATCCTGGAGGTGTATAGCTCTGCCAACTGAGTGTTGGGGAACGTAGCAGAAATTCAAAATTTTCCTACGTATCACCAAGATCTATCTATGGAGAAACCAGCAACGAGGGGAAGGAGAGTGCATCTACATACCCTTGTAGACCGCTAAGCGGAAGCGTTCATGAGAACGGGGTTGAAGGAGTCGTACTCGTCGTGATCCAAATCACCGGAGATCCTAGTGCGAACGGACGGCACCTCCGCGCTCAACACACGACAGCCCGGTGACGCCTCCCATGCCTTGATCCAGCAAGGAGAGAGGGAGAGGTTGAGGAAGACTCCATCCAGCAGCAGCACAACGGCGTGGTGGTGATGGAGGGCGTGGCATCCCAGCAGGCTTCGCCAAGCACCAAGGGAGAGGAGGAGGAGGAGAGGCGGGGCTGCACCAAGAGGAAAAGTTCTCATGTCTATGGCAGCCCCAAACCTCAACTATATATAGGGGAAGGGGCTGCGCCCCTTTAGGGGTTCCCCACCCCAAGGGGTGCGGCCAGCCCTAGATCCCATCTAGGGGCGGCCAAGGGGGAGGAGCCTCCCAAGTCAAGTGGAGGCCTCCCCTTTAGGGTTTTACCCTTCCCATGCGCATGGGCCTTGGGGGCTGGTGCCCCTGGCCCATTAAGGCTAGGGCGCCCCTACAGCCCATGCTACTGTATTGGACGTGGTGGAACAATTTCCGACCTCCGGACCCCTCCGAATCCTCCGAACCTTCTCGAAGCTTCCCGCACAATACCGAAAAACCCGAACTTTTTCCTAACCCAACAACAACTTTCCATATATAAATCTTTACCTCCGGACCATTCCAGAACTACTCGTGACGTCCGGGATCTCATCCGGACTCCAACAACATTCGTAACCACATACAAACTTCCTTTATAACCCTAGCGCCATCGAACCTTATGTGTAGACCCTACGGGTTCGGGAGACATGTAGACATGACCGAGACGTTCTCCGGTCAATAACCAATAGAGGGATCTGGATACCCATATTGGCTCCCACATGTTCCACGATGATCTCATCGGATGAACCACGATGTCAAGGACTCAATTGATCCCGTATACAATTCCCTTTGTCTAGCGGCATTGTACTTGCCCGAGATTCGATCGTCGGTATACCGATACCTTGTTCAATCTCGTTACGCAATTCTCTTTACTCGTTCCGTAACACATCATCCCGTGATCAACCCCTTGGTCACATTGTGCACATTATGATGATGTCCTACCGAGTGGGCCCAGAGATACCTCTCCGTTTACACGGAGTGACAAATCCCAGCCTCGATTCGTGCCAACCCAATGACACTTTCGGAGATACCTGTAGTGCACCTTTATAGTCACCCGATTACGTTGTGACGTTTGGTACACCCAAAGCATTCCTACGGTATCCGGAGTTGCACAATCTCATGGTCTAAGGAAAGATACTTGACATTAGAAAAGCTTTAGCATACTAACTACACGATCTTTGTGCTAGGCTTAGGATTGGGTCTTGTCCATCACATCATTCTCCAAATGATGTGATCCGTTATCAACGACATCCAATGTCCATGGTCGGAAACCGTAACCATCTGTTGATTAACGAGCTAGTCAACTAGAGGCTTACTAGGGACATGGTGTTGTCCATGTATCCACACATGTATCTGAGTTTCCTATCAATACAATTATAGCATGGATAATAAACGATTATCATGAACAAGGAAATATAATAATAACCAATTTATTATTGCCTCTAGGGCATATTTCCAACAATCTCCCACTTGCACTAGAGTCAATAATCTAGTTCACATCGCTATGTGATCAACACTCATAGGTCACATCTCCATGTGACCAACATCCAAGAGTTTACTAGTGTCACTAAACTAGTTCACATCATCATGTGATTAAGACTCAATGAGTTACGGGTTTGATCATGTTTTGCTTGTGAGAGAGGTTTTAGTCAACGGTGCGCAACATTCAGATCCGTATGTACTTCGCAAATCTCTATGTCATATTGTAAATCTGCTTCCACGCTCCACTTGGAGCTATTCCAAATGGTTGCTCCACTATACGATCCGGTTTGCTACTCGAGTCACTCGGATAGGTGTTAAAGCTTGCATCGACGTAACCCTTTACGCCGAACTCTTTATCACCTCCATAATCGAGAAACATGTCCTTATTTACTCCAAGGACAATTTTGATCGCTGTCCAATGATCCATTCTGGATCACTCTTGTACCCGTGCGGACTCATGGCAAGGCACACTTCAAAGGCGGTACACAAAGATAGCATACCATGAGCCTATGTCGGAAGCATAGGGACGACCTTCGTCCTTTCTCTCTCTTCTACCATGGTCGAGCTTTAACTCTTAACTTCATACCTTACAACTCAGGCAAGAACTCCTTCTTTGGTCGATCCATCTTGAACACCTTCAAGATCATGTCAAGGTATGTGCTCATTTGAAAGTACCATTTAGCGTTTTTATCTATCCTCATAGATCTTGATGCTCAATGTTCAAGCAGCTTAATTCAGGTTTTCTATTAAAACACTTTTCAAATAACCCTATATGCTTTCCAGAAATTCTACATCATTTCCAATCAACAATATATCATTCACATATACTTATCGAAATTTATAGTGCTCCCACTCACTTCTTTGGAAATACAAGTTTCTCACAAACTTTGTATAAACCCAAAATCTTTGATCATCTCATCAAAGCGCATATTCCAACTCCGAGATGCTTACTCCAGTCCTTAGAAGGATTGCTGGAGCTTTGCATACTTGTTAGCATCTTCAGATTGACAAAACCTTACGGTTGTATCACATACAACCTTTCCTCAAGTATAACATCGAGGAAACAATGTTTTGACATCCTATCGCAAGATTTCATCAATCATGCAGAATTGCTAATCCAATTCCAACAGACTCTTAGCATCGCCACGAGTGATAAAGCCTCACCGTAGTCAACTCCTTGAACTTGTCGAAAACATCTTTAACGACAAGTCGAGCTTTCTTAATGGTGATACTTACCATCATTGTGTATCTTCCTTTAAAATCCATCTTTACCCAACGCCCCACGACCATCAAGTATTTCTTCCAAAGTCATGGATCCTCTCTCGGATGTTATGGCCTTGAGCCATTCGTTGGAATCCGGGCCCACCATCGCTTCTTCATAGCTCGAGGTTCATTGTTGTCTAGCAACATGACCTTCAAGACAGGATTACTGTACCACTCAAGTAGTACGCATCCTTGTCACCCCACGAGGTACGGTAGTGACTTGATCCAAAACTTCATGATCACTATCATAAGCTTCTACTTCAATTGGTGTAGGCGCCACAGAACAACTTCCCGTGCCTGCTACACACTTGTTGAAGTGACGGTTCAATAACCTCATCAAGTCTCCACCATCCTCCCACTCAATTCTTTCAAGAGAAACTTTTCCTCGGGAAAGGACCTAATTCTAGAAACAATCATTTTTGCTTCCGGAACTGAGACTGGAGGTATACCCAACTGTTTTGGGTGTCCTATGAATATGCATTTTATCCGCTTTGGGTTCGAGCTTATCAACCTGAAACTTTTTCACATAAGCGTCGCAGCCCAAACTTTTAAGAAACGACAATTTAGGTTTCTCCAAACCATAGTTCAAACGGTGTCGTCTCAACGGAATTACGTTATGCCCTATTAAAGTGAGTGCGGTTGTCTCTAATGCCTAACCCATGAACGATAGTGGTAATTCGATAAGAGACATCATGGTACGCATCATATCCAATAGGGTGCAACTATGATGTTTGGACACACCATCACACTATGGTGTTCCAGCGGTATTTATTGTGAAACAATTTCCACAATGTCTTAATTATGCCAAAGCTCAGAACTCAGATACTCATCTCTATGATCATATCATAGACATTTTATCCTCTTGTCACGATGATCTTCAACTTCACTCTGAAATTACTTGAACCATTCAATAATTCAGACTTGTGTTTCATCAAGTAAATACACTCAAGATCTACTCAAATCATCCGTGAAGTAAGAACATAACGATATTCATCTTTGATGCCTCAAAGACTCATTGGACTGCACACATCAAAATGTGTTACTTCCAACAAGTTTCTATCTTGTTCCATCTTATCAAACCGAGGCTTTTCACTCATTTTGCCCATGTGGTATGATTTTCATATCTCAAGTGATTCAAAATCAAGTGAGTCCAAACGATCCATCGCATGGAGTTTCATCATGCGATATACCAATAGACATGGTTCGCATGTCTCAAACTTTTCAAAACGAGTGAGTCCAAAGATCCATCAACATGGAGCTTCTTCATGAGTTTTATACCAATATGACTTACATGGCGGTGCCACAAGTAAGTGGTACTATCATTACTATCTTATATCTTTTGGCATGAAAATGTGTATCACTACGATCGAGATTCAATAAACCATTCCTTTAGGTGCAAGACCATTGAAGGTATTATTCAAATAAATAGAGTAACCATTATTCTCCTTAAATGAACAATCAGATTGCGATAGACATAATCCAATCATGTCTATGCTCAACATAAACACCAAATGACAATTATTCGGTTTAATACTAATCTTGATGGTAGAGGGAGCGTGCGATGTTTGATCACATCAAACTTGGAAACACTTCCAACACATATCGTCACTCACCTTTAGCTAGTCTCCGTTTCTTCCGTAGCCTTTTATTTCGAGTTACTAACACTTAGCAACCGAACCGTATCTAATACCCTGGTGCTACTAGGAGTACTAGTAAAGTACACAATAACTTAATGTATATACAATATACTTCTATCGACCTTGCCAGCCTTCTCATCTACCAAGTATCTAGGGTAATTCTGCCCGATGGCTGTTCCCTTATTACGAAGCACTTAGTCTCGGTTTGGGTTCAACCTTGGGTTTCTTCATTAGAGCAGCAGCTGATTTGTTGTTTCATGAAGTATCCCTTCTTGCCCTTGCCCTTCTTGAAACTAGTGGTTTCACCAACCATCAACAATTGATGCTCCTTCTTGATTCCTACTTTCATGTGTCAAACATCGCGAATATCTCAAGGATCATCATATTTATCCCTGATTTGTTATAGTACATCACGAAGCTCTAGCAGCTTGGTGGCAATGACTTTAGAGAAACATCACTATCTCGGAAGATCAACTCCCACTTGATTCAAGTGATTGTTGCACTCGGACAATCTGAGCACAAGCTCAACGATTGAGCTTTTCTCCTTAGTTTGTAGGCTAAGAAAATCGTCGGAGGTCTTATACCTCTTGACGTGGCACGAGCCTGAAATCCCAATTTCAGCCCTCAAACATCTCATATGTTCCGTGACGCTTCAAAACGCCTTTGGTGCCTCAACTCAACCGCTTAACCGAACTATCACGTAGTTATCAAAACGTATGTCCGATGTTCGCAACATCCACAGGGCGATGTTTGGGGTTCAGCACATCGAGCGGTGCATTAAGGACATAAGCTTTTTCTGTCCGCATAATCGCCATCGTCAACTTTCAACTATATTTTCTCTAGGAACATATCTAAACAGTGGAACTAAAGCGCGAGCTTACGACATAATTTGCAAAGATTTTTTGACTATGTTCAGGATAATTAAGTTCATCTCACGAACTCCCACTCAGATAGACATCCCTCTAGTCATCTAAGTGATTACATGATCCGAGTCAACTAGGCCGTGTCCGATCATCACGTGAGATGGACTAGTCATCATCGGTGAACATCTTCATGTTGATCGTATCCTCCATACGACTCATGCTCGACCTTTCGGTCTCTTGTGTTCCGAGGCCATGTCCGTACATGCTAGGCTCGCAAGTTAACCTAAGTGTTTCAAGCGTGTGTAAATCTGGCTTACACCCGTTGTATGTGAACGTAAGAATCTATCACACCCGATCATCACGTGGTGCTTCAAACGCATTTAACTTTCGCAACGGTGCACAGTTAGGGGAACACTTTCTTGAAATTTTATGAGGGATCATCTTATTTACTACCGTCGTACTAAGCAAATAAGATGCATAAACATGATAAACAACACATGCAATCAAATAGTGACATGATATGGCCAATATCATTTTGCTCCTTTGATCTCCATCTACGGGCTCCACGATCATCATCGTCACCGCATGACACCATGATCTCCATCATCATGATCTCCATCATCGTGTTCCATGAAGTTGTCTCGCCAACTTATTACTTCTACTACTATGGCTACCGTTAGCAATAAAGTAAAGTAATTACATGGCGTTGTTCAATGACACGCAGGTCATACAATAAATAAAGACAACTCCTATATTCTCCGCCGGTTGTCATACTCATCGACATGCAAGTCGTGATTCCTATTACAAGAACATGATCAATCTCATACATCACATATCATTCATCACATTCTTCTTGGCCATATCACATCACATAGCATACCCCGCAAAAACAAGTTAGACGCCTCTAATTGTTGTTTGCATGTTTTACGTGGCTGCTATGGGTTCTAGCAAGAACGTTTCTTACCTACGCAAAACCACAACGTGATATGCCAATTGCTATTTACCCTTCATAAGGACCCTTTTCATCGAATCCGCTCCGACTAAAGTGGGAGAGATCGGCACCGCTAGCCACCTTATGCACCAAGTGCATGTCGGTTGGTGGAACTCGCCTCACGAAGTGTACGTGTAAGGTCGGTCCGGCCGCTTCATCCCACAATACCGTCAAACTAGATTGGACTAGTAACGGTAAGCATATTGAACAAAATCAACGCCCACAACTACTTTGTGTTCTACTCGTGCAAAGAATCTACGCAATAGACCTAGCTCATGATGCCATTGTTGGGGAACGCAGTAAATTCAAAATTTTCCCACGATCACCAAGATCTATCTATGGAGAAACCAGCAACGAGGGAAGGAGAGTGCATCTACATACCCTTGTAGATCGCTAAGCGGAAGCGCTCATGAGAACGGGGTTGAAGGAGTCGATTGTCGTTATCCAAATCACCGGAGATCCTAGTGCCGAACGGACGGCACCTCCGCGTTCAACACACGTACAGCCCGGTGACGTCTCCCATGCCTTGATCCAGCAAGGAGAGAGGGAGAGGTTGAGGAAGACTCCATCCAGCAGCAGCACAACGGCGTGGTGGTGATGGAGGAGCGTGGCAATCCTGCAGGGCTTCGCCAAGCACCAAGGGAGAGGAGGAGGAGGAGAGGCACGGCTGCACCAAGAGGAGAAGTTCTCATGTCTATGGCAGCCCCAAACCTCAACTATATATAGGGGGAAGGGGGGGCTGCGCCCCCTTTAGGGTTTCCCCACCCCAAGGGGTGCGGCCAGCCCTAGATCCCATCTAGGGGGGGCGGCCAAGGGGGGAGGAGTGCCTCCCAAGTCAAGTGGAGGCCTCCCCCTTTAGGGTTTTACCCTTCCCATGCAAGATGGGCCTTGGGGGCTGGTGCCCCTGGGCCATTAAGGCTAGGGCGCCCCCCACAGCCCATGCTACTGTATTGGACGTGGTGGAACAATTTCCGGACCTCCGGACCCCTCCGAATCCTCCGAACCTTCCGAAGCTTCCTGTACAATATCGAAAAACCTGAACTTTTCCTAACCCAACAACAACTTTCCATATATAAATCTTTACCTCCGGACCATTCCGAACTCCTCATGACGTCCGGGATCTCATCCGGACTCAACAACATTCGGTAACCACATACAAACTTCCTTTATAACCCTAGCGCCATCGAACCTTATGTGTAGACCCTACGGGTTCGGAGACATGTAGACATGACCGAGACGCGTTCTCCCGTCAATAACCAATAGAGGATCTGGATACCCATATTGGCTCCTACATGTTCCACGATGATCTCATCGGATGAACCACGATGTCAAGGACTCAATTGATCCCGTATACAATTCCCTTTGTCTAGCGGCATTGTACTTGCCCGAGATTCGATCGTAGGTATACCGATACCTTGTTCAATCTCGTTATCGCAAGTCTCTTTACTCGTTCCGAACACATCATCCCGTGATCAACCCCTTGGTCACATTGTGCACATTATGATGATGTCCTACCGAGTGGGCCCAGAGATACCTCTCCGCTTACACGGAGTGACAAATCCCATCTCGATTCGTGCCAACCCAATGACACTTTCGGAGATACCGTAGTGCACCTTTATAGTCACCCAGATTACGTTGCCAGGACGTTTGGTACACCCAAAGCATTCCTACGGTATCCGGAGTTGCACAATCTCATGGTCTAAGGAAAAGATACTTGACATTAGAAAAGCTTTAGCATACGAACTACACGATCTTTGTGCTAGGCTTAGGATTGGGTCTTGTCCATCACATCATTCTCCAAATGATGTGATCCCGTTATCAACAACATCCAATGTCCATGGTCAGGAAACCGTAACCATCTGTTGATTAACGAGCTAGTCAACTAGAGGCTTAGTAGGGACATGGTGTTGTCCATGTATCCACACATGTATCTGAGTTTCCTATCAATACAATTATAGCATGGATAATAAACGATTATCATGAACAAGGAAATATAATAATAACCAATTTATTATTGCCTCTAGGGAATATTTCCAACACTGAGCTGCTGTGATAGATTCTTTGATTGGAAGAAAATGAGCCACTTTTGTAAGCTTGTCAATGACAACGAAGATAGCATCATTTCCACGCTTGGACTTTGGAAATCCAGTCATGAAGTCCATTTCGATATGATCAAACTTCCATTCTGGAATAGCAAGAGGTTGGAGGAGACCAGTTGGTCGTTGGTGTTCTGCTTTCACTCTTCTGCAGGCATCACATTCATTCACGAATTGAGCAATTTCTCGCTTCATTCGCGTCCACCAATATGACTGCTTGAGGTCATGGTACATCTTCGTATTTCCGGGATGAATGGATAGAAGCGAACCAGCGCCTCGCTCATTATGACTTTTCTCAGATCACCCTTAGGAACCACAATCCGTCCTCAAGAAAAGAGTATCTTTGTCATCAACGTGGAAGCACTTGTACTTGAAATGCCCTTGTCAATACCACGCTTCACCTTTTTCACCATGGTATCCGAAGTTGAGCCTCACGAATCTGATCTTCCAAAGTAGGAGAGACTATGAGGTTGGCAAGAAAGCCTTGAGGAACAACTTGAAGATTCAGCTATGGAAAGCTTCACGAGATCCATTTGGAAGGGCTTGAGGATTAGGCATTGCAGAAGCCTTCCTGCTCAAAGCATCTGCAATGACATTGGCCTTGCCGGAGTATATTCAATACTTGGGTTGTACTCTTGAATCATTTCGACCCATCGAGTCTGCTTCGAGGTTGAGGTTGGGTTGAGTGAAGATATACTTGAGACTCTTGTGATCGGTGAAAATGTCCACTTTCCTTCCCAACAAGAGATGTCTCCATGTTATCAATGCATGGACAATCGCCGCCAACTCAAGATCGTGAGTGGGGTAGTTCTTTTCGTTGGGCTTCAACCGTGAGAGGTATAGGCCACAACTCTCTTCTCTTGCATTAACACAAGACCGAGACCTTGAAGAGAAGCATCACGAGAAAATTTCAATGGCTTGGATTCATCAGAGGAGTCAAAACAGAGCTGTGACGAGTTTCTCTTTTAGAGTATTGAAAGAAACATCACACTCGGGAGACCGTACATACTTCACATGCTTCGAGGAGGTTGGAAAGAGGCTTTGCAATCTTGGAGAAATTCTCAACGAATCTTCGCAATAGCTTGCAAGACCAAGAAAATCATGAGCTGCTTGACATTCCGAGGAGGTTCCCAATTCACAATTGCGTACACCTTCTCGGGATTAATAAATGATGCCCTTGGCAGAGATGATATGACCAAGATAAAGCACTTCATCAAGCCAAAATTCACATTTGGAAAACTTCAGATAGAATTGATGCTCTCGAGCTTGTCTAGCACCAATCGCAAATGTTTGGCATGATCCTTCTTATTCTTGGAGAAGACCAAAATATCATCAAGATAGACCAAGACGAATTCATTGGTGTAGGGGTTGAAGATGAAATTCATCATCCGAGAGAATGTTGGAGGAGCATTGACGAGGCCGAAAGACATGACAATATATTCATAAGAACCAAAACTTGTTCAATATCGCCTTGGGAATATCTTGTTCACGAATGCGAACTGATGATAACCCATCTGAAGGTCAAGCTTGGAGAACACTTTAGCACCTTTGAGTTGCTCGAAAAGCTCATTGATGTTGGGAAGTGGATACTTGTTCTTGATTGTCTTCTTATTCAATGGACGGTAATCGACGCAAAGTCGGTCCGCGCCATCCTTCTTCTCGGACAAAAGAACACCACAACCCCAAGGAGATGAACTCGTCCGATCAAACCCAGACGCTCTTGTTCATCGAGCTGCTTCTTCAATTCCTTCAGCTCATCAGGTCCAAGCTTGTATGGACGCTTGCAACGGGTTCATGCCGTGCTCAAGATCGATAACGAACTCAATCGGCCGATGAGGAGGCATACCCGAAGCTCTTCCGAAAGACATCTTGGTACTCACAAACGATCGAATCGAGAGATAGCATCCAATTCGCCCTTCTCATTGAGAGAAAACAACCAAATGGTTTCATCACGAGCGGCATAGATGATCACATCATTAGAAGAGTGAGTCAATTGAATTTCCAGCAGCACAATCAAGCTGAGCTTTTGCCGATAAAGCCACCCATCCCGAGAATAAGATCAATATCCGAGTCACCAAGGACAATTGGTTTAGCCAGAAATCTATAATCGCCCATCTTGATAGAAACATCCGAACCATGTAGCTTATGCTCATGCATTTACCCGAGAGACAACTGCTAATGGTCTAGGCAAATCTTGGAAAGACAACTCATGCTTAGATGCAAATGGTTTAGAGATGAAACTAAGCGATGCACCAGTGTCAAAAAGAACTTTTGCAGGAATATCATTAACTGAGAGATTACCCATTATCACATCATAAGATTCCTCCGCTTGACATGCATTCATCATATTGACCTTTGCAAACTTGGGATTATGCTTAACCACTGCATTGCTGGAAGATTTCACAGGAGGAGGAGGCGGAAGGCGCCTCTGGTTGAAGCACTTGTTCGTGATAGTGACCTTCTCACGACACTTGTTGCAAGTCACCTCGAGAGCGGACGGTGGTAAGGAGCACTTGACCTTGGAGCTTGAGAATTAGACTTGTTCTCGATAGCCTGGTTGGGTGGGTGGGAAGATCCACGCCACTGAGTTCTTCTGCCGATAAGGCCGACGGAACGGAGGAGGAGGAAGGTAGAACTTCACGCTTAGCTGCCACTTGAGAGGAAGAAGAAGACTGAACTGCATCCCCTGATTCTCTTCTTAGAAGCCTCACATTTGAGCTGGGCAGCTTCTTGCTTGATGCCATGTTGTAGAATTCATCATACTTTTCTCGCTCAAAAGCACAAGAGCTAATTGCGATCTTCTCTCGCACCACCTCTGAATTGATAGATCATACTCTTTTCATCGTGCACGCCTTGCTTAGCAAAGCGAGCGAAGTTTCGAACTGGATATTGTATTGATACACGACATGTTGCCTTGCTTGAGATTGCGGAACTCCTCACGCTTGCTCTCAACAACACTTTTCGAATGTGGTGAGCTCAAATCTCGGCGGAACTCATCCTGTAATGACACGACCTCCTCTCGAATCTTTGTATTCTGGTACCACTCAGCAGCTTGGTCCTTGAGTTGAAACGATGCAAACTTGACAAAGTCCTCGTGTCGACATTGCTACAATCAAAATGCTTGCAGATGTCCACAAGCCAATCGTCGGCGTCTGTAGCCTCGGCTACGTAAACCGAAAGACTTCGCTGATTAGCGAGGAACCGACTGAGAGTAGCAAAGTGCGGCTGGTTGTTGCCTTGACCTTGATTTCCTTGACTGCCTTGCCCTTGAGTACTTTCTTGCAAGAGCTGCAAAATCATCTGAGCATTGGCATTGGTGGCTGCCATGATAGCTTGCCAGGCCTCCGGAGGCGGAGGTGGAGGTGGAGGGTTCGACTGACTCCCATCATCACGATCCGGATTCAGACACGTTGGCGGAGCCATCCTGAAGAGGGTGACATCCGTTAGCACTTGATAGACAAATAGTCAAGTTGAATCAACGGATAGAAATTGCAACATATAGTCTTCACAATAAACATTCGAACGAGAATGAACGAATGAATTCCAAAGTCAATCATCACACATCCATTAAGGTGAGAAGCCACTTAGATAAAGGTATGAAATCACCATCTGCCTCTGAAACAACTCGAATATCACAACTGAAAACAAAACAAAAGATTGGCTTCTCGAATAAGCCGGAACAAACACATGATAGAGATTTTACCAAAGTGTTGTGGTGGGGCCCACACGGCACGACGTACAGCGGACGTCACGAATGACAAACAAGACGCCCCGAATCAGCATAGCCAAGGATTCTTTAAGACGCTCGCGACCATCAGAATCGACCGTGGATGGGCGGACCACTAGACGTTGAACCCCAATCTCAAATCATACATCCGTCGGAAAGATATCCCGTAAGCTACTAGAATTCCCACCTATAAACTCCCAAACTTTCGGTTATGCAATCTGGTGTTGGGGATACAGGGACACAAAATATATCACCCAAACTAACAATACCTAGATCCATTGTATCCATCCGTCAACACATAACCAAGAAATCCTCGAAATCGTGTACCTCGACCTTTGAAAAACATCCGTTATACAAGTCATGGCAATACTCCCGAGCTCGCCTCAAAGATCGGGTTATCGGGTTATCTCACCAACAAGCGCACAAAAGAGATTTCGATGTCGGTAAAACTCAGGTATTCCGAATCGCAACGATAAAATTGTGACGACAACACCTCGGAGCTCAACTCCCCGGACACCGCCACAACCCCTAAATGTCGAGGCACCAAGAACAATGTTCTCGTCACAAAACCATCGAACGATCCCAAGATACCAGCGTGATCCTAAATTTTTTTTAGTGAAATTTGAGGAGAGGAGAGTCAAAACTCTACGCCAGATACCTCACCAGAGCGATTTAAGGACCGGGAGTAAAAAGAATCCTACTCCGATATATATAATCCTAAGACTCAAAACATTTTCCATTCTAGACTCAACAACGCCAAACAAACAATCAAGTAGGGGGCTCCTAAGTCGGGAAGGCTCGATTACCAACTTGTAGCGCCCTCGATGCGGCTATATCTCCCGTGTCGAGGCACGACTTAGAGGCATAACCGCATTGAAAGCAATGTCGCAAGTGAGGTAATCTTCACACAACCCATGTAATACATAAGGAAAGAGATACATAGTTGGCTTACAATGCCACTTCACACAATACATAAATAAACATCCATCATTGAGTACACTCAAGGTCCGACTACGGAACCAAAATAAAAGAAGATACCCCAAATGCTACACAGATCCCCGATCGTCCCAACTGGGCACCACTCTCGATCATCAGGAAAAGACACATAGTAACGACCACGTTCCTCGTCGAACTCCCACTTGAGCTCGGTTGCGCCACCCTGACCGCATCGCCGGCACTGCAACTGTTTTGGTAGAATCTGTGAGTCACGGGACTCAGCAATCTCACACCCGCGAGATCAAGACTATTTAAGCTTATAGGAAGGACAGAGTTGTAAGGTGGAGCTGCTGCAAGTTTACTAGCATATATGGTGGCTACATTCGCAAAAGAGAGCGAGAAGAGAAGCAAGGCACGGACGTGAAGCTAGTAGCGATCAAGAAGTGATCCCTGAACTACTTACGCCAAACATAACTCCAACACCGTGTTCACTTCCGGACTCACGAGAAGAGACCATCACGGTTACACACGCGTTGATGTGTATTTTATTTGAGGTCAACTTCGGTTTTCTACAACCGACATTAACAAATTCCCATCTGCCTCATAACCGCGGCACGGCTTTCAAAGATAATACCTGCAGGGTGTCCCAACTTAGCCCATTATAAGCTCTCACGGTCAACGAAGGATATTCCTTCTACCGAAGACCCGATCAATCTCGAATCCCGGACTACAAGACATTTCGACAAAGAATAAAACAAGACCAGCAAAGCCGCCCGAATGTGCCGACAAATCCCGATAGGAGCTGCACATATCTCGTTCTCGTGGCACACCGGATTGTCCAAACTTCCGATAGGCCATCTCGAGTTGCCCCGATGGCCACCGGCGGTCGACGGGTTTGGACCAAGACTCGAGAGGAGAACTGGCCCGGGGTTAAAATAAAGATGACCCTCGGGCTCGCGAAACCCGGGGAAAAGGCTTAGGTGGCAAATGGTAAAACCAAAGTTGGGCCTTGCTGGACGAGTCTTATTCAAAGCGAAATGTCAAGGGGTCCCATAAATCACCCAACCGTAAGGAACGCGAAATCAAGGAACATAACACCGTATGACGGAAACTAGGGTGGCAAGAGGAACAAAACACTGCATAAGGCCGAGCCTTCCACCCTTTACCAAGTATATAGATGCATTAATTATAGCAGATAAATATTGTGATATCCCCAACAAGTAAACATGTTCCAAAAAGGAACAACATCTCCATGTTCCAACAAGGAACAAACTTCACTTCACCGCAACTAGCAACGCTATAAGAGGGCTGAGCAAAGCGGTAACATAGCCAATCAACGGTTTGCTAGGAAAGGATGGTTAGGGCTGACATGGCAATATGGGTGGCATGATATAGCAAGTGGTAGGCATCGTAGCATAGGCATAGCAAAAGAGCGAGCAACTAGCATAGCAAAGATAGAAGTGATTTCGAGGGTATGGTCATCTTGCTCGCAATGTTCTCGAGTTGTCGAAAGCTTGATCCTCGTAAGCGTTCTCAACAGGATCCTCGCTCACGCACTCGCCTCCGGCTCTACCCAAAGCAAGAACACAAACAAAGGAACCACAATAAATCACGGTGCAATGCACAAGCAACATGATGCAAAACATGGCATGATATGCGAGATGTGATATGCAATGCGTATGCGCGCTCCGGAAGGAAAATGATGAACCAGGCATCAACTTGGCAAACCAAGTATGCCACTGGAAAGATGAGATGATTTCGGTTGAAATCGATATAAAGATCACCGGAATCGGATGCACGGTTTGCAAATGACAAGCAAAACAAGAATGGCACAAATCTGCCATTAACAGCATGATGCCACTTAGCAAGCAACAAGAAATTAAGCTACTGCACCCAAACGTACCAACAAAGTATATGGCAGTGATCTACTCAAGATGCTTGACAAAATATGAACACTGAGCTACGGCTAAATCACATCATAACAGGTTCAAACAAGCATGGCAAAAGTGCACAAAATATCAGGCTGGACATGGCAAAAACAGCATCAGGTAGCAATGTTCAGAGCAGCAAAACTACATGCTACAGGACCTTATAATAGCAAAACATGGAATGGCATGAATCTACTCAAAGCATAGAACAAAAGTCTCTTACTGACCATAAGCCAAAAAGGATCAGAAAATATAGTAACACCCATGTCAATATCGCAAGTTTCGTTAACAGATTCAGCAACATGGCATGTCAAAACTGATAACAAGTAGGCATGTTTAAGAGCTCGATGCACTCACTACAGAGCCTTTCATGATAAACTAAGCATACATACATTAAGAAGACATGGCATAGAAGACATACATGGCAAGAACAACATCATAGCATACATGGATCAACCACAAAAACCTTGGCAAAATTGAATAACATGTAAACAATCTGCCAGGAAACATTTGATAGCAAAAGTAGAGCTCGATTGACTCAAGCTATGGCACTCCATAATTGCAAACAAAGGCATGGATGGATAGAGCATAACCATATGTTCAAAACATCCTTACTGAAGTATCTCAAAATATGCATGGATCTCTCGGTAGCATCAAGTTAACATGGCATCAAAATATCAGCTAAACAGGGCTGAAAACAGCAACATCAAGACACCTAGTTTGCATGCTTGTGCTAGTCACCACATAGATCACAAAAATACATGGAATACACCCCTGGAAAGATGGCATGGAATATTAGAAAACACATGTAGGATTCAAATTCATAGGGTGCACACATCAATCATAGCAAAAATAACAAAAGTGCAAGTTCTGTTAAGAAACAGAAACTAACATCACATAGCCCTCTTCTAACAGCATTTCGGGCAT
Organism: Aegilops longissima; assembly: GCA_021605205.1. Taxonomy (NCBI): domain Eukaryota; kingdom Viridiplantae; phylum Streptophyta; class Magnoliopsida; order Poales; family Poaceae; genus Aegilops; species Aegilops longissima. The sequence continues at coordinate 551,920,184 of CM038677.1, read as the reverse complement.
CAAGATGAGCTCAAATGAAAATGATGCAATGAGATGAAATGATCTACCCTTCGAGGCGAACATTTTGACATATTATACGCACGAAACGGAGCTACAGATGCAAAGATATGATGCGTTGAAAATGCCACAAAATATCACCGGATCTAAAAACTTAGATGAAATAGAGGGGGGGAGAAAGTCAACCGAACGGGTCCGATCCAGATCCGGCCGGTTTCGAGGTCGGGCGGCGGCGCTGAGCGGCTATCACGGAGCTCGCCGGGCGAGGAGGAAGAGGAGAGGTCGGAGGAGGGCGCGGCGTCGGAGACGAGATGGCACAATGGCATGCGCATGCATGATGGTGGCGGAGACGGCGGCGGGCTGGCGGTGCGGGCGGCGGGGGGGCGGCCGGGCGGCGAGGGGGCGGAGCGCCTGGGCGCTGGCGGGAGCGGGCTCGGCGCTCCGGGCGAAGGGCGGCGGCGACCGGGCCGGAGGCTCGCTGGCTCGGGCGGCGGGCGGCGAGGAGGCGGGCGGGGCACGGGCGCGACGCCAGTGGCTGCGGGCGGCGGCGGCTTCGTCCGGGCGGGCGGACGTGAAACCGGCGGCGGCGGACGTGTCGGGGCGCGACGATTTTTTAGGGTTACGGAGGTAGAAGACCCGGATTTGGAATGGGGGTTGCTTAAATAGGCATAGAGGGAGCTAGGAGAGTCCAAATGAGGTGTAGTTTTCGCCCACACGATCGTGATCGAACGACGGAGAGCATGGAGGTGACTTAGATGGGTTATTGGGCTGTTTTGAAGGGGTGTTGGGCTGCAACTTAAAAGAGGCCTTTGCGAGAGTGCGGTTAACCGTTGAGTACCAAACGAGCTCCAAATGACCGAAACTTGACCGGTGGTCTACCGGTGGTATACCAAGGCCACTTGACAAACCTCGGTCCATTCCGAGAAGGTTTAGTACCCGCCACGGAAAAACGTAAAAGGGCCGCCGGGGAGATAGGAGTGCGGATTGCAAAACGGACAACGGAAAAATGCTCGGAATCATGAGACGAACACGTATGCAAATGCGATGCACATGATGACATGATAAAATGCAAGACATGGACAAAATGCAAAAGAAGAAAACCCAACCACGGAGGGAATATCATATCACAATGCCGAAATGGCAAGAGTTGGAGATACAAATATGGAAAGTTACGTCCGGGGTGTTACACCACCGTAGAGAGAATAATATTACACAAGATCAATCTGCTGACGTATTTTGTGGCGTGACGTCGCACCACTACCAAGCCTTTATTCAAATTGTTTTTATTGTTCCACCTCGGTAGCGTTTAGCGAAGCGGTTTCTTGGCACGCCTTGTCAAGCGTAGATCGTGTTCCCCTTATTCCGGATTCCCATCAATACGGACGTGGGTAACCCAACGCGCCATTGATTGTGACGCTTGGGAGATAAGCGAGTTTTACCAGGCCGGTGGGGACATATGTTTTTGCCCGCCCATATAAGGGGATAAGGATGCACCCCTTTCACCTACGCCTTCTTCCTCCTTAGCTCATCCATTCCCGTGCACTCAAGCTCTAGCGCCCAAGTCCGTACTTTCCTCCTCAACCTTCTCCAACCATGTCAGGAGCGGGAGGCAGATGGATGGCCTCCTCCGTCACGGAGGGGCACATCACAAGACTGCGGGAGGCCGGATACTTGTCCGGCGATACTTGTCCGGCGATATCGCGCACAGGCTGCCCGACGCGGGGCAGCTTATTCCAACCCCCAGTCCCCATGAGAGGGTGGTATTTCTCCCCCACTTCCTCCGCGGACTAGGTTTTCCACTTCACCCATTTGTCCGGGGGCTCATGTTCTACTACGGCCTAGACTTCCATGACCTGGCCCCGAATTTCGTCCTCAACGTCTCGGCGTTTATCGTCGTGTGCGAGGCCTTCCTCTGCATCCAGCCCCACTTCGGCTTGTGGCTCAAGACTTTCAGTGTCAAGTCAAGGTTGTGAAGGGTAGCAAGCCGGAGTGCGGAGGCGCCATGGTCGGCAAAATGGCCAAAGTCCTATGGCTCGAGGGCTCCTTTGTGGAGACTATAAAGGGGTGGCAATCGGGTGGTTCTACATCACCGAGCCACGCGACCCGAATGGGTGGCGGCCCCGATTCAGATCTGGATTCCCACACGGCTCTCGTCATGGAAAGAGACGGGCCTGGCGCGGGATTCGACGAGCTATCCGGACTCCAAACACGCCGTCCCGAACCTCGGTGGACAAGAATCGCAGCTTGTCGACGTAATCCAGTGATGCTCATCCGCCGGATTCTCCCATGCCAACAACGGGACTTCAATTTGTGGAGTTCGATCCGACACAAAGACCGAACCTCTGAGCCGCTCTTCGATACCACGCACGAAGATGCTCGGAAGGTGCTGTTCAAGGGCGCTGAAGCCCCGCATCCGCTAACAAAGATCGCGGATACAGCTCGCGCGTCAAGCCGGCGAGGTAAGTTATTTTACCCTTTATGGGACTCTTTTTCAGATTGACTCTCGTGGGATCTAAAACTCCCAATTCTTCGACAGTGTCTGGTTGAAGACGCCCGGACAGATTAACCGTCGGGCCTTTGCCGAAGACCAGCGGACGCCCGATTGACGGATTGCTGGCTCCCGCACCTCATGTGGTGCCGGAGAAGAAGGCCAAGAAGGAGGCCACGGAACCCGAAGGAGCTCCCGACGCCAAAGTCTTGCCGGATTTCAAGCGAATCTTCTCCTCAAGATGAGGAGGAAGAAGAAGCTTCTCCCAAATGGGAGGAGAGGAAAAGGAAGGCCGCCCCAACTAGGGAGGCCGGAGGGTCCAAGAAGGGAAGAACCCTTCCTCCGGACTTCTCCACCAACGTCGACGACAACGAGGGAGATTGGCCTACAAGGGCCAAGCCCCTGGCGAGATCGTAAGTGTCTGGATACCCATGGCTTTTTATTATTGCAGAGTGTTCTGTGATGTCGAACAATCGCAGCCCGCCCAAAGGCGAAGCTCGTCGATTCATCGAGCGGGTCCCCGGGCTCGCCGGAAATGGAGAGTACTTCGCTCGACCGCCTCCTCGCCTCATGCATGCGGACAACGCCACAAGGGCTCCAAAGGGGATTGGTCACGAGGAGGTGGCGCGGAGGTGCCACAAGGCAACCTCCCGGACTCAGCGCGTGGGGGCAAGACCCCTGGGGCTCTAAGCCCGACCCTTGTCCGGACTCCATGCCGAACCTTCATGGTTCCGAGTCCGATGAAGCGATCCTTCGCAAGAAGGGTAAGACGCCGTGTCCTTCGCCCAACCGAGGCACCGGATAGCATCGAGGCGCCAACGGCGCCCATCGAGGAGGAGCACCTGATTGTTATGAGTGCGGTGATCCGGACAGTTCAGTCCGCCAAGAGCGGGCTGACCGAAGCTTCTTGCAGAGCCTTCTAACAGGCTTTGAGGTAAGAAATTTCAATATATATAAAATGGTACCGCATAGACAGAGCCCCGATGCTCGGTTTGGTGTTCGGAAGAAAAGCCGGACCGAGGATCTTTAGAAAGATAAACGCAGGAGTCATATAAAGGATATGTCAATATGGGATTGCAGTGTCAGGTGCTTGACCTCCGCCCAGACCGATCATGGAGGTCAATACTTTGAAGGAAACCTCGGCGGTCCGAGAACGAGCTCGGCCATGCCAAGAAGCAGCTCGAGGAAAAGAAGGTGAGTAATACCTTATAAAATTGTACCTTATGTAAAAGGATTTGGTTGCAAGAAAATGACAAGGATAACGTGGGTATTGTAGGGGCCACTAACGAGGTGGCAACCCCTGAAGGAGGCGGTGGCATGGCCGAACGCAATGCGGCCATGGAGCGCACCGAAGCGAGAGAAGCAGGAGGTGCGGGTGGCGGAGGTACAGCAAGAGCTCCAGGATCTCGTGAAAAACATGAGAGCTTTGAGCGTGACTCAAGACTCGAGAGTCCGAGCTTGCAACGGCTCTTGAGAGTGCCAAAGCCGCTAAGGCCAAGCCTATAAGGCCCTCCAGAGATTGAGGCGGTGAAGAAAATAGCAGCGGTAAGGCATTTTCATGCAGAGTAAGCATGTGAGTGTTAATTACTGTTGCTTACCTGAATTCGGAGCTCTCGTAGGGCGTTCGCAGATCTTTCTCATAGCGTGTCCGATGCTGCCGCATTCTACCGGGCCGAGGAGGGAGCTTGACGGAGAAGGTCTTGGTCTCAAGATGTCGAGGCCGGACATCCGGTGCCTTAGCGACCAGTGAAGCAGCTGGTCGAGCTCCACAAGGCGTCCGAACAGGCCATGAAGGGCCTCATAGTTCGGTTGTGGCCTAAGGAGGCCATGCCCGGAGCTACTTCGCCCTGGTGCGGCGGCCGATGGATGCGTGTCCGTGGGTTGAAGTGATCAAGCATTCCGCTTGTATTGAGGGTGCCCATTGGGCCCTTGCCCGCATAAAGGTGCACTGGGCAAGATGGATGCCTGAAGCTTGTGACGGACCCGCCACCGGAGGGCAAGGAGCATCGCACGCCCGAGATGTATTATAAGAGTGTGTCAAGGGCGCCGTACTATTGCGGGTGAGTGCTCCAAAGATGTAATATTTGAGTAAACTCGCATTTTGTTATCCTGCAATCTGAAAACTTAGTTCATAAGCGCTAAGCAACGCTTGTTAATTTAAAATATTACCTTCAGGCGGCTGTTTATCAAATCGAGAGATGGCAAGTCGTCGGCTTCAGCCCCCATGCCACGAAAGTCTTTGGGGTGTTCGATAAACTTGAGCGCTCTTGTTCCCATTTTGGGTCCATCTAGGAGGCGGTCAACACAGCGTAACAAGGCAACCGGACTTATAATGCTTGAACACTCTCACTTAGCCATAGAATTCTATAATTTGAAATTTCGCGAAGCCCCTAGTCTTGAAGGTCAATTTGGGGCGCTATTCACGCCTTGGCCGGACAGTATCCGCCTCGCTCTAAGCTGCATAAGTCTTTAAGGACTCGCAAAAACCTCTCGAACAGCGATCGATCTCTCGCCTCATCATGACGGTCAGTTTTAGCTTTCCATCGAGGCGTTAACTCAAATTAACTGGGCGGAATCGCGATGGTTCTCCGGTGCTACCTTAGCCGATATAACGGAACGTAAGGTACCAAAACACGGAGCCGGGCAAACCCAACTATTGACCCAAGACATGATTCGGAGCCGATGCATATAGTGCTATAAGTTCGGGGTGCCGCACTTGTGAAAGTGTTCGGACTCATCACACCAATCACGGAAACATAAGCCCTGGTGTATATTAGCCGCACTAAAGTGTAATGGATGCAACATGTCGTGAATGAACATATGTATGAAAAAGAAATGCAATTATAAGAAAAAAGGTGTTGCATTGTTTTATTCAATAAGTGCTGCTACGAATGCGAACGATACAAATAGTGCGATAAGCAAGGTAGGAGACTGTTAAACATGTCCTCTCCAGGGTAGGCTGCGATTGGTGTATGAAAATGCTCGTAATGGAGACCACCAGATATTCGTTGTAGCCTTTATCCTTCCCTGGCTGTTGCATCGTGAGTTCGGCAGTCTGCTGCCGGACAGGCTTCGACAAACGGAGTCGTGTGGGTAAAAAGTAAAAGGTAAAAAAGAAAAGAAAAGGAACGACACACGTGAGAGCCCCGTGTGGTTGAGCCGCAGCCTGGTTTATCGTGGTCGTGCCCTCTCCCCATGCCCATGGTATCTTGAGAGCGTAATAGTGTACGCGAAGGACCTGCTTTGACGCTTCGCAGGGCTGGGGTTGGGGCCGCATCGCTACGCTGCGTGCTCAACGTGCTGTGGTCTTGTTGTAAGTTACCCGGCGCGCTTAGCTGTGTTCGCCGCTTAATGGCCGGACTCGAGAATTGCCTTAAGAGGCTGCATTGCACTTCGCCGCGAGAGCCGCCAGATGTTCCTCCGCGCGGAGAGAACGCTCAGTGTTTCCGTTGACCGTAATGACTCCTCGAGGGCCCGCATCTTGAGCTTGAGGTATGCGTGGTGCGGCACGCGTTGTACATCCGAGCAAGGCATGATAGCCGCCATGAACGGGACTATGTCAAGATTAACTCCTCGCCGGAAGTTATCCGGGATCCAAAGACCACTTCGGTGTAATTGAGCCTGTACAATTGGCTTCTACACAGTATGACGCCTTCAAAGGTCGTTTTGGTAGGTTTAATCCTTGAGGGGTCTATGCCCATTTTGCGACCGGATCCCGGTAAAGCAGGTTCAGTTGCCGCCGCCGTCCATCGTGACTCGTTAGGTGAAATCTATCGACGATTGGGTCTAAGACCGGTCTGGGCGAATCCGCCGTGGCGGATGTCGGTGGGGTGGTCCTTCGGTCAAAAGTGATCGGGCAGGAGGACCATGAATTGAACTTGGGCAACTGGCTCCATCGCGTAGACATCCTCGAGTGCACGCTCGCCACTTTTGGGTATGTGCGCTATGTATATCATGTTCACCGTCCGCACCTATGGGGAAACCCTTCATCCTCTATTGTTCAACGGTTGGGTCTCGTCCTCGTCATCGCTATGCAGCCCTTGTCATTGTTTTCGCAATTAACTTGCCTGCTGCGTTGAATACCCAACAGTCCCTGTTGGTGTGGTTAGCTGGCTTTTCGGGGTGCCGTGTATCCGCACAAGCGGTCGAGTATTCGGTCCAAATTGACGGACCCGAGTAGTTCGCTTGAATGGCTTTTTCCGCTGACCGGTTTAGAGCCTTTGTATCCGCATTGACTACCGTATCCTCAATATTGTCGCCGCACGCGGCGTTTGTTTTGTTACGACGCTGCCCGCCATATCGGTCCTTGAAGTCCGGACCGCCGTAATTTTGCCGAGGTTGTTGCTGCGTGCTAGCTACTGTCCTCACCGCGCAGAAGCGGGTCATGAGTGATGTGAGGGCTGCCATGGATTTCGCTTTTCTGTCCTAGGTGCCGGGCAAGCCACTGTCGCGGATGTTATGCTTGAAGGTCGCGAGGGCCTCCCGATCCGGACAATCGACGATTTGGTTTTTCTTGGTTAAGAACCGTGTCCGTAATTGTCCGCCGATTCGTCCGGCTGCTGAATTATGTGGCTTAGGTCATCGGCGTCGTGGTCGCACATAAGTGCCATGGAAGTTATCGAGGAATGCGGCTTCCGTGTCCTCCCAGCCCGATTGACTCGCCGGCAAGCGTTGAGCCAATGCCGGGCTGGTCCTTTAAGCTTGAGGGGAGGTATTTGATGGCGTGAAGATCGTCACCGCGGGCCATGTGGATGTGAAGGAGATAGTCTTCGATCCAAACCGCGGGTCTGTTGTGCCATCATAGGATTCAATATTGACGGGTTTAAACCCTTCGGGATTTGATGATCCATTACTTCGTCGTGAAGCATAGTGGGTGTGCGCGCGCTCAGATCGGGCGATATCACGACGGAGCTCAAAAGAGCTTGGTCTGTTTTGTTCGGTCCGCCGACTTATCGTGTCCGTGCGACGGTTGTCGCCACGCATCGTATGCCCACGCGATCCATAGATCGATCTTGATTGTCTTGCCTTGTCCTCCAATATATCTCGCAGTCCGGAGCGTTCCCCTTCGCCGTGTGCTTTTGAGCGATGCCGGGTACGGTTTTAGTGAAGGGCCTAGAGGCTCTTCCGTCGCGACCACGGGTGGTCGGTCACCGTATTGTCTCCCCGGTGATGCGGGTTCGGGGAGCAGCTTGCGCTTAGGGTAGCTTTTGAGGGCGTTCGAGCTCATGCTCTTCACCGCGAGGACTTCATCCATCCGTCGGCTAGCAGATCCTGATCAGCTCTAAGCTGTTGCTGCTTTTTCTTGAGGCTGTTCGCCGTGGCCATAAGCCCGCGTCTAAAACGCTCTTGTTCGACGGGATTCTCGGGCACGACAAATTCGTCGTCGTCGAGGCTTGCTTCGTCTCCGGAGGGAGGCATATAATCCTCTACCTCTTCTTCTGCCGCTCTCTCGTGAGGGCTGGCGTCTCCATCTTCCTGCGCTGGATCTTGCTGGAGTGGATTGTCTTCGCATTGTCCGGTGTATTGTTGTCTCCGTGCGGAGTCTTCATTCTTCTTTGTGGCGGGATTTAGAGCGGCGCCACCGACCCCGCACTCGGTTGCTTCTTGAGGGTCATCCTCCGTTGTTCCATCGTCGTTCCCATCTTTTGGGATGTCCACCATGTATATGTCGATGACGAGGTGGCCTTCCAATTGCCTCTGTAGGCGCTGGGTCTTGGTCGCCTTTCGCATCGCCGCCCATACCGTCGATGTCTTCGAGTCGTAGTCTAGCATGTCGGTTAGATCGTCGGCGCCGCTACCAAGTGGGTGGTGGGTGGGCATTGAATTTCTTCTTCGTCCGCATCCCAATCTTCCCGACCGTAGTCCGCCAGGCTCTCCGGATAAAGAGAGACTTTAGTGAATTCAGGATGTCGCCAAAAGGCGAAAGTGCCGAAAGATGTCCGCGCCGTGAACTCCATAACGGGCGCCAATCGGATTCGATCGGCAAGGGCGCGGAGGGTTCGGAGTCCGGATAGGAGTCCCGCACCCGAGTCGGAGTCTTCGCAGCGACGGGGATGGAGTTCGCTCGATCGCCGAGAGATTGTAGCCCCCGAGGTGGTGTCCAACCACTCGTCCTCGGTCGGGGAATCCGGCCCGGATTAAAGGTCGAGCGGATATCGGTGCGGCCTCCGTGGCCTTCGCTCGGATGCACAGCTAGGTCATGCCCATCGAGACAGTGCGGCACGCTTGGTCGCGGCTCGAATCCGTCGAAGATCAAGTCTTCGCGGATATCGCCGTATAGTTTAAACTTTCAAATCGGACTCGACGGCCGGGCGTAGCTTCGATCTGCTCCAGATGGCTGCTTAATTGGCCCGCATGCAAAGCCGCCGAACACAAAGATCTGTCCGGGAGAAAAGTCTCACCTCGACCGCGTCGTTGTTGATTATCGAAGGAGCCATCAGCCTATCGGTGGCATACGCAGGAACTCTCAATGAAAGCACCAATGTCGGTGTCAAAACCGCGGATCTCGGTAGGGGGTCCCGAATCGTGCGCCTAGGCGGATGGTAACAGGAGACAAGGGACACGATGTTTTACCTGAGTTCGGCCCTCCGATGGAGGTAAAACCCACGCCCCGCTAGATTAATATTGATGATGTGTGTTACAAGAGTGGATCTACCACGAGATCAAGGAGGCTAAACCCTAGAAGCTAGCCTATGGTATGATTGTTGTTCGCCCCATTTAACTAAAACCCTCCGGTTTATATAGACACCGGATAGGGTTAGGGTTACACAGAGTCGGTTACAATGGTAGGAGATCTACATATCCGTATCGCCAAGCTTGCCTTCCACGCCAAGGAAAGTCCCATCCGGACACGGGACGAAGTCTTCAATCTTGTATCTTCATAGTCTTGGAGTCCGGCCGATGATGATAGTTCGGCTATCCGGACACCCCCTAGTCCGGAACTCCCTCAGCGGTGATGACCTTCATAAGATCGTCCTTTATAATTGGCCAGCAGCTCTTGAAGATAAGTCACGCTTGTAAGTACACACACGGCAACAACAACAAAAAGGTCACACTGGTTGGCTGACTAAATCAGCTAATGTCTCACAAACCAGCGGTCAGCCAAATTTTTGCAGATCACTACTGTACATGGATGATTTACTGAAATTCTTTGCAATTTCTAGAAAATGTTGATCTTTGAACATTTTTTTTGAATGAACCAACTAAGCTGTCACTATCTCCCAAGTCTGTGATCTAAATAAGCTGGAGTTTTGCTAGATCCATGTATGATTTACTTGATTTTTTTTAAACATGAAAAACAAATTTGAATGTTCAAGCGAAACTAATTCCTCAGATTCCACTTTCCTGTCTGTCCATGTAAAAAGGAGTCCAGCCCACAGGGAGAGGGAATCCACAATAATATCTGTTTTAGATGCTTTCTACTATGTTTCAAGTGATCAAAGAATAGTATCTTTAGACAGAACTGAAATAGCAGATGCAAATTCGAATGGTGCGCATGTACAAGTAGGCGCCACTCACCATGTATAAATGAGTCAAAATGGTAAAAGGAAAAAAGACTGACGTCGCTCCGCACTTCTTGGCCCCCAACATGCACGAGTTAACAGCGACCTAGGGTAACAGGCTGCTGGGCCAAGCCCGGCCAGAAGTACGTCACGACCGCTTTTTGCCTCGGCAGGCCAGCGTAGCTAGCGCTAGCTTTGCGTCGTCGGCGATACATGGTTCGTCGTCTCGTTATTTAGGCCGCGAAGTGGCCACCCGAACGAGCGGTGTGGTACTAAATGTAAATACTGGAGTAGTAGCACGCAGCGCCGCCAAGTGTGCTCGTCTTCGGCCCACCGGCTAAGCTGTTCGATTGTCCCCGTAAAAAAAAAGCTGTTCGATTGTCAGTGACGAGCAGGCAGCCAAGAACTACGGACGCAACCCGCGACGGCACACGCCCCTGTTCGCGTGGCACCAGCGGTGAACCGGGCTAGGTGCCACCCTCGTGTGCGCGCCTCTTGAAGTGAAGTGATCTGGTCGCCGAAGTGGAGCACCCACCCACTCACCATGAGGCATTTCGTTGTACAAATCTCAGCTCGGGAACTGAAGGAATCTTGAAAAGTATACTACTGTAAAACTGAGTTGCGTACGTATCCGGAAAAACAATGCTCGATTCAGACTCAAGTAATAAGTAGTAGATACACATGCGCCCATCCTTTCATCGGCATCTATGTACATGTATTTCTATGGCAAAACCGGTTGAACCCCAGAAGGAATGGAACGACTCAAACCTCAAGAGAGGTGAAAAAAAAGCGCCAAAGGAAGAAGAAGAAGAAAACGAGAGGCAAAGTGAAACAAAGAGAGTTGGCTGTGGGCCTGTGGCCTTCAAGTCTGGCCATCAATGGGTCCGCCCAATCCTCAGCATTTGTTGTGTATGGGATCGGAGCCTCTCCGGACTCGCCGCTTGCTCATCCGGTCCGCGTCGAACACCGTCGGAGGCGGAGAAGGGCCGGCCGCCGCCACGGGCTTCCCGGAGGCATCGAAGCTAGCGGCGGGGGCGCCATTGCCGCCAGCCTCGACGAGTCTCCGCGGCTGCTCGGCACCGCGGCTGCTCGTTGGGGCGAGAAGGACGCCCGGGCTCCTGGCCGCAAGGACCACCGGACGACCGGTGGCGGCCGAGAAGGCAAGGAGGACAAGGATCGCCAGTGCAAGGCTGGGGACTCTCATCATCATGTCGTATCTAGTGTGTGCGCGCGCGCTCTCTCTCCTCCCCTATGAGTAGTGAGCTGTGAGACACCTCCAAAGGTGGCTTAGCTTAGCTTGGCGGCACACAAGTTTTATGGGGGAGTGGAGGAAGCTTGGACCATCTTATTGCGTGTCTCTGTTGTTGTAGATAGATATAGGAGAGGAGAGGAGGGTATCCCCGTAGGGTCACATCTGAAACAGCGACGGGTGACGGGTAAGATCTTGGTCCAAAGGCATAAATAAAGCTCAAAGAGAGGGAGATACGATGTGCATTGGACACACACACACTCAACAAGGCAACATATGGCTTTACACTTGCTTGCATGTAAACCCCGTATACATACAGCCTGCTAAAATCTAGTGGGGGCGAATCAGGTACCGAGGTATCTTCCGTAATGCAGGGTTTTCCGCAGTAATCCACATCACAGAAAAGAAAAAGGCAAGTGAGCGTGACCGTGACCACGAAAGAAAGAAAAAGCAGAGGTTTTGTGTTCAGGGCGCTGCTAAATAGTATGGTCTTGCCAGGTGGAAAACAAAAATGTCTCTACTAGCCTTGGAGCCTGGGAGCTGTAGAGTGGAGACCATCTTCTCGTCTTTGGTTGTTTTTCCTTTGGATCGCAGATCATAGGCCCGTGCTTTCGCCTTTGTGTACTTTGGAAGCTTCTCTGTGAAGCAAGGAGGAGCACGGCTCCCCATGTGTGCCAGAAACAAGAGAGGCATCCCCTGCTTTGGCTTGCTCTGCTAGTCGAAGCTCCCGCTGCCGCCGCCGCTTTATGTTCCCTCCGCTCTTTTTTGGCTGCTGCCTTGGATTGAGTGGGGCCAGTCCAACATCCAAAGCCAAGCATCCCCGCGTTCAAAGATCCAAAGGCTCGGCCACAGCCAAAGCCTCACGCTGTTGCCGCTGGTAGCGACATTCCATTCCCCTTTCGCTTTCTCTTTCCGAAATCTCTCGGTTTAACTTAAAGCGCGCCCCCAGAGAGCGCCATTTCCGTGTGAAATGGTAACATTCCTCGTTCATTCACCACGCATGCCCCCACCCATCCTGTGGGTTTTTGTTACGGTTACAGACTAGCACGTGGCACGATCTTGGTACCAGCTAGAACACACAAGGTTTCAAGGAAAACTTTCCGACTGATCAAATGCATGAGGAGGTCATCAGAATACATTGTAGAACTGGGAACGGGAACAAACTTCAGGGGTACAGTACATCAAACGCTCGCGTCTTCCAGCGACAAGGCTACCGGAATGGTCTCGGTGCCTCTTCTGATCGTCAGGGTCACCGTGTCTCCGACCCCGTAGTCGTCTAGAACCCTCAGGAGGTCAGATTTGCCCTTGATCTGCTCCAGAAGCGACCATGCGAATGAGAGGAGGCGAAAGACGTGACAACCCTATCTAAATCATATGAAGTCTATAAACATGTAATGAATGCAACTTGATCAACAAGCACTCACAGGTTTGCCGTCCACTGCAACAATGACGTCACCCAGGATAATATTGCCCGCAAAACCCCTGCCGGTGGGAACCAGGCCTGCTTTTGCGACGGCGCTGCCCGGGGGAACCTGAAGTGAAGCACAAGTTATGGTATCAGGGGTTATTTCTGTTCCCATTTGGCCAACGGGGCAGAGAGATAGGTAGCAACAATTCAGCTTACCTTCAGTATAAGGGCACCGTCACGGACGTTAAGCTGATACGCAATCGGATCTGGTGCGAATTCCACATTCAGGCCAGCACGTCGAACCTTAAATAAAAGGTAGGCATAACTTAGAGCAAGATAAAGTACAGAGACTAAATATGAGTGTCCGCAACGAACAAATAACAAAATGGTCGGATAATAAGTTTTTTTCAATGCAAGTACAGCGATCTCTGACAAATGTTTTTCTACTATTTATAGAACCAAAAAGGCTAAACATTTTCCTCCTAGTGCAATAAACTATCTGGGATTGCTTAATCCATTCATTCACAATCATGCCTGGACAACTGAAACATACACAAGTACAGACAAGAAATGAAACAAGGGAAAAGGTAACTGATAAATAACTCTCAACTTCAGGGTGATGTTTGTTGCATGAATGCTATACTTCTCTACACATATGTCATCACCATGAGATGACAAATGACGCTAAGGGAATGCTTATGAAAATGATATTAGGTTCATGATGTGGCTTTAAGATGTCAAAGCAGCATACCTTTCCAGACTGAATCAACTGAGGAACTATTTTGAGTATAGTTGATGATTGGATAGCAAAACCAACTCCTGCGGATGTTCCTGCAACATTAAAGAAGCAATGGCATCTCAGACTAACCTATAAACTGCATTGACCGGTAGAAATGGATAATTGGATGTAGTTCAATCTGAGATATGCGCTACCAAGTCAACACAATGAAGTCAATTCATTGGCCGACATTGGGCTTGAGAAGAAGTAACCAACAATAGAGATATGTCAGTCGATTACTAGGCGAACAGCTACTAATAAAAGCACCTGGCCTCTAGGATGAAAGCATATAGCCAGTTAGATGAATGCTATGTGAAAATAAAACAAAAATGGATTTTAGTCATGATATTACCCACTGATCACCTCATCACAAACAAAAGTCATCCAAAGCATGCCATCACCGATAACAGTCAGTACAATGAGCAGAGTAACTTCAGAAATGACACTGAAATACAGCAAGTAGGTAAGATAACTACTATTAAGAACTTAAGATCATGATAGTTGACAGTGATTGTGCTTCTACTAGTTTTAGATTTAGACACTCTTTTAAATTGTAACAAGCATAGCGACTGAGGTATAGCTCACCTATAAAAAGCAGAAAAATCTGCTAACTTCTCAAAATGAAATCAAATTACTTCTAGTTTATGGATTAGTAGACCCAATCATGATCTCACAGTGCACTTTTGAATAGTGGATGTCAAAATGGAAGTGACCTAACCTGTCTGTGTAAAAATTGCTGTGTTAATACCAATCATGTGCCCTTTTGAATCTAGCAAAGGACCACCACTGCATCAAGGTTCATCAGACTATATGGTTAGTAAAATGCTTTGTAATACATCTTTAACTGAATAAATCAGATTGGATCATATTTAATTAATCGACAGGTTAACTAAAGTAAAGGCGCTATAGATATAAGCCACCACTTTCAGTGAATGATCCATTTCGAGAGTAAGAGCAATAGAGTTCACCATCCCATAGGCCATAGCACAGGTAATAGTGAATCACTTGTATAAAGCGGTTGAGCTTATATCTTGAATGTGGTAGGATAGACTATACAACATCAAGCATAGAGTAATTGTTCAATTAGTGGGTTTCACAAAGAATTAAATACATTTAAGTTAGTTAAGCAAACAATTTGGATGCTATGTGCTAAGTTCTAGACTATTATGCTATCTGATCACTATGCCAACTACCATAGCTGGAATTTTGCTCCAAGTTTATGTGTCCTGTCTTGTGAACTCTGATACCAATCACTTACAAAAGGACAAGATCTAATACCAGTTTTGTCTGTGTACCAACATAGACCTTTCATGTTTTGCATTTAGTAATGTGGTACTGAATAAGAAATACAAACACCATAATTGTCAAGTTAGGTGAAACCAGTAACACATATGCCTAGGAATGTCTAACAGTAAGTGACAGATAATGAAATATAAAGATTTGCCAATCCTCAAAGCAGAACTACTAGCAGTAGTTTCTACTTTCTACACACAAGTTCTGAAATCAGAAATGTCGGGGCCTCCCCTACAATTTTCAGTTCCAAAAAGTTCTGGAATCTGAAATGAAAAATTTGCTATGAATTGCTCCTGAAATAATTATACAAAATTTGGTGATTATACCATCTCGACGAACCTGTTCCCAGGGTTAATAGCTGCATCTGTTTGAATCCCACCTCCAATTGTCACTCCAGCTTGACTAAATATATCTCGATTTAAACCACTGATGACACCAACAGTCAGAGTATGGTCAAAACCAAAAGGATTTCCAATTGCTAAGCATTGCTGACCAACTTTTAGAGCTGAGGACTGTCCCACAATAATTGGCTTCAATATATCTGAAGGGGCGTCCACCTATGACATATGTACATATCAATATATGAGTCACAAAGAGAAAATGTTCAGTGAGATGTTTTCCCAAGCAAACTATAGAAACAATTTAAGCAACATGCATAACTATGATTAACTAAAGATGAACTCAGGTGAATCTCACAAAACTGGCACTGGACATGCTCCAGAACTCATTTGTGACTGCTTTCTTTTGTACTAACGAAATTAAACATTCTAGCCCTTGCAATGCACATCCATGAACCAGATGGAGATAGGGTGAGCACAATGTTAGCAAGTTCACATAATCATCTCGGCGCCCTAAAATACCATGTTGACATTTCCAATATAGATGAAATGACAAGACATACAGAACGGCGTGTAATCTCAATATGACTCGGTGATCCTTTGGTCTCATAAGTCAACTCTCATTTTTATATCTGTTTCATTGGAATCACGTCGTGTCAGTTATAACTAAAGAAACAAGATAAACTAATTGCATGCCATCTATTTAGCTCGAAGGGGCGACAGAAAATCGAGGAACAGAAAACTAATTTAATTGACAAGGAGTCATGGTTAAACTGTGAAAGTAGAAGTCATTAAGTCTCCACCGACCACCCCCAGTCCCCCCCATTTTAAAGTTTGCTCACTCTCTTTTTAGCTTTATGTGGCATGAGTATATATAAATTCCATTTAGATAGTTAATTTTAGAATTACTATTATCAACAACAGTTCTCTATATAGAGCGTTAGCATTTTTAATTAAACCCTGACCCTTGTTCAGAACAGTTAGTCAGAAGAAACTTTTACCTTAAGGACAGCAAGATCTTTAGCACGGTCTGCACCAATCAATATTCCTTCGAAATTTTTCTGTATCCTTTCAAGCAGATATAGGAGAGTATTTACTGTTAATTGGCGCGCATACACAAGGAATAATAACCCATCAAATTTCAAGGAAAATTGTACTAGCAAGTGTAGTTATATAAGAATTTACCCTTCGGCAGCAAGAATGTTGACACGTGCAACAACTTCACCAAGCTTTGGATTTTTCGAAAGGGCATTGCCAACCACTACAATCATACCAACATTGCGAACACATGCATATATCAAAAGTAAATTCAGTGTATTATGTACAAGGGAAAAGAGTCGAGCACAGTAAAGTAGACATAAGAGGAGTAGGTTGTGCTGTTCATATATGGTAGACATATATATATATATATAGTCATGTGACTGACATACCATGATAATTTGTAACAATATGTCCAGACTCATCCCAAACAACTCCAGAACCATTTCCTTCCGGGATCTACAATGGATGTTAAAAACTTTCTTTCAAACAAGAGCTTCTCGCATCTTTTGAAAAGTGTCATTTAGAAAGTACATATGCAAAATATAGCAAAGAATGAATCAGCAATTATTAGCCTAACTTTAGCATGATCAGACTATTCGATGGAGAAAATGTGTAGGGTGCCTAGAGTATCATATTCTAGTGCTTTTAGGAGCATACTCAGACACCATTGGTCTAAACTTACAATGTTCAAGCATGTGTTTAGTTTACCTCAACAACACCTGTTACATTGAGCTGGGGGCGCAGTGTCGCATCGAAAATGTTGACGACTGAGTAAGTATTTGTTTCGAAAAGCTCTGCAATCCGTTTCTGTCGCACAGGCAGCAAAATTCAAAGAAATGTAAATATGTTTTGAGAACAAGTAAATAGGACAAGGTTTATTCAACAGAGTACTGAGTAGCGACCTCGGTTGGAAACAATGGACCGGATGGAAAGATCTTTGGAGTTACATCCTCAATTTTGACGGTTGGATCACCCAAAGCAAGTGCTGTAATAATAAGAAGAACATACCAAGTTATAGAAAGTTCAGACACAATAAACTAACACTGTTACAGGAGTAAAATAATCTGGTACATGAAAAGACATGGGATTAATTTCTATAAACACCTAATTACCATGTCACCTAGTCCGAACCTGATAAGTACCTTGAAGAATGTAAGCAAAGGCAAAAGGCCGAAAATGCAAGAATCTTCCTCTTTGACGCAAACAGCAGTGTTTTGGTTGAGATTTCAGAAAGTTCACATGTTCCCCTTAACCTGGACGAAAATTCACACACATATTAGCAGTTGCATTGTTTATTAGAAGTTCAGCTCAAGTATACTGTTTATTAGTAGAAGCTACGGATGGTGATAATTTGCCGGGAAAAAAACTCAGCTATGATACGGAATATGAATGGGACTGTCTAAATCTGACTGCACGACTGTGCTCCTGACAACCGCATAGCCCGAAAATCTGCAGAAATGCGGCGAGAGGTGCGCTGACCTCGGAGGCATTCCTTCCACGTTGCGGTCTGCGGAGGCGACGCAGTCGACAACCACTCTCCGGCGGCCGAAGCGCCTTCCGGGAGCACGAGCGGCGGCCGCTGCAGCGGGCGCGGCGCAGGCGAGGCAGTGCATCCGAGAAACGGGGATTCTGTAGTCCGAGCCGAGCGTGTGGCGTAGTAGAGTTCAGACTATGATGATATGTGGGGAATTTGCGGTTGGAGAGAGGACGACGTTTCACATTCAAGTCCACGACATATGTTGTTATTGCATATCTGCATGCATAGTGGATTTTAAATGCCACCACATTTAATTTATGACATCAGCAGAAAAACCTAGATATGGCGTGGTAAAATTAGTCTTGGTGGCATTAGGTGCCAACGCCACCAATATGGCGCAAGTGATAAACTTTACTGATGGCGTTGGAGCACACGTCATCGGTATTTGTGTGCTAATAGCATGCCACGTGACCAACGCCAGCAATAAGTATATGTTAGCACTGACATGTCATGTTGGCGTCATGGCATCAATTATATTTTTCGCGTAAAAAAAATATGTATCTAGCTAATCTATCAGCTAATTTAAGATACTACTGCATCAACTATCATTGAGTTTAATAGTTAAGTACTACATCAACTTAACATAATAGTTAGCAGCTAAGCTGCTATGTGGTGTGCTACTTCAACTTAACAAACTTAATAACTAGATAGCTTAGGTACTCGATCACACAGATTAAGGATTGCCTTATCTATCGAATCTTGTGTCTATTGTTTTCTCCCTCTTTGAGAAAATGAGTTTTTGCCATTTTGAGCTCATTTCTCTCGACCTTGGGGAGTTTTCTCTCATTTTTTTAGTCGATCCCTCTCCTAGACCAGTTGACCCCTCTGCTCCTTCGGCTCAAGATTCTGATCAACGAGATCAGCCTTCTCTTCAATTAGGAGATCCCTCTCCTGCTTTAGTGTGGCATTCATCTCCTTCAAAGCCTTGATGGTACTGTCATGAAAATCCAGAAGCTCACGGTTGAGCATGTCCATATCATAAACCTTTTCTTCAACTTGGGTTGGAATATGTATGTATCCCTACCAAGTATAATGTTTGAAATCGTCAGATATGCATGTGTTTGCAATCATCATGAATCATTTTGTCGAATAAAAAGAAGAGTTCTTACTCGGTTGCTGCTCGCGTCAGCTTCGTCGGCATACGCCGCGAAGTTACATGAAGATCTGCAGTGGCTTTGAATGACATCGCCGCAAACTACAAAAAATAACAAGTCAGATTTGGTGAATACAATTTCTGAATTTTGCATCTACTCCTACTGCCTAGTACATTGTGAAGACCATTTCTGCTTTTGACACTAGTTTTGGCACTGTCAAAGCTTTGGCAAAAAATTAACACTAGTTTGGATCTGTCAAATCGAGAAAAACCTTGGCACAGTCAAAGCTTTGGCAAACAAATTGACATTAGTTTTGGAATGTCAAAGCTTTGGCAAACTGAAAAATTAACACTAGTTTGGAGCTATCAAATTAAGAAAACCTTTGGCAAACAAATTGACACAAGTTTTGGCACCGTCAAAACTTTGGCAAAAAAAATAACACTAGTTTGGAGCTGTTAAATTAAGTAAAGCTTTGGCACAGGCAAAGCTTTGGAAAACAAATTGAAACTAGTTTTGCCACAGCTTTGGCACTGTCAAAATAAGTAAAATTTTGGCAAACAAATTGATACTAGTTTGGAATTGTCAAATTAGGAGTTTTGAGCCGCCAAATTCCTAATTTTGCCTACTCACTCAAACTATCCAGCACTACCATACAGAAGTATCCATCCATCAAACTCCTACTTTTTCCTACTCACTCAAACTATCCTAATTCGTCAACATATTGCACTGCCAAAACCGAAACCCTAGCGATGCAAATCAAATCGGGAGGGGATCAACTCACCAATGAATTGTTGGGAAATGTTGCATGGAAAAAAAAAATCTACGCACACGCAAGATATATCCATGGAGATGCATAGAAACAAGAGGGGAGAGTGTATCTACATACCCTAGTAGACCGTAAGTGGAAGCATTTAGTAACGCGGTTAATGTAGTCAAACTTCTTCGCGCTCCAACCGATCAAGTACCGAACGTACGACACCTCCGCGTTCAGCTCGGTGACGTCCTCCGCGTTCAGCTCGGTGACGTCCTCCGCCTTCTTGATCCAGCAAGACGGCGAGGTAGTGGATGAGTTCCGGCAGCATGACGGCGTGGTGACGGTTGTGGTGAAGTTATCTCCGCAGGGCTTCGCCTAAGCACTACGAAAATATGACCGGGGGGTGTAAACGGTGAAGGGGGGCACCACACACGGCTAAGCAATTGTTGTTATATGCAAGGCGCCCCCTCCCACATATATATAGGTGGGGTGGAGGGAGCAGCCAGGAGGCGCCCCCAAGTAGGCTGAATCCTACTTGGGGTCCTCCCCCAAGTGGCGCCCCCTTCCTAATATGGAGTGCGGGAGGAAGGAAGGAGGAGGTGCCCCCCCCCCCTTTTCCTTTCTCTCCTGAGGAGGGAAAGACAGGAGGGGGCACCCCTCCCCTTTCCTTCCCCTAGGGCCGACCAGCCAAGGGAAGGGGCGCACCAACCCCCTTATGGGCTGGTCTGTCCCCCCCTTTGGCCCATAAGGCCCATACACTTGCCGGGGGTGCCCGGAACCCCTTCCGGTGACCTGATGAGTACCCGGTGCACTCCGAAACTATTCCGTTGTCCGAATACCATCGTCCTATATATCAATCTTTATTCCTCGACCATTTTGAGACTCCTTGTCATGTCCGTGATCTCATCCGGGACTCCGAACAACATTCGGTCACCAAATCATATAACTCATATAACACTATATCGTCAACGAACGTTAAGCGTGCGGACCCTACAGGTTTGAGAACTACGTAGACATGACCGAGACACCTCTCCGGTCAATAACTAATAGCGGAAACTGGACGCCCATATTGGCTCCTACATATTCTACGAAGATCTTTATCGGTCGAACCATTATGACAACATACATAATTCCCTTTATCCATCGGTATGTTACTTGCCCGAGATTCGATCTTCGGTATCTTCATACCTAATTCAATCTCATTACCGGCAAGTCTCTTTACTCGTTCCGTAATACATCACCTCATGACTAACTCCTTAGTCATTTTCTTGCAAGCTTATGATGTGTATTACCGAGAGGGCCCAGAGATACCCCTCCGATACTTGGAGTGACAAATCCTAATCTCGATCTATGCCAACTCAACAAACACCTTCAGAGATACCTATAGAGCATCTTTATAATCACCCATTTACACTGTGACATTTGATAGCACACAAGGTATTCCTCCGGTATCCGGGAGTTGCATAATCTCATAGTCGAAGGAATATGTAGTTGACATGAAGAAAGCAATAGCAATAAACTGAACGATCAATATGCTAAGCTAACGGATGGGTCTTGTCCATCACATCATTCTCCTAATGATGTGATCCCGTTATCAAATGACAACACATGTCCATGGTTAGGAAACCTTAACCATCTTTGATCAACGAGCTAGTATAGTAGAGGCTTACTAGGGACACGGTATTTGTTTATGTATTCACACGTGTATTTAAGTTTCCGATCAATACAATTTTAGCATGAATAATAAACCTTTTTCATGAATGAGGAAATAGAAATAACAACTTTATTATTGCCTCTAGGGCATATTTCCTTCAGTCTCCCACTTGCACTGGAGTTAATAATCTAGTTCACATTGCCATGTGATTAACACCCATAGTTCACATCACCATGTGACTAACACCCAAAGAGTTTACTAGAGTCAATAATCTAGTTCACATCGCCATGTGATTAACACCCAAAGAGTACTAAGGTGTGATCATGTTTTGCTTCTGAGAGAGGTTTAGTCAATGGATCTGCCACATTGAGATCCGTATATATTTTGCAAATTTCTATGTCTACAATGCTCTGCATGGAGCTACTCTAGCTAATTGCTCCCACTTTCAATACGTATCCAAAATGAGACTCAGAGTCATCTGAATCGGTGTCAAAGCTTGCATCGACGTAACCCTTTCCGACGAACTCTTTATCACCTCCATAACCGAGAAACATTTCCTTAGACGTCTTAGGTAACTAAGGATAGTTTTGACCGTTGTCCAGTGATCCACTCCTGGATCACTATCGTACCCCCTTGCCAAACTCATGGCAAGGCACACAAACAGGTCTGGTACACAACATGGCATACTTTATAGAACCTATTGCTGAGGCATAGGGAATGACTTTCATTCTCTCTCTATCCTCTGCCGTGGTCGGGCTTCAAGTCTTACTCAACTTCACACCTTGCAACACAAGCAAGAATCCTTTCTTGGACTGATCCATTTTGAACTTCTTCAAAACTTTGCCAAGGTATGTGATACCTCTCCAACGTATCTATAATTTTTGATTGTTTCATGCTGTTATATTATCAATCTTGGATGTTTTATAATCATTTTATAGTCATTTTATATCATTTTTTGGTACTAACCTATTGACATAGTGTCAGTTGCTGTTTTCTGCATGTTTTTTTACATCACGGGAAATCAATATCAGACGGATTCCAAATGCAACGAAACTTTACGGAGATTTTTTATGGACCAGAAGGAACATAATGGGCCCTGGTTGCGCCTGGGGGGTGCCTCGAGGAGGGCACAACCCACCAGGGCGCGCCAGGAGGCCCAAGCGCGCCCTGGTGGGTTGTGCCCACCTCGGGTGCCCCCCAGACCGCCTCTTTGCTCTATAAATACCCCAATATTCCCAAAACCCTAGGGGAGTCGACGAAATATTCATCCAGCCATCGCAGAGTCCAGAACCACCAGATCTAGTCAAGACACCATCTCGGATGGGGTTCACCACCTCCATCGGTGCCCCTCCGATGATGCGTGAGTAGTTCTTTGTAGACCTTCGGGTCCGTAGTTAGTAGCTAGATGGCTTCCTCTCTCTCGCTGAATTCTCAATGCAATGGTCTCTTGGAGATCCATATGATGTAACCCTTTTGCGGTGTGTTTGTTGGGATCTGATGAACTTTGAGTTTATGATCAGTTATATCTTTTTATATCCATGAAAGTTATTTGAGTTTCTTTGATCTCTTATATGCATGATTGCTTATAGCCTCGTATTTATTCTCCGATATTTGGGTTTTGTTTGGCCAACTTGATATATTTATCTTGCAATGGGAAGAGGTGCTTTGTAGTGGGTTCGATCTTACGGTGCTTGATCCCAGTGACAGAAGGGGAACTGACACGTATGTATCGTTGCTACTAAGTATAAAACGATGGGGTCTATCTCTACATAGATAGATATTGTCTACATCATGTCGTCGTTCTTGTTGCATTACTCCGTTTCTCCATGAACTTAATACACTAGATGCATGCTGCATAGCGGTCGATGTGTGGAGTAATAGTAGTAGATGCAGGCAGGAGTCGGCCTACTAATCTTGGACGTGATTACTATATAATGATCATTTCCTGGATATCGTCATGATTATTTTAAGTTCTATCAATTGCCCAACAGTAATTTGTTCACCCACCGTTTGCTATTTTTCTCGAGACAAGCCACTAGTGAAACCTACGGCCCCCGGGTCTCTTTCTCATATATTTGCCTCTGTGATCTACTTTTATTTTGCATTTATTTTTAGATCTATTAAACCAAAAATACAAAAATACCTTGTTGCGTCTTATATTATTTGCGATCTATTTATTCAATCTATTACAACTTTCTCCCGTCTACACGCTGTTTCTGGCGCCGTTACCCGAAAGGGATTCAAAACCCCTTGAACACGTCGGGTTGCGAGGTGTTGTTATTTGTGTGTAGGGGCTGTTTACGTTGTGTTGCTTGGTTATCCTACTGGTTCGATAACCTTGGTTTCATATCTGAGGGAAATACCTACCGCCGTTGTGCTACATCATCCCTTCCTCTTTAGGGAAATACCGACGTAGCTTCAAGCGACATCAAAAGGAATTTCTGGCGCCGTTGCCGGGGTGGATCTTCAACATATACCAGGTTCCTAATCACAAATATCATCTCCTCGCAATTTACATTACTTTCCATTTGCCTCTCGTTTTCCTCTCCCCCACTTCACAAAATTTGCCGTTTTATTCGCCTCTCCTTTTCTGTTCGCCGTTTTCATGCCGGATCTGTTTTTGCAATCATGTTGTGTAGTCATCATGACTCAAGAGAACACCAAGTTATGTGACTTTTCAACTAGCAAAAAACAATGATTTTATTGGCACTCCGATTGCTCCTCCCGCCACTAGTGCGGAGTCTTGTGATATTAATACTGCTTTGCTGAATCTTGTTATGAAATATCAATTTTCCGGTACTCCTAATGAGGATGTCGCATCCCATCTTAATACCTTCATGGAATTATGTGATATGCAAAAGAAAAAATATGTGGACAATGGTGTTGTGAAGATGAAATTATTTCTGTTTTCTTTGTGTGATTCTGCAAAAATCTGGTTCTCTTCTTTGCCTCGCAATAGTATCGATTCTTGGATTAAGTGCAAAGATGCTTTTATCACTAAGTATTTTCCATCCGCAAAAATTATTTCCCTTAGAACCCAGATCATGAATTTCAAGCAACTTGAACATGAGCATGTTGCACAATCTTGGCAAAGGATGAAAGTGATGCTAAGGAAATGTCCAACTCATGGGTTAAATCTTTGGATGATCATACAAAAATTTATGCGGGGTTGAATTTTGTTTCTCGTAATCTTTTAGATTCCGCCGCGGGTGGTACTTTTATGGAAATTACTTTGGGTTAAGCCACCAAATTTCTTGATAATATCATGGCAAATTATTCACAATGGCATACCGAAAGAGCTCCTACTAGTAAAAAAAAGTTAATTCGGTTGAAGAAATTTCTTCTTTGAGTAAAAAAGTTGGTGCTCTTATGAAATTGGTTGCTAGTACAGTGCTCCTATTGATTTTAATGATATGCCTTTGTCTACTTTGATTGAACAAAATAGTGATGCCATAGTTGTTAATTTTATTTCTCGAAATAATTTCAATAACAATGCTTATAGAGGTAATTTTAAGCCTAGGCCTTTTCCTAGTAATTCCTCTAATAATTATGGTAATTACTATGAAAATCAATCTTATAATAATAGGAACACCTCTGATATTGAGAATAATATTAAAGAATTTATCAACACGCAAAAAATTTTCAACACTTCCATAGAAGAAAAGTTGAGTAAGATTGATGATTTGTCTAGAAGTGTTGATAGAATTGCTCATGATGTGGAAAATCTCAATATGAAATTTTTTGTGCCTAAGGTTGATAAATCAATTAAAGCTCTTTATGTTTCTATGGATGAAAGCAAGAAAATAACTGCTATGCTTAGAGCTAAAAGAGAATTTTCAGAAAAAGCGTTTTTAGTGATTACTTTCGCAAAAGTGATGAAGATCTTAAAATGATTGGTGTTTCTTCTATTTATTCCTTGTTTATTAAATTTAAAATTGATGAAAAAGGGACTGGAGAAGAGTCAACTTTAGGTAGAGGGCGTCCTAATATTTCGGAGGGTGAAAATCTTGTTGAGAAAATTGATAAAAGTGGGTTTGGAGAGGTCAAAACTTTAACCAGTGATGTGCCCACTCTTTTGGATTACAAAGACTATAATTATGATAGTTGCTCTTTGATTTATTGTATTTGTTTGTTGCAATACATGATAAATTCACCCCATGCTTATGAACAAAATAAAGCTTTTACTAAACATATTGTTGGTGCTATGATGAAAGCTTTTGAAGAAATATTGGAATTGGAAGTTTCAATTCCTAGAAAATTGCATGATGAATGTGAACCTACTATCAAATTAATGATAAAAAATTATGAGTGTTTTGCTTTGTGTGACTTGGGTGCTAGTGTTTCCACAATTCTGAAATCTTTATGTGATGTGCTTGGTCTTACCGATCTTGAAGAATGCTCTTTAAATTTGCACTTGGCGGATTCTACTATTAAAAAGCCCATGGGAAGAATTAATGATGTTCTTATTCTTGCAAATAGGAATTATGTTCCCATAGATTTTATTGTTCTTGATATTGATTGCAATCCTTCTTGTCCAATTATTCTTGGTAGACCGTTTTTACGCACTATCGGTGCCGTGATTGATATGAAAGAAGGCAATATTAAGTTCCAATTTCCTTTGAGGAAGGGTATGGAACACTTTCCTAGAACAAGAATTAGACCACCTTATGAATCAATCATGAGGGCATCTTATGGATCTCGAACCAAAGATGACAAAACTTAGATCCTTGCTTTATGCCTAGCTAAGGGTGTAAAACTATAGCACTTGTTGGGAGGCAACCCAATGAATAAAATTTATTTTTGATTTTTGCTTTCTGTTCTTGTGTGTTTGCACAATTATTCTACTGGTATGATTGTGTTTTTTGTGTTTTAATTAGTGTCTTCTTGGGTGATAGTTGTTTGATCTTGCGGACAAACAGAAACTTATGCACTCATGAAAACAATTGTTAAAAATCACCAGAACATGATAAAATGTCAATTCTTTTTGAAGAAGATTAATATAGAAATTACCCTGGTCATCCTATTTTTTCAGAATTTTTGGAGTTACAGAAGTATTCGTAATAGTCAGATTTCTACAGACTGTTCTGTTTTGACATATTCTGTTTTCTTTGTGTTGTGTGCTTATTTTGATGGCTCTATGGTTTTCTTTGATGAGTTTTTGCCATAGAAAAGTTGGAATACAGTAGATATAATGCAAAAACAAAATATGAGTTGGTTTGATACAGTACTTATAGTAGTGGTTTGCTTTCTTATACTAACGGATCTCACGAAGGGTTTGTTGAGTTTTGTGTGATTGAAGTTTTCAAGTTTTGGGTTATCTGACGATGGATGAAGGAAGGATAGAAGAGCCTAAGGTTGGGAATGCCCCGACATCCCAAGCTATTATCCAAAAATGAGCAACCAACTAAGCTTGGGGATGCCCCCGAGTGGCATCCCCTCTTTCTTCTAACGACCATCGGTATTTTACTCGAAACTATATTTTTATTCGTCACATAATATGTGTTTTGCTTGGAGCGTCTTGTATGATATGAGTCTTTGCTTGTTTTATTTTGTGTTTTAAGTCGTCAATACTTGCTGGACACACCTATTTGAGAGAGCTAAAATTATGTCATGACTTGTTAGAATTGCTCTCTATGCTTCACTTAAATTTTTTATGAGCTATGGACTTGCTCTAGTGCTTCACTTATATCTTTTTGAGCATGGTGTGCTTAGTATTTTTTAATAAATGCTCTCTTGCTTCACTTAGATTTATTTGAGAGTTAGTAAAATTTTCAAGAAAATTTCTCTTGCTTCACTTAAATTATTTTGATAGAAAGAATAATCTTTATGCTCATGATCTTCACTTATATTTGTTTGAGCTTATGAAAAGCAACACATGAAAATTAGTCCCAAAGTGATAGATATCCAAGAAGGATATAATAAAAACTTTCATGAAGATCATTGGACAAAATAAACTTGATTCTTAGTAATAGTTTTGAGATATGATGATGTGATATGTGAGTTGTGTTGATGAGTAATTATGCTTTAGTAAGAATATTGGTGTTAAGGTTTATGATTCCCTATGCACGCACGAAAGTCAATAATCATGCAATGAAATTATATCCTACTTGTGGTGCATTATTCAGTGTTAATTATGCCTAATGCTTGCTTATGAGATTATTCGTTTCTTGGTTGGTCGCTTCTCAATCTTTTGCTAGCCTTCATTTTACACTAAGTACGATCTCTACTTGTGCATCCAAAATCCTTTAAACCAGTTTTGCCACATGAGTCCATTATATCTACCTATATGCGCTATTATTTTGCCGTTCTAAGCAAATTTGCATGTGCCATCTGTAATTTTCAAAATAAACTTCTCTTTTGTGTGTTTGTTTCGCTCGCGGAGCGGTGAGGGGTGGCTAATATTTTCCATGCTAGATGTGTTATTCTCAAGATGAGTGTTTATTCACTTGTCATTGCATGAGAGTAAGGCAAAGGTTTTAGGGATGCCCAGTCCCGAAATGAAAAAAATGTTGTCAAACAATAAATTCCTTGGAAATTGTTGGTATGGAGGGCAACCGTGGATACGGCTAGCCATGGAAAGTGAAAGTATGGTGGAAAAAGAAATAAACTTTATTTTCTGTTTGGGAACCGCCTATGATATATCTAGAATGGAAAGTGTTGGGTACTCTAAGTCGTTTTCGTTGGTGGGATGGATACACCTCCCAAAATGTTTTTATCTCTAACTTTTCGCTTTGAGCTCCGGCACCTCTACAAATCCCTACTGCCCTCTGCGAAGGGCCTTTCTTTTAATTTATGCAATTTTTATTTTGAATTTGAGTCTCCATCTTCTCTTATAAAAGCACCAAAGAGGCAATACGATCGTACTTGAGTATCAGGTGTAGCTAATATGCGAGTGTGTTTCATGAATGGATCGATGGTTGAGCATGATGGGCTAGGGATAACTTATTTTAGCGTTGATATTTTGAAAGGCATGGTTGCTTGTTGATATGCTTGAGTATTTAAATTATCATGTAAAAACTAGACTATTGCTTTGAATAACATAAAAGTCCAAATGTCCATGCTATAAAGAAAAGAATATGATATGACATGTTAGGCAGCATTCCACATCAAAATTTCTGTTTTTATCACTTACCTACTCGAGGACAAGTAGGAGTTAAGCTTGGGGATGCTGATACGTCTCCAACGTATCTATAATTTTTTATTGTTTCATGATGTTATATTATCAATCTTGGATGTTTTATAATCATTTTATAGTCATTTTTGGTACTAACCTATTGACATAGTGCCAAGTGCGAGTTGTTGTTTTCTGCATGTCTTTTACATCACAGGAAATCAATATCAGACGGAGTCCAAATGCAACGAAACTTTACGGAGATTTTTTATGGACCAGAAGGAACATAATGGGCCCTGGCTGTGCCTGGGGGTGCCTCAAGGAGGGCACAACCCACCAAGGCGCGCCGGGAGGCCCAGGCGTTCCCTGGTGGGTTGTGCCCACCTCGGGTGCCCCTCGGACCGCCTCTTTGCTCTATAAATACCCCAATATTCCGAAAACCCAATATTCCGCCGCCACCGCCTCCTCAAACGTCGTTTTAACGATTGTTTCGGTGGAATTGTGCGGAATTGAGTCTACAACAACCCTGGAAAATTTCGTCGAGTTCCGATGGAGGAATCTCTGGCAATCTCTGATATACCGGAGCCGCATTGAATCTGGACGAGAATCCGGACGAGTTTAGGGCGTGGTGTCCAGCTTTTAGCTCGGACTCCCTTTGGAAGATCCAACCGTTGATCGGCTGCGGAATTCCTACATCTACCACCCCTCAAAATTTCAGCTCGATCCGACCGTCCAAACTCCGGGAACCTTCCGATTAGTGCATCACTGTTCGGATATGTTTTCTGCGCGAAAACGAATCCGACCTGAGTTCATCTTTTTTATGAACGGGATTTCGGACATCCTTTTTGAAGGAAGTTTTGTACGGGGTATTGTGTTTTGTTCCCGAACACATCCCACTAACTTTAAGATTTTTTAAACATGATCTTCAACATCATGCTGGTGTCAAACCAGTCCGGCAATATTGCTCCACGGCTGCCGACCTGCGCTAGACACGTCGTCACTTTGTTGAGCCGAGCTCAAATTCTCCGGATCATCATCTCGGCAAGCCGAACAAGAGTCCGGCATCACGAAGGATAAATCATCACCAACATCGCCGCCCCACGGATTGCACGGAGCGGGCATACCGGCACCGCCGCACGGTCGCTTCATCAAGCCGGCATCGACCACGTCACGACCTGCATCGGCAGGGCCGCACTATTGCTTCTTCAAGCTGGTGTCCATCACGCTGACCTACTTCGACATCTCGGCTGGACCGGGGGATTCGCCATCTCTTCATCAACCTGCTTCAGACACTTCGGCGTCACTAGCCGACCAGGCAATGGGTGCGCGGATCGAGTCCCAATTTCGGGAATCACCTCCTTCGGATTGCTACAACAAATAAACCAGGTGCTATTAATCCTAGTATTTCTTTTTGCTTGTTTGGGTTAATTTTTCCCAAGGAATTATTACTCTGGTTTGTCCATTATATGTACACAGGTCTATCAAATGGTAGCCGCATTATCGATGGTGGCATGATGGTTCGGTCAGTTTCCGTACATAGTCCGGCGAACGCCGCATCCGGAACTCGAACCGACCTGTGAATTCAGGCCTTGCCATGCCTTTACCGCATCACGCCGCCGCCCTGATCGACATTGACTTTGGCGCCAGCCATATTTCTTTATTACTCACTTTGCATAAATTATTTATTATGCAATGATTTTTTATTACTATTATCTCTGGTTTGCACTATTTTTTGTGCACAGGAAAATGATCCAGCCGGACTATATCCTTTGACGTCACCTCGGCTGGACGGGGGGCTTCATCAACACTTCATTACCCCATGCCGGGGACTTCGGCATCACTCTGCCGTCCTGCATTGACCGTGCTATGTCACCACTTCACAGTGCCGAGCTCTTTGCTCCGCCACCTCGGGACCGGCTTGGGGGATGGAACCTTGTCCCGCATCAAGCTCGGACCGCATCGTCAATACCGAACACATTAACCAGCTAAGTTGCCTTCATGCTCAAAGTTTTAAAATTTCTAACTTGTGTTCGGTTCGACCAAGCATTATACTTTTTTGGGAAAAAGTTGCTTGTAAAAATTTCCTTGTCGAAACTTTGTTCAGAGACACTTGACGCTACCCGCGCTCATTATTACTCGGGGCTTCTTTAATGAAGCTTATTAATTCGGGCTTTATGCCCAACACATGTGTCACACTTCGCATGTACCTTTTATTCACCATTATATGCATCGATATGACTTAAGTTTTGGCCAAGCTGGGTTGCTCGGCTCCTGCTTACCCCCACGCTCCCGATTGTTCGGCTAGGTGGTAAAGGAGCACCTCTGCGATTATTACTCGCGGGTCACCGGATGTGTACCTCGACCGGGTGAAGCCGAAAGCTAGTGTTCTTAAGGGAATACTCGGTCGGTGAACTAAAAGATGATTTCTTACCTATTTATTTACCTGCCCCTGTGTTTTTTCGCTCTTTTCGCAGTCCGGACATGCACTTTAGGGCATGCCTCCGTGGAAAGGAACCCCTAACGGAACTATTCTCCTGGAAGATGTTTCTTACTAACCATGTAATATAACATAACTAGTTGGGCACTTGTCCGATAAAGCACTAATGACCCCTATGCCCGGTCTCCACGCATGCCCCGGTTTTTATAACGCGAGGGTATTCAGACACACTCCGGACTATTGGGTCCAGGGTTGAAGCTTAAAAGGTCCGCTACGACAAACGATCTACAATCCGGCTAGAAGGCATTCTACATGTCACCTTACATTATATAGTCAACTTTTACCCAAGTCACTTGGGGGCTCTTATGTTTATTTGAGCCGTCTCATACTAAGTGTTTTTCTTCTCATTCGTTGCAAAGTTTTTATTATTTATCACTCCTTTTCTCGACACGAGTGTGCGGTCACTAGCCGAGGAGCCTAATTTCTCTCTCAAAACCGCCAGAGTTTAGTTTTCTAAACTTGCCTAATCCGTAGGCTGACCCGCTTGAAGTCTTGAGATAGGATATGTCATGTTAAAGCACGGCAGAAGCACTTTTTTTTTCTAAAGTCCAATTCTCGGATTGGCACCGAACACTTAATCTTGTTCGGATGTCATGTTTTTATTGACGTTTTTTGGTTTTCCAAGCTTTTGGCACTTTTAAACTATTTGTGTGTTTTCAGCACAAGTCTCGTAGTGCAACGCCGGACACCTTTAGAGATTCGGCAAAAAACATTCTCGGATATTGCTATATATGCATCGAGCCAATTGTGTCTTTGGTCAATAGTTGGGTTGCCGGCTCCGCTTGCCTCCTACGCCCGCTTTGTTCGGCTAGGTGTGCAAAGGAGAACCATCGCGATTGTGCTTCCACTGCATGGTCAAGCACCTCGATGAGAAAGCCAAAACCGACTGTCACAATAGGTGTAGACTGGTCAGCGATCCGATGACTATATTAAATGACGGGCCATTCATAAATTGGCGAAGTGTTTCGGCTTGACCTCGATCGTCGCCGAACACTACCGGGGCTAGTAATCGCCTCCCAAACTAAATCCTCAATATTTTGCTGTCACATTGAGCTGAGGTTTCATGATCATGCTTAGCATGACAACCCAAAGAAAGGAACCGATAGCGGGACTATTTTCTTTGGAAGACATTTCTTCTGTTAAACAGTAATATAACATATCTCTCTGTGTACCTTTGTTTATAAAACCGTATGGCCAGATTGCCTTTTTGTCATAAATCTTTGCCCTCATAAAGGCTTTATAAAGTAGGACAAACACTCCTCGCCATCGCCGAGGAGGTTGAAGCCGATGGTCGGTCAACAAAGTTTTGTACAATGCGGATCCGAGCATTAATGACGTAAAGTACTTGGATACATAGAGTCATCACACATAATTTGTGATTTTACTAGGGATATCGATCCTTAATTCGGCCTCCCGTGCCCGCATTAAGGCTCGGGGGCTACTGGGCTTCGGACTTATTATTTACAAATATTAAAGGGCACATCAATCCTCGATCCGGTGTTGCCACCGACCAAGATCTCGGGGCTCTTGCATTGCTCGCTCTATGCGAAAATTTTAAGTGCAATAGTTTCCGAGGAGATTTTGATCCTCAGGTTGGTCGGCCGCACCCAACCCGAGTCTCGAGGACTGAGCACGCCGCCTTTTGTGTCCCGAAGTATTCTATCGAGTTAGGACTTGATCCTCAGGCCGATTTTGCAAATCAACTTTGAGTCTCGTGACTCTTTGGGATCAGCGGTCTTGTGTCATCCTTCAGGTGCATCTCAGGTTTTAGACCGATACACACCTTGAGGGCTACTGGCCATGTACCTCGGCAGAGAATAAATTGCATCAATCAAAAATATTGACAAAAATCGGCCCACATTTGGGGTGGTGCACCACCTCGGAAGCAGTCCGGCATAAAGCTCGGGCGCTAGTGGCTGGCTCCATAGAGGGCATTTCCGGCATTAAGCTCGGCTAAACTCCTTCAAACTTCTTTGAACCAAGGTGATTTACGACACCTCGGATACAATCCGGCGTTGGAGCTCGGATACATAGTCCGGCGTTGGAGCTCGGATACAGTCCGGCGTTGGAACTCGGATACATAGTCCGGCGTTGGAGCTCGGATACATTCCGGCGTTAGAGCTGGGAAGCGGTCCGGCGTTGGTGCTTGGCTGCAAAAGATACCTCGAATGCAGTCCGGCGTTGGAGCTCGGACGCAAGAGGACGCTGCCTCCCGGGAACGACTTCAAACCCGAGGTGTGGCATAAAGATAACAAGGCATTGATAAAGGCGGAAACTTAAAGGGCTCTCGGATACCCGTGTAAACTCGTCGAATGCATTTCGCGATCCTTAAGATCAAGATGAGAAGGTTTGTTGAACCAGTTTTCAAGACCGACGATCAAGATGAAGAACAGTTCGAAGAATCGAGGAGTCCCCAACTTGAAGACCGGTTCAGGGGCTATCGACGGTGTCTGGACTAGGGGTACTCACCACGCCGTCTCCCGATCAGTTGGATTGGGCCAAGGATCCCCATGGCCAGATACTCATGGGCATCCGGACGATTGCCGTGATACAAGGGAGATTCCACAAGACTTGGCGATCAAGACAAGGACTCCTCCCCCACCGGCGTATTCGGCTAGGACTCTTGTTATCCTAGGCCTCTGGTGCATTATATAAATCGAGGCCAGGCTAGTCGATAGACAATCACAACAACCCTTACAATCATACCATAGGCTAGCTTCTAGAGTTTAGCCTCCTTGATCTCGTGGTAGATCCACTCTTGTAAACATCCACAATATCAATATCAATCAAGCAGGACGTAGGGTTTTACCTCCATCAAGAGGGCCCGAACCTGGGTAAACATCGTGTCCCTTGTCTCCTGTTACCATCCGCCTAGACGCACAGTTCGGGACCCCCTACCCGAGATCCGCCGGTTTTGACACCGACAAGGATTCTCCAATCTCACTTTTACCAAATTTATCATTAAGATCTAAAGATTCCGAATTCTTGGGACGCCTTCTAGGCAAAGTTGATTCATCATCAGTCCCATAATCATCAAAGTTCATATTGCAAAACATAGATCTAATTGGAGATGCATCAATAACTTTAAGATCCTCATCATTATTTTCATGTAAACTAGACGAACACGCTTTTATAAAGCTTTCTTTCTTAGCACGCAATCTAGCGGTTCTTTCCTTGCACTCGTCAATGGAAATTCTCATTACTTTGAGAGACTCATTGATATCATGCTTAGGAGAAGAAGATCCAAGTTTAAGAGAATTAACATCAAGCGAAAAGTCTATCAACGTTCCTAGCCAAATCATCAACTTTGAGAAATTTTTCTTCAAGCATAGCATTAAAATTCTTTTGAGAGATCATAAATTCTTTCACACTATTCTCAAAATCAGAGGGCATCTTATTAAAATTACCATAAGAATTACTGTAGGAATTTCCATAATTATTAGAGGGATTACTAGGGAACGGTCTAGTATTAAAATTTCCTCTATAAGCATTGTTTCCAAAACTATTCCTACCAACAAAATTCACCTCCATAGATTCATTATTATTCTCAATCAAGGAAGACAAAGGCATATCATTGGGATCAAGAGGATTATTTTTAGTAGCAAGCATCTTCATAAGTTCATCCATCTTTCCACTCAAAACATTGATTTCTTCTATAGCATGCACTTTTTTACTAGAAGATCTTTTGGTGTGCCATTGAGAATAATTAGCCATAATATTATCAAGTAACTTTGTAGCATATCCTAACGTGATTTCCATAAAGGTGCCTCCCACGGCCGAATCTAAGAATTTCTAGAAGCAAAGTTCAAACCGGCATAAATTTTTTGTATGATCATCCATAAGTTCAAACCATGAGTAGGGCAATTGCGAAGCATCAATTTCATTCTTTCCCAAGATTGGGCAACATGCTCATGTTGTTTAAAATTCATAATAACGTTCCTAAGAGTGATGATCTTAGCGGGAGGAAAATACTTAGAGATAAAAGCATCTTTGCACTTGTTCCAAGAATCAATACTATTTTTAGGCAAAGACGAAAACCAAACTTTAGCGTGATCTCTAAGTGAAAAAGGAAATAACTTCAGTTTGACAACATTTTTATGTGTATCTTTCTTCTTTTGCATATCACACAAATCAACAAAGTTGTTTAGATGAGTAGCGGCATCTTCGCTAGGAAGGCCGGCGAATTGATCTTTCATAACAAGATTCAGCAAAGCGGTATTGATTTCACAAGACCCATCATTATTAAGAGGAGCAATCGGAGTACTAAGAAAATCATTATTATTGGTATTCGAGAAGTCACACAATTTGGTATTATCTTGTGCCATGGCAACAAGTAATCCAACACACAAGCAAGCAGGAAAACGGCGAGCAAAAAGAGAGGAGGAGACTGGGAAAGAGAGGGCAAATAAAACGGCAAGGGTGAAGTGGGGGAGAGGAAAACGAGAGGCAAATGGCAAATAATGTAAATGCGAGGGAGATGGGTTTGTGATGGGTACTTGGTATGTCTTGACTTGAGCAAAGACCTCCCCGACAACGGCGCCAGAAATCCTTCTTGCTACGTCTTGAGCTTGCGTTGGTTTTCCTCGAAGAGGAGAGGGTGATGCAACAAAGTGTAGCGTAAGTATTTCCCTCAGTTTTGAGAACCAAGGTATCAATCCATTAGGAGGCTCCTCAAAAGTCCCATGCCCCTACACAAACAAACTGAGAACTCGCAACCAACGCAATAAAGGGGTTGTCAATCCCTTCACGGCCACTTGCGAAAGTGAGATCTAATAAAGATAGTATGATAAGATAAATATATTTTTGGTATTTTATAGTATAGATGCAAAAAGTAAAGATGCAAATAAAAGTAGATTGGAAGTAAATATGATAAGAGATAGACCCGGGGGCCATAGGTTTCACTAGTGGCTTATCTCAAGATAGCATAGGTATTACGGTGGGTGAACAAATTACTGTCGAGCAATTGATAGAAAAGCGCATAGTTATGAGATTATCTAGGCATGATCATGTATATAGGCATCACGTCCATAACAAGTAGACCGACTCCTGCATGCATCTACTACTATTACTCCACACATCGACCGCTATCCAGCATGCATCTAGAGTATTAAGTTCATAAGAACGGAGTAACGCATTAAGCAAGATGACATGATGTAGAGGGATAAACTCATGCAATATGATATAAACCCCATCTTGTTATCCTCGATGGAAACAATACAATACGTGCCTTGCAACCCTTTACATCCTTTGGGTAAGGACACCGCAAGATTGAACCCAAAGCTAAGCACTTCTCCCATGGCAAGAAAGATCAATCTAGTAGGCCAAACCAAACTGATAATTCGAAGAGACTTGCAAAGATAACTTAATCATACATAAAAGAATTCAGAGAAGATTCAAATATTATTCATAGATAAACTTGATCATAAACCCACAATTCATCGGATTTCGACAAACACACCGCAAAAAGAGATTACATCGAATAGATCTCCACAAGAGAGGGGGAGAACATTGTATTGAGATCCAAAAAGAGAGAAGAAGCCATCTAGCTAATA
Source organism: Aegilops longissima (assembly GCA_021605205.1). Classification (NCBI taxonomy): domain Eukaryota; kingdom Viridiplantae; phylum Streptophyta; class Magnoliopsida; order Poales; family Poaceae; genus Aegilops; species Aegilops longissima. Next base: position 551,883,891 of record CM038677.1, on the reverse strand, counting down.
ACTATGGATCCGTAGGTCTGTGGTAAACTACTCACAACTCATCAGAGGGGCAAGGATGTTGATGTAGAGGCCCTCCATGCTTGATTCCCCCTCCGACAAAACACCGACGAAGGCTCCAAGATGGGATCTCGCGGATACAGAAGGTTATGGTGGTGGAAATTGTGTTTCGTGGTGCCCCTGGATGTTTTAAAGTGCACGAGGTATATATAGGAAGAAGAAGTACGTCGGTGGCAGCCGAGGGGCCCACGAGACAGTGGGCCCTCCTATCTCGTGGAGGCTCCGGTTCTTCTTGACTTGCACTCCAAGTTCTCTCGGATCACGTTCGCGAGAAAATCACGTTCCCAAAGGTTTCATTCCGTTTGGACTCCGTTTGATATTCCGTTTCTTGAAATACTGAAATAGGCAAAAAACAACAATTCTGTGCTGGGCCTCCGGTTAATAAGTTAGTCCCAAAAGTAATATAAAAGTGGAAAATAAAGCCCAATAAAGCCTAAAATAGTAGATAAAGTAGCATGGAGCAATCAAAATTATAGATACGTTGGAGACGTATCAGGGGGTATCCGGACAGCTGGACTATATACTTCGTCGGGACAATTGAAGCATGAAGATACAAGATTCAAGACTCCGTCCCGTGTCCGGATGGGACTCTCCTTTGCGTGGAAGACAAGCTTGGCGATCCGGATATTGTACTTCCTTCCTTGTAACCGACTCCATGTAAACCCTAGCCCTCTCCGGTGTCTATATAAACCGGAGAGGTTGGTCCTTAGAAGGCCGATCACAATTACAATCATAATCATCATAGGCTAGCTTCTAGGGTTTAGCCTCTACGATCTCGTGGTAGACCTACTCTTGTACTACTCATATCGTCAATATTAATCAAGCAGGAAGTAGGGTTTTACCTCCATCGAGAGGGCCCGAACCTGGGTAAACATTGTGTCCCTTGCTTCCTGTTACCATCAGCCTAGACGCACAGATCGGGACCCCCTACCCGAGATTTGTCGGTTTTGACACCGACATTGGTGCTTTCATTGAGAGTTCTTCTGTGTCGTTGCTGCAAGGCTCGATGGCTCCTTCAATCATCGTCAACAACACGGTCCAGGGTGAGACTTTTCTCCCCGGACAGATCTTCGTGTTCGGCGGCTTCGCACTGCTAGCCAATTCGCTTGGCCATCTGGAGCAGATCGACAGCTACGCCCCTGGCCACCAGATCAGGTTCAGAAACCTGAACTACACGACGGATGTTCGCGTAGACTTGATCTTTGACGGATTCGGGCCTATGCCAGGATCACCGGACAGTCATGACGAGCACGGCTTAGACCTGCTGTCGGACAACGCTCAGGATATCACCCCTGCAGTAGCCCCGGACCTAAATCCGGAGCAGGCTGCGTTCCCTAAGGACGGAGGGATTGACCTCGCCCCACAGGCCGCACACTCATCCGTGGTGGAGGCGAACACAGGCCTCACTTCTGTGGAAGCCTGTGACTCCGGACCCCCGGACTCGTATCCGGTTGTAGGTTCCAGTCCGCGTGCTCCTGTGCCCGACGAGCCTGTTGGGCTCCGGTAATGGAGTTCACCGCTGCGGATATCTTCCAGCACTCGCCCTTTGGCGACATGCTGAACTCATTAAAGTTTCTCTCTTTGTCAGGAGGCTCTTGGCCGAACTATGTCCGGCTCGAGTGGGAAGCAGGCGACGAAGGAATTCGTTGCCCACCCACCACCCACTTCATTGCCACGGTCGATGATCTAACCGACGTGCTTGACTTCGACTCCGAGGACATTGACGGTATGGACGATGATGCAGGAGAAGAACATGAACCACCGCTCACTGGGCGGTGGACATCCACCTCTTCTATGATATATATATATATATATATATATATATATATATATATATATATATATATATATATATATATATATATATATATATATATATATATATTGTGGACACTTCAAGGAAACCAATGGCGATGAGGCAACTGAGGATAACCCTTCAGGGAGAAAAGCAAAGCATGGGCGTCGTCGACGCCGCTCCAAGCCCCGCCACAGCAATACCGGCCCAGGAGACGAAAACAATCCAGATGGTGCCGAAGAAGAATACAACCCTGATCAGCCCGCCTTCGAGCAGTCCGAGCAGGAAGATGAGCAGGTCAGCCCAGACGATCAGGCGACGGACGGATATCCGGAGGAGGACAACTACATGCCCCCCTCCGAAGACGAGATTAGCCTCGGCGGCAGCGAGTTCGGGCGTGCTGAGGATCCGTGAGAGCGAGAGCGCTTCAAGCATTGGCTTATAGCCACTCTGAGGAGCCTGAAAAAGAAGCAGCAGCAACTCCAAGCTGATCAAGACCTGCTCACAGATAGATGGACTGAAGTCCTGGCAGCCGAGAAATATGGACTCGAGTGCCATAGGGCTGACTGGCCACCTCGTGGCCAGGATAAAACGGCGTATCAGACCGAATACCAGCCCGCACCCCCACGCCAATACACTACGGCCCGGGTGAGGGAGTCCTGGATTGGGGGGTGTCCGGATAGCCGGACTATAGCCTTCGGACGGACTCCTGGACTATGAAGATACAAGATTGAAGACTTCGTCCCGTGTCCGGATGGGACTTTCCTTGGCGTGGAAGGCAAGCTTGGCGATATGGATATGTAGATCTCCTACCATTGTAACCGACTCTGTGTAACCCTAACCCTATTCGATGCCTATATAAACCGGAGGGTTTTAGTCCATAGGACGAACAACAATCATACCATAGGCTAGCTTCTAGGGTTTAGCCTCTCTGATCTCGTGGTAGATCTACTCTTGTACTACCCATATCATCAATATTAATCAAGCAGGAGTAGGGTTTTACCTCCATCGAGAAGGCCCGAACCTGGGTAAAAACATCATGTCCCTTGTCTCCTGTTACCATCCGCCTAGACGCATACGATTCGGGACCCCCTACCGAGATCCGCGGTTTGACACCGACATTGGTGCTTTCATTGAGAGTTCCTCTGTGTCGTCATCTTTAGGCCCGATGGCTCCTCCGATCATCAACAACGATGCGCTCGGGGTGAGACTTTTCTCCCGGACAGATCTTCAGATTCGGCGGCTTTACCTGCGGGCAATTAAGCTTGGCCGTCTGGAGCAGATTAAGCTACGCCCACGCCATCGGTCGATTTGGAGATTTGAACTACGGTGACATCCGCGGAGACTTGATCTTGACGGGTTCGAGCCACGCCAAGCGCCGCCTTTATCACGAGGGCATGATCTATCTCTGCCGCCGGACGGTGTCTGGAAACGCACGAGTCGCTCCGACCTTTAGCTCGGAGCCGACCGCTACCGATCGAGGGCGGGTGGCTGGACACCGCCTCGGGGGCTGCGATCTCTACGGCGATCGAGCTGTACACCTACCCCATCCTTTGCGAATCTCGTGACTCCAAGGCACCAGACTCCTCTCCGGACTTCGAGCCTTCCGCCCCCCGCTAATCGAATCCGATTGGGCGCCGATCATGGAATTCACTGCCGCGGACATCTTTCAGCACTCGCCCTTTGGCGACATCCTGAATTCAATAAAGTCTCTCTCTTTATCAGGAGAGCCCTGGCCGGATTATGGTCAGGAAGGTTGGGATGTGGACGACGAAGAAATTCAAAACCCACCCACCACCCACTACATAGCCACTGTCGATGATTTAACCGACATGCTCGACTTCGACTCCAAAGACATCGACGGTATGGACGACGATGTAGAGGAGGAGCATAAACCAGCGTCTATAGGGCACTGGAGAACCACCTCATCTCATGATGTATACATGGTGGACACACCTAAAGTAAGCGACAACGAGGAACAACGGGACGCTACGAAGGATCGCTCCCTCGAAAAACAGTCAAAACGGCGACGTAAGCGTCGCTCAAAGTGCCACCTCGACAAAGACAACAACCACATAGACCCAGCTATAGAGCAGGGTGAACCGGTGGACGACGAACATGCTATCGAGCAACAATCAGAACAGGACAATCTGGATAAACAACCCGTCCCCGGCGAAGACAACAATCCGGACGATCTCACGCCAGACAAGTTGCTGGAGCAGAAGAACCACCACAAAAGGCTCGTCGCCACAACACGTAGCCTGAAAAAGCAGAAGCGGAAGCTCAAAACAGCGGAAGATGCACTCAGAATCATATGGAGCAAAGTACTCAACACATGAGACAAATCGACGACGATCGCCGAACAAAAACTACCCAAAGCGAAAACTACTGCCCGGATTTGATGAGGAGGCCGTAAAGCCCCCACAATCAAAAAACAAGGAGGCCACCCGGTCGGATGGACGACCCCATGGCAAACAGAGAGCGGCAAATGGTGCCACACACAAGCCGGCACGCGATCCGCACAAGGATTCGCATCAAAAAGATGGCCCAGTTAGATCTATCTACGGGCCAAGAAAGCAAGCTCTAGTAAGCAAGGAAACACATCAAGTATCCGAACATCATGGTACACCTAAATATAGGGGTGCCGCACACCCCCTATGTTTCACCGATGAGGTACTGGATCATGAATTTCAGTGAGTTCAAGCCCGTAAACATAGAGGCATCTGACGGAACAACAGACCACAGAGTGCGGATTGAGGATTACATCCTCCATATACACGTGGCTAGAGGAGATGATCTCACACCATAAAATACTTACCCCTCAAGCTCAAAGGGCCAGCCCGGCATTGGCTTAAAAGCCTTCCGAAAACACCATTGGAAGTTGGGAAGAGCTCGAGGATGCCTTCGGGCAAATTTTCAAGGGACCTATGTCGACCTCCGGATCTGACGATTTAAGTCACATAGCTCAACAACCCGGAGAGTCAGCCGGAAATTTTGGAACAGATTCATTACTAAAAAGAACCAAATAGTCGACTGTCCGGACGCCGAAGCCTTAGCAGCTTTCAAACACAACGTCCGAGACTAATGGCCGCATTAACAAGCCTCATGACCCGCTTTTGCGCGGGAGAGGATAGCTGGCTAGCAAGATGCAGCACCAGCGACCCAAGTACATCCGAAGTCGGGGATGGAAGCGGAAACCACGACGCAGCAAGGACCAGCGTCGGACCAAGGGAAACAGCCGAGGAGCACGGCGATCAACGCCGGATTCAAAAGCTCTCGGCAGAATCATAAAAAGCTGCCCTTAAGGATAACGAGGACGAGCTATCTAACTTAAACAAAATCTTGGACAAGATATGCCAAATCCACAGTACTCGGGAAGCACGCAAACCACACCCACAGAGATTGTTGGGTCTTCAAGCAGTCCGCAAACTCAACGCCGAACACAAGGGCTCGACACACCAAGCGAGGGCGATGGCGAACCCCAAAAGCGAGCACGGAAAACAAAAGAATTTCCCACAAGAAATCAAAAGCAGTGAACTCACTTCACGTGACAAAAGGGAAAAGTAGAGAGGCGCCCATAGAGGCAGCGGATGGCCTATCCGGAGGAGTCCCGCCATTTGGTTGTTAAAACCAATCACCTTCGACCATCGGGATTACTCTAGAAGTATCTGAGCATGAGGTTGGACTGCCTTGATATTAGATCCGATAATTGGCGGACTCCAATTTTCACAAGTCTTAATGGACGGCGGCGATGATCTAAACCTGCTATATCGAGGACACAATCCATAAAATGGGGATAGACCCAACCAAATTTCGCCATAGCAACACTTCCTTTCAAGGGGTAATGCGAGGCCCATATGCCCATTATACGGGCTCTCTCTTGCTAGAAGTTGTGTTCGGCTCAACCGACAACTTCCGCCGCGAAAAGTTAACCTTCCACCTCGCCCCATTTACAAGAAGCTATCAAGCACTATTGGGACGCGAAGCTTTCGCCCGCTTTAATGCAATATCGCATTATGCATCTCTTACACTTAAAATGCCCGGTCCACGTGGCATCATCTCATTAAAGGGAAACATCGAGGGTTCCTCGAGTCCGGAAAATTGTGCGGATGCCTTGACAGCCCCACAATAAATCGGCTTCACCAATACAAGCACTTAGACAGGTCGTCCAGATCCCGGACACGGCTGGACGAGTCCGGCATAAACATACAAGGGCTCGCTAGACGCATACCCCCGTACAAGGGGCTCCGCGCATCCACAACAAGAGACAATAAATCTCAATTTTGTTCATTCTTTGAATTGTACTTTGTTTATTTAGTATAACGTACATTTTCGCACGATCTTTTTCAACTAAGTTCCTCTCTTTTACAGATGAACACCGTGCTACACCCGTCCGAGATACGGCAGCAGAGACACAGCGCGAGCGTGCAGAGAGGGACCCGTTGCAAGGATTCTTTTGATTAAGACCTGCGTAAACCTTTTCACTTGTCTCTTGTTGATACACATCCCGGTTTCTTGCTATAACCGAGGAGGAGGCTGGCGTTTTGGCATAGGCCACGTCGAATTTTTGCGTGCACTGGACACGGGGCTTTTTACCAAGGCGATTGTTCGACCCGTTTTCATAAAGACCGAATACCTTAGGTAGTGTTCGGCGTCTCGAGTTAGGCCTTATATGCATCAGCTCGAATCATGTCTTTGGTCAAATGTTGGGTTTGCCCGGCTCACGTGTTTTGCTGCCTTACGTTCCGCTCTATCGGCTAATGCGGCACGGAGAACTCTGCGATTGTGCCCCGGTTGGCCGAGGGAGCACCTCGATGAAAGCCGAAAACCGTGTCATGATATAGCGTGAGACTGGTCAACCACTTTCGATGACCCGCTGGAATCTTTAGAATTCCTCGCATTGACGAAGGGCGTTTCGGCCAGGCACATCGCGCCCGAATTCGGGTGGCGCGGTGCCCCTAGGGGCTATATAGTAGCCCCTTTGTCGAACTCCTATGGCTAAGTGAAAGTGATAAAGCATTATAGTCCGGTTGCCTAGTTTGCTGCGCTATCACCTCCTTTGTAGGACCAAGGCGTTGGATCAAGTGTGAAAATCGTTTTACGCAAACACCCCGCATTATATCGTGGTGAAACAAAGACTGCCATCTTTCGGGTTATATACACATATACATTAACGGCCGCCTGGGAGGTATTTTTAATTCTTGAAAGTGCAAGTATAAAAGCTTTTATATTCCATCGAAACATTGTTTCACAATAATACATGTTATTGAACATAATATCCTTGAACCTTTGCGTCTCTATTAAGCGAGCACCACGAAGAACTTCACGAAAATAGTGCTCGGCAATGTACTCGGCTTCCGTCGAATCTTGGGATGCAACATCGGTGGCCTTCATCTCCGCCCAGTATGTCTTGACACGGGCAAGAGCCATCCAGCACCCTTTATGCATCTTGACCGCCTCATTGCTTTGATATGCGGCACCGCACCAAGGCTGCTGCACCAAGCCAAAATAACTCTTAGCTCGGGCCTTTTCAGCCACAAATGAGTCACGACATTCTTCATGGAAAGTCGGACAACCTGTTCAGCTCCGCCCATTCGGCCAAGCGATCGGTTAATGGAAGTGGGCGCTCGGACTCTGGAACTACGACCAAAAAGCTCTTCAATCTCGTGATCCTTTTGATCTCCGAAGTGTTCGGCCGTGTCGCATGCACTTTCGCCGCCAAGTCGAGATAAGCATCCGCTTTTCTCCCACCGGTCAAATTGAGCATATTTAGGATCCGTGAACTTCCTCCGCAGCGAAAGGGCTTTCCGCCGCGATATCTCGGCTGGCGTAGCTCCTCCTTCATAGCTCTCATCCAGAAGCGAGCATCCTTGGCCTCGGTGGTGGCCTTTTGAGTTCTCTTGCTCGCTCGACCTTCTTTTCAAGAAGCTGCATGGCGGTCAGCAACATTCTTCAACTTCACGGCCATTTCGGCCATTTCCTTTTGCTTGGTGAGCGGCATGTTGGCTTTTAGCTCTTGGCGCCTTTAAGGCAACCGCATCACTTTTTACTGGCCTGCTCCTTGGTTGGGCAAGCTCCACGAAGATTCTCCATGGCGGCACCATCGCATCGAGCATACATGTTGTAAGGCACGGGCATCAAGCTCCCTTACTAGGTGTCGCGGAGAAACGCATACCTTGTGACTCGTCCGGCCGCTTATTGACAAGCGCGATGTTGGCATCCGCCACGTCAAGTTGCCTTTAGTTGGCAAATTCATCGGTCCGGCTAGCCACGGACACCCGCCACCTACATAGGAAGGGCGACATATTATATCGGGATTATGATCCTCGGCACGCTGTCATTTTGACAACACACGAGTCTCGTGGGCTACTATCTACAGGCGCGTCTTATATATGCGGAACCGTCATAAAATTACATCATTACGTACCTCAAAACCCGTCAGTAAACTCCTGGCGGCCTCGTACAACCCGCTTTACACGGACGAAATCTTTTCAATCACTGTACCCATCAATGCATGGTGATCCTCTGAGATAGACACTCGCCCGAGCAGACACTTCAACTCCTCCGACCGTGCACGGGAGGTGCGGACTTGTCGATGGCCTTTTGAAGGCGGACACGGAGGGCTACAGGGGGCCTCGACCGCCCTCCACCCCTGCGGATTCGGGAAACCCTCGCGACGACACCTTAGGATTGCCCGCCTCGCTATGCGGTACGGCAGGGGGAGGCGTTCCGCTCTCCATCATCTCCGGACGAAGATCCCTCGAAGACGAGCTCTGCTGGGAAGGGCTGAGATCCGAACTACAAGGTAAAATTTCGGTCATCTTCAGAAATAAAACAGGATGTATTTTATTTTATAAGCTCCCCTCTCTACTTACGGCTCGCTGGAGGGCTGATCTCCTTGGGAAAATAATGCGGCCGGGGCATCTTCCGGCGCAGGACCCTCTGGCGAGGAATTCTTCCCGCGCTTTGAGGCCTTGGTCTTCGGATCTTCAGAGGCGGTCCTTTTCTCCCCTTGGATGGAGGGATTCTCGATCCCTCCTCGCTTGATAACCTCCTTCGCGGAGACAGTAGCTTCCTTGTTCCCCTTCACCTTCTTCTAAAGGCGCAGCCTCCGGCATCTTAGTTAACACGGGATTGGCGTGGTCTCGGGGAGGGCGGACACGAGATCAGTTTTGCTTCGCTATCCACTCCTGTTTAGGGACAACTCTTTTAAGGGCAAGTTTATGATAAATATCACGGATGGCGTGTCAAGATGCGGGACTACTTACTTGAGCATCCGGGCGATTGCAGCTCAGACCCGCGTCCTCGGTCAAGTCCGGACACATTGCTTGTGATCCGAAGAACAGTTTGTACATCTCCACGGGTGTTGCGCCCATAAAATGTTGAAGAGCTCGTGGTCCCTCTGGATTGAACTCCCACAGGCGGAGGGGGCGACATTTGCAGGGCAGGATGCGACGAATCAGCATGACCTGCGCTACTACAACCAGATTGATCTCTCTCTCTCCAGGAGGTCTCGAATACGGCCACCTGCTTGAGGGCACGTCTTTGGGCGGCCCCAGTCAAGCCCTTTATTGACCCATGGCGCCAGCCGCGGTGGAGGACCCAGCGAAAGGCAGGTGGCGCCACCCATTTGGTGCCCCTGGGAGCTGTGATATAAAACCACTATTGTTGCCATAGGCTGAGCTCCTCTTGAAAAGAGCCCTCGGGCCATGGGCGTCGGCATTCTTTCTTATAACCGCCCTCCACTTTCTGCTGTTGCCCCCTGATCATCTTGGCTCCACCTTGAAGGTCTTGAGCCATAATCCGAAGTGAGGGTAATGCGGAGGAAGGCTTCACTACTGACGATGAACGATGAGATGTGGAGGATGGACTCCGGATCCAAGTCATGAAATTCCAGCCCGTAATAAAACATGAGCCCCCTCACGAAGGGGTCCGTCGGGAAGCTTAGCACTCGAAGGAAGTGAGACGCGAACACCACGCTTTCACCGGGCTTGGGAGTGGGAATAACCTGCCCTTGAGCAGGCAGCCTATCTGAGATTTCGCGGTTAGATACAGCATATCTTAGCTTTAGGGCGTCTTCTTCCGTGATGGAGAAGGCATCCACCGGCCTTGGAGGTCGGGCGGACATCATCGAAGGTCGGCGCTGAATATGGAGCTTTGGGTGTTGGAACTTCGGCGCGGCGGATTCGATGGAGATTGAGAAAAAAGGCGGGGCCTTGGTCTCTTTATAAAGAGGTTGAATACCAGAGCCCTCCGTGACCGTTCGGGACTTCGCCTTCTATAGAGGAGGCGCCAGCGAACGCGATTGGGTTCTACGCCCGTATTGATGAGAATCCGGAATAAGGGACACGATCTCTGCTTTGACAAGGCGTGCCAAGAAACTACCTCGCTAAGCGGCGCTGAGGTTGGACAGTAAAAGCGATTGAATAAAGGCTTGGCCGTGGTGTGATGTCACGCTGCGAATCGTCGTGATTGAACTTGTGTAAATATTATTCTCTCTACGGTGGTATGTGGAACTTATTTTGCGAGCGGACACTATCCTTGTGTTCAAAATCTTCTATGAAGTATTGGAAGAGGAACCGCATACTGCAATGCGAAGACAATATGCGCGCCGGACTCGTCGTCATTGAAGCCTGGTTAGGGAGACTCTTGAGGAGTCTGGATTAGGGGGTGTTAGGATAGCGGACTATAGCCTTGGCGGACTCTGGACTATGAAGATACAAGATTGAAGACTTCGTCCCGTGTCCGGATGGGACTTTCCTTGGCGTGGAAGGCAAGCTTGGCGTCTGGATATGTAGATCTCCTACCATTGTAACCGACTACTGTGTAACCCTAACCCTATTCGGTGCCTATATAAACCGGAGGTTTTAGTCCATAGAGACGAACAACAATCATACCATAGGCTAGCTTCTAGGGTTTAGCCTCTACGATCTCGTGGTAGATCTACTCTTGTACTACCCATATCATCAATATTAATCAAGCGGGAGTAGGGTTTTACCTCCATCGAGAGGCCCGAACACAGGTAAAAACATTATGTACCTTGTCTCCTGTTACCATCCGCCTAGACGCACTGATTCGGGACCCCCTACCGAGATCCGCGGTTTGACACCGACACGGGGCAATAAGCAGGACTGCAAGATATCTTTGGAAAACAAAGCGGAACAGCCAAGATCGATCTCTGAGATCACGAGGCGCCCAAGCAGCTTGACGGCGACCGTTACACGGACACACTATCAACAAGTCGGCGGGACCGAACACGACCACCAGGCGATTGAACTGCGTAGCCACATAGCCCTGCACAGAGGCGCCGCGCACCCCTCTGCTTCACTAACGAAGTGATGGATCATGAATTCCCGGAAGGGTTCAAACCCGTAAACATCGAATCATACAATGGCACAACATACCCTGTTGGGGATATAACTACTGAGTGTAAACCGCCCAGGAGGGGCCAGTTCACCCTCAATTATATTGAAGCCCACAAGACTCAGAAGATGGCGTTTTACTATGAAGCTTAGAGGCCCGGAGCCCAAAGGCGGATTAGGGCCCGTAGTGGTAAACCGCCATAGTCATGTAACTTGTGTTGTAAGATAAGGAAAGGAGAGACCGAGCCGAACACTTGTATGAGTCGGCCTCGGGACTCTGTAGACCGGCCGGGCGTCAACCCATGTATATAAGGGGACGACCCGGCGGCGGTTCAGGGACAACAAACAACAACTCGAGACTCAGGCAAGCGTATTTTGCTCCCTGGTCATGAAACCCAATCAATCCATCACAACTAGGCGTAGGCTTTTACCTTCATCGAAGGGCGAACTAGTATAAACTCCGTGTCCCTTGTCGGTTTAACCCCTTCAAGCTAACCCATTGCGATGGCTCCACGACTAAGTCCTTTCATGAGGACATCGGCGTGTTAATTCCCGACAGTTGGCGCCCACCGTGGGGCTGTCGCTGCGATGGTGTCGAGTTCTTGAAGGGCTGCTCGAAGGACTTAAAGTGCGTGATCGGCCGGATGACCAAAAGTCGTCGCGGCAAGCTCTACATCGACGACGAAGGATGGGGCCCCCATGCCAGCTCGATCGAGTATGGGTACCGGGTCCCCTTCGGCGGAATTCATGTCTTCATCGGCAAGATCGGTGAACCGGCCTGGCGGACATCGCACCGACCTCGTCGAGGCGGCTCGGACCCAGCGAGTCAGCCAGGTTAAGCCGCCATGGCGTGCATTCGTAGGATGTGTCCATGGGATCGGATCTGAACCGGTGTCGGCGGCGAGACGGCCGTATACTCCGACGGCGAGTCATCCTTTGGCGGCGGAGTCCTTGTACCAGGTTCATAGCGGTGTGTTCGAAGGATATTCCGATGTAGCGATATTCGGACCTTCTTGAACCGCCAAGTCGGGTTGCTGTTCACATGGCGGAAACACATTACGTTGCGATCTTCATCCACCCGCGGCGAACCTTTGGATCAACAACCGCGGTAGGAGTCGGCGCGCCGTCCGCATAAGTACTCTCGGTTTAATGGATGCAGGCGACCTTGTTGACCGCAAGCAGTCACCCGGAGGCGGGATCGGCACAATGCAGACGTTGCGAAGTGAAGGACCAAATAGCACATGCTAAGGAGGACACAGCAGCTAAGGATGTTAGGATGGCTGAAGCGGACGCTTTGGATGCTCAATCACAGCGGATCTGAGCGCAATTACCAGCTCATCTTTGGATCGGACCGCATCGGAGGATGTAATGTGAAGGAAGTACGGTCACGTCTGCGCGGTTTCTGAAGGTTAAATCTCTTTCAGACACGGTATTTGGGCGAGCAATCCGATAGCGCAAACCGGACGGGCGCCTAGGACAGTTCGGATCAACTACGAATACGGAGCTACCCGGCGAGCGGATAACCCGCGCCAATCGTCTCTACACCACCGGGTCACTTCTCGAGCCCTCGGATAACATGATTGCCGCAGCTTCATGCTGGCGGCCATTCCGATGGAAGGTGATTCAATAGCAGCGGTTGAAGCGGCGGCGGCGGCGAGATCTTCTCCAAACCGCCGTGGTGCAGCGGAGCTTATTCATATAGTCGGGATAGAATTCATTCAACCCCTCGTCCAGAGCCCAAGTTATAGCGTATGGATGAACCGGAGGTGTCTAGCAGCGCGACATCATAATGCTCAAGATGTGGTGGATCATGGCGGGCATGAAGGGATGCCGCTTTGGGTCGTTATCAACCCGCCCGAGTTCAGCCAGCGGCGTCGGTTGAGCGAGGCACGGGCTTGCCTTGGTTCTGGGGAGTGCCGTGCCTTATTCGGCTCTCGTAATGTGCGTTTGCCCAAAGATTTCAAGGGTCCACATAAGGTGCCTAACTACGGCGAATCAGCCACGAGGCGTGGGTCGAGAGTTATGAGATGGCAATGGAGATGCTAGATGTAGATGAAGCAGCTTGTGCAAAGTACTTCACAATGATGTTGGAGGGAACAACCCGTACTTGGTTGAAAAATCTACTAGCTAATTCCATCGAGTCATGGGATCGATTGAAGGCCGGTTTATAGCCAATTTCAAAGACACGTGCAAGCGATCTATGTCCATTGTGGATCTGGATGCTTGTGTTCAAGGAAAACGAGTCCACAACTCATTGGAGTGCGCGGGTTTGAAGTTTACACTCGTCCGACTGATTAACGCTGGTCGGCGATCATCACACTAAAGCGCAATTGCGGTTTAAGTCACTAAAGATGAAGTTGGGGCGGCTCAAGCGCCCCTGCGATGACATAGGAACCCTCATGGCAACCTTGGTAAAGTATGCGATTCGATAATAACAAGGATCGATTACGATAATGAGAAACCGGAGAAGGGAAAGAAGAATGGTGGTGCGAAGGGACAACAAACACAGCCAAGGAGGCCATGGGAATAATGGTAGCGTAAAGCGGATTCAGATTTTGTGGCTAGCAGCTAATGTGCAGCGCCGAAAAGGTAAACCGCCCAGCGGTGGGGCGATGAATCTGGGCGGTTGTTGAATCAGCCCTGTCCGAAGCATGGGACCAAGGAGGCTCGCAGCGCATCTCTGGAAGGATTGTCATATTATGAAGGAGTTCAAGAACTCGATCTTTTCGGTATGATCGAGGGTCCGTCAGGCGGTTCAGTCCGAGTTTCCATGGTGGCGGCGGTTCAAGCTCTGGGTTTGAATAATTATAGCAGCAGAACAACCAAGGTGGTAATAACCAGCGAGAATAATCAAGGAATCAGCGGCGATCGGGTTACGAGTCACCCAAAGCAGTTGAATGGTGGGCGATGTCATGTATTCACCACTAGTCGTGCAAGCGTGATCGAAGCTTCACAAGAGGGCAGTCAATGCTGTTGAACCGGCCGTTCCACGTTATCTGCGGTGGTCGGAACAGCCTATTGTGTGGAGTAGGGAGGATCATCCGCCCCGGGTTGATAATCCGGGTCAACTAGCTCTGGTGGTGGCGCCTCAGGTGGGAGGTTATAAGTTCACCAAAGTACTCATGGATGGAGGAAGCAGTATCAATATTCTGTATTATGAGACATTCCGTCGCATGGGGTTGACAGATAAGAATCTTAAACCGTCCAACACTGTTTTTCATGGTGTGGTGCCAGGTAAATCGGCGTATCCTGTAGGTAAGGTCGCTCTGGAAGTTGTGTTTGGTGATGAGCATGACTCTAGGTCTGAGACATTGACCTTTGAGGTAGTAAGAATCCAGAGCCCGTATCATGCGCTGTTTGGGCGGCCGGCTTATGCAAAATTCATGGCAAGGCCTTGTTATATTTATTTGCAGCTCAAGATGCCGGGTCATAAAGGGACTATCACGGTTCATGGAAGTCGAAAAATCGCGTTGGATTGTGAGGAGGGTGATGCAGCTTATGCTGAGGCGGTTTGTGCTACAGAAGAGCTAAAGTTTTATAAGGAGAATGTTGATCCGGCAGATATGACCCCTCTGAAGAAGCCCACCACTGAGCATGACCCAACCCTGCATTTCAAACCGGCTGACGAGACTAAGCTTGTTGACTTCGTACCTGGCGATTCGTCCAAGCAGTTCAGCATCAACACCAATCTGGATCCAAAATAGGAAAGCGCGCTCATCGAGTTCATCCGTGAGAACCGGGACATTTTTGCATGGAAGCCTTCTGACATGCCAGGTGTACCGAGGGAACTCGCTGAGCACACCCTTAATATTGATCCGAAGTTCAAACCAGTAAAGCAATTTCTTCGTCGCTTTAATGAAGAAAGACGCAAGGCAATTGGTGAAGAGGTAGCCCGGCTGTTGGCTGCTGGTTTTATCGTCGAAGTGTTTCATCCTGAATGGTTGGCTAATCCGGTGCTGGTTCTTAATAAGAACGACACTTGGCGTATGTGTGTGGACTACACGGACTTGAATAAGGCTTGCTCGGCTGATCCCTTTGCTCTCCCGCGTATTGATCAGATCATTGATGCGACGACGGGTTGTGGCGCTGAGTTTTTGGATGCTTATTCAGGATATCATCAGATCAAGATGGCAGTTAAGGACCAGGTGAAGACAGCCTTCATCACTCCTTTTGGAGCCTTCTGCTATGTTTCTATGCCCTTTGGGTGCAAGAGTGCTCAGGCAACTTATCAGTGTTGTGTGCAAAATTGTCTTCACACGCAGATTGGGCGTAATGTTCATGCTTATTTGGATGACATTGTGGTAAAGTCCAGGAAGAAGGAAACACTGATCGATGACCTCAATGAGACGTTTGACAATCTTCGGGTTTACAAGATGATGCTTAATCCGGATAAATGTGTTTTTGGTGTTCGAAGCAAGCTTCTCGGGTTTTGGTATCCAACAGGGCATTGAGGCCAACCGAGAAAAAATTAAGGCAATCACATCCCTGGCTAAACCGAAGTGTATCAATGATGTTCAACGTCTCGCAGGTCGGATTGCAGCCCTTAGCCGGTTTATCAGCCGTTTGGGAGAGAAGTCAATTCCTTTGTATCAGATGTTGAAAAATACAGATGATTTCGTCTGGAGCGACGCAGCCAATGCGGACTTTGAGGAGCTAAAGCGACAGCTGGTTGAACTGCCGGTTCTTGCAGCCCCAGTTGATCATGAGCCTTTACCGTTATACGTGGCTGCCAAGTCGATCAACTGGGGTCATACATGGCGGCCTTTATGCTCAACTGGGGCTCTTGTGGATTTTATCAATGACTGGACCGAGCTGCAAGCACCGGAAGATAAACCGGATAATACGTACTGGACCATTCATTTTGATGGATCCAGGCAGTTGGAAGGCTCGGGGGCTGGAGTTGTCCTTACTTCCCCTCGAGGGGATAAAGTTTGCTATGTCCTCCGCTTGATGTTTCCTTGTACTAACAATGCAGCTGAGTACGAAGCTTTACTCCATGGTCTCCGTGTGGCTAAAGAGATGAACTTAAGTCGAGTTCGTTGTTTCGGAGATTCTGATCTGGTGGCTCGACAAGTTTACGGTACTTGGGATTCTAAGGATCCACTCATGGCAGCTTACAGGCGTGAGGTGGATATTGTGGCGGGACATTTCAAAGGGTATCAGGTTGAGCATATTGATCGGCGCAAAAATGAAGCAGCAGACGCTTTGAGCCGGCTTGGATCTCGGCGTAAACCGGTACCTCCTAACACCTTTTAGATATCTTGCATAACCCGTCATTAAGGTGCCTCTGAGAAGAAGATTTGGCTGTCCCGGATCCGGAGGCTCGGTTGGTGGCTGCTTTACGTTATACCAGATTGGACGGTTCCATATCTGGCGTATATGAGCAGGCGAGCTGCCAAATGATAAAGTCTGGCTCGACGAGATAGTCCGTGGTCCAAGTCAATGGTTATTCACAATGGCGAGTTACACCGCTGTAGCGTTTCGGGCGTATTTCAGCGTTGTGTTTCTCCGGAAGAAGGCCAAGAGATCTTACGGGAAATTCATGAATGGGATTGTGGTCATCATGCCCGTTCAAAGTCCCTAGTTGCAAAAGCTTTTCGTCATGGATTTTCTTGGTTGATAGCTCATCGCGATGCGGAGGATCTGGTAAGCGATGTGATGCTTGCCAAAAATTTCACGCAGAGCTCATATTCGGCGCTTGAGAACTACGTATGATTCCCATTACTTGGCCTTTTGTTACTTGGGGCTTGATATGGTGGGACCCTTTAAGCGTCCCAGACAAGAAGACCCACTTGTTGGTGGCAGTTGATAAATTCACCAAGTGGGTTGAAGCGGAGCCTGTTAGCAAGTGTGATGCAGCTACGGCGGTTCAATTTCTCAAAAAGATTATCTTCCGCTTTTGGCTTTCCACGGTATCATCACGGATAATGGTACCAACCTTTCCAAAGGTGAGATGGAAGGATTTACATCGGAGAGAGCACATCCGGCTTGACCTAGCATCTGTGGCACACCCTCAATCCAACGGTCAAGCGGAGCGAGCTAATCAAGAAATTTTAAAGGGTCTTAAACCCCGGCTCATGATTCCCTTGCAGCGGATGCCGGGATGTTGGGTGGAAGAATTACCTTCTGTTTTGTGGAGTATCAACACCACCCCCAATCGATCAACAGGTTACACGCCTTTCTTTATGGTATACGGGGCAGAGGCGGTTCTCCCAAGTGATATATGTCATGACTCGCCCCGGGTTGCTAATTATGTTGAAGCGGACAACGAGCAAGCTCGCCAAGAGGCACTGGACCTGTTAGATGAAAAACGGGATATGGCTCTGGCTCGATCGGCGGTTTATCAACAAGATCTATGGCGTTATCACAGCCGCCGGGTTAGGACAAGAACCTTTCAAGAAGGTGACTTGGTGCTCCGGCTCATCGAGATCGAACCGACATGCACAAGTTATCCCGCCTTTGGGAAGGACCTTTTGTGGTCAGCAAGAATCTGCACAATGGATCATACTACCTCATTGGCGTTCGAGACAACTCACGCAACTCGAGGAGGAGACCCGCTGACCATGGAACATAGCTCTCCTCCGGCCTTATTACACTTGAGCCATAGGCTCCTCTTATGTATATATTTCGATAATGTATATATTATGATCAATAAATAAATTAGCATCCTTGCTCTAAGCAGGGCCTCTGCTATTTTTTCTCAAATATCCTTTGAGTTACATGGGGGCTTCAGCTGACAAAGAGGAGTACTACCTGTTAAACCGGCTATCAAGCCACAAAGCTTGGGAGCTTCACACCCAAGGGGCCAAAGAGAGTTTGGATGCTATGCACAACTCAAACATAGGCACCCAATGAGCACAGCTCATCACGTTACTTGGGGGCTTCTTGTGTCAAATACCAAGGAGTTTGAATGGACCCTTGTAGCTGGGTATCGACCCACAGCTTGGAAGCCTGGTATATTTACCTAAAGCCCCGGGTTAACCTGCCTTCATCAAGTAAGACACTCCTATCCAGGTCATCCTGGCACGGCCCTCCGAACGTTTGACAGTTACTCTCATTGAATCCCTAAACTTGTCAAAGTTCAAACGGTGCTTGGTTAGTTGGAGGTCCATCTTAAAAGGCTTTGTTAAAAGGTTCAACTCAGCGGCCTGCCACCCCACAAAAAGCCTCGAATTTGGGCCTGGCAGCCCTCAAAAAGCCTTGACTACATGGTTTTCTTTGCGTTTTGCTGAACTTTATGTTAAACCGATTTTCTTGGCCTGGTCAGTCATTTTATTAGCCTGGTATTCATTAAACCGGCTTGGTTTGCAACTACACGTTAACATACCTTATTCTTAAACTGGAGTTTGTTAACCCGGCCTGGCGTTGACTACCAGTCACCAGCTTTGATCATCTGGTGTGTATCATCACCCGGTATGACTTACTATACAACATCAGTACATGATGGGGTTGTACAAAGAATTTCAGATTCAGGTTTTCACCCTTACTACAATCAAAGTTAACTAGCCAACTAAACAGGGATATTGCATCACAGGTATGAATCATTTCATATTTTTACGGTTTGATTATCAATGAGCCCTTTTCTTGGGCATTATGACACGTCCGGCGGTAAACCGCCAGGACCCTGCTTTCTTTTTATGCACACACAGGAGTTGCATATTATGATGGCAGCATATCTGAACCAAACTTGGCATTGACATGGCGGATCACATAAAGTATATCCTTCTGCACGGTGGCAGCAGATCAAAATAGTTTTTGCTACCCTATTACAAGGCATTAAGAGGCCCAAAATATGGTATTGTTTCACAATAGACAGTTTCTGATGTATCAACCGACTTGACGGATTAAGCTTCATCGCCGGGTTGATGTGAAGTAGATGGGTCATCTGGCGTCGGTTCAGCCTCCTCTTCCCCATCCAATGGACGGAAGTCATTGGTGGTCCAGTCAATCCGGGTTAAAGCCTGAAAGACAGCCTCTTCATTTATAAGCTCACCGGATCAACGCTCGTATGCGTAAGTGTGCTTACGGATTGGTGGAACCAAGTTCGCACTTCTCGAATAGCAGCTTCAACCCGTTTGTTGTTTACGTCAGAGAAAGATCGGTGAACGTCGCCGTTAGCCTCTTCGCCAACCGACTCGCCAGAGGACGATCTCCCTTGTTACCTGCTTGAGGGCGTCGTTGTCAAATACTTCGCCGCTTTCCTGTGCACTGGGGAAGCCCTTGGCTATATCAGCCGGATCAAGATCAGCTATCCATGCCTTGGCTCAAGTCAGTGTTAGTAAAGCGCCAGCCCGGGCAGCGGATCGCTTCAACTCTTCTATCTGTGCCGGCGTCATGGATAGCCGGTCCAGCGTGTCCTTGATCAGTGTTGGAGCCGCATTGTCATACGAAGTGGCGCAGATAACCCGTGTACGCCGGTAAACTGTTCAATCAGTGTATACGCGGCCTTGAGTTTCTTCCGTACATCAGAACCCAGATGAGCAATGCGCCTGCCTATAGCGGTTCAAGAAGTTCATGTTAAACCGGAGAAAATTTCAAAAGCAGAATATTCATAAAAGCCTTGGTAAATAGTGCTTACCAAATATTGCAGAGGTCATGTCATGGACTTGGCGCTTTAATCCAGTAAGCTATTCCTTTACCGGTTTAAGAGCTGATTCAGCGTCTTCCGCCCGCTTCAGCAATCCAGCCTTTTCAGTATCCCAGTTGGCCTGTTCAGACTTGTACCATTCCTTGAGCTGCTCCATGGTGGTTAAGGCGGTTTTCAATTCATCCTTGGCCTTGTAGGTTTCTGCTTGTTGGGATTTCAGATTTTCTTGAAGGTCAGCAATTTGTGAGACTTACGCCTGGGCCACACATAAGCGCGACACGTTGTTGGGCCAGGCCCAAAACGGTGCGCGGGCAGGTGGGGCGGTTTTTACCGCGGTAAGATTCTTCGCTTCCGCCTCCACCACCCAAGGTGTGCGGCGGCACGGCGTGAGGGGTGGCGGACGGAGCGGCATGCATGGGGAGGTTTCCACACGCATGCGTCATATCGCAGTAAATGGGCAGCGCGCCCTGCGGCTTCCCCACAAAAA
Organism: Aegilops longissima; assembly: GCA_021605205.1. NCBI lineage: Eukaryota > Viridiplantae > Streptophyta > Magnoliopsida > Poales > Poaceae > Aegilops > Aegilops longissima. The sequence goes on along the minus strand of CM038677.1, from coordinate 551,863,603 downwards.
AGGATAACCGCGGGTGCACTGTTCCTTTTACCCTTTGCGCAACCCCAATCTCAGAAACCTCCGCCCGGCTTCCTCTTCTTCTCCAAGCTTCATTTCTGCTCGCTGTCAAGTGCTTCGCTGCCCTCCGTCTGCTCCTTCCTCCAGCCGCCATGGCGCCAAAATCCACCAAGGGCAAGGTGGCCAAGGATGCCGAGCTGAGGAGCTGGAGAGCGCTACAAGCGTGCAGCGGGACGAGTCCGCCTTCTTTCCCCCCGACGGTTAACGGTTTGAGCTGACTCCTTCAGCCCCTCGTGGGGAGGAAGACGGGGAATACGGGCATCCAGCCACGCAAGCATCATCCCCGCCGATCGCGGCCGAGGCTGCCCCAAATCGGTAATTCTTCTTTGTTGATTATTTTCTTATGGGCTCTGTCCTCCTTCTCCGATTTCTTGGCGACATCATGCACACCTTCGCTTCCGCCCCTGGATTTTACTCCGAATGCGGTGGCGTGCATGGCTCTTTTTCGCGAGATCTCGCGAAGGCTTCGCGGGGTGCACCCTAACACGGGCGCTTTTCCGCCATTACTTCCCTCGGATCCAACCAGGGCGCCATCTCTGGTTGCATCACCGGGTCTCTAGATCCAAGGAGCGCATCTGAGGGTGCCATGAAGGAGAGGTGGGAAGAATGGTGGGGCCGATGGTGCCGGATCGAGAGGAGGACTCGCCGCATTCCGCGGTTCGCCGGGCGCCGCCGGTCCGCCAGGGCGATTGAGCAACGTTGATGCTGACGACGAGAGGCTCACGATCGCCACCACCAGGATCCTCCGACTCACCGAGGCCGGCCTCACCCTCGAGATGATCGGGGTGGACTTCATCCGCCACCGGATCGCTCCATTGCATAACAAGGGGAGGCCAGCCTGGCTCTTCACGAACCGTGCTGACATCATGCGGCTTCGTCCCAGCCTCGACCACAACTTCACAGTGATGGCGCACGCCACTTCTGCCAGCGGCTCTTCCAGCTTGACATGGGCCGCGACGGCGAGGTCGAACGGACCGGCAAGGTCATGAGGGCCGCCGCGAAAGCCGGCAAGGTCCTCAAGGGGCCTTTGTTCATGCCGCCGGCGGGGATGGCCCCGTTGTGCAACAATTCGCGTCGGTCCGAGATCATTGCCATGATGCCGGACTGCAACGCGCATGCCCCGACCTGAGCTAGAAGGAGCCAGAGGACGTCGAAGTGCAGCCGTTCTTTGATACCCTGCACGAGGGGTATGTCAACGCCGACGCCGAGCGGCTGCTTGTCCAGGACACCACCCAGGCGGAGCTGGACTACATCGCCACCAGGGCGAGGGAGGCACAGCTTGCTGTGGAGGCTTGCAGCACCGGCGGTGTGGAGGACAAGGCCGTGACGGCTGCGGAGGAGGAGGAGCTCGCCCGGTGGGCGGCGGCCGCCGGGGGAGCCAGCCATGCCGGCACCGAGGCTCCTTTGGTTGAAGATGTGACCAGCGAGTCATCGGAGGAGGAGGCCGAGACCGCAGACCTGACGCCACCTACGGGAGGGGGCGAGTCTTGCGGCGGGCCAGTTCCGGCGAGCCGGTCCGGCCCGGCAGGGCTGCGTAGCCGCAGCTGACCTTGGAGGGGTCCCGACCCCACACGAGGGCCGCGACGGCGAAGAAGCTGCCAAGGTCGCGTGAAGAAGAAGACAGCCGCCTTCTTCATCCAAGTTGCAGCCCAGATGCTGCCTCCTTCCTCCTCTCGTGGATGTTGACACGGAGGTCACCTTCGATTATGGATCCCTCAGCCCGAGGAGGAAGAGGAAGACACAGAGGAGGAGGCGGACGCACGCAGTAAGCATCCGTTCATTTTTTATCTCTCGCCTCCTCATTCTGTGGTTGCTTGCCTTGACTTGTCGAATCCTTGCAGGACGTGGAGACGCTGGCCCAGAGAGTGAAGAGGGCCTGTGGTCTGGCGGTGGCCAGCCCGGCTGGTACTTTGAGGGCGCCATTGGTGGTGTTGAGAAGCCCTGACAGCAGCCCCGGATAGCCCCCAAAGATAAGTTCGCTACTCTTCTCTCGCCGACATGTGTCAGGCACGACACTTTGTGCCGACCCCGCCAGTATGCAGGAGGAGAGCAGCAGTAGGAGGAGCCACAGAGGGCTACTCCCAACACGCCGCCCCGAGGGGCGTCCTCGGCAAGGGCGCCAAGCACCGAGCCCACACACATGGAGGAGGAGGAGGAGGAGAACTTGGGCGCCGGCGGCTTTGCCTCGATGCCAAATGTTGGCGGGGAGGGGACTTCTATTCCCACCTGCATCGCATGTAAGTCATCGCTGTCATTCTGCTTTTTTCTTCTCGTTTGGCTCGGCCTTGCTCACCTCCTTCTTCGGCATCCAGATTCCTCCTCAGTGAACCCGGAGGACGTGGACTCCATCATCAAGGGTGTTGCCAAGGCCGCCGAGGTGGACGCCGAGAAGATCGCCGCCGAGGAGGCCGCCAAGGATGCTGCCGAGGACATCACCGAGGGGCCAACCGGGGAGACCGGTAAGGCTACCGCTGAGGAAGCCGGCAAGGGGCCTGCCGGGGAGGCCAGCAGGGCCACCGCCGAGGAGGAGGAGGAGGAGGAGGTGGCCAAGGACCAGCCTTCCTCTTCCGCTGCTTCCGGCTCCGGCAAGTATCTGAGGGTGAGCGACGACTTGTACGTCCACCTTCCAGGCGCGTTGAGCACCAGGACACCCGTTGAGGGAGAGGTGTTTGACAACAAGGTGCTTGCCGCTGCCGGGCTTGAAGTCGTCGACGAGCCGATCGTTGGCGGCGACGGTTCGCAGGAGGAGCGCCCTCCATGCCATGGGCGCCACTCCGAAGTTTCCAAGCGCCCATCACGCCTGTCTGACAAGGTTAAGTCCAGGATGACGATGGTGGAGAAGGCGGAAGCGGACCTCCAGAAGCGCGTTGCCAAGGCGCAGGACTGGTTCCGCGAGGCCCACAAGGAGCTCAAGGCTGCCCAGGGCGAGCAAGCCAGGCACGATGTGGAGCTCACCATGAAGCTCGCCGACGTCGAGAAAGCTCAAGAGACGGTGAAGAACTTGGCCGCGGCCGCCGATGCCGCTCGGACCCAGCGTGAGGCCGCGCTGAACTCCCATGAGGAGGACCTCGCCGCACGCGAGGTGAAGCTTGTCTCCATGCTTCGTGGCAAGGATGCAGAGGTGGAGAAGCTTGTCTTGTAGTGGACCAGTGAGCTGGAGCAGAGGCACAAAGAGGCACTCAATGCCCAGGCCCAGGTTCACGCTGGCAAGGTGGAGGAGCTGGAGGCAGAGCCCGACAGGCTGAAGGAGCAGGCGCTAAAGCTGTCCCAAGAGAGGGACACGCTTAACGGTGTTTCCTCGGCTGTGAGGCGCAGGCGCGGTCGCCAAGAAGGCCGGAGTCTCCCGAGGCCAACAACTCCATCAAAGACCCTGTCAAGCCGGAGGGTCTCGAGAAGGTGCTGGAGGAGGTCAAGACCCGAGAGGGGACCCCGCCAAGGAGCCGGAGGCCAAGAAGGAGTTACGGACTTAACGAGGGCCTCAACTTCATGGATCATGTGGCGGGCGAGAACCGCTGGCTCGATCGCTTTGCCACCGCCACCAACCAGCTGCCGCCCACCGCCATCATGGGGATGCGGACGTGAGGTATGTCCCAGAGGGAGCGGAGCGCCAATTGCAGCCCGACCTTGTTCTTTGAGAAGGTCGCGGCGCCCGAGCGGCTCCACGCCAATTGGGCGCCTCACCGCCGACGAGTCCCGGAGGCTTTGCTGTGGTGCCATGACCATGGTTCTCACCAAGGTGGCGACCGTACCCCGACTCGACTTCGACGCCGCTACCGAGAGCTTGTTGGAGGGTATCGACTCAGTACGCTGTGGAGAGCGATCAAGCCCATCATCACCGAGTCGGCGAATCCAGAGGGTGGAGGGTCACGGATTAGGCATCCCGCTCTTTATGGCGCTGGTTCACAACCAAGACAATGGTATCTCTAGTTAGAACCACGCCAACAATTTGATGTAATATAACTCGCAAAGACTTTCAGATATGCATGTTATTTTCCTGTTTGATTTTCCTTGTATGTCCACCCCACGAATCGGGTAGGCTTTGCCGGGCGCTGTAAACCTGTGGCGCGCCTTTGGGGACGGATCCCATTGGCCTCGTCGGTGCTTGCTGTCGGCAATTCACCTTACCGCCTTTAGCGCGGCTGCCCGAATCGTCGAGTTTGACTCGAGTCGAGCCGAGAGCGCTGCCAAAAGCGGAAGGCTACCCCGCCTCGACGCTGCAGCTTTGAGCTGTTGAGCGGACTTGAAATGTAACAAAGGCGCTGCTAATCGTATGGGGGGCCTTATGCAGGTTTCTATACATAGGCCGATCTCCGAGGACGATAACCTCAAGTGTAAAAGGAAATAATCCAAGGCTCAATAACTTAGCTTTTCTCTGTCGAAGTCGGGCGCTATTTCTCCACCGCCTTCTTCTCGTAGACCGAAGCGACGAAGAACTGCTAGGCTAACTACTGCACTCAGATTCTCACAATTGCACCCCCTACCTGGCGCGCCAAAGATGTCGGTGTGGAACGACACCTATGGGATCACAAGAATCCCTACTACGGTTGTCGGGGCGCAGGGTTGTGAGGAGAGCAGAGCTAGTAGATAGCACAAGGATCGTTTACCCAAGTTCGGGCCGCGAGGATGTGTAAAACCCTAGTCCTACTTTGGGTGTATTTCTGAGAGTTCTTGAGCTCTCGAACTAGCTGTGATCAGCGCATGGTTCAAAGAGCTGAATCTTTCTCCAAGATGCCATGGGCCTCCTTTATAGTCTCAAGGCTGCCACAAAGGGCACACAAGAGGTGGAAAGGCGATAAAGGCCTCGAGCTTATCGTCAGATTATAGGACAAGACGCATTGAATGCGAGCTTAGGTGTCCCTTGCTTTATTGGGGGCGGGCGAGGCCTGCCTCGTCCGCCGCCGCCCTCCTGCTTCGACACGCGCCTGTGCCAGCTGATGCATGCGGGCGCCATGTAGGCAAAAAGCAGACAATGAGGTGGCGCGTGGTGGATTCTTCATGAAGATTTGCATGCCGCCACCACTACAAAAAAATACACATCCATGACATTTGGGTCGAACTAATTTTTTTCTCACATACATATGACACTTCTATGACGATAATTGTGACAAAACCTAGATCATCATAGATGTGGTGGGCTCCTACTTATGACAAAAAATCATGATGTAAATGGGCTTTTTCGTCTGGGCGGGCCGGAGATGCAGCCGCATGACATTCTTTTTTGGGCCCATGACGGGAAAACCGTGGTAGAAGCAAGGGGAGGAAAATTTTGGGAGTTCCCTGCCGGGCGTTCTTGGAACAAGTGGTCCCTGCACTTGCTCGCTCTGCGCCCTGCGGCGTGGCTCATGGGGGCCCATGCTGCCCAACTTCATCAGCCCAAGCTTAGATAGCTGGGCGGACGACGTGAACCTCCTCAGAGAAGCCTCGCTGTGCAGCTCACGAGGAGGCGGAGAGATCAAGGCGGGTACTCACGAGGGTGCCCCATGACTTGAGCCATGACGATCGAGGCTGCGGGCGCCAGGTGAGGCGCCGCCTCGCCTGAAGGTCCTCATTTCCCTTTGGTGCAAAGGAGGCAAGCACAGCCAAGGCATCGTGCAAAGGTTACCGCCTTGTGCAACAAGACCAACACCAAAGCAGAGAGCGGGAAGGAGGTCATCATGGAGCCTGTGGATGGCGCCACCGCTGTGGCCTTTGGCACCAAGACCAACTTTAGTCAGGATAAGAGTACTAGATGTTCCCCTTCAAAATGGCCAATTGTTGGCGCCCTTCCCGCTCATTATTTGGGAAGAGGCCCATGGCCTCCCTCTATAAATAGAGCTAGCCACCACAAAGTAGAGGCATCTGATAGAGCCCGAGAGAGAGAGAGAGAGAGGCGATCGAACTCATCCAAGCAGTTCATCACACCAGCCCAAGAACACCCCTCGCGAGGTTGTTCTTTCTTTGTATTGTTCATCATCAGCCCCTGAGGCAATCCACCACTCCACAAACTAGAGTAGGGTATTACACCACAATGGTGGCCCGAACTAGTATAAACCTCGTGTCCCTTGTGTGTTCTTCGTTCGTAGTTTAGATCTCTCGCTAACCATTCACGCATGAGCTCGTAGGGGAAAGATCTCCGCGCGCACCCCAGTGTTCGAACCTCAAGGGTCTGCCGGAACCCGAAATCCAACATTTGGCGCGCCTGTAGGTGCGCTGAATCTTTCTTCCGCTGGTCGCAGTATGGTCTTCCGTTATGTCCATGGTCGACGCCGCCGAGCCCGCGCTGAGCGTCGGGTTGCTCGCGCCCGCCGAAGTCGCTTAGACGACTTCCGCCGGCGGACGCTCTGCCGTTTCGCCGCCGCTGGCCAACGCCTCACCGGTCGGGCGGGAACGAAAGCAGCAGGATGTTGGGGGAGCTGCAGACTCTACTCGCCCATCGCGCCGAGCCGGGCGCTTCGTCGTCACAGCTCTTCCTAGGCGGCTCATCGGCGCCACCTTCGCCGCCACGCTGCCGCTTCACCCGCCAGATCGCCGCCGCTCGAAGTGCTGTGGAGCCTCGCCGGGCTGGGTGGCGCCGAGGCCGATTCGCTCTTCAACTCGACGATCACCCTCCAACCCCGCCGGATCGGTGCGCTCCCTATGCTGTGCACCCCACCATCTCGCTGGCGGCGTCACTAGGACCCTCATCGACGGGCGGAGCCGCCTCAACGCGTTTCTCTCGTGGAGGCCTTCAACCTCCTCCATGTGCCACAAGAGCGGCTCCAGCCCAAGAGGCCTTTTAGGGAGTCGGAGCCGGTTCCACCGCCTGGGACAATTGGCCCCCGGTGACCTTCGCACTCGCGATAACTACCGCACGGAGCTGATCGACTTTTGACATCGCCCCCATCGGCCTCCCCTACAACGCCATCCTTGGCTACCCGCCTTGGCCCGGTTCATGGCAGCAACTCACCCGCGCATAACCTCATGAAGATGCCCGGGAGCAGTGACGTCCTTACCGTGTCAGGAAACACCGGAGATGCACTGCAGGCGCTCAAGCTTGTTTACAAGGCAGCTGCGGCGGCACGGGCCACCAGCGCTGACGTCCCCGAGCCCAAGGGGGCTGCGCCATCCAAGAAGAAGCAGCTATTCACTCAAAACAAGGCGGAGACCAAGCAGGTGCCAGTCGACGGGGGCGGGTCCACTGACACCACCTTCACCATAGGTGCAAACCTCGAACCCGAGCAGGAGGAGGCTTTGGTGAAGTTCCTGCGCGCAAACAAGAAGGTGTTCGCATGGGGACCTGATCAGTTGGGGGGGTCCCGAGGGGCGGATTGAGCACCACCTCAACGCAGCTCCCCAACATGCGCCTGTGAAGCGTATACAGGCGACACCACAGAGAAACAAGCTTTCATCGTCTAAGAGACCCGCAAGCTGGAGGCAGCAGGGTTATTCGTGAGGTCCGCTACAGTGATTGGCTGGCCAACCCACCGCCGTGCCAAAGAAGGGGGAAAGGAACGATGTGTGTCGACTTCACCAACCTCAACAAGGCCTGCCCACAGGATCCGCTTCCGCTTCCTCGCATTGACCAGATCGCCGACTCCACCACCGAGTGTGACCTGCTTTGTGCTTCTTGATGCCTTCTCGTGCTATCACCAGATCAAGATGGCGGAAGACGGGAGAAAACGGCTTTCCGACCTCGCGCGAAATGTATCGCTAGTTTAGGTTGCGCGAACGCAGCGCGACCTTTTCAGCCGGGCCGATGCACATCGCCTGGCCCACAGCTTGGGTGGAATGTTGAGGCGACGCCGATGACATCATAGTGAAGTCTCTGGAGGCAAAACCCGGATATGTGGATTTGAAGAAACCTTCATGAGCCTCGATAAAGTGGATCTGCAGCTCAACCCGGAGAAGTGTGTATTCGAGTCCCCTAAGCTCCTCGGGTTTCCTCGGTCCCATAGGGGCATCGAGGCCAACCCGAAAAGGTCAAAGCAGATCAAGACATTAGCCCGCCAAAGACCTCAGAGAAATGAAGAAACTCACAGTATGTGGACTGAGCTAGGACGTTTCATCTCCAAGCCGGGGAACGAGCACCGCCATTCTTCAAGATGATGAAGAAGAAGGGCCCTTTGAATGGATCAAGAGGCCGACAAGGCATTCCAAGAACTCAAGAGGTACCTCACCAGCCCTCCTATGATGGTCGCGCCACGCCCACTCGAGCCCCCGGTGCTCTACTCGCCGCCACACCCTACTCCGCCAACAAGAGCTCTAGTGGCGGTTCGGGAAGAGCGCCAGATCAGGGTGCTTCACGCCTGCCACGGCCCCCACTGTGGCATGCACAGACCAAGAAGGCCTCATGAAGGTCACGACCGGCAGATGGAAACCAGCCTCAGCAGGAAGGCGCCTAGGGCTGAAGAGGCCGCCCAGCAGCCAGCGCCGGGGCTCCACGACTGGAGGCGCCGATCCTCCCGAGGGCACGGCCTCACAAGACTCCTACTCGCCGAACACCCAGTACTTGGTCAAGACGGTGCTACGGTATGCGAGGGGCTGCACCCCATGCCCCAAAACTCCTCCTCACGCTGTTGGTAGCCTCACGCAAGTTATGCACTACTTCCAAGGTCATCCATCAAGGTCGCCTCAAAGATACCTCCGGAGAGGGTGCTCAGAGCCCCAACTCATCCGGGAGATTCACGAGTTGAACATCGAACTACAAGCGCTTTCAACTAGAATTCAGCACGACCAGAGTCATCAAGGGGCGCATTGGCAGATTTCGTGGCAGAATGGACGGAGGCCCCGGCCCAAGGCTGTGAAGACCAATCACTTTCTCCAGGAGGAGGCACCGGACGACGGGTCATGTACTTTGACAGTATGCTCTCCCGAAATGGCGCTGGCTGGCGCAGCCAGATCCCTACTCAGACAAGCTCTATTACGCTGCAGCCTGCTTCAAAGACGGGAAAGGCCCGATAGCTGCCCGAGAGCCGCAGCCGCTTTGGGGGGTAAAGCGCCTCATCATCAAGGGCGATTCACAACTCCTCGCCAACTTCTCCAACAAGATATACGAGCCAAGGACGAGCACATGGAAGCCTACCTCGCGGAGGTTCGCAGGATGGAGAAACAGCCTGGGGCTGGTTACAGCACAGCCTCGCATGGCACCAATCAGAGGCGGATGACATCGCCAAGAGGGCGCCCAAGCGGCTGCCTCAGAGCCTCAAGGCTTCAAGAGCGACTCTTCAGGCCCTCAGCGGCACCATCACTGTCGAGCGCGGCGCAACCTCGGGAGGAGCTCCCCCAGCCGCCTGCCTCGGGAGCCCTGGCCTGCGGCCCGGCCTCAAGGGCATGCCTGCTCCTGGCGTTGGAGCCTTAGGAGGGGTGCTGGATCACAGAGCTCAAGAGCTACTTGACATAGGGGACCCTGCCGGAGAAGGAGGAGGAGGCGGAGTGAGGGAGTCCCGGACTAGGGTGTGTCCGGATAGCCGGACTATCGTCACGGCCAGACTCCAAGACTATGAAGATACAAGATTGAAGACTTCGTCCCGTGTCCGGATGGGACTTTCCTTGGCATGGAAGGCAAGCTTGGCGACTGAGATATGTAGATCTCCTACCATTGTAACCGACTCTGTAACCTTAACCTATCCGTGTCTATATAAACCGGAGGGTTTTAGTCCAGAGGACTAACAACAATCATACCATAGGCTAGCTTCTAGGGTTTAGCCTCCTTGATCTCGTGGTAGATCTACTCTTGTACTACCCATATCATCAATATTAATCAAGCAGAGTAGGGTATTACCTCCATCGAGAGGGCCCAAACCTGGGTAAAACATCGTGTCCCTTGTCTCCTGTTACCATCCGCCTAGACGCATATTCGGGACCCCCTACCCGAGATCCGCCGGTTTTGACATCGACATTGGTGCTTTCATTGAGAGTTCCTCCTGTCGCCACCGATAGGCTCGATGACTCCTTCGATCATCAATAACGACATGGTCGTGGTGAGACTTTTCTCCCGGACAGATCTTCAGATTCGGGCGGCTTTGCATGCGGGCCAATTCGCTTGGCCATCCGGAGCAGATCGAAGCTACGCCCGCCATCAGTCAGATTTGAGTTTGAACTATACAGCCGATATCCGCGGAGACTTGATCTTCGACGGATTCGGCCGCAGCCAAGCGTGCCGCCTTGTCTCGATGGGCATGATCTAGCTCGCTGCCGATCAACAGGCCCGGAGGCCGCACCAAGATCCGCTCCGACCCTTAATCCGGAGCCGATTCCCCGATCGAGGACGAGTGGTTGGACACCGCCGAGGGCTACAATCTCACGGCGATCGAGCGAACTCCATCCCTGTCCCTTTGCGAAGACCTCGACTCTGTGGTGCCGGACTCCTCTCCGACCAACCTCCGCGCCATCGCTAATCAAACCCGATGGGGCGCCGGTCATGGAGTTCACGGTCGCGGATATCTTTCAAAGACTCGCCTTTGGCGACATCCTGAATTCACTAAAGTCTCTCTTTATCCGGAGAGCCATGGCCGGACTACGGTCAGAAGGTTGGGATGCGGACGACGAAGAAATTCAACGCCCACCCACCACCCACTTTCAGAGCCACCGCCGAAAGCTTACACGACGTGCTCGATTTCGATTCCGAAGACATCGACGGTATGGACGACGATGTAGGAGACAACAATGAGCCAGCACCTATAGGATGCTGGACAACCACCTCATCTCATGATGTATACATGGTGGATACACCTAAAGGAAATGAAGACGAGGAACAACGGACGCCACGAAGGATAAATCCTCAAAAGCAGTCAAAACGGCAACGTAAACACCAAACAAAGTCCCGCCAACAAAGACCCAGCCATAGAGCAGGGCAAACCGTGGACAACGAACAAGCTATTGAGCAATCGTCCGAACAAGACAACTTGATAAACAACCTGTCCCGGCGAAGACAACAGTCCGGACGATCGACGACGGACAAACTATTGGAGCAAATGACCTCGAGAAAAGGCTCATCGCCATCGCAGTAGCCTCAAAAAGCGTAGCGGAAGCTCAAAACAGCGGAAGATGCACTCAGGATCAGATGGAGCAAAGTATTCAGCACCGCAGAATAAGTACGGGCGACAATCACCGAACAAAGAGCTACCCAAAAGAAAGCTACTGCCTGACCGACGAGGAGGCCTTAGAGCCCCACAATTAAAAATCAAGAAGGCCACCCGGTCGGATGGACGACCTCACGGCAAAAACAGAGCGCTAATGGTGCCAAGACACAAGCCAATATGCGATCCGCATAAGGATTCACATCAAAAGGATGGCCCAGCTTAGGTCCATCTATGGGCCAAGAAAGCATGCTCACAAAGCAATTTAATACGCCAAAATTCAAGATCACGGCACACGAATATAGGGCGCAGACACCCCTATGTTTCACCGATGAGGTGCCGGATCATGAATTTCCAGCGGATTCAAACCCGTAAACATAGAGGCATACGACGGAACAATGCACTCGAGTGCGGATTGAGGATTACATCCTCCACATACACATGGCTAGAGGAGATGATCTCCACGCCATAAAATACTTACCCTTAAACTCAAAGGGCCAGCTCGGCATTGGCTTAAGAGCCTCCCGAAAATACCATTGAAGCTGGGAAGAGCTCGAGGATGCATTTGGGCAAATTTCAGGGGACTTATGTCCGCTCCGGATGCGAGACTATCTAAGTCACATAACTCAACAGCCCGAGAGTCAGCCGAAATTTCGGAACAGGTTCCTTACTAAAAGAACCAAATAGTCGATCGTCCGGACGCCAAGCCTTAGCAGCTTTCAAACACAACGTCCGAGACGAATGGCTCGCGAGACACCTCGCCAAGAAAAGCCAAGAACAATGGCCGCATTAACAAGCCTCATGACCCGCTTTTGTGCAGGAGAGGATAGCTGGCTAGCAAGATGCAGCACCAGCGACCCAAGTACATCCGAAATCAGGGATGGAAATGGGAAACCACGGCGCAACAAGGACCAACGCCGGATTAAAAGGAACAGTCCAAAGAGCACGACAGTCAACGCCGGATTCAAAAGCTCACAGCAGAACAACAAAAAACTGCCCCTTCAGGACAATAGCGGTGAGCTATCCAACTTCAACAAAATCTTGGACAAGATATGTCAAATCCACAGTACTCCTAGGAGGCCTGCTAACCACACCCACCGAAATTGTTGGGTCTTCAAACAGTACGGCAGACTGAACGCCGAACACAAGGGGCTCGACACACCAAGTGAAGATGACGACGAGCGCCACAAGCAGAGCCCCGGAAAACAAAAGACTTTCCCACAAGAGGTTAAAACAGTAAACTCACTTCATGTGATCAAATGGAAAAACAGAGCGACGCCCACTAAAAGGCGCGCCGCACGCTGGTTGTCAAAACCAATCACCTTCGACCATCAGGACTATTCCGAAAATATCCGGAACGCAGGATGGACTGCCCTGATACTGGATCCTATAATCAACGGATTCCAATTTACACGAGTCCTCATGGATGGCGGCAGTGACATAACCCTGATATATCAGGACACAATCCGCAGGATGGGGATAAACCCAACCAAAATTCGTTGTAGCAACACCTCCTTTAAAGGAGTAATGCCAGGCCCATATGCCCATTGCACGGGCTCCATACTGCTAGAAGTTGTGTTCGGTTCATCCGACAACTTCCGTCGCGAAAGATACTCTTCCATATCGTCCCGTTTAAAAGTAGCCATCAAGCACTATTGGGACGCGAAGCTTTTGCCCGCTTTAACGCAATACCGCATTATGCATCTCTAACACTTAAAATGCCCGGTCCACGCGGCATCATCTCGTTAAAAGGAAGTATTAAGTGTTACTCGAGCACAGAAGAACGGGAGACTGCCTTGACAGCCCCACAACTATCCGGCTCTGCTAGGCAAAGAACCTAAATTGGTCGTCCAAACCCCGGACACGGCTAGACGAGTCCGGCGCCTACTAGTGGCATACCCCCATACGAGGGGCTGCATGCATGTATAAGACGAGACAATAAAGCTCAACTTCATTCACTTCTTCGAACCATATTCTATTTATTTAATATTAAGTACATCTTTCGCATGGTCCTTTTTCTTTTAAACTAAGTTCCTCTCTTTACAGATGAGCAACGTGCTACACCCGCCCGTGATACGGCACAACGAAGACACAAAGCAGACGCAGAGGGACCCGTTGCAAGGATTCTTTTCAGATTAAGACCGCGTAAACCTTTTTTCACTGTCTCTTGTTGATATACATCCCCGGTTCCTTAATATAACCGAGGAGGAGGCTGGTGCTTTGGCATTGGCCGCACCAGAATTTTTTGCGCTGCACTGGACACCAGGGCTTAGGGCATTATTCTGCCCATTTTCATAAAGACCGAATACCTTAGGGAGTATTCGGCGCCTCGAAGTTAGGCCTTATATGCATCAGCTCCGAATCATGTCTTTGGTCAAATGTTCGGTTGTCGGCCCTGTGTTTTGCTGCCTTACGCCCGCTTTCACGGCTAACGCGGCACCAGGAGAACTACTGCGATTGTGCCCCGGTTCGGCGGGCGAGCACCTCAGTAGAGAAAGCCGAAAACTGACTGTCATGATATAGCGAGAGACTGGTCAACCACTTGATGACTAATATGAATGTTTAGGATTCCTCCGCATTAACGAAGGACCGGTTTTCGGTCAGGCACATACGCACCCCGAATTCGGGAGAGTGCGGTGCCCCCAGGGGCTATATAGTAGCCCCACCCTCGAACTCCTATGGATAAGTGAAAGTGATAAAGCATTATAGTCCGGTTGCCTGGTTTGCTATGCTATCACCTCCTTAACAGGACCAAGACGTTGGATTAAGTTTGAAAAAGCGCTTTCTTTGCAAACACCCCGCACTATGTGCGTGGGGCTGAAGCCAAGGACTGCCATCTTTCAAAGTTATATACACATATACATAAATGGCCGCACAGGAGTAGTTTACTACTTGAACGCACAAGTATAAAAAGCTCTTATATTATATTGAAACATTGTTTTCACAAATCATACATGTCATTTAAACATAATATCCTTCGAGCACTGCGTCTCTATTAAACGAAGCCGACGGGACTTCTTCAAAGTAGTGCTCGGCGGTACTCGCTTCGTCCGAATCTTGGGATGCAACGTCGGTGGCCTTCATCTCGCCCAAGATGTCTTGACACGGGCCGAGCCATCCGCTCCTCAATACACGCCGATCGCTTCATTGCGCCGTCACGCTGTACCGCACCAAGGAACTGCTGCACTAAACCAAAATAGCTCTTGGCTGGGGTCCGCCCGCCACAAGTGAGTCAAGACATGCTTCATGGCAAATCTGGACAACCGATTCAGCTCGCCCATTCGCCAACCGATCGGTCAGCGGCAGAGGACGCCCGGACTATGGAATTGCGACCAATATAGCTCTTCCTTCGATGCCCCTTCGGCCCCGGAAGTGCTCAACGCGTCCATGGCGCTTCGCCGCCAAGTCCAGATAAGCATCCTCCGAACTCCACAACTTATCCAATCGAGCATACTTTGATCTGTATATTTCTCCGCAGCGAAACGGTTTTCGGCCGCAATTGCCCCGCCCGACTCAGCTCCTCCTTGGCAGCTCTCAAAGCCGATTGGGCATTCTTGGATTCGGCGGCGGCCTTTTTTAGGCCCTCTTGTTCCGCTTGACGTTCTTTTTCAAGAACCTCGCAGCGATCGGTAGTATTCCTTAACCTTTTTGCCATATCGGCCATTGCCTCTTTGCTTCGGCAGTGAGCAACCCATTCGGCTTCTAGCTCTTCGGCCGCCTTTAAAGCGGCCGCATTACTGATCCTGGCTTGCTCTTTTGCTCGGGTGAGTTCCGCCGCAGCTCCTCCACGGCAGCGGCACCATCTGCATTAAGCATACAAATAGTAAGACATGGGTGTCAAGCTCCCTTACCAGGTGTCCGCATAGAAGTCGCATACCTTGTGACTCTTCAAACCGTTTATTGACCAGCGCGATGTCCGCATCCGCCTCGTCAAGTTGCCGCTTTAGTTCGGCATATTCATCAGTCCGACTGGCCTCCGGACGCCCCGCCACCTGTTTAGGAGCGGCGATATGTTATAACTGAGAATTTGATCCTCGACATTGTCAATTTCGACAACATACCGAGTCTCAGGGGCTACTATCTATACATGGCGCATTTTATATGCATAACTGTCAGAAGGTACATCATTTTTGTGTACCTCAAACCCCGCCAGTAAGCTTCTAATGGATTCATGCAATCCGCTCTCCGCGGATGCAATTCTTTCAATCACCATACCCATTTGAGCACGGTGATCTTCTGAAATAGCCGCTCGCCCGAGCAGATCCTTCAGCTCCTCCGACCGCACACCACTTGGCGCCGGACCTTCCGGCCCCGCCGGACTTGGGGGAACCCTCCGCGATGACACCTCCGGGTCGTCCGCTTCACATGAGGGTGCGACAGGTGGGGGCGTTGCTCTCCATCATCTCCTAAGAAGATCCTCAAGACGAGCTCACGAGAAGGGCTGAGGTCTGAACTACAAGGTACAATTTCGGTTATCTTCATGAATAAATACAGGATGTTCCTTATTTACAAGACCCTTCTTTTTACTTACGGCTCATTGAGGGCTGATCCTCGGGAAATAATGCGGCTGGGTTACTTCCCAGTAGCGGGCTCTCGCCAAGATTCCTTTCCTCTCTTTGAGGCCTTGACCTCCGGATCTTCCAAGCGGTCCTCTTCTCTCCTTGGAAGGTGGGACTCTTAATCCTCCTTCCTTGATAGCCTCCTTCAGAGAGGCAGTTGCTTCCCGCTCCCCCTTCGCCTTCTTCAAAAGGCGCGACCTTCAACATCTTGGTCAGCATGGGGTCCGGCGTGGTCTCTGGGAGGGGAGCCGGACACCTTATTAACTTTGCCTTGGCTATCCACTCATGTTCAAGAAACGGCTCCTTTAAAGGGCATATATATAAAATAAATGAATGAACAGCTTGTCCGGTTACAGGACTACTTACTTGAGTATCTGGGCGATTGCAGCTTAGTCCTGCGTCCTCGGTCAAGTCCGGACACTTCTCTTGTGATCCGAAGAACAGTTTATACATCTCCACCCATAAAATTTTGGAGAGCTCGTGGTCCCTCCGGATTGAATTCCCACAGGCGGAGGGGGCGACGTTTGCAGGGCTGAAGGCGCCGGATCACCATAACCTGCGCCATTTGTGACCAGATTGATCCTCTTTCTGGAGGTCTCGACACGGCCTGCAGCAAGGGAACGCCCTTGGACAGCCCCAGTCGAGCCCCTTGTTGACCCATGATGCCGGCCGCTGTGGTGGACTGGCGGAAGGCAGGAGCGCCGCCCATTTGGTGCCCCAGGAGCGGTGATATAAAACCACTCCCGCTGCCACAAACCAAGCTCCTCTTGAAAAGAGCCCTCGGGCCACGGAGCATCAGACATTTGCTTATGACCGCCCCTCCAAGACTCTGCTTGTTGCCCTCGATCATCTTTGGCTCCACCTTGAAGGTCTTGAGCCACAATCCAAAGTGAGGGGTAATATGGAGGAAGGCCTCACATACGACAATGAATGACGAGATATGGAGGATGGACTCGGATTCAAGTCATGGAAATCAAGCCCATAATAAAACATGAGCCCCCGCACAAAGGGATCCGCTGGAAGCCTAAACCTCAAGGAAGTGGGACACGAACACCACGCTCGCCGGGCTCGGGAGTGGGAATGACCTGCCCTGGAGCAGGCAGCCTATGCGAGATCTCGCCGTTAGATACCGGCGTCATGCAGCTTTAGCACGCCTTCTTGTGTGACGGAGGAAGACATCCATCGACCGTGCTGGTCGGATCCGCACATCATCGAAAGTCCGAGCGCTGAATCAAGCTTTGGGTGTTGGAACTCGAAGCGCGAGGCGAACTCGATGGAGGGTGTAAAAAGAAGAGGGCCTTGGTCTCATTATAAAGAGGTTGATACCAAGAGCCCACCCCGTGGTCGATTAGGACTCGCCTTTGATAGAGAAGGCAGGCCAACGGGCACGGTTGGGTTACCCACGTCCGTATTGATGAGAATCCCGGAATAAGGGGGCATGATCTATGCCTTGATAAGACGTGCCAAGGAAACCGCCTCGCTAAACACGCTGAGGTGGAACAATAAAAAACGATTCATATAAAGGCCTGGCCGTGGTGTGATGTCACGCCGCGGAATACGTCAGCAGATCTGTGCAAAAATTATTCTCTCTACGGTGTTATGTGGAACTTGTTTTGCAGAGCCGGACACTATCCTTGTGTTCAAAACCTTCTATGAAGTATTCAGAGGAGGAACTCGCCGCAATGTCAAGACAATCAACGCTACCGGACTCATCGTCATTGAAGCCTGGTTCAGGGGCTACTGAGGGAGTCCCGGACTAGGGGGTGTCCGAATAGCCGGACTATCATCAAGGCCGGACTCCAAGACTATGAAGATACAAGATTGAAGACTTCGTCCCGTGTCCGGATGGGACTTTCCTTGGCGTGGAAGGCAAGCTTGGCGATACGGATATGTAGATCTCCTACCATTGTAACCGACTACTGTAACCCTAACCTATCCGGTGTCTATATAAACCGAGAGGGTTTTAGTCCGTGAGGACAAACAACAATCATACCATAGGCTAGCTTCTAGGGTTTAGCCTCCTTGATCTCGTGGTAGATCTACTCTTGTACTACCCATATCATCAATATTAATCAAGCAGGAGTAGGGTATTACCTCCATCGAGAGGGCCCGAACCTGGGTAAAAACATCGTGTCCCTTGTCTCCTGTTACCATCCGCCTAGACGCACAGTTCGGGACCCCCTACCCGAGATCCGCCGGTTTTGACACCGACACGGAGCGTGTGGCGCGGCAAGCCACGGCCTACTGCATCAGGGATGGAGAGCTTTACCGGAGGCGGCCGAATGACGTGTCCCTATGCTGCATCCCTAGAGAGCAAGGGAAGGAATTGCTGGAAGACATACACGACGGAGACTGTGGGCATCACTCGTCGTCACGAACCCTCGTTGGCAAAGGCATGCCCGCAGCTGGTTCGACCGCCCACAAAGACTCAGCGACGCAGTTGAGCTGGTAAAGGCTTGCGAGGCCTGCCAATTTCACTCCAAGCAGATCCATCAGCCGGCGGGAGGTCTGCAAACTATACCCCTCTCATGGCCATTGGCAGTTTGGGAGCTAGACATTCTAGGCCTGTTCCCTCGGGCGCCAGGGGGCTATCGCTACCTCTACGTCGCCGTGGACAAGTTCACCAAGTGGACTGAGGTGGAAGTTGTCCGCACATCCCAGCGGGCTCTGCGATCAAGTTCATCAGGGGCCTCGTGAGCCGGTTTGGGGTGCCTAACCGCATCATCACCGACAACGGTTCACAGTTCACCGGCAATCTCTTCAAAACGTACTGTGCTGACCTTGGAACGCATATATGATATGCTTCGGTGGCGCACCCCCGGAGCAACGGCCAGGCCGAGCGAGCCAACGCGGAGGTCCTGAAGGGCCTCAAACCCAGGACCTTCAAGAAGAAGCTGGAGGCCTGCGGCAGGGGCTGGCACGACGAGCTCCAGTCAGTGTTGTGGTTCATCCGCACGACCGCGGCCAAGCCAACTGGCGAGACCCCGTTCTTCCTCGTCTATGGAGTGGAAGCCGTCCTCCCTCACGAGGTCAGGCGTCGCTCTGCAGGGTCCTGGCATTTGACGAGGCGCAGCAGGACGCCATGCGGGGGACGAATCTCATGCTGGGGGAGGAACATCCTCGAGAGGCCACACTGCGAGCGGCAAGGTATCAACAGGCGCTGCGGCGATACCACTGCCGTAACATCCGTCCAGGACTCTTTAGGTAGGGGACCTCGTGCTCAGACGGGTCCTCTCCAGGGAAGGGTTGCATAAGCTCTCTCCCATGTGGGAGGGCCTGCTCAAGGTTGTTCATGTTTCAGTGCCGGCTCCGCACGCTTGGAGACTCGTGGAGGGGTGCCCATCCCGAACGCTGTGGAACATCCAGCATCTCCGGAAGTTCTACCCTTGAAGAAAGGCCCGGGCTGTGAAGAAGGCAAACGCCTGTGAAGCTTATTTTCCCGAGAAAGGCCCGGAGCCTGTGAAGAAGGCAAACGCCTGTGAAGCTCATTTTTCGAGAAAGGCCCGGAGCTCGTGAAGAAGGCAAACGCGCTGTGAAGCCTATTTTCCGAGAAAGGCTCGGAGCTCGTGAAGAAGGCAAACGCTGTGAAGCTCATTTTCCGAGATAGGCCCGAGCTCGTGAAGAAGGCAAACGCTGTGAAGCCTATTTTCCCGAGAAAGGCTCGGAGCCTGTGAAGAAGGCAAACGCCTGTGAAGCTCATTTCCCCGAGAAAGGCCTGGAGCCTGTGAAGAAGGCCAATGCCTGTGAAGCTCGCCGCCCATGACACTCTCACGTAATAATGAGTTGGGGCTGTACACGCCCCGTAGTCTCAGGAGCGCCGGCCTCAGGCCCTGGGGCTCCCGCCCACACCCAGTGGCAGCACTTAGCTCCGCGCTGGTGAGAAGACGTCGAAGACTAAATTAGGTGCCGGACACGGCTTTTTCATTTGCTTTCTGCAGTTGGCTTGTTCGTTTCTATTTGAAGTTTTATTGAAGTTGTTGCCGCCCTTGGCTTGTGACTCTTTGTCTTTTTCGCTCACTTGCCTCGTTTTCTCTCGCGCAAGTCTCGCGAGGGAGCAATGCGGGCACCCTCACGAGAGTTTTCTGCCCTTGTGGTTGAAGCTTTCCTATCCAGGTCCACTACGGGAGCAACCCTCCCAGTCCATGCCCCACGGGCATCGCGACGCGAACACATGACCTGGGTCGGTCGCCTCCGCAACTGAGGTCGGAAGCTACCCCTCCTGACTAATCCCTGCAGGGCATGAAGCATTCGACGAGGCCTCGGCCTCGGGAAGCAAAGACCGCGACAGGCCCCCCGAGCTAAATAGTTCTTGCGAGCGGGCATGCGGCATAAAAGCATAGCACATAAATAGCGAAAACAACATGGTAATTAACAACAACAGTTCAGCACGCCCCCACGGGGCCCTACACTACTTTTTCCTTGCGCATGGAAGGGAGAAAAACAAAATATGCACAACTCGCCCAACACCAACTCGCGGCGAAGGCCCGCACTGCCTCCGGAGCTTAGCCGGACTCCCCCTCGCGCTTCACCGAGGCGCGGCGGCGGGCTGACCCGCTACCTCCCTCCAGGCGGGCGCGACGACACGGGGGCTGGTCGCGGCCACCGCTGGAGGAGTTGCTGTCTGAAGGAGAGCCGCCGAAGCTCGACGAGCCCCGAGCGCCGCCGACCACGCGCCCGCCGCCATCCTCGTCCCGATCATCGCCAGGGCTGGGTCCACGGCCGCGGTCATCGTCTTCGGGGCAGCACCCGGCGCGGCGATCGTCTTCTCCGAACACTCTCACGTAGAGGGTGGCGCGCCGTCGAACTTGAAGTGCAGGGTGCACACCGCTTAGGCTGCAGCTGGCAACGTTGCCACCGCTGGTCAGGGCCACACTCCCGGCGACGGAGACCTCCAGCGAAGCCCAGGAGGCCCGGCTGCAACAACCGTCCGCCTGAAGCCAGAGGCCGCCCGGAGCGCCGGGCGGAAGTTCACCCAGAAAGAAGCAGGGGAGCTGGAGCCAGGTGCTGGTCGGCTCCACCGACCACACGACGAACTCCGGCAGCACCTCTGCCGAGTGGAAGCGCGGCCTAGGGGGCCGCGCATTCATGGCACACCCCCCATCGATGACTTGGCGCCCTTCGCCGCGCAGGGGATCGCCTCCACGGCCACGGGAAGCTGCTACGGGAGCCATGGGATGCTTGCGAGGACGACCTCGACCGCGCTTGGCCGGGGGAGAGTCAGGCCCAACCTGGCGAGCCTTCCCTTTCTCCACGGCCGAGGACCTCTTTGACGGAGCCATGGAGAGAAAGGAGCAGCAAGAAGAGATGGAATGGAAGGGCACGCACCATTCTGTACTTATAGCCGGAAGAGGCCAACCGTCGGCCTCCACGATCACAGGTAATCATGACCCATTTCTGCATGCAGGGACTTGTCAAGTCGTGCGGTTGCCGAGGCGTAGTGGGGAAGCGGAGACGCCCACGACCAATCAATCGCCAAGCGGCGCCCAAGGCCGCAGGCTGTTGGGGCCCATGGCGCTTCGCACTCGCCCCTTCGCTTCTCTGCTAAGCCAAGTCCGGGCGCGCCTTGGGCCCGTGGGCTACTGTCGGTGTTCTGGGAATGGGGTCCCAGACTTGCTGCTCAAGGCCCCTGTGGCGTGGCTCAAGTGGGGGCCAAGCGCGGCCCAGCTTCATCAGCCCAAGCTCAAGACCCTCGCAAGGGGCCAAGCCTCGCGGGGCGGACGACAGGAACCCTCCTCAGGAGCAGCCTCGTCAGGCAGGCTCACGAGGAGGCGGAGAGATGAAGGCGGGGTACCACACGAGGGTGCCCCATGACGCGAGCCATGACGATCAAGGCCAGGCGGGCGCCAGGCGGGCGCCGGCCTGCGCAGTGTCCTTATTTCCCCTTTGGTGCAAATGAGGCAAGCACAGGCCAAGGCATCAGGCAAAGGTTACCGCTTCGGTGCAACAAGACCAAGACCAGCAGAGCGGCAGGAAGGAGGTCATCGTGGAGCCTGTGATGGCGCCACCGCTGTGGCCTTTGGCAGCCAAGACCAACTTTAGTCGGGATAAGTGTACTAGATGTTCCCTTCAAAATGGCCAATTGTTGGCGCCCTTCCCGCTCATTATTTGGGAAGGGGCCCAGGGCCTCCCTCTATAAATAGAGCTAGCCACCACGAAGTAGAGGCATCTGATAGAGCCAGAGAGAGAGAGAGAGAGAGGCGATCGAACTCATCCAAGCAGTTCATCGCACCAGCCCAAGAACACTCCTCGCGAGGCTGTTCTTTCTTTGTATTGTTCATCATCAGCCCCTGAGGCAATCCACCACTCCACAAACTAGAGTAGGGTATTATACCACAATGGTGGCCCGAACTAGTATAAACCTCGTGTCCCTTGTGTGTTCTTCGTTCGTAGTTTAGATCCCTTGCTAACCATTCACGCATGAGCTGGTAGGGGAAAGATCTCCGTGCGAACCCCAGTGTTCTAACCTCAAGGGTCTGCCGGAACCCGAAATCCGACAGTTCCCGGTTACGGTGGGAGGTCGGGGGCCGAGCGATGCACGTTTCTCTCGTACACGTACGCGCGTGTGTGCGAGGCGTTGGCTCTAACTGAACCCGGGCGAGGCGTTGGGCTCTAACTAAACCCGAGCGATTGCATTGCAGGCTACGCGTTACTGAACCCGAGCGATCAATCGATTGCTGTTAATCGAGCCCGACGAAGCGATTCTTCGCCATCGCTGCTAATCAAGCCGGTCGATTGATGAACAAAGGAGCGTTATGCGGGAGGGGGGGGGTTGGATGAATAGTGAGCGGTGGCGTTGCCTCTGGATGAACAGGACCCCGTGGTGTGGAGGGCTGGATGAACAGTAGACGGTGGAGGGGTGCCCGTGGAGGGGTGGTTGAACAGGACCCCGTGGTGTGGAGGGATGGATGAACAGTAGACGGTGGAGGGGTGCCCGTGGAGGGGTGGTTGAACAGTAGCCTGTGGAGCAGCGCGCGGTGGAGGCTTGATGAACAGGAGCCCGTGGAGGCTGGAGGAGGTCGACGGTAGCCCGTGGAGGCTGGAGGAGGTCGACGGTGGAGATGAACAATATCCCGTGGAGTCCCGTTTCGCGGTACGCCACACCCCTCCCGATGAACAGGACCCCCGTTTCGACCGTAGCGCTCCAACACATGAAGATCTACCGCTAGTGAGGCAAGTCATTCGTGGGCGACGGCCATGGTGGGATAGACAAGGTTGCTTCTTCGTGGACCCTTCGTGGGTGGAGCCTCCGTGGACTCGCAAGAACTGCTACCCTTCGTGGGTTGAAGTCTCCATCAACGTGGATGTACGATAGCACCACCTATCGGAACCACGACAAAAACATCCGTGTCTCCAATTGCGTTTGAATCCTCCAAACCCTTCCCTTTACTTTCTTGCAAGTTGCATGCTTTACTTTCCGCTGCTCATATACTCTTTGCATGCTTGCTTGTTATGTATTTAAAATGTTAAACTTGTGCCTAAACTCCACTTAAACTTTAATAAGGTTAAATACTGCAACTTTGGTACTTAGTGTCTAATCACCCCCCTCTAGACACCTCTTCTCAAGATCCTACAAGTGGTATCAGAGCTTTGGTCTCCATTGCCTTGGTTTAATCACCATTGGAGGAAGATGGATGAGTCTACTTTGGGAGTCTTAGTCATAGAGTGCCTATTCTTGATGGAGAGTATTTTCATGAGTGGAAAAATGAGATGCTTGTAATTTTCAATCAATATCATTTGAACAAGTACATTGCTAGCCCTTGTGCACCTCATGTTTATCCTATGCATCCTACCCTTGATGAATCTATTGACATGACTAGGAATCTTAGAACTGTTAATCTTATCACTAGAGGCTTGCCTGGAAACTTAATTAGAATCCTGCCTACTCTTGAGTGTGCCTACACTATATGGAAATTTCTTGAGGAACGATTTCCAAATTATTCCTTGAAAAATCTAGATGAAATTCTCCATAAGTCTATTGCTTTGAGTAAAATGAATACTAGTGATCCTATGTTTGGTGATCGTCTATTTGAGCTTACAAACCTTATGCGTGCCAAAGGAAATGTTGGTATTATTAGTGATATTATTTCCGAAGCTATAAGAATTCATAAGCAAGATCATTGTCAAACTCACTCTAACGAATTACCCTCTCTAGGATTTGATCCACCACATGATGATGTTGAACATGGATACTATGATGAGGATGATGATAGTGACTTTGATCTTGATGATGCAATGAGAAACTTTGGTCTTATGGCAAATCTTCGGGGATATATGTCAGGAGGAAAGGAATGGGTTCTTGATAGTGGATGTACCGATCACATGACCGGGGATAAAGACATGTTTCGTGAGCTTGCTGATAATGATAGTCCTCGAAAGTACGTCACTTTCGGTGACAACTCAAAGGGTAAGGTGGTTGGTCTCGGTAAGGTGGCCATCTCACATGATAGCTCCATTCAGAATGTCATGCTCGTTGAATCTCTTGGCTACAACTTACTTTCAGTATCTAGACTTGCTGATTTCGGTTTCAATGTCCTATTTACTGAAATTGATTTCCAAGTGTTTCGTCGAGACAATCATAAAATGGTCTTTACCGGTATACGAGAGGTGATCTATACATTGTTGATTTCACTAAAAGGCTCAACTTAAAACTTGCTTCATTGCTAAATCCTCAAAAGGTTGGTTATGGCATAGACGATTAGGTCACGTTGGCATGAGAAACCTTGACAAGCTTATTAAAGGGAATCATATCCTTGGAGTTAACGATGTCATATTTGATAAGGATAGACTTTGCAAAGGCTTGTCAAGCAGGTAAACAGGTTGGAGGAAGGCATCCCATGAAGAACATCATGACCACAAAGAGGCCACTCGAGCTACTTCACATGGATCTCTTTGGTCCCAACTCCTACAAGAGTCTCGGTGGAAATTCTTTTGGTTTAGTTATAGTTGATGATTTTTCAAGATTTACGTGGGTGTTCTTTCTCGATGATAAATCACAGGTCCAAAAGATCTTCAAAAACTTCGCTAGAAAGGCCCAAAATCAATTTGAAGTGAAGATCAAGAAGGTTCGCAGCGACAACGGAATGGAGTTCAAGAACGAAAATGTGGACACCTTTCTTGACGAAGAAGGGATTTCACACGAGTTCTCGGCTACGTACACACCTCAACAAAATGGAGTTATTGAGAGGAGGAATTGGACACTCATCGAAATGGCGAGAACGATGCTTGATGAGTACAAGACACCGAAGCACTTTTGGGCAGAAGCGGTTGAGACAGCTTGTCATGCAACAAATCGCTTGTATCTTCACAAGCTACTCGGCAAGACGGCATACGAGCTCCTCACCGGTATCAAACCCCAAGTTGGATACTTTCGAGTATTCGTCTCAAAGTTCTACATTCTTGATAAGCATCGTCGTTCTAAATTTGCTCCTAAGTCTCATGAAGGTTTCCTACTAGGTTATGGATCAAACTCTCACACTTACCGTGTCTACAAAAATTTCACCCGAAAGTTGAAGAGACGGTAGATGTGAAGTTTGATGAATCTAACGGCTCGCAAATAGAACAATTGCCAATTGATGTAGGAGACAAAGATCCTTCAGAAGCAATGCAAGACTTGTCTATTGGCAAGGTTCGTCCAACGGAGGTGAAGGAGAGTACCTCGTCCGTCCAAGTGGAAGCTTCTACTTCACAACAAGGTGAACCAAGAGTTGACACGGAAACATCCACAAGTGGGACACACCAAGATGAAGAAAACAAGGAAATGCATCAAGATGAACGTCAATGACCTCCTTCTCCACCACGACAAGAGAACGACAACGCCAACAATGAAGAAGGCCAAGAAGAAGAACAAGATGAAGAAGATGTTCAACGAAGACCCAAGCAAAATCTTTCACGAGTTCGATCAAGAATTGCTAAAGACCATCCCGTTGAGCAAAACTACAATGATATTCAAACCGGGAGAATCACTCGCTCTAAAACTCGTTTAGCTAACTTTTGTGAAAACTATTCTTTCATATCTAACGTTGAACCTATGAAGGTTGAAGAAGCATTGGAAGATCCGGATTGGATAAATGCTATGCATGAAGAGCTACACAACTTTGAGAGGAACCAAGTTTGGACATTGGTTGAGAAGCCCGACAACAACCACAACATCATTGGTACCAAATGGGTGTTTCGCAACAAGCAAGATGAAGATGGACAAGTAGTTCGCAACAAAGCACGTCTCGTCGCCCAAGGCTACACACAAGTAGAAGGTATGGACTATGGTGAGACTTACGCCCCTGTTGCTAGACTTGAGTCCATTCGCATCTTACTTGCCTATGCTAATCATCATGATATCACCTTGTACCAAATGGACATTAAAAGTGCTTTTCTAAATGGTGAAATAGAGGAGGAAGTTTATGTTAAGAAACCTCCCGGCTTTGTCAATCCTAAGAAACCCAATCATGTTTACAAACTTCACAAATCTCTTTATGGTCTTAAAAAAGCTCCTAGAGCATGGTATAAATGCTTGACCAAGTTCCTTATTGAAAAAGGCTTTGAAATTGGGAAAATTGATTCCACACTTTTTACTAAAAGGGTTAATGGTGAACTATTTGTGTGCCAAATCTATGTTTATGATATTATATTTGGTTCAACTAACCCTCATTCTAGTGAAAAGTTTGGGAAGCTAATGTCGGAGAAGTTTGAGATGTCTATGATGAGTGAACTCAAATTCTTTCTTGGGTTGCAAATCAAGCAAACTAAGGAAGGTACTTTTGTTTCTCAAACGAAGTACACCAAGGACTTATTCAAGAAGTTCAACATGCAAGAATGCAAAGGTATGACTACACCCATGCCTACTAGTGGACATCTTGACTTAACCAAAGATGATGAACCGGTTGATTAAAAGGTTTATCGCTCTATGATTGGTTCATTGTTATATCTATGTGCTTCACGTCCCGATATTATGCTAAGTGTGTGCATGTGTGCACGATATCAAGCTGCTCCTAAAGAATGTCATCTTAAGGCCGTGAAAAGGATAGTGAGATACTTAATCCATACACCAAATTTTGGTATTTGGTATCCTAAGAGGGCCTCTTTCGATCTTGTTGGCTACTCCGACTCGGACTATGCGGTGACAAGGTTGATAGAAAGTCCACTTGGTACTTGCCAATTTCTTGGTAGATCTCTTGTGTCTTGGTCCTCCAAGAAACAAAACTCAGTATCCTTATCCACTGCCGAAGCGGAATACATTGCCGCTGGTTCATGTTGTGCTCAATTACTTTGGATGACCCAAACTCTTAAAGATTATGGGATATATGTGAAACATGTTCCATTGCTTTGTGACAATGAAAGTGCTATCAAAATTGGTCATAATCCCATACAACATTCTCGAACTAAGCATATTGAAGTTCGTCATCATTTCATTCGAGATCATGTTGCTAAGGGTGACATTGATCTTAAGCATGTTCACACCGAAAAGCAATTAGCGGATATATTCACTAAACCTCTTGATAAGAAAGTGTTTTGTAGGTTAAGAGGAGAATTGAACATCATTGATGCTTCAAACTTGGAGTAGAAACTCCATTGGATACATGCAAGACATGAGCTTATGCCTAATCCTTGATATCTCTCCTATGATGGAAATCTTATGTCTTGGATATATTTGTATCTTGCATGTTATCTAACCCATGTAGGTACTTGGTTGAATCAAATTCCATGAGGTTGTAACCTACTCATATCTTGAGCAATATCTACATCACCAAGTCTCTACACAAGGTGGTTGAAGCCAAGGAAGCACAAAACCATTTAAACATATCCTTTGACAAATTCTATGTTGAGCTTCATGATTGTCATTGTTGGATACACAAGTGCTCTTTCTTGCACGAACTAACCCATGTAGGTAGATGGACTCAAATTCCAAGTGGTGCTCCAAATTCTTGATGAGCTACATGAACCTTGAGCAACCCACACAAGTTCAACTACATGGACGATACCACCAACCAAGGTATGTTATTCCATCTTAGAGAAGCTTTACTCCAAGTCATGAGTTAAAGCAACTCGACAAGATGTGAATACATCAAGATGCTTAAACGAAAAATGGCAACCCCGTTTTGAGCTTAAACAATGAGTATGACCTATGATCAAGTGATCTCACTTGACTCCTAAGTCAATATACTCTAACATAGGTGACTTTGTCGCCGACCATCTCTAGATGAGTTATTTTCTGAGTTTTTGCATTTGTCTCATGCATACGTGTTTCCCCTTTCAAACAAAAAAAAACTTCATCTAGATTTCTTTCTGTTTGCTCTGCATTTTCTGCATTCCAATTCATTGCATATCATTCAGTAAATTCCTTGCGAATCTTTGTGAGATCTTATTAGTCAAGTGAGCTGAGGTGACAAGTGTTTTCTCTGCAATGAACTCGGTTACACCAAGTTGTTATTTTCGGTCCAACCGAAAACTTTCGGTACCACCGAAGCATACCACTCTGTGCCACCGATTTCACAACAGGAAAAAACAGTTTGCCACTTATTCTGTGTTTCTTTTGATCCAGCTCCACTCAATGAATCTTGTCCTCTACAAGCATCACATTTTTATCATTGCTTTATGTTGTGACTCAAGGATCAAACCCATTCACGACAAATTCCAGAGGGGGAGAGAGAGCTCACATTTTTTTATCAAGCCTTCTTGGAAATTGATGTCAAAGGGGGAGAGAGAGATCACATCAAAGCTTATCATTTAGAGAAAGAGATCACATCTCAGAGGGAGAGAGAGATCTCTCAGGGAGAGAGAGAGAGATCTCTAGGGGGAGAGAATACTAGATGAAAGTATTTCTCAAGGATCCCAGATGCTTGGTGTTCAAGAGGAGAGATGCCACATGTCTTCTTGAGGGGAAAGACATGTTCATATGTGCTCATTTGCATTAGCTCTGTTCATTTATATCTTTCAGCTCTGATTTTCTGTTCCCTATCTTCTCCCAGTATCCCATGCTAGATTCAGGGGGAGCAAGACATCTAAGGTAAAGAAATCATCTAAATTCATTGCATATCTTTACTCTTGGGGACATGTCAAATCCAATGTAGTACTTAGTACTCACTCTCTACATGTCATCCCAGTCTTGGTATTCTTGTGGTTTCTTTTGTTTGCTCTGGCTAGTAGGTGCATCTGTGTTATCTAACCTTGTTTATGCAGGTTCATTCCATCCTAAACCAACTCAAGACTACAAGGTAAGTATATGCATCACAATCATGTGTATGAGGAATTCTTGCTGATGTACATACTGTTTGCCAGAAGGACTCATGGGCATAAGGTATTTTCTTTAATATTCTTTGCTCTGATGCATATGGCCAAGATACATGTAACACATTGCCTGCTCTATCATGGTTATGCTATCACATGCTTCTATATTCCATATTCACATGATTGCATACATGTAGGGGGAGCCTATGCCTGTTACATGTCTTTCCAAAGCTTTACTTGCTACTCTTTATATCTTTATCTAAAGCTTTGATGAATGTTGTCATCAATTACCAAAAAGGGGGAGATTGAAAGCACAAGTGCTCCCTAGGTGGTTTTGGTAATTAATGTCAACATATCTCTTGTTGGACTAACACTTTTATCTAGTATGTTTCAGATAAGTTCAACAATGGAGTGGCATGGACTAAAGGATGTGGGAACTCCTTCAAGATGCTAAGGACAAAGGATTGGCTCAAGCTTCAAGCTCAAGACTCTTCATTTTACATTTTAGTGATCCAAGATCACATTAAGTCTATAGGAAAAGCCAATACTATCAAGGAGGGATGAGGTGTTGCTTAATGAGCCTCTTGCTTCATGTGCTTAGTGATATGCTCCAAAACCCTCAACTACTTTCCCACTTCCACTCATATGTCCTAAAACCTAAAGTCAAACTCGGCCCCACTGATTCTTCCTATCCGGTGCCACTGAGTTTGGATGTCTTAGCCACTGCCACAAACCCTAGGCAAATCGGTCTCACCGATAGGGATCTCGGTCTCATCGAGATGGGATTGTAATCTCTCTGTGTATGTCCATTATCAAAATCGGTCTCACCGAGTTTGAGCAATTGGTACTATCGAGATTACAATGCAAACTTTCTGGTTGACTCATTATCAAAATCGGTCCCACCGAGTTTGAGTAATCGGTCCAACCGAGTTTGCCTGACCAACTCTCTGGTTAGCTAATTACCAAAATCGGTGTCACCGAGGTTGTGTAATCGGTCTCACCGAGATTACGTTATGCCCTAACCCTAACCATATCGGGCCTACCGAGTTGCATTTTGGTCCCACCGAAAATCCTAACAGTCACTAGATTTGCTGAATCGGTCCAACCGAATTTCTCAATTCGGTCCCACCGAGTTTGGCAAATTGTGTGTAACGGTTAGATTTTGTGTGGAGGCTATATATACCCCTCCACCTCCTCTTCATTCGTGGAGAGAGCCATCAGACTAAACCTACACTTCCATCATCCTATCTCTGAGAGAGAACTACCTACTCATGTGTTGAGGCAAAGATATTCCATTCCTACCATATGAATCTTGATCTCTAGCCTTCCCCAAGTTGCTTTCCACTCAAACCCTCTTTCCACCAGATCCAAATCCTATGAGAGAGAGTTGAGTGTTGGGGAGACTATCATTTGAAGCACAAGAGCAAGGAGTTCATCATCAACGCACCATTTGTTACTTCTTGGAGAGTGGTGTCTCCTAGATTAGCTAGGTGTCACTTGGGAGCCTCCGACAAGATTGTGGAGTTGAACCAAGGAGTTTGTAAGGGAAAGGAGATCGCCTACTTCGTGAAGATCTACCGCTAGTGAGGCAAGTCCTTCGTGGGCGACGACCATGGTGGGATAGACAAGGTTGCTTATTCGTGGACCCTTCATGGGTGGAGCCCTCCATGGACTCGCGCAACCGTTACCCTTCGTGGGTTGAAGTCTCCATCAACGTGGATGTACGATAGCACCACCTATCGGAACCACGACAATAACATCCGTGTCTCCAATTGCGTTTGAATCCTCCAAACCCTTCCCTTTACTTTTGCAAGTTGCATGCTTTACTTTCCGCTGCTCATATACTCTTTGCATGCTTGCTTGTTATGTATTGAAAAAGTTAAACTTGTGCCTAAACTCCACTTAAACTTTAATAAGGTTAAAGACTGCAACTTTGTTACTTAGTGTCTAATCACCCCCCTCTAGACACCTCTTCTCAAGATCCTACAACAATCCATTTTCTGGGCTGGGTGAACAAATAATTTCGCGTCAATCAGGCCCATTTATATTTTCTAAGAAATCCCAACCCATTTGCACTTCCTTGAAATACACGTATTAGGTGTGCTCGTTATATATATATAATGTTATGTTATGTTAGAAGGGAAAACATAAATTGGACACAGCATTACTTCTATAAGAGACCTACGTTTTATACCCCACAATAGGCATACTAACAAGTTCACACACAAATACAACAGAAAAGGTAAACATTCATATCAAACTCAGGTTCACAGGACACGCTCATATTCATAGCCAACATTCACTATCAACAACTCAAAAGATTCATATATACACAAGCTCAAAGATATCTATGCATCCAAATGATTGATAGATCACACGACAATATTCATACATAATTCACAAAAAGATTCAGATATACACATGTTCAGTATATTTATGCATCCAAATGATTGAGATCACAACCAATATGACCATGGACGAACTTTAATTACCTAGGGTACAGACTGGTAAATGGTGTTCAATCGGAGGCACTTCTTGCTAAAATTAGTTCTTGTACGAGTAAACTTTCGAGTACATAAGAGGCAACATGCATAATCTGAACTTTGCTTGTAGGTTTATCCTCAAATAGTGGCCTTGTGCCGAGGGAGGTTTGAGCAACTTGGCCACTACTTTCATCCAACTAGTTTACTGGCTCATCTTGGTCCTGTATCTCGCCAAAATTCTACATTGCATACGAGAAAGGAGGCGGTTGAGAAAATGAACCACCCAAATTTTTTGTGCAGTTCAACTGAAATGGAGCATCCTTGGCGTGCAGACTGATTAAGTGCCAGATGAATATACGCGTCAACTAACTTGTCTGGAATCTTTAGACTCCATGCCATATAGTTCGCTACCATATGTGCCGATAACCAAAAGGCACAAGTTGGGACCAAAGACTGGACTGCGTTTTTCTGGGCTATGCACCAAGCAATATTTTTGGCGTTCACTCTCCTAATACTTGGAGTTTGACAATTGGTTGATGCCGGTTGATACTCGAATGAATATAGGCACTTCTTGTCAACATCGATGCTTGTCTGAGTGAACTTTGGAGTACATAGCACCAGCATAAGTACCTGTCCATCCGATCATTTTGTGTAGTTCTACTGAAATCACCCGATGTAATGATTTGCTGCGAAGTTCAGCTCCAAATTACTCCTTTATGAAATCGGAAAAAGTAGCACAATACCAAATTACCAATACATATGAGAGGCACAATAATCAGGATAAAGACCAGTACCAACCTGTGTGAGGTAGCATATCAATTATTATTCCTTTGGTGGAAGCCGAGATAAGCCAAGCGATCGACAAAGAAAGGAAGAAAGCAAGCGGAGATTAGCGATCGAGGGAAAGGACGGAAGCTGTCGAGGCAATGAAGCACCCAAAGTTTTTGTGCAGTTCCACCAAAATCGAGCATCCCTGTTGGCACATATATTGAGAGAGTGAGATTACTGTAATAGTGGGACTAGTTGGTGAAACATACACTAACAAATAGAAGCACCCTCATTATCTTAATGGGTAAAGTTAGCAACATAGTAGTCTTGCTTAAAGAGAGGTATTAGTTTATTTAATCAGTGCCAATTAGCTCAACTCAACACTCAAAGCATTGCCATTTATCGTAGGTTGCAAAACTTTAACTTGCAAAGATAAGGGAGTTTCTCATGACAGTAGCACGATACAAATAGAGATGATAACAAACTAATATGGATGAAGGCCTTAGGTCTGCACCAACTGAGAAAAAAGCTTATTCATGTAGTCCCATAAGAGATGATAAAGCACTCTTTGGAATCACACAATAGTATATATTTTTGCACTTCAAATGTATGGTTGAAATCACTCTTGTTTACCAAAGGCTGAGATTATATCGAAGATTATCAAGAACTTCCAGCAGAGTTAAAGCACTGGCTGGGATACAGTTCATTGTATTGTCTTGTGTAGTTCCACTAAAATGTATGATTGGCACAACATGATCCCTGTTTGCACAAGTAGGAACAAGGTGAAACCTTCATTAGCTTAGTGAGAAAGCCTAGGAAGACATTAGCATATTACTCAAACAGTAGCATCAAATTCATGATGGACAATATGCAAAACATTGCCTCATTGAACCAATGGCAATAAATTGACATGCAAAAAATAGCACTATTATGTCATGACACAATATTCCCTCCCTGCTCCACCACATGATTCACCTCCATAGACAAACATACACACGTACATAATTCAACATAGGGTCCTACTATAGATTTGTTTAACTCCAACAGGAAAATTAGGCAGTAATAAATTAGTGGTACTTAAGTACTCCTAATTAATTAAGTGAGACAGCTGAAGTGGAAGGGCTCCCTGGAGGATCGTCTCACATGTAAGGTAGTCATTGCCAGAGCCCTTGAATGGCCTCGACTGAGGCCTCTGGCTTCAGCAAGATCGCCTTGGCACTGTTTATTCTTCTTCTTCTTCCTCTTCATGCTCTGTTTCTCTTTCTCCTCACCAGTTGGTGAAACCAAGTACGTGATTGGCCTTCTAATTCAGAATTGTTTTGTCAGTGAGGGAGTACAAGTGTACTAGTAAAAAACAACATTATTTTCTCATGGCAGTCGGAAAATAGAGATGAACACATGCATTAAATATCATTCTTACCTAAAGGAAGGTTATGGCGCCAATATGGATGATGAGGATTGGAACACAGATCTCCCTTTGTGCAGTTCCACCAAAATGAACCAACTGTTCCATTCTGACATTCCAGTTAAACAGCACAAAAGTCACTTCTTTTAAGAAGAGCTTTGTGCCGTGCACCAAAAGGTCGCAACAGCAACCAGGTGAATTGGATATCCCTGTTTGCACAAAAAGGCACAAAGGAAACAGTCAGAGTCTCAAACAATTACATGCAAAAACATTTGGCTAAACTTGTCATGGCTTATAACAGTGGCATGGCTTGATTTTTACCAGGGACATTAGATTAAGAACAACTAAGGCTGCGTTCGGTTCACAGGTTTGGTGCAGGATTTTCGTAGAAACACAATTCCTACGGTATTCTTTCCCTTCCAACCGTTCGGAACACGGGAAATGTGAATAGTGTTTCATAGGAAAGCTGGTCTGGTAGTACTGATTCCATAGGATTAGAAACATCCACGCGCTGCTCATTTTTTGGGCGGAAGCCCGAGGCAAAGCGCCGCTGCCATGCGTTAGACAGTTGATGTCTGTGTTTGCGGAATAAAAATATCAACCTATGTGTGGTACGTGAGGTGAGGACAAGAGTAGTCACTGTGCAGCTGAATAAACAAATAGCATCTCATACTGCCAAGCATGCTACTCTAAAAAAACAAATCTGTACATTTCGTAGTCCATCCGAACACATTCTCTTGAGAGTTTCCTCTAGTTCCCTGTTCCATAGTTTTATACCTACATTCCTTTCCTATTCCTCTATTTCCATCAAGACATATGTTTTCTGCCCCTTTATTCCGAACAGAGCCTAAATATTTGGTATAAGGGCATGGGATAGTGGGTGCACCAGCAATCCAGCACCATGTACGTAAACAGGGGCATAAAGTGGTGATTCATAGTTTGTTGGCCCGAGAAACAAACATCCAAGAAACATATTTGGGTTGGTCCCATTTTTGTTCACTCTAGCCACCTACTCCTATGTGTGGATAGCAAATCTAGTCCTGGTCATTCCACTGTGTACAACGTTACCCCTATATTTCCCTTTTCGACCAAGAGACCAGTTGGATGACCAGTCTGTACTACTTTCACCCCCTTTCCTTCCCGTTTGTACCAAGTCCGATGTACATACTAAATTCCCCCACCCCCACTTTATTTCTTGTTTGAACCAAGTACTCCCTCCGTCCGGAATTACTTGTCATCAAAATGGATGTGTCTAGAACTAAAATACATCTAGATATATCCATTTCAATGACAAGTATTTCCGGACGGAGGGAGTACAAGATTCGACTCCATGAAGTAGCTTTACCTCTAACAATAGAAAAAAAAATAGGTGACGTTGGACCATCTGATCGAGAGGGGCCGAGAGGTAGAAAATGATGCACATGCAGTGACGTAGAGAGATGGGGAAGTAGAGCTAAGGCGGTTTCGAACGAAGATATACCTGAAGGTCGTCGGGATGTGGATAGGTGGGCGGTGGGAGGCCGGATCCGCCCACAGGCAACGATGAAGGGATCGGAGGACCTCCCGCGCCGGCGCTCGGCCAGAGATAACGGTGCGGCCGGCAGTGGGTCTCCTCCCTCGCTGTCGACGACGGCCTAAACGCTGCCCCTCATCCCCTTCAGCGACGGAGGGGGATCGTCCGGATCTGTAACCAGCGGTGAGGATAGAAAGCCAGTTTTTTTTTGAAGGGAGAAAGACAGTGTTACTACCCCTATCTTGTTTAGATCTGGAGAGGATGAGTGTGTGTGAATAGAGCAACCCTAGCGAGCAAGCGCGGAGGCTCCGGCCTATATATACGCAGTGGG
Organism: Aegilops longissima; assembly: GCA_021605205.1. Lineage (NCBI taxonomy): Eukaryota > Viridiplantae > Streptophyta > Magnoliopsida > Poales > Poaceae > Aegilops > Aegilops longissima. Next base: position 551,828,230 of record CM038677.1, on the reverse strand, counting down.
GTAGTTTTCCTTTTTCACTCCATCAAAACAATCGTTTAAAATTGTGTACTACTACATGCCAGGTCGCGGTTTTTTTAGTTGTTGATTGTTTTTTGAGATAGCTACCCGCTTGTTCCAAGTGGTGTTACGGTGTGCCAGGTCGCACTTTGTATCGTTCAAGTCTGGTACTACAAGTCCCTCCATTAAATGAACAACCACCCCCTCGTAAAAATTGTGAACAAGCCCATGGCTAAAATTAGCGGAAACGTGGTTTGCCCCAACATGCATTATTATTTATATTTTCTACTCCCTCCATTCCTAAATATAAGTCTTTTTTATTAGCCACACCTAAGACAAGAATTTTTTATTAGCAGTGAACCCCACATGTCATAGACACAAAAATTGTGGCAAGATTCCCTTAGGCAAGCCAAAGCGTGTCTAACAATTTGAGCAACTCAGGTTAGGCAAGTGTGGCAAGTGTGGGAAAAATAATGTGGCAACATAAGACAAACATAGTCACAATCCAAACAGCCCCGTAATTTTTTGTGACATGCATGAAAATTTGGTTAGTTAAATTTATAGTCAAAATTTGGCAAGGAGCATCAAATCAACACATGCAAGTATCAAAAGGAAAGTTACGGCATGCATGCATGCGTTGTACTCCCTCCGTTTCCAAATATAATACTTTTTAGAGATTGCAACAAGTGACTACATACGAAGCAGAATATGTCGTACATACGAAGTAGCCCATTTGAAATGTGTAAAAAGACTTATATCGAGTGCAGTGCTTTGATGTGTCGCGTCAAATCGTACAAGACCGAAAAATTTGATTACTACAATGCCCTCTCCCTCGCGATCTTGAGCTCGGTGTTTGACCGCACTTGCCTTTGGCTGCATGACAGAGGGCCAACCACCTGTTGGGCCCCTGTCATAGTGGCAAAGGCAGGAGCGATAAGTAGAAGCTTCGCTACACGCTATCCCTCCCGCACGAGGTGGACGGACATGCAGCAATGGATTCGACATCTTGTAGAAGTAGGAGTAACATCATTGTTCGTCTTCTCAAGAGGCGAAGAGCCAAGCGCAACCCAAACGTGGCGATTCTGAACGCTCGCGTGGTGCGGTTCCTTGAGCACGATATACTTGCCGAGCTCTTGCATGAGACAAAATTGCTACTCCCTCCTTTCCGGTTTATAGTGCTCAATTCAAAAATCTCACCAATCAATGTAGAGGTGAGTGGTGGAATCTGATTTGTAGTTTTGCAAAAGCACCTAATTAATGCTCTTGTTTTCCTCAAAAATTATGTTTATCAATGCATTAATTGCAATGCATGCATGCATAAAGTACATGCATTGGTCAATTTTCTCTTAATACTTGCAAGCAATGATTTAATGCACCTTGGAATCTGAAAATGTGATGGAAAACAACCAAATTGAGCCTTATAAAATGGAAAACCTAAAATTTTGAGATAAGCCCTATAAACCGGAAAGGAGGGAGTATTCTTTAACAATTAAAGTCCATTATCCATTGGTTGAGACTCATTCTGCATAGGTCCACGTGCTTAGCACCGTTTTCTCCTGGGGTCACCAATGTTTATTTGCTAATTAATAGCATTGCATGCAATGAACTAGCCACTGCAAGTCATTAAAAGCATGCACACCTCTCATCTCTTATTGGTTGATATGTCAAGAAACAAGAAACAAGGTAGAAATTAATGCACCGCGCCTAAGTGTTTTGGGACTATTTGGTTTTTGTAAGATGACTTACACACCTAGACGGAGGGAGTAGTATAGACCTATAAACCGGAAAGGAGTATTTTCCTTTCTAGAGATTTCAACAAGTGACTAGACTACACCGTGTGCAGTACTCCCTCCCTTCCGGTTTATAGGGCTCAAATCTCAAATCTCATGAACCAAGGCATTTTGCGATTGGAGGAATGTATCTGTACTTGACAAAACTACCCTAATTAAACCCATGCATTAATTACGCAGTTCTCTCGTTTTCCTCTCCGCCTTGGTCGCGGTGCACAATATTGAGCACTCCTATATGACTAGCCGCTCTATCTACATGTGGGACATTTCAAAGCATCCAGGCCCACGTGCCATCCACCAAATCACAGCGAGGTGCTACAGTCGAGACTCACCTGTCACCCCGGTGTGGCCGTCATGACCCGTCATATCACAAAACCCACACCTTTACCAGCAGTGGTAAGGTGGCCTCCAAGTTGGACTGGACGAAGCAACCATCATTTCACTGGAATGCTCGTTCAAGCCCTTTCTTCCCTTTCTTGAAGAAAACCTCACCTGTGCTACTCACTTCGCCATTTTCTTCATGCACCGACGAAGGAAAGGTGGGCGAATCGATTATGCTGCTATATTTTCATTCCAATAATCTTCTTTTTGCGAAGCACCGACCGATTCTTACATCCTATTCTTTTCCCGTTTTCATTGCGATTGTGGTTTCCTTTCGATTGCTTTTTGTTTGTCAGTTCATTGATGGATCCTGGAGCACTAGGCAAAGAGTTGCCGGCGAACAACCCACTTGAGACAGCGATCTCCAGGAAGCGAGCACCGACCAACGAGTTGACCATGTTGGCGAGCCAACCCATGGAGACAAAGAACTCCAAGAAACAAGCCCTGGCCAAAGAGTTGAGGACGTTGGCGGACGAACTCCTCAAAGAAAGTTGGAAGAACAGCAAGGGCCCCACCGTGCCTACCCCAGGAACTCTAATTGCCACCTATGTGAGGCTCAAGACCGAGTTTGAGGAGATAGTCGTCGTTGAGAAGCAGTATTCCCCTGGCAAGGTGATGGCCCCCATCGAGGACGAGGAGATGGCCCCCGGAGGGATGAGATCCCCAGGTGAGCTGCATAAGGTAAAAAATAATGGCTTATTACCATAGTTGTTGTTTTTGATTATTTGCAATGTGCTTGCTAATATGTTAGGGTTGTGCAGGTGCCGGTGGTTGTCCTTGATGATTCCGATGCCGTGGCCCGTCCTGTTGGCATCGCCCCGGAGATCGATTCCTATGCCGCTGTCGATCCTGTGGACATCACCCCGTAGATCGATTCCGATGTCGCGGTCATCCTGTGGACATCGCCTGTAAATCGATTCCCATGCCGCTGTCCGCGGCTGTGGTCATTGCACGATAGATCAATGACAAGAAATAGTTGGCCGCTAATCCTTGAGGTAGTTTGCATTGCCTCGTGTTTAATTACCGTAACGATGCGTGTTATCAAACCATCTTAGGGCTAGTGCATTGTCTTGTGTGGGCGGATCTTGCTACTTTTGTTTGATAGTGAATCATGCAATGAATCATGCGAACCCTCTCCGAGTTATGGAAACAGATGTATCCTCACCAGCTTTTGATGTAATATATGGCATGCTTAGATGTAAGTTTGGACTGTTTATCATATCAGCAGGCTTGTTTGATGATTCTTGGTGTTAGTAGGCTAGCCTCGTATGCGAGCTATAGTACTTGCAAAACACTCATCGAAGAGAAACGTTGGGGCTGATGAGCTCGTGGTACGCTTATACTTATCCTCGTCGATCGACCAATAGCCCTAGCTCCTAAAATTGTAGGCTTAGCGATCGACCAGACAATAGTCGACATACATTCAGGCCTCATTTGGTTCATAGGGTACGAAAATCGTAGCAAAAGTACAGAGAACGTGCAACACAAAATCATAGCAAGTCAGAGACGTACTCCTCCATTCCAAAATAGATGACCTAGGCGGGCTAGTTTGGCCTAGTGGGTTTCAGTGATATGACATGGTACAGTGCCGTCCAGTCTTCACGTGTGGTAGCAGTATTGCGGGTACAGTAAGTTTTCTTGAAGAAGCGGAATTCAACGAAGTCATGATGGTTCCTTCATTCGAACAACTTAAAGTGGGAAAGGTTGGGCCTGCGATACGACTGGGGTAGACCAGGATAATTTTGTGCATGGCAGGTGGACCAGGATGGTCGACGTCCCACATGTCGGCGAATGAAAGTATTCTTTCCGGTATAGAGGACGAGCAACAAGTATTTATTGTTTATTTTTGATGAAAGCTATTGTCTCCACTGTTACGACGGAGGAGTGTGAAACACGGCAACCCAGTGAACTTGGCATGTGCACCACTCCCTCCTTCCTCATGTAATGCCCAGGTTACAGCTTTTTCTCACTTTCTCTCTATATATTTCCTCTCAAATGTTTTTTACCTTTCTTTTTTTAAGACACAGTTATTTTTTATGCCTTTTTTAGAATTATTTTTTTATACCTAGGAGCACGTGTAGAGACGGGCTCTTGCATAGCCCACTCCTTGACTTTGTCAATGCCTCTCTCTCCTCCACATAAGGAGTACTTGCTATGCATGCATGCGGCGGGCAGTGGCGTCTTGAGGGGCAGGCGGTGAGAGCGGGCTCCGAAAGCGGTCCGGACTCCAGCATGGCCCACCTCACATTATCACCATATATTTCTTAGAGTCCGTGCGTGGCGGGCGGGCGATCTCTTCTCCCTCCCCCGTTTATCTCTTCTTAGCCGACGCCCGCCGAGCGATTAGATTTCGGCTATCGACGGTTTATTCAATTACGGTCCCACATGTCAGTGAAATTGCAAGACAACACGTGTCCCCTCTGGTGAGCGGCGTGCGAGCCGGACTGTCGGGGTTGCCACGCGTACGAGTCGTAAGTGTGCCACCTTTTCCTTTAGAACTTGCGAAGCGTAACATTTTCGCGCGATCGATCGATAGAAATCCAGAACAAAATGACGAGGGCGGTGCTTTCCCGCTTGTTAGGCGGGCTAGTTCGAGTGATATGACATGCTGCTCCATTTTTATGTAAGCAAGAGTTTACACTCTTACGCGGGAGGAGTGAGAAACACCGTGGATCTGATTTTGATCGAGGGATAACTGTTCCCTGCCAAATAATGGAGGATTGTTAGCGATTATAGCATGATAGTTAGGGCATCTCTAGCGCTGGCCCACAAATTTACACCGGCATCTGTCCGAGGACACTGATGGATGCCATCCGATGCTGCCCGCACACCTTTCGACAACTATATGAACTAACCGGACGAAATTCATGCAAACAAAGCAAATTTCAAATTAACCGGATGAAATTCATTACATTTCAAAAACTTTTCCTACAAACTAGACAAAATTCATTACATATTTCGCACAAAACGTACTAAAACCTACTGTAAACCTAATCTAAACGAACGCCGGCGCCCGACCACCATGTTCGACCATGAACCCGAGAAATCCGGCCATTGCCTTTGCCTCCTCCTCATCCGCCTCGATAACCTCATCCTCCGGAGCACAAGGTTCTGAAGATTTCCGCCTCCACGTCACCGTCAAGCGGCTAATCGGCCGCCGATGTTTACCCCACCAAGCTTGGCGTCGACTGAGTGGAGTAGCGGTGGCCTTCCCGAGACCAGAGCAGCGGCGACCTACCATGTACTACTCTTCCTCGCTGCTGGCTGCGCCCGCGCACGCGCGCCGGCTTTGTGGTCGTGGCGGCAGAGGGCGGCTGGGGGGGTGCCGGCGATCTCCTTCGTTTGCTCCTGCGACAGTACGTCGAAGAGAGCTTTGGAGCGCGCCCGGAGTGGAGCCGCCGATGTCCCTCGTCTGTTCCTGCGACAGTACGTCCAAGAGAGCTTCAGAGTGCCAGGAGGCCATGGTTGAAGTGGTGCCGACAGAAGGAAGGGACCGGAGGAGAATAAGTGTGGGTCTTTGGCTATGGCTGGGAGCTGGGGCTCAAGTTAATATAGCGGGCGAATGGCAATGAGCCGCGGCAGACGGATGGACAACTGGCGCTGGAGTAGGTTCGTCGGGCGTGAATGCGGACGCTGCTTCAGTGACTTAACTGCAGATGCCTTTGGGTTACTGACATGTGGGCCCAACAGGCATCTGGCGCGCATGTCAGTGACACACCAATTGCACCTGCAGTTAAGTCCGGTGACTGCGGCATTGACATTCTGGAGAGACGGTGACCGTTTCAGGCGAAGCGCGCGCTAGCAATGGAAGGGGTTTCGGTGTGCAGTGGCACTAAGATCGGTCGCTCACGATAGTACATACTCCGTACCATACTACCATAGTACCCTCTCTAGCTTTAGGCTGTTTTATATATTGTCGTTGTGATAGACGATATACATGAGCAAGGCGGTCCGAGTATGACCGTTGGTGTTGAGCCAGGTGAATACATGCTCGGCGTTCAGATAGGCCTCCATCAAGCGTCTAAACGGTAATGTCGAGCACCGCCGGCGCGCAGTGATGGGCTCGCCGTTTGCGTTGCGCCATGACCAGGACTTTGATTTAGAGGCGGCGTGCATGCATTAGCATGCTTTGACAGCGTGAGCGTGAGTGTCGACATAAAGTATTTCATTTTCATTTGGTCGACGAGGGTGCGTTGCAGCGACGAGTCCGTGGTTTGATTCCCCACATACGCATAATTTTGGTTTTACAAAGATTTCTTTCTCCATTGACAGGTAGGCCCGCATAGATAGATAAAGAACACGAGCTGATGAGGCGCATGCGGACTGTTTGTCTGGTCAACCAGACAAATACGGAGCTATACGCTGAGCCAGTGACCGTATAATCACCATATCTCGTATACAATGATCAAAGTGATCTATCAAGACAAGTTCGATGACCGCCAATGCATTTTACTCGGTAATAAATGACCAGGATTGAAGGGGAATCCAAATTTGCTTCGTCTTCTATCTTTGAGCTCTTGACAAACCAATGCACTATACGGTTGTCCGGCCACTCCACCCCAGAGCTCTCACCAAGCGCCGTTCATGCCACCGCGCCGCACACTAACCGGTAAGGCAGCGATGGCATCCCGCCGCGCCGAGTTCCTCGTCGCCCACGACCGCACACAAAATGGTAGGGAAGCGATGGCATCCCGCCGTGCCGAGTTCATCGCCGCTCGCGACCTCACAATTATGTGGGAGGAATTTGAAGATGCCAAGGCCGAATGGGCGGTAGAGCAAGAGGCGGCCAAAGCCGCACAGAGGGAGCGGAAAAGTCAGAAAGCACTCAAGAAAAGAGAGGCCCGCCGCGCAAGAAAGAAAAGGACGCACGCGCTGCTGCGGAGAGGTCGGCGGAGATCCAAGCACGGTGGGGTGTCGCCGACAAAGCCGGGAAGGAGAACGACGGCGTCTGGCCAGCATGTGAGAAGTAGTAGTACTAGTAGTTAGTGTGTGTGTGTGTCTGAGTACGAGCATGTACCAATACTACTAGTTACTACTGTAGTTTTTAGAGCAAATTACCAGTACATTAGCCTAGACTAAATGAAAAAAATTCCTATCCTAAGCATCAAATGGCATCTCTTTCTCTATAGGAATTGAGATGCATGTCATCTCACTTCCTATGATTTTCATATTCCTATCCTATGAACGAAAGGAGGCCTCTGTTGGAGTAACTCATCTGTAGCTAGCGAGACTCGCTGGTACGAGAGTTTTCTTCAAGCGGAATTCAACGAAGTCATGATGGTTCCTTCGTCCGAGCAACTTCAAAGTGGGAAGTGGGCCTGTGATTTGACGGCTCATTAGTCATTGTTACTGCGGCGCGATGACCGGGTGACTCTCCTTGGAGTTCTGCGTGCATGGCAAGTGGACGGGATGGTCGGCGTCCCACATGTTTGCGAACGGAAGTATTCTTTCCGATATCGAGGAGCAAGGAAACCGCGTGGTATAGTATCACTGCTGATTGGTTCGCAAAAAATAGTATCACCGCCGATTTATAATTATTTTTATTTACGATGAATGCTAGCGTTTCAACTCTTACGACGAAGGGTGCCAAACACGGACGCGTCTTGGATGTCCCACATGTCGGCGAAAGGAGTGGGACATGAACATCGTGGTAGAGCCCAACAGTAAAAAACAGCGTGGTAGGCGTCTCCACTTCTTCCACTTACGGGTGGAGACCACACGTAGTAGTACTTAGTGGTATGAACAATACAAAGTGCGACCTGGAGAGAAAGACACGTCTAGTTGGAAGGTCTCGGGGCATACACGTAAACAAATATAAAAGTTAATATGTGCCTCCAACTAATATAGTAGTAGTAGAGTACTTAGGCACGCACTCCATAACATCACCGTGCATTGCACATACAACATTTAGTGGTAGTGCGTAGTAAGAGACAAATGCCGCCCAAGAGTTCCCTTCTCGACCTACTTTTGGGTGTTTGGTAGAGTGTATGGAGGGTGCATGAGTCCACACTAGTTTAGCACAAATACACTAGAAGCATGCATGAAGAGAGCATGCGTGAAGAGGGTGTTGAGTTGAGCATGCATGAAGAGGGAACAACTATCTTTGACGAGAACGCAACCAAACACACCCTATATGCCACGCATGTTCATACCATTTGTGCCTTTCTACTTCACTTCTGCGCTACATTACTCGGGTTCGACGTCCACTCCACGGGTACATGTCCGTCTCGTAGTTCCAGTCCACGTGTTCTTCATATAGATGGAACGATCCTTGCATAACACGTGCACCTTGATGCTAGATGTCTCGCGTGTTGGCAAAAGGATGAACAAAGCTCACGTAAAAAAAATAGAGTGGAAGAACATAGATTCCGGACGACCGAGAAGGAGCAAGGAGCCTCGTGGTGGAGCGTCTGCACTCATTTAATATTATTCAGCGATATAAAATTAACCAATCATCTCCACAGTGGACTGGAAGAGTATGAAACACGGCAGCCCCAGTGTAGTTACATCATACTAGTACATGGCTAGCCCAGGCTATCACCATATTTCCTGGCTTCCGTGCGACACCTATCTCTAGTAATCCAGCAGCCTGTATCGCTTCTCCCTCCTCGTCTCTATCAAAGTGCGGCTGGCTGGCGTTTCTGCCATCTATTGAGGTCTGTTAACTATCACATGTTAGCGACATGCCAGTAGCATTCTAAATTTTTTTCCTTTCACGTTTCGTTTTCAAAAAGAAAAAAAATCCTTTCATGTACGAATTTGCCTTTATGCTTTGAGCAACTTGCATGTCCTATACTGCTCCTGTTTGATACTCTAACTTAGCTAGAGGTTAGACTAACTCATGACTAACCCTTAACTAACTGTAGCCAAAGAGGTGTTTGGGTGACAGGGTTAGATTGACAATAAATGCACTTCATGGAGAGAGAAAAGTGATTTTTCAGTGGTCCCAATGAGAACTATCTCCAGTTAGCACCTCTTGGGTGGGATAGTTTTTTTTGTGGGTTCGGTGCAACTTGCTCCAATTTAAACCCTCATGCTTGGATACTTTAGGGCTATTTGAGCCCCAAAAGCTCAAACTAACTCTAACCCATGGATCCAAACAGGGCCTATGGCCAGTCTCGACGTGGAGTAGTCGCGTGCACCGGGAAGCGGTGCTCTCTCGGTTGTCGCGCCACTTCAAAGCCGGCGCCAGTGAGAGGTCGCCTCCGCTCTGTCGGATTACGGGTTCTGGCAGACCCTTAAGGTTCGAACTCTGGGGTGCGCGCGGAGATCCAACCCTCCACCGTCTCGTACCTCGCCGAATCGCAGGGACCTAAACTACTAACAAGAACAGCACAAGAGACGCAAGATTTATACTGGTTCAGGCCACCATCGTGGTGTAATACCCTACTCCAGTGTGTGGTGTGTGGATTGTCTCTGGGGCTGATGAGGAACAGTACAGGGAAGAATAGCTTCGTGAGGGCCTGTTCTTGGTGGGTGTGATGAACTGCTAAGTGGTATCCCGTCGCTCTAGCTTGAGGAGCGGGTTTCTCTCTCTCTCTCTTCGGGTGCTTCCCGCCCTATCCGATTGCTGGATCCTTCGTCCCCATCCTATGGTGGCTAGCTCTACTTATATAGACGAAGGCCCTGGGCCTCTTCCCAAATATTGAGCGGGAAGGGCACCAACAATTAGCAATTTTGAAGGGAACAACGGTACACTTATCTGACTAAAGTTGGTCCTCGCTTTGCCAAAGGCTCGTGATGACGCCTGCTTGGGCTCCATGATGATCGCATTCCAGCCGTTGGGGCTGGTCTTGGTCTTGTTGCAAAGCGGATGCCTTTGCTTGATGCTCTTGCTGCGCTTGCCCCTTTGCACCAAAGAGGAAAGAAGGACGATGCGCGGGCTGGCGCCCGACTGGCGCCCTTGGTAAATCATGGCTTGCGTCACGGGCACCTCGCGAGGTACCCCGCCTTGAGCTCTCCGCCTCCTCATGAGCCAGCCTTACGAGGCCGCGCCTGAGGAAGCTCTTGGTCGTCCGCCCCACGAGGCTTGGCCCCTCGCGAGGGTCTTGAGCTTGTGTTGATGAAGATGGGCCGTCCTGGGCCTCCTTTGAGCCACGCCAGCAGAGCCGTGGCGAGCAAGTCTGGGACCCCTGTTCCCGAACGCCGACAAGAGCCCGAGGGCCACACGCGCCCGGACTTGGCCGTGCAGAGAGGCGAAAGGGCAAGTGCGAAGCATTGTGGGCCCTAACAGCCTGCGGCCTTGGGCGCCGCGTGTCGGTTGATTGGACGTGGGCGCCTGCTCCCCCACGACGCCTTGGTAACCGCCCGGATTCGATAGGTCCTTGCATGCAGAGTTGGGTATGATGACTGGTGATCGTGGAGGCCGACGGTTGGCCTCCGCCGGCTATAAGTACGGAACGGCGTGCGCTCTTCCAGTCTATCCTTCTGCTTCTCCTCTTCCTCGTCTCGTCTGGTTGCCATGGCTCCGATCCGCCGGTTCTCCAGGGAAGAAAAGGGAAAGGCTCCTCAAGAGGATCCTGACCCGCTCCCCCCAAAGAAGCGGCTTGCTCTCTGGTGTCAGGGCAGGAGTGCTTGTGAGGCGCCCGTTTCTGGTGCGTGCAGCTGCCACCAGGGCTTCCTCTTCCCTTGTACGCGCAGATTGGTGGCCCCGAAGGAGGTGACGCCGGGCGCCACGAGCGGCATCGTCGACGACGCCGACGGGTCAAGAAGGTGTGCGTCTCCCCCTGGAGTTCACGCCGAGGGCTCCTGCCGGGAGTTCGTGCTTCGCATCGCCGCGCCTCCCAAGTCTTGGATTCGTCTTCCTTCTTTCTTCGCTTCCGTCGTCCGACAGGGGGAGCCTCTGGGACTCTGGCTGCAGCACGCCGGCTGCGGCACGCTCTCGACCGGGGCAGAGGTTGCGGTAGTTGCCCCGGGCGAGGTCTTCATGACTCGAGGCTGGGACGAGGTCGCCCGGGTCTGCAGGGCGAGGGGCGCCCTCACGATCCACCTGGAGTACGATGGTGCTTCGGTGATGTCCTTCAAGCTCTTCGACGCGGAGGGTCGTCGGCTGGAGTGCTGCCCCGGGAGAGGTGGTCGGGGTCCTGCTGTGGTGAGACAGAGGCCAACCGCCCGCTCCCTTGGCAGATCCTCAGGCTACGAGGGCGTCGGAGGATCCAGCGACTCCGCCGAGCTCCTCGCGACGCCGGAGATGAGTGACGACAGCTACGAGCCCCCGAGCCTGCGCCGATCCCGGAGCAGGGCAGGCTCGTCAGGCCGTCGCCGCCCCTGATCTGGATGGGGTTGGCTCCGAACCCGGTGGCCCACTGTTGATGATGGTGTCTGCTGCGGTGGTCCCTATAGATAGGATTCCTTAGGATTCGCGTCTTTTGTTCCTGCGAGGAGCCAAGAATGTACCCCGCGGGGGCTTGTAAGATATTTGTAGCTTCGTCTGTCAATGTGATCCTTGTTATGAGGCAACGCGGGATGCCCATTCCGTTCTAGCTCAGTTTCTTCCTCTCAGACCTCGTGAGGGCTTGGTGCTCTGCGCCAACAGGTCCCAGTCCCAAGGCGGCTTCAGCCGTTGCTGGTATGCCAGGTCGCGATGCCGTGGTCAAGGCCAGGAGGTGGCGGCCCGAGGCCCGTAAGAGCCCTCGAGTCGCGATGCTCGGGGTCCCCCTTGGCGCTCAAGCAGCCATCATCCGGTGAGAAAGGAGAGCGACGTTGCTAAAACGGAGTTGCATTGAGTGTGGGGATGGTGTTGCGATGACTAGTGTGTCCGGAGGGTGACTTATCTCGAGGGTTAGGGCGATGCTTCCTGGCGCGGTGCCAGGTCCGTGCCTTGGCCGACGGGAGATTACGCAGCGAGGTCGTTCCGTGCTCCTCGGAGGGGCCCTGCAGGTTCACCACAAAGGGGACAAGAGCTCGCCGGGGCGATCGTTAGTCCTGCCGTTAGTTGCTTTGGAGTGGCGCGAGAGGCCTCGCGAGGTGTGCCGGGCACTTTCGTGAGCCGTGGGACTCACGAGGCCCTACCTCAAGGCGGGTTGCGCTGGCTTTGGGCCTTATCTTGAGTGTGTTCTGCAGAATTGGCGGATGCGGTGCTCTATGTCTTGGTCCGGCTCTCGGGCTGGTCTCTACCATCGCCGCAAGCCAGGTCGCGATGCCATGGACAAGACCAGAGGGTGAGGGCCGGAGGCGGTAGGAGCCACTGAGTCGCGATGCTCGGGCACCCCCCTTTAACGCGCTAAGCTAGGTTAGATGGCGCAACTCCCACGCCTCGGGTCCCGGCTCTCGGGCTGGTCTCTACCGTCAGCCGGCAAGCCAGGTCGCGATGCCATGGACAAGACCGGAGGTGAGGGCGAGAGGCGTAAGAGCCCTGAGTCGCGATGCTCAGGCACCCCCCCTTTAACGCGCAAGCTGGATTGGATGACGAAACTCTACGTCCTCGGGTCCCGGCTCTCGGGCTGGTCTCTACCGTCGCTGGCAAGCCAGGTCGCGATGCCATGGACAAGACCATAGGGTGAGGGCCAGAGAGCCGGTAAGAGCCCTGAGTCGCGATGCTCAGGCACCCCCCCTTTAACGTGCAAGATTTCGCCACCCAGGAGAAGGCACCAAATAACAAGCATGGTGGAGCGAGAGCATAATCCTAAGGAAAACGCATGAAGGATACATGCCGCTGGGGCTGGCCCGAGCGGCTTGGGGATGATGCAGCCCGAGGGGCGCCCCCAACAGGATAAGCTAAAGACATGAAATACAAGGGATACATGCCGCAGGGACGGACCCACGCGGCCTGGGAATAATGCGGCCCTGAAGGCGCTCCCAGCCGGAAATAAAACTTAAAGATGTCACCTGGTGATGTTGGGGATGAAGGGTTGTTGATGTAGCAGACTCGGTGGGCTGCGGGAGCCGATCCTCACGAGCCCCCAGGCCCAGGGGCCTCGGGAGGCTCCGGAGGCGCTGGCGGCCCCTCACGGGCCATCTCCATCTCCGCCAGGGCTGCGGCGTGCCTGACCTCTTGAGCCTCCAGGATGGTCCTCATGAGACGCTGGTGTGCAGCAGCCGCGTTTGGCAGGCCATAAGGCATGCGTACGTAACTGTGGGGCGGACCCTCGCAACGTCCCACTCGCGAGGGCCAGAGGCGCTCTTGAGATGCGGCTCGGTTGAGCCCTGGTATGTCGATGCAGACGCGCAGCCCACCATCCTCGCCCGGATGGGGGGCCACAGTGAGTGGCGGCTGCCCCTCATGACCCTTGACTCCTGTAACTCTGAATGGCCTTGCCGATGAACTCTCGGGGTTCATCCTCCTGGTCTTGCTCACGCTTGGAAGCGTGCTTCAAACACGCCTCCACGTGGTGCCCAAGCGCCTCCCTCGAGACCTTGGCGAGGTCGGTGGCCTTCCAGGGGAGAGCCCCCGAGCCCTGCCTGAGGAGGGCGCCAGGCGCGCTTTCCTATGCGATGGAAGGAGGCTCCCCCTGGCCCGGTGTGGGCCCTGAGGGGCCTGTCCCTTGATGATCCGGGCCGGTCGATGTCTTCTTCTTCTTGGGTGCTGCCTCGGGAGGCGTCCTGCTGCTTGTAGTGCAGGTCTTCTAGCGACGCTGCCTGAAAAGCTTCGCTCCAGGAAGCTTGCTGCATCTCTCTCTTCTGTGGCACCGTGATGACCCCGCCGCTTCGGCATCTTGAGGATGTTGTAGCCATGGTGGGTTCTGACCATGAACTTGGCCAACGCTGGGTACCCGAGGATGGCGTTGTCTGGCGGCGAATGTGGGCGACGTCGAAGTCGATGAGCTCGGTGTGGTAGTTGTCGCGGGCCCGAAGGTGACAGGAAGGCGGACTTGCCCGATCGGGACCGTGGAGCCGTCGGTGACTCCGGAGAAGGGCTTGGTTGGCTGAAGCTGACTGTAGGGCACTTGAAGATTGTTGAATGTCTCCACGGACAAGACGTTGAACCCTGCTCCGCCGTCGATGAGGGTCTTGGTGACCAGCACGTTGCTGATGATTGGGGAGCAAAGCATTGGGAGAACTCCGGCTGTGGCTGCGCACTTGAGCTGATCCGCTGAGCTGAACGTGATGGCGCACGCCGACCACCTGAGAGGGCGCGTGGGCTCGAGCTTGTGGAGGACTGCATTCACTTCACGGGCGAACTACTTGAAGATGCGGTGAGAGGCTGGGGCCTGAGCTCCGCCCAGGATGCAGGCGATCGCACGCGCTTCCTGGAAGCCCCCAGCCCCCTCGTCCTGATGACGGTCTTCGATTCTCCTTGGTGGCGGCGGCAGTGGAGGGAGGCCTGCATTCCCTTGCGGACGATCCTCACGAGGCTGATCCCTCCAGCCCCCCTCGCGAGGTGGGTCTTGCCAGAGGTCCTCGCGAGGTTGGTCGCGCCACCGTTGGCGCGGGCCGCGGTCTTCCCAGCGTCCTGCATTTCTTCCTCCTCCTCGGCCATAGCCCCGGTCGCTGCGCTCAGGGCGTCTGCCGACCCTTCCTTCGCGGACGGCCCGGAGCTCTTGACATTCATTGGTGTTGTGGGTGTGGAGGTCGTGGTACACGCAGTACCGGCTGCCCTTGGAAGACTCGGGCTGATCTCTGCCCGCTTGGTGTCTGGTTCGGCCGCGAGTACGGCAGCCCCCTTGCGCTTTACGTCCTTGGCCTTGGACTTCTTCTCTTCGGGATCCGCGGCAGGCAGCTCGAGGAGGGAGAGGCGCCCCTCCTCAGCCCTGGCGCACTTGGTCGCCAAGTTGAACAGCTCCAGGGAGGTGCACATATCTTCTTGCATCGCCAGCTCCTCCTTCATCTTGACGCCGCGCACGCCGTCGGAGAAGGTAGAGATGATGACCTCCTCCGTTACCCTGGGGATCTTGAGGCGTGCGTTGTTGAAGCGCTGGATGTACTTTTGCAGGGTTTCCACCGCTCTTTGCTTGATCCGGCGCATGTCGCCACGGCGGGTGGCGGTCGCAAGTACCTTGGAAGTTGGCGATGAAGCGGGTGCGCATCTCGGCCCAGAAGAGATCGTGCACAGGGCCGATCAGGAGCAGTGCGGGCTCCGTCCTGAGCGCCATGGGAAACCAGTTCGCCATGACCTTTTCATCTCCGTTGGCAGCCTCGATACCCAGCTCGTAGAGCTGGAGGAACTCCGTAGGGTCAGCCGTGCCGTCGTAGCGTGGGGGCAGGTCTGGCTTGAACTTGGCGGGCCACGCGACGCCGCGCAGCTCGGTGGTGAAGGCGCGGCAGCCCGCCGTGGCCGCAGGAGGCCTCGGACGGCAGAGAGCTTGGTCTTGCAGGCCTCCCTGCGCCGCGGCTGGGGGCATCGCAGGGTCTTGACGTGCTGGAGCGGGGAGTGCTCGGGCAGCTTCTTGCGGGCGAGGAACCTCTTGGCAGCTCTGCTCTTGCCGCGCCGGCACCTGGCGGAACGGGTTCCGCCCAGGGGCCGCGCGCCTTGGGGCCAGGGCGCCGTCTTGAGGAGGAGGCGGCTGAGGTGCCCCAGGAGCTTCATCGCCCGCGCGGGGCGGGGTGCGGTGCAGCGAGACGGACGGCGCGGGGTCGCCTCCCGCAGTTCGGACGAGCTCGGCAACGCGGTCGAGCCATTCTTCGTAGACGCCGTCGACGGGGCGGTAGCGCAGGAGCTCGTTGGCCGCGATGAGTGCAGCTCGGGCCTCCATGGCCGCGCGGGGCGCGCGCGACGAAGAACCGGCGGGGTGGCGCGGCGTGGCGGTGCGGCCGTCCCGCCTCATGGGCGGTGCTGGGGCGGCGCTTGCTGCTCGTTTCGCCGGGCGGTGGCGGCGTTGACAGCAGGTGACGAGGAGCAGCGAGGGCGCCGCCGACGGAGCCGTCTGGGCGGCGTGGGAAGCGAAGCGGCTCGGCGCTCGGCGCAAGCCCGGACAGCGTCCGACATGGTTTGCGGTGGTCGAGGAAGAATGAGGCGACGAAAGGCGATTCCGCGCACCTACGGCATGCCAAATGTCGGATTACGGTTCCGCAGACCCTTAAGGTTCGAACTCAGGCGCGGCGGAGATCCAACCCTCCACCGTCTCGTACCTCGCCGAATCGCAGGGACCTAAACTACTAACAAGAACAGCACAAGAGACGCAAGATTTATACTGGTTCAGGCCACCATCGTGGTGTAATACCCTACTCCAGTGTGTGGTGTGTGGATTGCCTCTGGGGCTGATGAGGAACAGTACAGGGAAGAACAGCCTCGCGAGGGCCTGTTCTTGGTGGGTGTGATGAACTGCTAAGTGGTATCCCATCGCTCTAGCTTGAGGAGCGGGTTTCTCTCTCTCTCTCTCTCTTCGGGTGCTTCCCGCCCTATCCGATTGCTGGATCCTTCGTCCCCATCCTATGGTGGCTAGCTCTACTTATATAGACGATGGCCCTGGGCCTTTTCCCAAATATTGAGCGGGAAGGGCGCCAACAATTGGCCATTTTGAAGGGGAACAGCGGGTACACTTATCCTGACTAAAGTTGGTCCTCGCCTGCCAAAGGCTCTGGTGATGACGCCTGCTTGGGCTCCACGATGACTGCATTCCAGCCGTTGGGGCTGGTCTTGGTCTTGTTGCACCGAAACGGATGCCTTTGCTTGATGCTCTTGCCTGCGCTTGCCCCCTTTGCACCAAAGAGGAAAGAAGGACGCTGCGCGGGCTGGCGCCCGACTGGCGCCCTTGGTCATCATGGCTTGTGTCACGGGCACCTCGCGAGGTACCCCGCCTTGAGCTCTCCGCCTCCTCATGAGCCAGCCTGACGAGGCCGCGCCTGAGGAAGCTCTTGGTCGTCCGCCCATGAATCTTGGCCCCTCGCGAGGGTCTTGAGTTTGTGTTGATGAAGATGGGCCGTCCTGGGCCTCCTTTGAGCCACGCTGCAGGCCGCAGGCAGGCAAGTCTGGGGACCCCCGTTCCCAGAACACTGACACGCTCTGGCCGGGCATTAATGCGGCACTGACGCTTCAGGGCGAGGCTGACCATTTCACGCGTGAAGCGCGCTAGCAAGGGAGTATAGGTGTTGAACCGTTTCAGGTGTAGTACTGGTAGTTTGCAAAACTACTCAATTATTGCACTCAGTTTCCTAAGAAATTGTGGTAAAAAACGTTACTCCACAGCCCGCTTCCCTTCTCCTTCCTCTTCCACCGCCCGCACACGTCCGCGGGAAGCGACCGATCAACCCTTATATAGGAGTGCTAGCACAAAAAGATGCATGCATGGCCACTAAAATTTCCATATTAAAGCGCCGCTCCGGCGGGAGTATGGCGTATGTTGTTACCTTCGGCCGGCCCATGGCTACCGGGCGACAGCGACCAGAGAAGAGGTGGCGGGAGGGGAATGATTGCAGCTACTGTTTGGGTTCGCCTTCCGGCTTAAATAAATCGCAACATCCGTGTACCGCTGGTGCACAAATTGTAACATCGGTTCCGCTTAAGTGGGCGCCACGTAACTGGTGTGTGTGTGTGTGTGTGAGAGAGAGAGAGATTCTGAGAGACAGAGTGCGTGTGTGCAACTCTACTCTTCAGACATGTACTCAACCTTTTGCATTGGGGTAGAAGTATAATGGTATTTACTTTAGCTAGTGATTTACGTGGCCATGTTAACGTGGTTGTGTCAAAAAAATGTCACTTCCTGCTTGTGATTTGCGTTATATAATTACAAGCAAGATTCTCGTGCATTGCACGGAACATCAATATGCATTTTTTTACAAAACACCTGTTGTGATTGACCCATGCAGGAGTAATCCCATGTGTAAAAACTAATGATATCTTGATAATTTTATCGGAAAACTGGTATCTCGAGAATGTCATTGAAAAAATGAAAGATGAGAGATAAGGCAAGGAGGAGTGGAGCGTGGTGGTGACTGGTGGTCAGAATGGGCGGAGGCATGGGGATGGGCCAGGCGCGGCAAAGCGCAGCCAGCGGCCACCATGCATGCTAGATTGTTCCAGAGACTTATTCCTTTTTTAATTGTTGAGCAATGAGGTTGCGGGAGATAATGATGTGGAGAGAGGTGCGGGTATCTTTTTGTAAAATTATCATAGTTTGCTTTCTATCCGTCAGATATAGATCATACGTTCTGTATTACAAGATGGAAGGCACACCATCATCACCAACTCATTTTTTTATAAGGGTACAGATGATAAGTTTGCTGACTACTAAAGTAAAGTGGAATTTGTCCATGTTATGCAAGTAAATAAAGGTGATTGTTTATCATACGGGTAAGGTTGGATGAAGGGTGGTAGGAACAAATGCTCCGCCTAGAGCATGTGTGTGTGAGATGGAGTCTTAGTGTGTGTGTGGGGTGTGTGTGAGAGAGAGAGAGAGAGGAGAGACAGAGAGAGATGGAGTCTTAGTTTGTGTGTGTGTGTGTGTGTGAGAGAGAGAGAGATGGGGTCTTAGTGTGTGTGTGTGGGGGGGGGGTGTGCGTGCGTGCGTGTGTGTGTGTGTGTGTGTGTGTGTGTGTGTGAGAGAGAGAGAGAGAGAGAGAGAGTGAGGTAGAGAGAGAGAGAGAGATGGAGTCTTAGTGTGTGTGTGTGGGGGGGGGGTCTGCTGTGTGTGTGTGTGTGTCATGGGGTCCTCTGTGGCGGATGTAATTTAAGTGTGCATGGCTTCATCATAGAGAGGTGATGTGTATGGCAGAGGCCACCAACGATGGGGTGCGAGAGAGAAAATGCCCGTAGAGAGGGAAGAGAAGGTGTGTGCGCGTGAGAGGAGTCGACATCGAGAGAACGTGTTTGTTCGAGAGACACCGATGAAGACTACTATATATCGATGGTGCATGTAGGCAGGAATTAAACAAAGGGATGGTGTCGGTGTCAAAACCGACGGATCTCGGGTAGGGGGTCCCGAACTGTGCGTCTAGGCGGATGGTAACAGGAGACAAGGGACACGATGTTTTTACCCAGGTTCGGGCCCTCTCGATGGAGGTAATACCCTACTCCTGCTTGATTAATATTGATGATATGGGTGATATGGGTAGTACAAGAGTGGATCTACCATGAGATCAGAGAGGCTAAACCCTAGAGGCTAGCCTATGGTATGATTGTTTGTTGTATATCTATCGACTAGCCTGGCCTCGGTTTATATAATGCACCAGAGGCCTAGGATAACAAGAGTCCTAGCCGAATACGCCGGTGGGGGAGGAGTCCTTGTCTTGATCGCCAAGTCTTGTGGAATCTTCCTTGTATGCGGCAACTGTCCGGACTGGCCCATGAGTATACGGCCATGGGGATCCTCGACCCAATCCAACTGATCGGGAGACGACATGGTGAGTACCCCCTAGTCCAGGACACCGTCAGTAGCCCCCTGAACCGGTCTTCAAGTTGGGGACGCTCCTCGATTCTTCCGAACTGTTCTTCATCTTCGGTCGTCGGTCTTGAAAACTGGTTCAACAAATCTGCTCATCTTCGATCTTGAGGATCGCCTAAGTGCATATGAAGAGTTTACACGTTGGGTATCCGAGGAGCCCCTTTAAGTTTACGGCCTTTATCAATGCCTTGTTATTTTTATGCCACGCCTCGGGTTTGAAGTTATTCCCTGGAGGCAGTGTCCTCTTGCGTCCGAGCTCTAACGCCAGACTGCATTCGAGGTATATTTTGCAGCCGAGCACCAACACCCGACTGCTTCCCAGCTCTATCGCCGGACTATGTATCCGAGCTCCAACGCCGGACGGTATCCGAGCTCCAACGCCGGACTATGTATCCGAGCTCCAACGTCGGACTGTATCCGAGGTGTCGTAAATCACCTTGGTTCAAAGAAGTTTGAAGGAGTTTAGCCGAGCTTAATGCCGGAAATGCCCTCTATGGAGCCAGCCACTAGCATCCGAGCTTTATGCCGAACTGCTTCCGAGGTGGTGCACCACCACGAATGTGGGCTGATTTTTCTCAATATTTTTGATTGGTGCAATTAATTCTCTGCCGAGATACATAGCCAATAGCCCCCAAGGTGTGTA
Organism: Aegilops longissima; assembly: GCA_021605205.1. Lineage (NCBI taxonomy): Eukaryota > Viridiplantae > Streptophyta > Magnoliopsida > Poales > Poaceae > Aegilops > Aegilops longissima. The sequence goes on along the minus strand of CM038677.1, from coordinate 551,808,161 downwards.
TCCGTCTAAAACCCGAGATGCACCTGAAGGATGACATAAGACCGCTGATCCCACTAGCCGCTGAGACTCAGGTTGATTTGCAAAAATCGGCCTGAGGATCACGTCCTAGCTCGGCAGAATACTTCGGGACACAAAAAGCGGCGTGCTCAGTCCTCGAGACTTGGGTTGGGTGCGGCCGACCAACCTGAGGATCAAAATATCCTCGAAAGTTGTATTGCACTTAAAATTTTCTGCATAGAACAGGCAATGCAGTAGCCCCCGAGACACTGGTCGGGTGGCAACACCAGATCAGGGGATTGATGTGCCCCTTTAATATTTGTAAATAATAAGCCCGAAGCCCAAGAGCCCCGAGCCTTAATGCGGCACGGTGGTCAATTATGGATCGATATCCATAGTAAAATCACAAATTATGTGTAATGACTCAATGTATCCAAGTACTTTATGTCATTAATGCTCAGATCCGCATTGTACAAACTTTATTGACCGACCATCGACTTCAACCTCCTCGGCCAGTAGCCGAGGAGTGTTTGTCCTACTTTATAAAGCCTTTATGAGGGCAAAGATTTACGACAAACAAGGCAATCTGGCCATACGGTTTTATAAACAAAGGTACGCAGAGAGATATGTTATATTACTGTTTAACAGAAGAAATGTCTTCCAAATAAAATAGTCCCGCTATGGGTTCCTTTCTTTGGGTTGTCATGCTAAGCATGATCATGAAACCTCAGCTCCAATGTAAGAGCAAAATATTGAGGATTTAGTTTGGGAGGCCAGTTACTAGCCCCCGGTAGTGTTCGACGACAGTCGAGGTCAAGCCGGAAACACTTCGGGCAATGTTATGAATGGCCCGTCATTTAATATAGTCATCGGATCACTCACCAGTTTACACCTATTGTGACAGTCAGTTTTCGGCTTTCTCCACTGAGGTGCTTGACCATGCGAGCTGGAAGCACAATCGTGAGTGGTTCTCCTTTGCACACCTAGCCGAACAAAGCGGAACGTAGGAGGCAAGGGCGGGAGCCGGGCAACCCAACTATTGACCGAAGACACAATTCGAAACTGATGCATATATAGCAATATCCAAGAATGTTTTTGCCGAATCTCTAAAGGTGTCCGGCGTTGCACTGCGAGACTTGTGCTGAAAACACACAAATAGTTTAAAAGTGCCAAAAGCTTGGAAAACCAAAAAATGTCAGTAAAAACACGACGTCCGAACAAGATCAAGTGTTCGATGCCAATCCGAAAATTGGACTTTAGAAAAAAAAAGTGCTTCTGCCGTGCTTTAACATGACACATCCTATCTCAAGACTTCAAGCGGGTCAGCCTACGGCTTCAGTCTCCCATCCCGAAGGCGGAGTACTTCTCATTAGGCCAGTTTAGAAAACTAAACTCTAGCAGTTTTGAGAGAGAAATTAGGCTCCCCGGCTAGTGATCGCACACTCGTGTCGAGAAGAGGAGTGATAAATAATAATAAAAACTCTGCAACGACTAAGAAGAAAAACACTTATTATAAAACGGCTCAAATAAACATAAGAGCCCCCAAGTGACTTGGGTAAAGAATGATTATGCATCAAGTACTTATATCATATCTATGTTCAACCTAACTTTAAACGCGTCTTAACCGACCGTCGGCTTCTCCCTCTTCATCAAGGACCAAAAGTGTTATGTACTCCATCCGTCGAGAATATCGACGGTGTTTCCAATAACCGTGCAATCAGGTCATAAGGTCAGTAATGCATAAAGCGCGCTTAGGGAACTTATGCTATATTACCGATAAAGTGTAAGAAGCATCTTTGAAGAAAATAGTACCCCACCGATACCTTTCTTGGTGCTCATTGTTATTATGAGACTTGTGCAATAGATTTTTGTACTCATGAGTTCCGTTGTGTGCCGACCATTATTGAAAACAGTAAGAGCGCTAGCTTTCGGCTTCACCAGTCCGAGGTCCGCTCGGGTGACCCGATCGTGACAATCGCAGAGGTGCTCCTTTACTCCCTACCGAACAATCGGGAACGAGGGGTAAACACAGAGCAAGGCAACCCAGCTTGCAAATCACTTAGGTCAATATGGTGCATATTGTGGCATAATACACGAACAAGGAACGAAGCCGTACAAGTATAATCATATGCAAGAGGAAAAGCTCCAGCAAGGGAGCCCCCAAGTAAACGGGGTATTTGAATTTGTGTGTCACAAACAAAGTTTGGACAATTTTTTTTACAAGCAACATTTTTCCAAAAAAGTATAATGCTTGGTCGAACCGAACACAAGTTAGAAATTAAAGCTTTGAGCATGAAAGCGACTTAGCTGGTTAATGTGTTCGGTATTGATGACGCGGTACAAGCTTGATACGGGACAAGGTTCCATCCCCCAAGCCGGTCCCGAGGTGGCGGAGCGGAAAGCTCGACACGCCGAAGTGGTGACATAGCACGGTCAATGCAGACCGGCAGAGTGACGCCAAAGTCCCCGGATCATTTTCCTGTGCACAAAAAATGGTGCAAACCGGAGATAATAGTAATAATGATAATTAAAAAAAATCGTTGCATAATAAATAATTTATGCAAAGTGAGAATAAAAGAAATATGGCCTGGCGCCGAAGTCAATGTCGATGAAGGGCGTCGGCGTGATGCGGTAAAGGCGTGGCAAAGCCTGAATTCACAGGTCGGTCCGAGCTCCGGATGTGGCGTTCGCCGGACTATGTACGGAAACTGACCGAACCACCATGCGATCGTCGCACGCGCCACCATTTGATAGACCTGTGTACATATGATGGACAAACCAGAGTAATAATTCCTTGGAAAAAATGAACCCAAACAAGCAAAAAATACTGGGATTAATAGCACCTGGTTTATTTGTTGTAGCAATCCGAAGGAAGGTGATTCCCAAAATTGGGACTCGATCCACGCACCCATTGCCTTATGGGCGATAAAACGGCGGCATGGCAATGCTGGCAAAGGTTGGCTCGCTGAGGCAAAGCCCTCGGTCCAGCTAACATGACAGAGTTGGTCGGCTAGTGACGCCGAAGTGTCCGGAGTAGGTTGATGAAGAGATGGCGGAGCCCCCGGTCCAGCCGAGATGTCGAAGTAGGTCGGCGTGATGGACACCAGCTTGAAGAAGCAATAGTACGGCCCTGCCAATGCAGGTCGTGACGTGGTCGATGCCGGCTTGATGGAGCGACCGTGCAGCGATGCCGGTATGCCCGCTCTGTGTAATCCGTGGGGCGGCGATGTTGCTGATGATTTATCTTTCACGATGCCGGACTCTTGTTCGGCTTGCCGAGATGATGATCCGAAGAAGTTGAGCTCGGCTCAACAAAGTGACAACGTGTCTAGCGCAGGTCGGCAGCCGTGGAGCAATATTGCTGGACTGGTTTGACACCAGCATGATATTGAAGATCATGTTCAAAAGATTTTAAAGTTAGTGGGATGTGTTCGGGAACAAAACACAATACCCCATACAAAACTTCCTTCAAAAAGGATGTCCGAAATCCCGTTCATAATAAAGACGAACTCGGGTCGGATTCGTTTTCGCGCAGAAAATAGATCCGAAAAGTGATGCACTAATCGGAAGGTTCCCGGAGTTTGGACGGTCGGATCGAGCTGAAATTTTGAGGGGTGGTAGATATAGGAATTCCGCAGCCGATCAACGGTTGGATATTTCAAAGGAAGTCCGAGCTAGAAGCTGGACACCATGCCCTAAACTCGTCCGGATTCTCGTCCAGATTCAATGCGGCTCCGGTATACCGGAGATTGCCAGAGATTCCTTCATCGGAACTCGACGAAACTTTCCAAGGTTGTTGTAGACTCAATTCCGCACAATTCCACCGAAGCAATCATTAAAAAGACACTTGAGGAGGCAGTGGCGGCGGACACAAGTCCGCTGTCCAGAAAAACAGTACGGTCGCCCGAGGGCAATTTTGACGTTGAGCCCCCGGGCTCCCTGGATGATTCCTCCATGATCTTGATAGAGATCGGAGTTGATGTTGATGAAGGCCCTCATCCGAACATGAAGATCGGAGGTAGAGCGCAACCCTTGGTCGAACCAAGGCGACCAGTTGAGCTGGTGACGAAGATGCCGAAGTCGCAGTTGATCTGCAGGCGAGCCATCGACCTTTTGCCGAACACACAGCGAAACTCTCAATGAAAGCACCAATGTCGGTGTCAAAACCGGGGATCTCGGGTAGGGGGTCCCGAACTATGCGTCTAGGCGGATGGTAACAGGAGACAAGGGACACGATGTTTTTACCCAGGTTCGGGCCCTCTCGATGGAGGTAATACCCTACTCCTGCTTGATTAATATTGATGATATGGGTAGTACAAGAGTGGATCTACCACGAGATCAGAGAGGCTAAACCCTAGAGGCTAGCCTATGGTATGATTGTTTGTTGTATATCTATCGACTAGCCTGTCCTCGGTTTATATAATGCACCAGAGGCCTAGGATAACAAGAGTCCTAGCCGAATACGCCGGTGGGGGAGGAGTCCTTGTCTTGATCGCCAAGTCTTGTGGAATCTTCCTTGTATGCGGCAACTGTCCGGACTGGCCTATGAGTATACGGCCATGGGGATCCTCGGCCCAATCCAACTGATCGGGAGACGACATGGTGAGTACCCCCTAGTCCAGGACACTGTCAGATGGTCTTATTGGTTTCGGGGATATAGGGGAAGAGTGAGAGGCGGCGGGGGGTAGCTAGAAGGAGATTTTTAAGTGTGAGTGTGTGTTTTACCCATCCGGGCGGAAGTTATGTGCACAAAAGGGAAGAAGGATTCAATGTGGCGTTAGGATTGAGGGTAATTAACTATGTATGGAGACATAGAGACCTTGAACGTGCATGTGTGAGAGGTATACATGTATACGTGGGATGTGTGTGTGTGTGTGCACGCGTGCATGATCGAGATAAAAGAAAGAAGACATAAGTCATAAGATCAACGACATGGGAGAGACAGATCAATATGACAATATGCATGCATGTGAAAATGCAGGGAAGAAGGCCCGACAATTGAGCATGTGTTTTTGTCTTCAAGAGATAGTGGTGTGGGCTGGAGCATGCATCTATGGCGAGCAGAGGGAGTGAGGCGCAACGATTGTGCAAAAGAGATCAACCTATAAATGCATATGTATGGAGAGACATATATAGTGTGGGTGATAGGAAGCAAGACTCCGTGCGAGAAAGAAATGTTGACAGAGAAACTACAGATAGATACAGAGATGGAGATGCTAGCTAGAGGGACATCCGCTAGTTTGGGTGTTGGAGATGACCGTCGGGTGGTTCAAAGGGTGAAGTTATATATGTGTGTGAGAGGGCACTTGACTGCATGTAGAGAGAAACATATGTAGTGTGCGTGATAGGAATCAAGAGTGAGGGCGAGAAAGAAGGTTGATGGAGAAACAGATAAATAGAAAGATAAAGATGCTAGCTAGTGTGCGTTAGAGATAGGAGTCGAGTGGATCAGAAGGTTGAGTTATGTGTGTGGGTGTGAGAGAGATAGAGAGAGGGTGCATGTGAGTCACATACAAACAGATATCAGAGAGAAATGAGATCCAGAGAGACGGAGTTTTTTTCATGAGAGAGAAAGATATTTCACAACGAGAGTGATAGCTAGAGAGACATATGAGGGAACACAAGATATCTCTAGGGAGAGAGGGTGTGTGTGTGCGACATACAAGAGAACAATGGAGAAATATGAGACCACAGGAGACAGAGTTTGTGTTTGTGTGTGAGAAAGAGATATTGAAGAGGAAGAGTCGAGGTTCTCATATCTAAGGAGCGAAAGACATCTCAGTATGAGGGGTGTGCGAGTGGCACACAAGGGAATAGTAGAGAGAAATGAGACCCCGGGAGACAAAGTTTTGTGTTTGTGTGAGAGAAAGAGATTCCACATGGAGAATCATAGTTAGAGACACATAGCAGGGAGCAAGATATACTTAGAGAGAGATAGAGTGATGAAGGTCGAGGGAAAGAGTACCATCAGTGTGTTATGAAGATAAAAGATCATTGTCGACATACAGGTAGCATGAGAGATACCTGAGAGACGATGAACGCGTATAGGTCCAGAGAGATAGTCCTATATAAGCATGAGTGATAGCTATATGAGACGAATATCTGGATTAAAGGGGATTCAAATATTTAAACTAGAGATCACGACATCGATAATATCATAACGCAAATTGGTGTATCAAACATGCATATTCATTTGAATTTGGGCACACGTGTAATGTTATATAGTTTATCAATATTGGTGATCCATAAATTCTTTAATTACAAACAATGCATGGTTTATATGCAATTAATGTCTAAACGGGATTACACTATATGTTGCGTGTGTGAAACACATTATACATGTTTGAGAAGTAAAAAAACCGCATGAAACACACATTAATTGGAGACATTTAGCGAGGAATGCATACATTGGATTTCAACATAAAGTGGTTTCAAATATTTGAAAATCCAAATTGTTGGATACAACCTTATGAATCTGAGATCATGCCATTTGTAAACCATATTTATGTATAAATGGTGTTGTGCTTTTGAAAGTATATATAAAAAATGATGTATATAGAATGTAATTCCAATTGAAAATGGGTCCCGCCCGGAAAAAATAGAATACAAATGGGATTCGAATTGAGTTGGCATGGTAAACGTGCACTCTGCAAAATTTGAACGAAGCGGGGAAAGTCGCAGTAACCGCCCCAAACCAAAATCTGCGAGATGGAAATTACAACTGCCTATCCCTGCCACGCAAAGCCTATCTGCTGGATTTCTATAGGTTTCGATAGGGGTAGGTTTGTAATTTCACCCAAACGTGACGTAACCGCCTCTCACCCGGATTCATACATGGTGGGCGCCAAAACACAGTGTGTCCTTGGCCGAAATCGACTCCCTCCCCGATTAGTATTCATACACGGTGGGCGCCAAAAACAAACTCTCGTCGGCAAATATTCGGTGTATGCGAGATTACCGTCCTATCCCCAACCGACTAATGTTGTTGTGATGTAGTAGATATTTGAAACGGGGGCTAAGTTTGTAAATTTCCTTGCATTTGAGACAAGCGCGCCCTGAATACATGGTTCCCCCTTCCTCTCTACCTCCCTTTTCCCCATTCGTACTCCGTGGACGCGAAAACACCCTCTCCACCCCACTCTCCTCCGTCCGCCGCCGTCCGCCACCCCATCCACCGCCGTCCTCCTCCACCATGCCGGAGCTGATACCCCGACACCGCCGTCCATTACAAGAGATCGACCTCTCTCATCCACGCCTTCGGACCGGATCCTTGCATCCTGTCCTCTCGCTTCATCCCCGCGCCGTCCATCTTCCCGACGCCGCTCCTACGACCGTCTCGTCCACCGCGCCCCGCCGCCACCGTCTACCCTCCTAGATCTGCTTCCACGCCACGACAGCCATCACTACTGCAGCACGTCAAATTCTCAGTAGATGCGTACACGGCGCCACACCAGAGGTGGTACTCTTTTGTATCTGCTCAACTTATTTATCGCATCAAGAAAATAGATCGCCACTGCTTTACTCTGATTTCTTGTCTTGGTTGCGAAGTTGCCTTTGTCGGTTTGCACCTTCAGATCCGCCATGGCACGCTCAACACTATACTCCCAATAGTTATGGTTTTCCCCTTTTATATTCCACGCTAGTTAAATCACAGTAGACTAACTTTCAAAATTGGGTCAGTCGATTTTTCAGAGCTCGCCGGAGTTCGCCGGTGCGATCGAAGGGCTCGGTGGTTGTGGGGCTGGCCGAATGAAGAAAACTCGATCGCGGTGGGGGTTGGGGGGGGGCGGGGGTGGGGTGGCGGAGGAACACGGGCGGTGGGGGACGTGGGTCGGCCGTGCCCGCAAGGGTGTTCTGTATGGGAAGAATCAGAGACGAGGAAGAAGGAGGGTTTGGAGACGTAGGATCTTCATCCAACCGCCTGAAATGGTCGAGAGACAGCTGGGAGTTGCATTCTTAATGCGCTCTGGTTCATCATGTGTGAGCACTGCGCAAACAACATTTTATTATCCAAAATCTGCTTGCTCTTCTTTACCATGTTCCTCTTTCATTCTTCTTTAATATGTACTCTCTCCATTCCTAAATACAAGTATTTGTATAGATCCACCATGGACTACATATGGAGCAAAATGAGTGAATCTACACTCTAAAATGTATCTGGATACATCTGTATGTGATCCATAGTGGAAATCTCTACCAAGACTTATATTTTGGAATGGAGGGAGTATGATAGTAGTACAATATGTTCCTTGTATCAAGATGAGCAGGACATTTACAAATGTAGAGGTCCATACGATCGGTTGTGATGGACACTTTGAGCCTCTTTGATTCATAGGATTTTGTAAACATAGGAATAGGATTTGTAGTGGCCTGCCCACTTGAATCCTATAAGAATAGCAAGGAAATGCGGGGAGCTGTGTCGCCTTTGAGAGTTACACTGATATTAACAGTACCACACCTTCACTTGAAGAGAGCTGGTATCCGAAGCCTTTCTAGCGTGCATCGGCAATACTAGCACATATATTCCAGCAAGTTCCACTTTGCTGATTTTACTCTGATGCTTAAGGTTTTCCCGTTATATCTACACTATGATCTGTGTAGCTGCTTTGCGTCGCACTAGCAGCAGTCCACTCTTGAAGCTAAACACTGCAATGACTTACAAAATTGGCACCAAGGCATTGAGTGCCATTCTGGATGCAATGAAACTCATACGCTCCCCACTGCTGACTCTTGTTCGAGAATATGATCCTAATGACTCTTGTTCAAAATTGCCACATATAGAGAGAGACAGATGGAATTGCATTTCTTTGGGCGCCATGATTCATCATGAGTGGGCAACCAACATTGTATGTAATGAAGCAGAACCTCAAGAATATGCATCCTCTTCCGTTCTTTAACATGTTCCTCTTTGTTTATTCTCGTATTTAGTACGCACAAGATGTTCCTTGTCGGGAAGGGGCGCAGGACATCTGCAGTCAACAACCGATAAAGCTGGCTCAGACGTGATCGATAGGCTTTCAATTACTAGCGGCAATACAACACCGTATTTTCAAGCCAGTTCCACTTTCCGATTTATATATCGTGGTTATGGTGTACCCGTTATGTACACTATGATCTGCCTAGTTCTGTGTGCTCTTGTTATTATGGTTTGGCAATAAACTCTCTACAAGATATTATGAACCTATCATCCGCCAACTATCCTTACTGGAGCCTATTTTTTGTGTACTTGTGCTAGATTATATAAATGCACGCACCATATTACAGCACACATGAGCTCTCTCATCGAGAATCCGGTGATAGCACACAAGTGTTTACAGGGCGCCCTATATTAGAATATCATCTGCATTACAAAGATAATCTCACAACTATTTATGTTTGCATGGTTCTCAGATATTATACGCAATTACAGTGAATATCAGAATCCGCGCATCAGAAGAATATTGTGGAACACTGCAATGACTTACAAAATTGGCACCAAGGCATTGAGTGCCATTTTGGAAGCAACGAAACTCGTACGCTCCCCACCTGTTGATTCTTGTTCAGAATATCATCCTAATGACTATTCTAACCTCGAGGAGTCAAAGGCAGATGGCATGTCCTGTTCACCCATCATGGTGCCTGTTCTAATTTGGCAAGGTTTTATTGATTGCGCGTATCTTGCATATGTTGTCTTGCATTTCTTCTACTTTGTTGCACCGCCATCTGCTTAGTTTACTCATCATATAACTTGAGATGCCATGCCCATCCATTATCAATACATATTCCATCTGTCATCATACCATGTTTTTTCACTCAAATGTTGTTCTTGTGCATCGACATCAAAAGGAAGAGGGTGATTGCCGAACTCGAAGGAGCACCAAGAAAGTCCTTGAAAAACATGGTGGTGCGGAGAAATCAGATAGCGCCCACTTATATTGGCTGGACAACCAGTGACACAAAACGTAGGACCGACTCCAGCAGACTGTACCCATACTTCACTGGCCACACCACTAGCCCCACCACACAGGACCTGCACTCCAGCAAAAGGTATACCGATTTCATTTGCCATAGCACCAGTCGTACCACAGAAAAATCCCATTCCAGCAAAAAGTACAGCAAGTCCACCGACCGAAGACCTATCCGAACTGCAGGGACGGCCAATAACTGCAGATTGGAACCCCATTCCATTTATTCCCAATTTAAAAGACAATGCTTTCAATGTTGTTAGGGACTACGTGCATATATTCCCATCATGGGAAGATTATAGTGAAGACAAACACCATTTTCACATCCTCCTGTCCAACTTACGTGTAAGTGCTATTATTCATGGTTATTATTTTCCTGTTTTCTGCTGATCGAACACATCAATGATTTACATTGCATTGTTGTAACTAGGCGAGGGTCAATCTGGATAGTCATGACGAGCAAAGCTTGCTTGTGCTTTTCAAGGAAGCATTGCAGCAGTATCGGTGTTACCTGAGGAAATCACACTTTGATGACAAGTCTATAAACGAATTTCCGGTGAAGTCTCCTGTGCTAAATTTAGAAGACATTGAATGGAAAAACCTTGTTATGCACTGGTCTTGTTCCCAGGATGAGGTACTGCCTATGAAATCACATGACAATTTGAACTTCTACTTTTCCACATGTGCCTTACGGATCTTTTTTGCAGGAAATCTGCTCGAAGAAGAATTCCGGTTTGAAAAGAACGACGAGGATATCGCAAATATGCTGCCCGCTGCTTTGCTCTTGTTAGTACTTGTTGTCTGTATCACTGTACTTGCATACATACCGTTCATTATGTGACAGCAGTATGCATGATAGCTTGCTTATCAATTGTTCGCTCAAATTATCGATCTGTATGAATGGTTACATTAGTGTAGAATATATCCAATGCCAATGAATTTTTAGCTCTGCATTGTTCTTGTAAGTACATGTTATCCTTTATCGCTGTACTTATATTGACAAGTAGTTGTTCATGTACCATCACTCTGCAGCTTATTTTCCTTTGCCTCCATTTTCTACACATCGATCTATATTTACTCTTACCATAAGGTTGGTAATCAAGAAGTTTAGCTGTGCATTGCTCTTGGTTGTGCCTTTTGCCTGCATCGCTGCACATACATTTATAGCTACTTGGTTATGTAGCATCACTCTTCATCTTATCTTAAATATTCTCCATTTTTTCGTATATTATCACATCTATATTTACTCTTAACAAAATGTAGAATAAAGGCAATGCTTATGAAGAAGATTATGTGCTAAACTTCTTGAATTGCCCCCCCATCAGCATGGACAAGGGCTTTATAGAGCCCGTCTTCACCAGTAATGTAAGTTTGTCCTTCTCAAGCCTTCAAACTTTGTTGTGTATATTTGGTTAGGCATGACTGCAACAGCTGTTTATTTTTGGTGTTTGCATGAAATTGCATGTTTAAAGTTTATTATGTAGTTCATAAACAAAAGTTTGTCCTTCTCAATTTAAGTTTTCAGTTGTACAACCAAGTTCCTTCTTCATACCATGTAAATTAAACTATACAGAGAAAGTGATCTTCTTTTGCACTGCATGTATGCTTTTGTTCTTCATCTGTAATCCAGTGGTGTGGTGAACCTACCCACTACAACACAATGTCATATTCTGCAATGTCTTAACTATGAACAATGTCATATCATTCTACTATTATTTAAACCATCTCTTTATTTGCCAATCTGAAATGGGATAAATTGACAACACACTAACCATTGATACTTATGAGTTCTTGATCTATAATCCAGTGGTGTCGTGAAGCAGCCAACTCCTTCACAATGTCATTTCCTGCCATGTCTTGACCTGAACAATACCATATTGTGTTAATGCAATTTTAAACTGTGTCACTTTATTAAATCAAGAAGAAATGTGATGAGTTGTTAGCATTGATACTTTTATGTGCAAAAACCGTCATCCACACGCTTGTTTATCTTTCAGAGTGAGGAAGATATAAGTGTTGAACAAGCGCAGATCTCATCATCTTGCTCAGTGCTTGCGCTGCAGCTCCAAATGAGGCTAACCTTTCTTGAACTCTATTGAAGTGTTGTCAGTTTTGTATATTATTTTGTCAGCGTGTTTATTTGCACTGGTGGCGATCTTTGATGCCCAGTGTATGTAATCTGCTGTCTTCTTGTGCTTTATTATCATAGTGGTGAACTTTGATGCCCAATGGATGTAATATGCCGTAATTTCTTTATTGTATAGTCTAGGTTTTTTCTTATTCACGATGCTATAGTTTTTTTACTGTATATATATCCTGTCTTCGCAGTAAACCGGCCAAACCGTAAAATTACGGTACATAATCGGGCCGCCATGCAATCACGATGTATGATCCGCATCATGGGCCCCGTCAAACTGGCCCACTAGTAGATTCGGGCCTTTGATAGGCCGAGTAACCCCCGGCCCTCTTTTCGCAAGAAAACTCAATGGGCTTTTAGGAGGTTGAGAAGTAGGTTGGGCCTGAAACGTGCCAAATAGCTCACGGGCCGCAGCAGCCCGAAATGGACCCCGACCCATGATTGTGCGAATAAAATCACAGGCTTTTAACATGCCAAAGTTGTACCGTTCCTTGTTTGGCCCAATCAGATATCGGCTGCGAGCAGGCCGGATGCAAACCGGGCCATAGTTAGGCCCAACTATAGGACGGGCTTTTAACAGGCCCTAATTAATATAGGGCCGAAATGTTAAACGGGCCCTTAACAGGCCGAAACTAATATCAAGCCGAATTACTAAATGGGTCTTTAGCAAGTGGGCCCAAAAGCATAGCGTCCAGTTAACGGACCGAATCTGATATGGGCCATAATTGAGCCCAAAGCCTCTTAAAGGGCTGGATCTGATATGGGCTGTGATTTGGCCCAAAAAGTGGGAGGCTTTTAACGGGCCGGATCTCATATGGGCCATTATTAGGCCCGGAACGTGGCAGGCCATTGATGGACCGGATCAAATATGGGCCGGCATTTGGCCCAAAACATGGCAGCCAGTTAATGGGCCGGCCTACTAGGGTCCTCAAAATCTTGTGGGCCTATAGCTGGGCCGGCCCATTAATGTCGGCGAAATCTCGTGGGCCTTTAGCTGGACCGACCCATTATGATCCGCAAGAATTTTGTGGGCCTTTACCTGGGCCGGCCCATTATGGCCCGCGAAATCTTGTGGGCCTTTAGCTGGGCCAGCCCATTATGGTCCGCAAAATCTCGTGGGCCTGTAGCTGGGCCGGCCCATTATGGTCCGCAAAATCTTGTGGGCCTTTAGTTGGGCCGACCCATTTAAACTTGATGGGCCGTGCCACGTATCGACGTATCATAGGCGCCTTCTGTCCCATGAGTGGATGACATCTGTCTCAATGGTGAGCCGACACGTGTTTCCTCCAGCCAATGATGATTTTACACGTGGAAAATCCCCATTGGTCGGGGCTGTTAACGGGTTATCAGATCCAAAACCCGACCCGATAGCTTAACGACATTCCGTTATGGTGGATGCCACGTGTCGGTCACCCTTGACGAAAGCACTTCTGTGACGCACGATTTATCGTCATGGAAGTGGACACTTCCGTGATGATAATTTTCGTAATGTCATGGAACACTTCTACGACAAAGACACGGTATGACTATCTTGATTACGTCATAAAATTGTCATGGATGTACATGCATGACAAAAAACGCGACCATCGTGACAAACACGTATCATCACGGAAGTGTATTTTTTTTGTAGTGCACGCAGGCGCTTGACGAGTTGGCCTGGGAGCTGCATGTTGCCACGCAGGTGCCTGCCCAGCTGGTTGGGCTGGCAGCTGCAGGTGAACGGTGGTGGAAGCTTGGGTGGCGTGGACCTGGTGGTGGCCCTGCCGGCGTCCTTGGCGAGGGTCTTGCCGAGTGGCTCGGCAAGGGTCTTGCCGTGCGGCCCGGTAAGGGTCTTGCCGTGGCGTGCTGTCGTCCCCGGCAAGGGCCTTGCCGGGGGTCTGGTGGCCTTCCTCGGCGAAGATTTTGCCGAGGATCGTCGTCTTCTAATCTTCATCTGATCTTGAATATGTCTTCACAAAGATCTTCATGACACCACAGGGGTGCCTTCCCGAGCCCTGGCCCTACGTGGATGATGGCGTTCGGGACCGTGGGCTCAAGGGTGGCTCGCTCTGTTGGTGTGGGGCAAGCAGTCCCGGCAAGGATCTTGCCGGGGCCGCTGAGGTCGCCCTGCAAGGGTCTTGCTGGGGGAACCTGCCTCGTCCCTCTGCTCTTTGTGGCCTTGGCGTTGCTCTGATTATCTTGGGCTTCGGGCTTACCTTGGCTCACCTCCCCTGCTCTTCTTGGTGTGGTCATGGGCGCGGCTTTGACTGCCCGTGCACAGGTAAAGGGGTAAAAAAACGTGCCCCTCTTTTTGTACACCGACACCCTGCGTCGGTAGCATCATCATCACCGTCATCACGCCGTCGTGTTGACGGAACTCTCCTGCGAAGCTCTGCTTGATCGTGAGTTCGTGGGACGCCACCGAGCTGAACGTGTGCTGAACTCAGAGGTTCCGTGCGTTCGGTACTTGGATCGGTTGGATCGTGAAGACGTACGACTACATCAACCGCGTTCTCATAACGCTTCCGCTTACGGTCTACGAGGGTACGTGGACGACACTCTCCCCTCTCGTTGCTATGCAACACCATGATCTTGCGTGTGCGTAGGAATTTTTTGAAATTACTACGTTCCCCAACATGAACTAGGTATTGAGATACCGACGGTCGAATCTCGGGCAAGTAACATACCGATGACAAAGGGAACAACGTATGTTGTTACGCAGTTTGACCGATAAAGATCTTCGTAGAATATGTAGGAACCAATATGAGCATCCAGGCTCTGCTATTGGTTATTGACCAGAGATGATTGACCAGAGATGAGTCTCGGTCATGTCTACATAGTTCTCAAACCCGTAGGGTCCGCACGCTTAACGTTTGATGACGATCGGTATTATGATTTTATGTGTTTTGATGTACCGAAGGTTGTTCGGAGTCCCAGATGTGATCATGGACATGACGGGGAGTCTCGAAATGGTCGAGACACAAAGATCGATATATTGGAAGGCTATGTTTGGACATCAGAATGGTTCCGGGTGAGTTCGGGCATTTACCGGAGTACCAGGGGGTTTACCGGAACCCCCCGGGGAGTGTATGTGCCTTATTGGGCCTTAGTGGGAGAGAGGAGGAGGCGGCCAAGGTGGGGGCGCCCCCCCCAAGCCCAATCCGAATTGGGGTGGGGTCCAGCCCCCCTTTCCTTCTCCCTCTCTCCTCCTTCCTTCCTCTCCTACTCCAACTAGGGAAGGGGGAATCCTACTCCCATCAGGAGAAGGACTCCCCCTTGGGCGCGCCATGAGAGGGCCGGCCCTCCCCCTCCTCCACTCCTTTATATACGGGGGAGGGGGACACCCCATAGACACACAAGTTGATTGTTTAGCCGTGTGCGGTGCCCCCCTCCACAGATTTCCACCTCGGTCATATCGTTGCAGTGCTTAGGCGAAGCCCTGCGCCGGTAGCTTCATCATCACCGTCACCACGCCGTCTGATGTCTACTACACAACCTTCTTCTTGTAGACATTGTTTGGCCTCCAAGTGCAGAGGTTTGTAGGACAATAGCAAATTTTCCTCAAGTGGATGACCTAAGGTTTATCAATCCGTGGGAGGCGTAGGATGAAGATGGTCTCTCTCAAGCAACCCTGCAACCAAATAGCAAAGATTCTCTTGTGTCCCTAACACACCCAATACACTGGTAAATTGTATAGGTGCACTAGTTCGACGAAGAGATGGTGATACAAGTGCAATATGGATGGTAGAAATAGGTTTTGTAATCTGAAAATATAAAAACGGCAAGGTAACTGATATGTCTCCGTCGTATCTAATTTTCCAAACACTTTTGCCCTTGTTTTGGACTCTAACTTGCATAATTTGAATGGAACTAACCTGGACTGACGCTGTTTTCAGCAGACTTTCCATGGTGTTATTTATGTGTAGAAACAAAAGTTTTCGGAATGACCAGAAACTCCACGGAACATCTATCTGGAAAATAAGAAAAATCCTGGAAGAAAAATCCACGTCAGGGGGCCCACACCCTGTCCACGAGGGTTGGGGGCGCGCCTGCCCCCCTAGGGCGCCCCCCTACCTCGTGGGCCCCCTGACACTCCACCGACCTCAACTCCAACTCCATATATTCACTTTCGAGGAGAAAAATCAGAGAGAAGGATTCGTCGCGTTTCACGATACGGAGCCGCCGCCAAGCCCTAAAACCTCTCGGGAGGGCTAATCTGGAGTCCGTTCGGGGCTCCGGAGAGGGGAAGCCGTCGCCATCGTCATCATCAACCATCCTCCATCACCAATTTCATGATGCTCACCGCCGTGCGCGAGTAATTCCATCGTAGGCTTGCTGGACGGTGATGGGCTGGATGAGATCTATCATGTAATCGAGCTAGTTTTGTTAGGGTTTGATCCCTAGTATCCACTATGTTCTGAGATTGATGTTACTATGACTTTGCTATGCTTAATGCTTGTCACTAGGGCACGAGTGTCATGATTTCAGATCTGAACCTATTATGTTTTCATGAATATATCTGAGTTCTTGATCCTATCTTGCAAGTCTATACTCACCTACTATGTGTTATGATCCGGCAACCCCGAAGTGACAATAATCGGGACCAATCCCGATGATAACCATAGTTTGAGGAGTTCATGTATTCACTATGTGTTAATGCTTTGTTCCGGTACTCTATTAAAAGGAGGCCTTAATATCCCTTAGTTTACATTAGGACCCCCCTGCCACGGGAGGGTAGGACAAAGGATGCCATGCAAGTTCTTTTCCATAAGCACGTATGAGTATATTCGGAATACATGCCTACATTACATTAATGAATTGGAGCTAGTTCTGTGTCACCCTATGTTATGATTGTTACATGATGAACCACATCCGGCATAATTCTCCATCACGGATCCAATGCCTACGAGTTTTTCACATATTGTTCTCCGCTTATTTACTTTTCCGTTGCTGCTGTTACAATCACTACAAAACCCAAAAATATTACTTTTGCTACCGTTACTTACTTCCATATTACTTTGCTACTAAATACTTTGCTGCAGATATTAAGTTATTCAGGTGTGGTTGAATTGACAACTCAACTGGTAATACTTGAGAATATTCTTTGGCTTCCCTTGTGTTGAATCAATAAATTTGGGTTGAATACTCTACCCTCAAAAACTGTTGCGATCCCCTATACTTGTGGGTTATCAAGACTATTTTCTGGCGCCGTTGCTGGGGAGCATAGCTCTATTCTTTGAGTCACTCGGGATTTACATCTACTAGTCACTATGAAGAACTTCAAAGACGCTAAGACAACAATTTATCCCTCAACTACGAGGGGAGGTAAGGAACTGCCATCTAGCTCTGCACTTGATTCACCTTCTGTTTTGAGTAAGCTTGCGACACCTAAACCTACTTCTACTATTCGTTCTGATATGTTGCATGTTACTGATGATGCCACTTCTGCTATGCATGATACTTATGATGAAACTACTTCTATGCTTGATACTACTGTGCCACTTGGTGAATTTCTTGATGAACAACTTGCTAGGGTTAGAGAGAAAGAAATTATTGAAACTGATAACATTGATGAAAGTGATGATGAAGACTCTCCCCCTAATAAATATGAATCGCTTGTTATCCCTGAGGGTTATGTTTTTGAAAAATAAGTTGCTTTAGCTATTTTAGCTTGCAAAGATAGATACGAGCTCAAGAGGTTATTAGCTAAATGGAAGCAACAATCTCTTAATGCTAGAATGAAACCTGACCTTGCTTTTGCTACTTCACCTATCTGTGTTACTGATAAGGATTATGAACTCTCTTTTGATCCTGATATAATTACTTTGGTTGAATCTGATCCTTTTCATGGCTATGAATCTGAAACTGTTGTGGCACATCTTACTAAATTAAATGATATAGCCATCCTGTTCACTAATGATGAGAAATCACGCTACCTTTATATCCTTAAAATATTTCCATTCTCATTAAACGGTGATGCTAAGATATGGTTTAATTCTCTTGACCCTGGTTGTGTGCGTAGTCCCCACGATATGACTTATTACTTCTGTGGGGACCCCGACTCATAAGTCGTGATCACCGAATACACGTGTACAGTGATCCCAGAGATCAATGCTCACTGAACACACAGAAGCTGAATAACAAGAGTCTTACATCCATACATACCGTATTACACAAATAGGACCATTATGGTCAAGTCTTGAGTATAACATCGCAGCGGAAATCTTCATCGATAACTTGGACCCATGCCATCTGCCTTAACCCTACAGGCATTCTGACTGGGAAGCGTCCTAGCTCGCATGTTCGTCACTAAGGTACTCGTCATTATATCCTGTTCTTTCATGCTTGGCCAATAAAATAACCAGTGGCAAGCCAATGAGTACTTTGAATGTACTCGCAAGCAACCCATGTTTTGGTTCAAGATACAACAATGCATGATATAGGTAAATTTTTGCAGAAAGCTAGTTTTGTTGTGCTATGACATGTTCAACAATTGGTAAAACATGCATCATATGAATTCAAGTAACCATAGGGACTGGTTACAGATATCAACATAAATGGAGTGGGCATCAACCCAACTCAATCATGTCAAGTCCTTTCACTTGACCCAAGTAGTTCTTCCCACTTATCCAAACACACACACTGGTTTGCAAACATGTGGACGTAGCCAAAGAGTGGTTACCCAACTATCCTTGACCGTGGACATGGCTATTCGAATAGTTTTACACTCTGCAGAGGTTGCACACTTTACCCACAAGATCCGGGGAACTTCCGTGTCATCCACGACCCGCGGTACCTCAAGTACCCGGGGTAAGCACCCGATCACTATCTTTACCTAGACGACACTAACATAGAGTCCACTTGATTGGTAGTAACCCCCGTACCCAACATTTCACATCTTAAAATTGTGGAGCCTCGCTCCCATATTCGCCACATACCACAAGCACGGGGTACCAACGGTGTGTCCGGTGCCCTGTAAAAACAGTCATGGACGCCCTACCTGGCACGACCCCATCCCGAGAGAGCGCAACGACGACTCTCCCGTCACTAGGAATGCGGGTTCCAAGCTAGTATCGGCCTAGGTAATCAATAATGCCCTTTCCCATATAAGGGTAGAGCGGTTGCGCATGTAAGTTTGGAATATCGGTCGCAACTTAAACCAACCGGTTTTCAAAACAACACACACACTTGCCTCGGTACACCACTTTGTCATCGAGTGGTTACCCAACTCATTATCTCCCTCGGGCATAAGTGGCACCCGACAGGGTTTTTGAAAAGTCTTTTGAAAATATTTTGTCTCCATCACCATGCATATTCCCGTCCCTTTTTGTGTAACAACTACTTTAGCATCCTATCTACTCCCACCGGCATAACCCTCATAAGGAGGTAGGGTCATGCACCATGCAAGTATCAACGAGGAAGTAACGGTGGCAAACCACCCCATGTGGTCACCTCATCTTCATGTCTCCGATGCAAGCAATAAAAGTGCTATATGACATGCATAAAAAGGGTTTCATAGACATGGTCAAAGGGCTGCTTGCCTGTTTTAACAAAGTCTTCGAGGTCTTCAAATATCTCTGGTCCAACTCCGAGCATTTCGTTTACTTCGTCAACTATCGTCGAAAGCAACCATAATAAGCAACACAACAAGGCAAAAATAAAAGTGCTCTAAAAATATTGATTTGACTTTTGTAGGACATCTCTGGTTATATGAAAATTAACCAGAGTGGTTTCATTGGAATTGGGTCAGTGGATATTTCTAAACATTTTGATATGATGGAATCAAGGGGTTTATGGATTTGCAAGAGGTATACAGAAACATATTTTTGAAAAATGAGCAAAGGCACCCATTTAACAAATCACAATTTTAGAAGCATCTAGGTGTTGGTTTCACTGGATTTGGAGTTCAAATGAATTTCCTATGAATTTGCAAAGTTGACAAATATGAAGAAATGGCTCATTATATTGTGTGGCACATAAAGTATTAATAAAAATGTTCATAAACTAAGTTATGAACTTATAAGCATCTAGAAATTTGAATCATGGCATTTGGATCAATTTTGAGCTCTGTGTGATTTTCTAAAGTTCATCACAGAAATAGGATAAAAGGGTTTTACGAAATATGTTAAGAAAAGTTTCCTGGAAAAATGTGCAAACAACACCATGTGATAGATCATGAATTTATGAACAACTACAAGTTTGAATCATCAAATTTGGAGCTCTATTGAATTATTTATGGATTTTTAAAGCTGACTGGAAAAAGAAAAAGGAAATAAGGCTTTAACCTTATACTGCACACGGGGCGACAGATAGACCGTGGGCCGGCCCAGCGGCTCGGTTGCGCGGGCAGAGGTGGTGATGTCGAAGGTGGCTTCACGGGGGTGCGCCTTCACGCAGGGGAGGCGGATCCGGCCGAAGCCGTTTCCACTTAAACGGTCGGGCCCGCCCGCTGGGTCGCCGACGACGGGGCCCAAAGAAGACAGCCGTCTTCAACCCCATGGCGCCTCGGCCTGGGAGGACTGCCCCACCGCAATTGCGGGCTACAGAGCATCTTCGGCGACGCTCCGCCAACTGGCGTCCTTAGGAGGCCACGCCGCACCCATCCATGTGCTTCACGCACGCCGGGGAGGGCTGTAGCGGCGATGGCCTGGATGGACGCGGAGGAGGCTGTCGGTGAGGTTTGGCACAGCGAGGCAGGCACGGGGAGGAGGAAATGGAGTGTGGGGTGAGTCGGCGGTGGTGGTGAGGGGGCTCTGGAGTGGCTAGGGAGAGAAGAGAGGCTCGGGATAGCCCGAATTTAGCACGGGGCCAGCGGCGGTTCCCCGTCCATGGAGGGCGATGGAGGGCACGAGGAGGGAAGTGGGTCGATCCAGGGGGTGCACGGGAGGGAGAGAGAGCCAAAGGAGTCGAGAGGGGGCTCTGGGTGACCTTAAGTAGCTGACCCGTGGCTCAACGTGGACGCGGCGCACGGGTGGACGCGGCAACGGCTCTGGAGGCCAGGAGAGAGGGCGAGGGGCTGTCTACGGCGTTCGTGGGAGTTGAGTGGGGCGCCAGGAAGAGAGAGGAGGAGCGCGGCGAGCTGCACGCGGCCATAGGAGCTGCGCAGCATTGGCCGAGCCGGGCGGCTCTGGGCACGCGCGGCACGGGCAGGACAGAGAGGGAAAGGAGGGGGCTAGTACGGTGGCGTGTTGCGAACGTCGAGGCACCTCGACTGGCGCAAGGGGGAGGCTCGAGGTAGTCGGGGGTTGCAGCCTCAACGGTTGCCTGCTCTGCCTCGCGCTCCAGAGCGCATCTTTGGCCGGCATCCGCGGCTTTTCCGCGCGCACTCGCGCGTCCATTTGTGTCTAGTGGCTGTAGGGGGAGTAAACAAAGTGGAAATGGCATTGGATGCCTTGGGGAGCCAGTAGAGGAGAGCAGGGGTGGAGAGAGAGAGTGAAAATGTTGTTTTCCAGAGAAGAAAAGTGGATCCCTGCCCCCCTTCATCATTGCCTCTCGGGCAGGGAAGCACACCAGAGGTAGAGGGGGACTAGGAGAGGTTGTGGGAAGAAGTTCAGCTCATGGAGATTAGTGGAAATGGCCAAAACATGCATTTTAAGTTTCTGCCAGAAGGTGTTTGATGTAGGTTTGGCTAAGCAAATGGACTTCCCTTGTCATGAGGCTTGACAGTGTCAAATGGCCTAAGAAAGTAAGACGTTCCACCAAGATTGAGTTCATTTTGGCAAAGTTGCCAATGCAACTTTTGTAAACCCTAGAAATCAACAGAAATGGCTTTTCCAAGATTTAGTCATGCAAATCTATTCTTCTTGATGCACCACTTAGTGTAGTGTCATCATTTGAGGTTCTGAACATGCCCACAAAAGTTGAGATCAAAAGGAGAAAGTTGCCAATGTAAAGTTGTTCAAATTTGGTTCTGGACAGAGAGGGTGTTGGGGCACTTTGATCATGATAACATTCTCTCCAACTTGTGCCATTTGATATAGATGAATAATTAGACCATTTGAGCATGTGCACCAAGCTTTTGAACATTTGGACATGTTTGGCAATGTAAAGTTGCTCAAACTTCAAAATGGACAGAAATGGTTTTGAGGGGATTTCATGGGGTTATACTATTCTCCATGACATAAGACTTGGCAAGATCATCAAACATGTCATATATGACATGGTAGAATTTTCTTGGAAATTTTGGGGAATATTTCGTTTGTAAATATTTCAAAAGGTTGAAATATCTAGAAAGGGTTTTTGTGGGATTTGACCAATACTTTGAACATGACCATGTGTTGAAACTATTATATATGGGCAATATGTCCACTGAGTTTCCCTAGGTTTTCCCAAATATTTTTAAAGCATTGAAATAATTTTAACCTATTAAAGACCATTTCTGGCCTAAAGAAAAAGCCTTTAAATAAAATAGGAAAATAACTTTTGAAATTATATTTTTGTGGCTTCCGGGTGTCCTATATCTAATAGGAGTCAAATATATTTTTAGAAAGATTTTTACTGCCTTTAATTAAGTACTTGCAGTGCAAATCTCAATTCATGGGTTTCTGGAAAACTAATTTTTGAAAATAATATTTGGCCAAATTATTTTTGTAGGAAATTATTTTTATGTCCTATACACATGGCATGATCGTTGGGCAAGGTTTTGGATCAAGGAGAAGGGGTATAAGAGTTGGAGGATTTATTTGATTTTTAGAGCACTTGCAAACAACAAACACAAATCTAATCAAGCAAAGTTCAAAACACTCAAAAAGTTTTTGTCAAACCACATTTTATCATGGTTTATTAGCTTAAGTGTTGTGGCATGAAAATCAGGGTGTGACAGACCTACCCCCTTACAGGAATCTCGTCCCCGAGATTCCCAGACTAGGCGCGGAAAGGGATATAGAAACTTGGATCTGGGGTAGTCTTCAAGTCCTCATGTTGCTTATGCTTCCGTGTGGTGCTCCATTGAACTTGAAGTACTTGATGGTGTGGCTTCGTGTATGACATTCTTCTTGATCCAGGTCGCTAATGGGTAGCTCGCGGTAGGGTAGATTGGGCTAGGGTTCGATGGCTCGGTGGTCGATGCCCTCGTAGAGATCAGTCTAGTTAGGAAGTTGAAACACTTCTGGGGGTGTGTCGTGTGGAAAACGTTGTGCACAGTGGGTAACTCAGGTGGTAACTCCAGATGGTAACTGTCTTCTCTTCGTCTCGTAGCAATCTCAGAGGGGGTTGTCAAATCTTGGAGTGAGCTTCTGCTTGACATGGAAATGCTTGGTTCTTCTGAGAGGAGTGGCTTGCAGATACACCTGGTCTTTGACGCGGATGTTTACTTCTTGACGATGGTGGTTGGTATTGTTCTTCCTCCTTGACGTGGTGGTCTTCAAATGTTCCCTAACCAACTAAACGGTTCTTCTTCCGTCTTCGGGTAGACAAGTATGTCATCAAATAAAGATGTCAGCCAACTTGTTCAAGTACTCTAGGAGGACTTGCTCATGGGGTACATAAAATAGGCTAGGGTACTGGTGGTGGTCATGTTTGACCGTTGGCCATGGTCTTCTCGATCTAGAGCCAAATCCTATGGTCATGATCTAACCATGTTATGGCTTGGTAAGGCTTAGGGTTTCAAGGATCCTAGGGTGTGAGTGAACGTTCATTATCTTATCCTGGGGCACAATTTCTGAGACGCCAACTGTTCTACCTAGTCCTTCAAACAAATCACCTTATTCCACCGAAAGCATTATCTTGCATAGGTCAACTCCAATCATTACTCATGCTATTCATATCCTCGTGACTCCCAAGAGGAGGTCTGACAAAACAATACATGTCAACTATCCCCAAACTCATATCTATCCAAAAATAATCCATGGGCAAAACGTACAAGCTGCTAAGCTTGAATTAAATACCACAATCCAACTGCTCAGCTTATTCTCCCAAGGTTCATGGTAATGCATCTCTATCCTAAGGAAACACGTCGTATGCCACCCCAAGATCTTGTTGCCTTCCTATGAATGAACTCCAACAACCCATTAACTTCCATCAATCACTACACAATCCATTAATTCTACAATTCCAATGTTTATGGTGTTCCACATGATCTCCTAATGTCCTATAGTCAGTCCACCGATTCCCATTACCGGGGTCGAGTAAACTCCAAGGTCAGGCTTTATATAGACCCCTAAATCAACTCCGACAATTAACCCAATCTCCCAGTTTATCGTCCACCGAGAAACATGGTCTCATGATCGAGATCTTCAGTCTAAATCCAATTTACTCCGAACCATGTAGACTCACTCAGCACCTTTACTCCACTAGGATCACCTATTAATCCAAATCTCATGTCCTACGAGAATTCATACAGGTTTCCTCCAAGTCATTTTCGTAATGTCAACAACCTCCTATTGATATTATCTGATCAAGTCAAAATCGTATTCCTCCAAGAATCTCAGCTTGTGATCCTAATTGTCCTACAAAGTGCCAGTTTACTCCAGGGTGATGAAAGTTATGCTACGCTATTAACATGATCCCTCCAAGTTCATCTACCAATATGAAAGCCTCATAATCCACAATATAGTCTCAGATAAATCCTCAGGGTCACTGATATAAACTCATCAAGTCACTTGTCCTCTATTCCTATATCCTCAATTTGGTCTTTCCTATGGCATCGTCAGTTCTTGTGCGATATTAGGATGACAACGTACACGTTCACTATGTCTACTAGTTCCATAAGAACCCATTGATAAGCAAGGTTACAGAGGCTTAACTGGTTCTCTTGCAATTCTGTGGGTTAAGCACATGGTTAAGGATTCGAGCTGGGGTGTCTTGTGAAGTCTCAAAGTGTCTAGGAATGGGTTTCTAGTCTGGAGGGTTAAACATAACTCTACGGGGTAGCACTCGGTCGTGGAGGTTGTAGCAAAAGTCTTCATTGCTAGATGGCTGTCGAGGTGGAATTCTTGGTGCATCTTGTCTTGCTAGCCTTCAGTTTATGAGAGAGATGAGAGGCAGAAGTAGCATAGAGGAGGGGAGTGCCTAAAGGGGGTTCTATAGTGCAAGTGCAGACAAACAGGTTCAAAAAGGGCCAAACAAAAGAAATAACATAAGGAAGGTGATATAGTCGCGTACTTGTTGCCTTGGGCAAAAGTGCGACCTATATCAAAACACAAACAATAAAACAAGCAACACACAATCATGGTTCTATTCGAACCATCATACGGACTCGACTGCGCATAGGGGGTACACGACTCATCCTACCCTAGGGGTTCTCAGATTCAATAGTCGTGGTTTGCTCCGCGCCTCATGCAGTCTTCTGGGTTTTCCTCAGGTGTCGCTACGTCTCTTGTAGTTGTTCGATGAAATGATCCAGGTTGAGCCTGAAGATTCTTCAACAACTTCTCGCCTGATGAGCTGACGGGGTGAAGGTGGCTTCTCGTAGCAGGCATTGACTCAATCTTCTATCGTCTTCTTAATCATGACGATCCCTTTTTGTCTTCTAAGGCGTCGATGGTACCAGGTAGGTAATCCTTTATGCAATGACATTAACAACGCATAGTAGAGGTCCAACATGTCGGTTACGTTGATGACAACATCGACACCAAGAGCAGGGGATGAAGAGAACCGTTTTCCTGCTCACTATAGTGAGGCAGACCAAATGCGCGAGGTTCTCATCCACCGGTGGTTGCCCACACAACAACGGTAAGGACAGGGTTTCTCTATCAACGATGTATATCATGACCTTGCATATCTCATGTCCTGTTCATCGCAAGACAAGGTTGCATCATCTTGGGGCAGTGTCAAGGGTGTCACCATTTTCTGGTTCTTGATGTCCTCATTCATCGAGGTATCTTCTGTTGGTATCGTCTTGTCGAGGTGTTGCCAATTTTGTGCTTAGAAGATGCGGTGAATGTCTGGAAAGGTAGTTTCGTTCCAGGCTATCCACGAGGATTTCAAGGAATCCAGTGATCAGGGGCATAAGGGTACTACAGACCATTTGCAAAAGTTTTGAAGGGGAAGAGATCAGTAAGTTTTGATAAACTCAGAACAAAAGAGTAGTAGAGATAGTTTTGAAAACAATTTTACCCTAACAAACGTCCATGCTAACTAAGGCTTCCAACAGTCAGGATGGCTATGATACCAGCTCTGTGGGGACCCCGACTCATAAGTCGTGATCACCGAATGCATGTGTACAGTGTTCCCAGAGATCAATGCTCACTGAACACACAGAAGCTGAATAACAAGAGTCTTACATCCATACATACCGTATTACACAAATAGGACCATTATGGTCAAGTCTTGAGTATAACGTCGCAGCGGAAATGTTCGTCGATAACTTGGACCCATGCCATCTGCCCTAACCCTACAGGCATTCTGACTGGGAAGCGTCCTAGCTCGCATGTTCATCACCAAGGTACTCTTCATTATATCCTGTTCTTTCATGCCTGGCCAATAAAATAACCAGTGGCAAGCCAATGAGTACTTTGAATGTACTCGCAAGCAACCCATGGTTTGGTTCAAGATACAACAATGCATGATATAGGTAAATATTTGTAGAAAGCTAGTTTTGTTGTGCTATGACATGTTTAACAATTGGTAAAACATGCATCATACGAATTCAAGTAACTATAGGGACTGGTTATAGATATCAACATAAATGGAGTGGGCATCAACCAAACTCAATCATGTCAAGTCCTTTCACTTGACCCAAGTAGTTCTTCCCACTTATCCAAACACACACACTGGTTTGCAAACATGTGGACGTAGCCCAAGAGCAGTTACCCAACTGTCCTTGACCGTGGACATGGCTATTCGAATAGTTTTACACTCTGCAGAGGTTGCACACTTTACCCACAAGATTCGGGGAACTTCCGTGTCATCCACGACCCGCGGTACCTCAAGTACCCGGGGTAAGCACCCGATCACTATCTTTACCTAGACGACACTAACATAGAGTCCACTCGATTGGTAGTAACCCCCGTGCCCAACATTTCACATCTTAAAATTGTGGAGCCTCGCTCCCATATTCGCCACATACCACAAGCACGGGGTACCAACGGTGTGTATGGTGCCCTGTAAAAACAGTCATGGCCGCCCTACCTGGCACGACCCCGTCCCGAGAGAGCGCAACAACGACTCTCCCATCACTAGTAATGCGGGCTCCAAGCTAGCATTGGCCTAGGTAATCAATAATGCCCTTTCCCATATAAGGGTAGAGTGGTTGCGCGTGTATTATTGGAATAACGGTCGCAACTTAAACCAATCCATTTTCAAAACAACACACATACTTGCCTCGGTACACCACTTCGTCATCAAGTGGTTACCCAACTCATTATCCCCCTCGGGCATAAGTGGCACCCGACAGGGTTTTCGAAAAGTCTTTTGAAAATACTTTGTCTCCATCACCATGCATATTCCCGTCCCTTTTTGCGTAACAACTACTTTAGCATCCTATGTACTCCCACCGGCATAACCCTCATAAGGAGGTAGGGTCATGCACTATGCAAGTATCAACGAGGAAGTAACGGTGGGAAACCACCCCATGCGGTCACCTCATCTTCATGTCTCCGATGCAAGCAATAAAAGTGCTATATGACATGCATAAAAAGGGTTTCATAGACATGGTCAAAGGGTTGCTTGCCTGTTTTAACAAAGTCTTCGAGGTCTTCAAATATCTCTGGTCCAACTCCGAGCATTTCGTTTACTTCGTCAACTATCGTCGAAAGCAACCATAATAAGCAACACAACAAGGCAAAAATAAAGTGCTCTAAAAATATTGATTTGACTTTTCTAGGACATCTCTGGTTATATGAAAATTAACTAGAGTGGTTTCATTGGAATTGGGTCAGTGGATATTTCTAAACATTTTGATATGATGGAATCAAGGGGTTTACGAATTTGCAAGAAGTGTATAGAAACATATTTTTGAAAAATGAGCAAAGTCACCCATTTAACAAATCACAATTTCAGAAGCATCTAGGTGTTGGTTTCACTTGATTTGGAGTTCAAATGAATTTCCTATGAATTTGCAAAGTTGACAAATATGAAGAAATGGCTCATTATATTGTGTGGCACAGAAATAAAAATGTTCATAAACTAAGTTATGAACTTAGAAGCATCTAGGAATTTGAATCATGGCATTTGGATCAATTTTGAGCTCTCTGTGATTTTCTAAAGTTCATCACAGAAATAGGAAAATAGGGGTTTACAAAATATGTGAAGAAAAGTTTCCTGGAAAAATGTGCAAACACCAACATGTGATAGATCATGAATTTATGAACTACTACAAGTTTGAATCATCAAATTTGGAGCTCTGTTGAATTATTTATTGATTTTTGAAGTTGACTGGAAAAATAAAATGGAAATAAGGCTTTAACCTTATCCTGTGCACGGGGCGACAGATAGACCGTGGGCCGGCCCAGCGGCTCGGCTGCGCGGGCAGTGGTGGTGATGTCCAAGGCGGCTTCACGGGGGTGCGCCTTCGCGCAGGGGAGGCGGATCCGGCCGAAGTCGTTTCCACTTAAACGGTCGGGCCCGCCCGCTGGGTCGCTGACGCGCGGGGCCCAGCAGCAGGCCGTCTTCAACCTCCTGCGCGCGCTCCATCCGCGGGGAGGACTGGCTCCCGCCGATGATTGTCGGGGCTACAGAGCATCTTCGGCGATGCTCCGCCCATCGGCGTGATCAGGAGGCCACGCCGCACCCATCCATGTGCTTCACGCACGCCGGGAAGGGTTGTAGCGGCGATGGCCGGGATGGCCGCGGAAGAGGCTGTCAGCGAGGTTTGGCACAGCGAGGCAGGCACGGGGAGGAGGAAATGGAGTGTGAGGTGAGTCGGCGGTGGTGGTGAGGGGGCTCTGGAGTGGCTAGGGAGAGAAGAGAGGCTCGGGATAGCCCGAATTTAGCACGGGGCCAGCGGCGGTTCCCCGTCCATGGAGGGCGATGGAGGGCACGAGGAGGGAAGTAGGTCGGTCCAGGGGTGCACGGGAGGGAGAGAGAGCCCAAGGAGTCGAGAGGGGGCTCGGGGTAGCCTTCAGTAGCTGACCCGTGGCTCACCGTGGACTCGGCGCACGGGTGGCCGCGGCAACGGCTCGGGAGGCCAGGAGAGTGGGCGAGGGGCTGTCTGCGGCGTCCGTGGGAGTTGAGTGGGGCGCCAGGAAGAGAGAGGAGGAGCGGGGCGAGATGCACGGGGCCATAGGAGCTGCGCAGCATTGGCCGAGCCGGGCGGCTCTGGGCACGCGCGGCACGGGCAGGACAGAGAGGGAAAGGAGGGGGCCAGTATGGTGGCGTGTTGTGGACGTCGAGGCACCTCGACTGGCGCAAGGGGGAGGCTCGAGGTGGTCGGGGGTTGCGGCGTCAACGGTCGCCTGCTCTGCCTCGCGCTCCAGAGCGCGTCTTTGGCCGGCATCCGCGGCTTTTCTGCGCGCACTCGCGCGTCCACTTGTGTCTAGTGGCTGCAGGGGGAGTAAACAAAGTGGAAATGGCATTGGATGCCTTGGGGAGCCAGTAGAGGAGAGGACGGGTGGAGAGAGAGTGAAAATACTGCTGTCCAGAGAACAAAAGTGGATCCCTGCCCCCCTTCATCATTGCCTCTCGGGCAGGGAAGCACACCAGAGGTAGAGGGGGACTAGGAGAGGTTGTGGGAAGAAGTTTAGCTCATGGAGATTAGTGGAAATGGCCAAAACATGCATTTTAAGTTTCTGCCAGAAGGTGTTTGATGTAGGTTTGGGTAAGCAAATGGACTTCCCTTGTCATGAGGCTTGACAGGGTCAAATGGCCTGAGAAAGTAAGAGGTTCCACCAAGATTGAGTTCATTTGGGCAAAGTTGCCAATGCAACTTATGTAAACCGTTGAAATCAACAGAAATGGCTTTTCCAAGATTTAGTCATGCAAATCTATTCTCCTTGATGCACCACTTAGTGTAGTGTCATCATTTGAGGTTCTGAACATGCCCACAAAAGTTGAGATGAAAAGGAGAAAGTTGCCAATGTAAAGTTGTTCAAATTTGGTTCTGGACAGAGAGGGTTTTGGGGCACTTCGATCATGATAACATTCTCTCCAACTTGTGCCATTTGGTATAGATGAATAATTAGACCAGTTGAGCATGTGCACCAAGTTTTTGAACATTTGGACATGTTTGGCAATGTAAAGTTGCTCAAACTTCAAAATGGACAGAAATGGTTTTGTGGGGATTTCATGGGGTTATACTATTCTCCATGACATAATACTTGTCAAGATCATCAGACATGTCATATGCGACATGCTAGAATTTTCTTGGAATTTTTGGGGAATATTTCCTTTGTAAATATTTCCAAAGATTGAAATATCCAGAAAGGGTTTTTGAGGGATATGACCAATATTTTGAACTTGACCATGTGTTGAAACTCTTATATATGGACAATATATGTCCACTGAGTTTCCCTAGGTTCTCCGAAATATTTTTAAAGCATTAAAATAATTTTAACCTATTAAAGACCATCTCTGGCCTAAAGAAAAAGCCTTTAAATAAAATAGGAAAATAACTTTTAAAATTATACTTTTGTGGTTTCTGGGTGTCCTATATCTAATAGGAGTCAAATATATTTTTATAAATATTTTTACTGCCCTTAATTAAGTACTTGTAGTGCAAATCTCAATTCAGGGGGTTTTGGAAAACTAATTTTTGAAAATACTATTTGGCCAAATTATTTTTGTAAGAAATTATTTTTATGTCCTATACACATGGAATGATCATTGGGCAAGGTTTTGGATCAAGGAGAAGGGGCATAAGAGTTGGAGGATTTATTTGTTTTTTAGAGCACTTGCAAACAGCAAACAAAAATCCAATCAAGCAAAGTCCAAAACACTCAAAAGTTTTTGTCAGACCACATTTTATCATGATTTATTAGCTTAAGTGTTGTGGCTTGAAAATCAGGGTGTGACAGACCTACCCCCCCTTACAGGAATCTCGTCCCCGAGATTCCCAGACTAGGCGCGGAAAGGGATACAGAAACTTGGATCTGGGGTAGTCTTCAAGTCCTCATGTTTCTTATGCTTCCGTGTGGTGCTCCATTGAACTTGAAGTACTTGATGGTGTGGCTTCGTGTATGACGTTCTTGTTGATCCAGGTCGCTAATGGGTAGCTCGCGGTAGGGTAGATTGGGCTAGGGGTCGATGGCTCGGTGGTCGATGCCCTCGTAGAGATCGGGCTAGTTAGGAAGTTGGAAACACTTCCGGGGGTGTGTCGCGTGGAAAACGTTGTGCACAGTGGGTAAATCAGGTGGTAACTCCAGCTGGTAACTGTCTTATCTTCGTCTTGTAGAGATCTCAGAGGGGGTTGTCAAATCTTGGAGTGAGCTTCTGCTTGACATGGAAATGCTTGGTTCTTCTGAGAGGAGTGGCTTGCAGATACACCTGGTCTTTGACGCGGATGTTTACTTCTTGACGATGGTGGTTCGTATTGTTCTTCCTCCTTGACGTGGCGGTCTTCAAATGTTCCCTAACCAACTGAACGGTTCTTCTTCCATCTTCGGGTAGACAAGTATGTCATCAAATAAAGATGTCAGCCAACTTGTCCAAGTACTCTAGGAGGACTTGCTCATGGGGTACATAAAATAGGCTAGGGTACTGGTGGTGGTCACATTTGACCGTTGGCCATGGTCTTCTCGATCTAGAGCCAAAGCCCGTGGTCATGATCTGACCATGTTATGGCTTGGTAAGGCTTAGGGTTTCAAGGATCCTAGGGTGTGAGTGAACTTTCATTATCTTATCCCGGGGAACAATTTCCGAGACGCCAACTGTTCTACCTAGTCCTTCAAACAAATCACCTTATTCCACTAAAAGCATTATCTTGTATAGGTCAACTCCAATCATTACTCATGCTATTCATATCCTCAAGACTCCCAAGAGGAGGTCTAACAAAACAATACATGTCCACTATCCCCAAACTCATATCTATGCAAAAAGAATCCATGGGCAGAACGTACAAGCTGCTAAGCTTGAATTAAACACCACAACCCAAGTGCTCACACTACAAAAACAAAGACACATCCGTGACATTTTGGGCCGAACGAATTTTTTTTCTATCATATATATGACACTTCTATGACGATAATTTTGACAAAACCCGGTATCATCATAGATGTGGTGGGCTCCTACTTCTATGACAAAAAATCATGACAGAAAATGGGCTTTTAAGTCTGGGCGGGCGGAGACGCAGCTGCATGACATTCTTTGGGCCGTCCATGACGGAAAAACCGTGGTAGAAGCGAGGGGAGGAAAATTTTGGAGAGTTGCGGTTATGGTGGGAGGTCGGGGCGAGCGATGCGCGTTTCTCGTACGTCACGCGCATGTGTGCGGCGTTAGCTCTAATGAACCCGAAGCGGCGTTGGGCTCTAGCGAACCCGGCGACAGACTGCGAGCTCGCGCACATCGAACCCGAGTGATCGATCAATGGCTGTTAATGAACCCGATCGGCGATTCGCCGCTCTGCTGCTAATTGAAGCCGATCTATGATGCCTCTAGGATGAGCAGTGGCGTTGCGGGGGGTTGGATGAGCGATGGCGGTGGCGTTGCCTCTGGATGAACAGGACCCGTGGTGTGGTGGAGGGCTGGATGAGCAGTGAAGCGGTGGAGGGGTGCCCGTGGAGGGTGGTTGAACAGGACCCGTGGTGTGGAGGGCTGGATGAGCAGAGAGCGGTGGAGGGTGGTTGAACGAGAGCGGTGGAGTAGCGCACGGTGGAGGCTGGATGAGCAGAGCCCGTGGAGGCTGGAGGAGGTCGACGGTAGCCGCATGGAGGTGGAGGAGGTCGACGGTGGAGATGAACGATATCCGTGGAGTCTGTTTTGCGGCACGCCACACCCTCCCGATGAACAGGACCCCATTTCGACCGTAACACTCCAACACAAGTCCGTTTTGGTCCATTTTGCGACGCCACACCCTCCCGATCAACAGGACCCCGTTTGACGGAGGGAGGTCCGTTTAAATCCGTTTTGCGGTATGCCACACCCCTCCTGATCAACAGGACCCCCGTTTCGACCGTAGGGGGTCCGTTTCGTCCGTATTGCGGTACGCCACACCCCTCCGGATCAACAGGACCCCGTTCCGAATGTGGCCGGTCGAACACAAGGCCGTTTCCTCCGTTCTGCGGTACGCCAGGCCTCGTTTCCATCGCCTGTTCCGTCCAAGCCGGTTGGCTCCCACGCGTTTCGTTGCCTCCCGATGAACACGACGCATTCCGTTGCCTCTGCATGAACACGACGCATTCCGTTGCCTCCCCATGAACACGACGATGATGTTGTTTCTCCGTTCCGACCCAGCCAAGTACACGAGCCCTGGTCGTACGTATGCGCGAGTAGGCGTTCGAGACCCCGCCCGTATGTACACATACGTGGCCGTATTTTCTTTCTTGCACCCTGTCCACTGTACATACGTGTACATGCTACGTGCGCGCCTCTACTACGACACGTGTGCGCCTCTACATCGACCAGTATGTATGTACACATTCGCGACCAGGATGACAACGCTACGTACGCTTCGACCAGGTGGGTCCCGGTATCGAGCACTTCCTTGCTGCGAAGATGTAGCTGGTGGGTCCCAGCAATGTGGGGCAAATCGCGTTTTTTTTTTGCCGGACGCACTTCCTTGCGTGCGAAGGTGTAGCTGGTGGGTCCCAGCGGTCGGGGCGAATCATTTTTTGCTTGGGCGCACTTCCTTGCGTGCGAAGATGAAGCTGGTGGGTCCCGGCTGTCAGGGGGAAACATTTTTTCTGTGAAATACAGTGGCCCGTCCGGTGGGTCCCAGCTGTCAGGTGGAGGTATCATTATTTTCCGCGTAATAAGGAGGCACTTCCTTGTTGTGGCCGTGGACCCACTATCGGCCTCTCCACGCATGATCCATGTCCGATGGAAGTCGTTCCTTGACCCGCGTTGACCAGGCCGCGCCGAGAGCACCACGGCGGTGGACGGCAATGAGGCCTAGGAAGGGACGACGCGAGCCGGGAAAGATGCGGCGATGGAAGCCAGCGGAGAGGAGTCTGAGGTTCACCGTTTGGCTGCGGTGTGAGGCTGCCATCGCCGCAGGGACTAGCCAGCGGTGGGAATAGTAAGGGGCGGCGAGGCCTCCGCGGCAGCACAGCCGGCCACGGGAGGCAGGAGCATGCGGCACGACCGGCGCTGCTTTGGGCGACTGGAGCAAGAAGACCAGAGGTTGAAGCAGCACGACGGCTGTTGGATGGACATCGTACGGTCACTGGAGCTAGAATCGTTCATATTGACTAAGTTGACAAAGCCCTCCATCCCCGTCAACTTAGTTGGCCCACAAGTCATCCTCCTACGATGGTGGGTCCCAACTAGCGGGTGGGTATTCATTTTTTGTGCGTAATAAGGAGGCACTTCCTTGCGTGCGAAGATATAGCTGGTGGGTCCGACATGTCGGCCGAGCAACGCGTTTTTTTGCGAATCTGAGGCCCTTCGGTGGGTCCCAAGCTGTCGGTGGAGGAATCATTATTTTTGCGTACAGTCCACGGCCGATGGATGTCGTTCATTGACCATGTTGACCAGGCCGCGCCGAGAGCACCATGGCGGTGGACGACGGCGAGGCCTAGGAAGGGAACGACACGGAGCCGGGGAAGACTCGGCAATGGTTGCCCATGCGGTGGGGAGTACGAGGGTTTACTGATCCGGTTGCTGTCGCCGGAAAATAACAGGAGGTGTGGGTGAGTAGAGGAATGGCATGGCCAGCAATGAAGTAGGGTGGGGTGGTGCGGCCTGTGCGGCAGCACAGCCAGCCACGGGAGGCGGGAGCAGGCAGTCCCACCGGAGTTGGTTTGGGTGGCTGGAGCAAGAAGATCAGATACTGAAGAAGCAGACGGCCGTTGGATTAACATCCAACGGTCATCGCTGCTAGAATCGTTTGTGGACTAAGTTGACAAAGCCAAAGTACACGTCAACCTAGTAGACCCACAAGTCAGCCTCCAAATCTGTCCCAAACAGCATACAACCCGAAATTTCTAGCCAGATTTAAATTAACTTTAAATCTGAATATACCTTAATTTAAATTCAATGAAATTTTACCCGCACAAAAACAATGAAATTTAAAATATCAAAATCCGAAAGAAAACGGTATTTTGGAACTAATTGCATGTTTGCTGTATTTTTTTATTTTACAGCCCATTTATTATTACTTATAGCCCATTTCTTATTACTTATAGCCCATTTTCTTATTACTTATAGCCCATTTTCTGGGCAAAATGCATCCCTCCTCGTCTTGAAAGATTTCCGGCCCAGCGGGGCATAGAAAAGAAAGTAGGCCTATGTTGGTTATTCTGCAAAAAACAAAATAGCTGGCTAGCCATTTTTCAGAAAGGAAAAAACAAACTGGGCTGGTCATGTGCTAAACATATGAAATAAAAGCATGGGCTAGACGGGCCATGGGTCCCGCACAACCCAGTTGATACCCTTCTCCATCCCGAAAAAACAAAATTACTGCGCGCGCTGCTGGGTCCCTACTGTCATCCTCACCATGTACATTTATCTCCTTATTCCTCTCGATTGTTGACCATGTTGACAACACCGTAGGGTGGCGCCGCGGCGAGCGAACCAAGGCAGAGGACGATGGTGAGGCCTCGGACGGGAAGGAACAGGAGCTGGGGAAGATCACAGCCAGCCGTGGGAGGCGGGAGCAGGCGGTCCCGCCGGCGCGGGTTTGGCTTTGGCGGCTCGAGGAAGAAGAGACTGAAGAAACGCGACAGACGTTGAATGTCAATCCAACAGTCAAGGTTGGCACAATCGTTTTTTGACTAAGCGGACACCAAGTAGCATACTTTTTTATATATAGGAAGAAAACTGCAAGGAAAATGCATTAAATCTGCCGTCCTCCTCACAGGAGCGTTAAGCCACATAAGTGACTAGCACCCTTGGTTTTCAACCGAGAGGTCTTGGGTTCGAGTCCGAGGAACTCTCAATTTTGTCCTCCTTCCTTCCTCACAAAAAAGGAAAGAAAATCAAAGACTTGGGAAGGTGTCTGAGAACAAGCTAGTGTACCAAATAAAGAGACGTTGAAAAAGAAAAGCGTGCTCTCTGTAGCTGGTTTGAATCCAAACCTAGACTATGACTATATATGGTGCTATGCTACTCGCAAGTAATGAAACCGACATATCCAACGTTCACTTCTCCTCTTCTCTACTTACTCGCCTAGCTTGAAGCTCGGCGCAGCAACCATGTCCATTGGATGCTCGTCCACCGCTCTTGACGAGCAACAACCAGATATGCACCAAGTCGCCACCCGTACCATCGCTGTGGGTCTCATCACACCCCGCAGTATCGCCGCGCACCGCAGCCGATTGCTCATCGCAACCGCTGTCGTTGGTGTGGTGCCACCGCTGCAAATCACGCAGAGTCATCCGTCGCGTCTCAACCACAATCTGCAACCACGGTGAGTCTTCTACAAATGCCCGAATCATGGGGTAATAATATGTTTAAGTGTTGTTCTGCTGCTTTCAGTTGCTGATTTTTTAATAGTTTGGTTGATGATCTTCCAATTTGATTAAATGCGAAAAGGGAAGATTCATGTGATTTGTATTTCGGGAAGTTCTTGATGTGGGGAATGCAACTACTACGATTATTTGGTTAGCCGAGGAATCCCAATACCAGCAGGTTGGGGTGTTGGACAAATGGCGAAGGAGCGGCAGAAGAGGAAGATCTGAGCGAAGGTTAAAGATGCAGTTCCTCGATCATGGCCAAGCAACAGCTGCTGAACGGCCTTGACAAACAATGAGGAGATGAAAGAGCTTGTGAAGATAATGGGCAAAATCGATGTGCTCTGAGGATGATTGTCTCTTTATTTGCGGTGTATGTAGCTTTTCGTGATGTATTCAATTGGCTACGACATGAGCACTTTGCTGAAACTAGTAATGAATGAAACCTGTGTAGCAGGCTGGGCGTAGTGTTGTGAACATCTAATGATTTCTATTAACGGAAATTAGGGGGTATCCCCTTTTGCTCATATAAATAAATAAATAGCAGAGGCCCTGTCGGGTCAGCTTTGTTCTCATTTGAAGACGTCGAGCAAATTGCAGTCCAACATCAAACTATGTCATCAAATTCAAGTTTCACAGCCAAATATGAGTACAAGTAAACAACAATATCATCATGTTTTAGATGTCATACAATCACCAAACACAAATCAGCATACATAACAAGTGATGTTCTCACAGCAAAATACTAAACAACATGTTCATCAGGTTTCAGTTGTCATAGCAAACACAATTTCACATAGTAGATAAAAAACGTCTTCTGACAGGCAAATATGACAAAAGAAATGTAATCATCATCCACAGCAGCAGCATCAACATCTTCGCCATGTGTATCAGTCTGAATCGTAATTCCCCACGGTGTCATCTTCTTCTTCATCCTCAACGTCCTCGAACGTTGGCTTCTTCTTGATCAACTCTTGTATGTCCACAACACGACAAGCAATCTTTTCGCCGGCGTCATTGACGTGATGGTTCTTAAAGATATTAGGAACATATGTGTTATCTTGTACATCAGGAGCAGTGTAAGCATCATCTTGTTGTGCAACTTCATTAAACGAATTCCTCTGCTCAAACCTTTGCAATACTCTCCGATCATCGCTACGCAAATGTGTCTTCAAGAAAAATATCTGTGTTGCTTGATTTGCCAAAATAAAAGGCTCATTGGTGCGGTACGCCTTGACATTGATGGATTTGAAATAATCATCAGCTCTGGGTTTTGCGATCACGGAAAACAGGTTATACCAACGACAAAGACATGAGAACCACACACCGATGATCCTCGGCGGAGATATATCGCAACTGAAAAATGTCATTATGTTAGCATACATTTCAGTTGTCTCTTTGTCATACGTATCCGTGCTCATGATGGCACTGTTTTGTGTCTTCTGCCTTCGTCTCGTGCAAGGATGTTGTAGCGCACATCTCCAACAACGCAAGATTCATAATGTCTTACCCGAGTATCAGGACCCATTGCTAGTGAGTAAAGGGCATCATCAACTGCCTGCCCATCCTCCCGCATCTTCTTAACCTATGGTTAGAAAATAGACAAGCTGATCATCTTATGTACTCAATATATTAAAAAACGACAAATGCACTTCAAAAGCTTACATGGTTCTTGAACCATTTCGCGAATCCTGCCATAACCAGTTTGTCAATGTTTCTTGGATTTTGCGGCAAGTAACTCCTCTTTGTAGATGCTGCACAACATAGTGATCGCGTCAAACATCTAAATATATAAGAATGTGCTGCAAGTTTAGTAGATTACGATGTATAAGCTGCAGACTTGCACTTACTTGATATAAGGTAGTATCTCGGGACAGTTATTCAACACATACCAAACCATTTTGTCCAAATCTTTAGGTTTGTCCTCTTGTCGACTCTTCCTCGTAACTTTCGAGCAGAATAATCAAAACATTGAGCCGAGATTGTCTTCACCCACCTCTTTGCTAAGCTGATCAGTTGTTTCAATGTATTTTGAGCAGAATGTCAACGCTCAGTAGCAATGTAGGCCTCTGCAATAGAACCCTCGGGTCTAGCTCTGTTCCTAACATAGCCCTTGAAAGTGCCTAGCCGCCTTTCAATAGGGTACATCCAGCCATCTTGTCTTTGGACCTCTAAGTAGTGCCTCGTCGGTAGATGAACAGCCAAATGCACCATCACATCAAAGAAGGTTGGAGGATATATCTTCTCAAGGTCGCATAGGATAGTTGGTATCTTGTCTCTAAGACGCTCCAAAGCATCTATCCTGATATTTCTACCGCAGAGTTCCTCAAGAATTGTCCCAACTCTGCAATCGCTCAGTATAAGTCAGGGTGGCCCAACCCTTTAAGGATAACAGGTAAAACCCTTTGAAGTAGGACGTGGCAGTCATGAGTTTTCAACCCTTGTACCTTGTTTCCATCTGCACTGACTCTCCTTTCAGGGTTGGAAGCAAATCAATGTGGGAATCTCACATGTGACAGGACCTCGCAGAATTCTTTTCTTTTTACCTTGTCCAAGACGTACACAGCTGGTGCCATATCCCGTGGTTTACCTTCATCTTGCACCTGCAAATCCTTTCTGATACCAAGGTGTGTCAAATCAATCCTAGATTTTAAGGTATCATTCGTCTTGCATTCAATGTTTAGAGGTGTGCCGATAATGCTGTCACATATATTTTTCTCGATGTGCATCACATCAAGATTATGCCGCAGATCCAAATCTTTCCAATACTCCAAGTCCCACAAAGTGGACCCGCGGGTAAACAATAATCTCTCTTCTACCGTGCCACGCTTCCTTTTCCCGCTACCATTACCAGGATGGTTCCCTGGTGTAATATGCATGACCTTCTCTAATTCACTTGCAACTCATTGGCGGTGAGCCTCTTTGGCGCATCACGGTTTTCATGCTTTGCATTGAACACATGTCTTCGGTATTTTCTTGGATGCGGCTTGTCCTTGGGAAGGAAGCGGCGGTGTCAATGTAACAGATCTTGCTAAGTATTGCGTATGACAATGATTCTGTCACAGTGAACACATGCATTATAACCATGTGTCGTTCATACGACATAGTGCCCAAAGCGGATAATCATGGATGCACCAAATTACAACAAAGACGCAGAAAGAAATCAGCTGGTGGGCTGCTATATAGGTCTCGAGTGAGAACACCCTTCCATAGCTAGTTCCTCCACAAGAGGCTCCATGAACAAATCAAAATCCTTTCCAAGACTTTTTGGACCTGGGATGAGCAAGGCCATCATGTAGTTTGAATCTTTGGTGCAGACATTTGGAGGCATGTTGTAAGGGATAACAAGCACTGGCCACATGCTATATGTGGCGCTCTGGTGGCCAAATGGGTTAAATCCATCTGAAGCTAAGCCAAGTCTAATGTTTCTCGGGTCAGCAGCAAACTCTTTGTGTTTATCATTGAAGCTTTTCCACTCACTACCATGAGATGGATGGCTCATTACATTCGATCTCTGTACTCTGGTTCCTAGAATGCCACAGTACATCCTCTCTTGTTTCAGGATCATGAAACAATGTCTCGCAATCTTGGTGTAATTGGAAAATGTCTCGTAACATTATGAGGAATCCTCTTCACAGATCGCCATCTTTCCGTCTTGATGATTTGCATTTCGGGCA
Source organism: Aegilops longissima (assembly GCA_021605205.1). Classification (NCBI taxonomy): domain Eukaryota; kingdom Viridiplantae; phylum Streptophyta; class Magnoliopsida; order Poales; family Poaceae; genus Aegilops; species Aegilops longissima. The sequence continues at coordinate 551,768,005 of CM038677.1, read as the reverse complement.
TTCACTTAAGTTGGCATAATCCTTAGGAGCAGAACACAATTATTCTTACAAACATGGATCATATCATATCCAATTCCAACCGCTGCGAAGGAAATTCTTCATTTCTTTGTAGGTGTGTGGCAGCTCGATGCATCCGGGAAAGATTTGCGGAAAGCAGCCAACATCGCATCGAATGATTTGTTGGTCATCCGCTCAGATGTCTTCACCGAAGAAAGGTGACCATAGCTGAGAATCTTGACAGCTTATTTCGGGTGACCGCAATGTTGCATTGTTCCAACATGCGGGCCCACCGTTTTTCTTCTGCAGGTGAAAGTTCACGGAATGCACGAGCATTTCGTGGCATTGTTTCAATGTTGGTCAAACTCACTGGCTCCGCCACCACCACCACCTCCTCCTCTTCCACCTGAGCATCAGGCAGATCAAGATGGTGATCTGCTGCTTCCACGTAGTCAATAACATTGACGTTCACAGCTTCACCATGATGAACCCACCTAGTATATGTGACCAACATCCCATACAAGTGTAGATGATTTTGCATAGTTGACTGGGGTCTTGTAACTGAATTCATACAACTGCTACACAGGCAGAGAACATCTGATTTCGGACCACCGTACTCAGCTCTGATAAAGTTCATGAAGTTTTCAACCCCCTCAACATATGCAGCGGGGAATCTTTGAGCAGAAGTTATCCAAGTCCTGTCCATCTGTTAGACATACAAATTAGTTCTTCTACTAGATATTACAGGAAAAACATATATGCTTTTTTATGAAGTCCAGAAAAAAATACCTAGGTCGATGTCTAAAGCTATGGCAAGATATTTGGACGAGCAGATCTAAGTAACGAAATATATGTAAAGCTAATTCAGCAAACAGATTTGAGTGCTAAATTATGGCATGCTGTTTCAGCAGTTAATGAGGCCGAGCACACAGCCATCGAACTAACGAAGGCCATCGCAGCAACAAAGATCGAGTATAAAACGGTGTAGAGCTATTTCACCTAACAGATTGGCTACTAGACCATGGCAATCTACGTCAGAATAAATATATGGCAGGATAATTTATCAACTAATCGGCCTTGGCATGCCATCTCAGCTAAGCAGATTGAGTGCAGAACAAGGCAAGGAAGCTTCTTAAGCAGAGCATATTTACAGTAAACTACTTTGGCAAACAGTGAGATTAACATCGTCTATCAGCTAACATTCAGCGCTACACCGACATGAACGGGGCCTCAGTCTAGAATGCGCGTACCATGGGAGAAGCTGACCGCCGTGCGTCTCCACATGAACGTCGCCAGCGGTGGCGGCGCTGACCGCCGTGCGCCTCCACAAGAACGTAGCCGGAGGTGGCGGCGCGGCTAGAGGACGGCAGTCTCGAGAGCGTCTTGTGGGGCGAGAGGATCGCCGTCGTCCCTCGACGAACCGTGGCGCCGGCGATCGGCGCTGACGGGAGGGCGGCTTTAGCGGAGCGAATGGAGTGGAGGGGACGGGGGAGGGTTTGGGGAAATTTTGGCCGAAGGGCGGTTGAATCGGATTTGGGGGGAATTTTTGTGTTGGGGGAGGATTTTTTCGCGGTGGGCGGGGAGTTTGGCGATCGTCGGTTTCTCCAAGTGCAGTCCTCGTCTCGGTGAAGAGGCAAGCAAGCGCGTTCCGCTCGCGTCCACCTTGCAGGACCCGAGCGTGTGGGGGGAATGTCGACGCATGACAGAGTGCTTTGTGAGTGTACCGCCTTTTTTCCTTTTAAACTAGTGCTGTGAGTGAAGCGCGTTCCGTTTGCGTCAGCCGTGTGAAGAATACGATGGAGAAGCGGAGTCAGCGAAGAGTGAAATGATGGTTGCTTCGTCCGTGCTTTGTGATTTGACGCCTCACTTCTTTGTCATTTGTGATAGAAGGGACAGGGGAGTAGACTCTGTGCTCTATAATGTACTACATGCGTCCAAGCATGGGAGAAAGAGGAGAGACGTTGCATTTTTCTAGTCCTTCAGTCAATCAATCAGGGAGCTTCGGTTCCATCTTTTTGGCTTTGGCAACACCGTCCACAATGGTTCCCACGATGCCAAAATCTATTTTCACATTTGGCTACACATTATGGATGCCCTTAACCGTACCACTTGGTTTTGATCCTGTGTGCTATCTATACAAATCTCAATTATATTGATCTAAAAAATTATAGAATCAAGATTAGTAAAAAGGAGGTGATTTTGCCGCGGATGGCGGTTTGCTAACATCGTCGGTCCCGTGTCGTTGCTTTACCAAGCCGATCCGCGCCCCACATGAGGCGTAACAACGGCGAAGCAACACATGGTTAAGTTGAAGAAGATGAGTGAGAAGCGGATTCAGCAACGGGTGAAATGATGGTTGCTTCGTCCCTCCAACTTCTTTTTTTAGCATTATTACTTCGTCCCTCCAACTTAACTGCGGGGAAGGTGCAGCTTTGTGATTTGACGCCTCATTGCTCATTACTACGTCGGCGCCATGACTAGGGTGCTTCACCCCGGCTACTCTGCACTGTATTCCGGTATGGCACGTGGACCCGATAGCTTGATGTCCCACATGTCGGTGAAAGGGACTAGAATATTTATGAAAAAAAAGCGAGCGCTCCACTCTTACGACGGAGGAGTAGACGACATGACGGCCCAGTGAACTGTCACTTGTACTGTATAGTACTATAGTTTTGCTATTTCGCACGATCCATCGATACAAAGCCGATTAAACAGGAAAGGGCGGGATTTTTCCCGCGTGGTAGATGATACTGGCCATACATTTCAAAGGCAATTTTAATGTATGCTAACTGAATAATTATAAGTAACAATATGATATCTAGTAAAACTAAAAACACATATGATTTATTGTGTTAGAGTGTAGTAGTAGTGTTGTATTGCATAGTTGTTAGATGTAACATGCGAGAACATGTAGAGATGTAGTTTTGGAGGGCCTACAAAGAGAAAAGCGTAATACGGTCACCGAACTTCAGAATAAGCTGATTACGATCACTATATACGTTTTGCGGTGATTATCCGGTCACTTGCTCACAGTTCAGCATCGGATTGCACTTTGTTGACCGGCCAAATAGTCTGCGTGGCGCCATGTTGACTAGTTAAATTGACCACGTTCCTTGTGGGTCCCACCTGTCAGTTCGCATAGGGAAAAGGTCAGATAAACACAAATTTACGCAGGCGCGACAAGGCTCCAACCCGCGCGCTGGAATCACTGGTTGTGTATGTATGCATCGGGGCTTGATGTGTCCGCATGCACGTGTAGGTTGAGCACTTAAGCGTGAGAGTGTGTGTTGGTCGTGTGGTGTACTGGTGTGTGCATGCATGTGTGCGTGTGTGCGTGTGAGTGTTGCGTGCGTTCGTGGTTGCGTGTGTACGTGTGAGTGTTGCGTGCGTGCGCGGGTCCATGTGTTTGTGTGAGTGTTGCGTGGATGAAGTTCGTGTGCATGCGTGCGTGTGTGTATAATCACCACACCAGCTCCTGTGTGTTAAAACAGACGGCTCAGCATACCAATACAAGGCCACCTTGTCCGCTGTGCCCACGGTCATGACTTCGAACCACCGTCAAAATATTTTTTTGTCGTTTGTTTTCATTCTTACTAGCAAGATGCACGTGCGTTGCATGTAACATCAAGATGCATTTGTATGACTTGTTTATCTTGTGAGAGAAAAGGATGAACGAGGGAAGGCCTTATTTGCAAATGTGGAGAGGTGTGTGGGTACCTTTTTGCAAAATTGTCATAGTTTCTTTCCTATCCGTCAGATATAAATCGGACGGCCTATATTGCAGGATGGCAGGCACACCATCATCACCAACTCTGTTTTTTATAAGACTGTATTTTATAAGAGTGTAGATGTAGAGTAGATACAAGTCGACAGGTGGGCGCGATGGTAGTGAGATAATGTGATGCAACACTAGAGGTGCCACGTGGAGCGTTTAAGCTGGTCAACTAGTCATGTGATGAGCAAATCTGAGTTGTACGGTGAGCTGTGGATGTATAATAACCACTAAGCGTGCGGTGACCGTAATGAGTGGATTATGAAGTCCAATGTATTTATCGTGCTTTCACTTCAAATACAATGATCGTCATTGCATATATCACGAGAGAAAGATGAAACACACGTGAATTTTCTGGGGGCTTACTTTTAGAGGACCTGGAGATAGTTTTGTGTGCATACGTGAAAGGGGCGTACAGGGGGGGGGGGGGTATGCGATGGAGAAAGAGAGATGCTCTTCGTTTCTCTTTATTATGACTAACTTTGTATATAATATAAAAATATACAAATTCACAGTGCGGAATAAATATCATTATGGGCACCATGCAATGCAAATTAGCATTCGTACTCCTCCATATAACTATGTAATGTTGTATATATGTAGAAACTCTAAAATAATTTTTTGGCCACACTTTATTCAAAAGGAATGTTGTATGCGAAATAAGCGTAAAGAGGGCTTTTTAGATCAATGGGGTGCGTGATGTAACATGTGTGAATGTGTAGTTGATGCATTTGGCGGGGCTGGAGAGGTATGTGTGTATTACGATTCGAGAGAGGCATGGATAGAGGGGCCGACCGGGGGGGGGGGGCGTGGGAGAGATAGCATGAGAAATGAGAGTGGTCTAGAGAGAGAGACGAATATGATGTCACGACAAGAGATTCCATTCCCTTGAGTGTGTATATGCAAGGGGGGAGGGAATAGAGGCACCAGGAGAAATTTTCTGTGTGTGTGGTGTTTGTGTTGGTATGTGTGGGTGTGAGAACATAATGAGACATGGGGGCAGAGGGTGTGTCACCGCATGAGGTCCGATGGGTCGAGGTGAGGCCCTTCGTTCGGTTCCGTCCTGCGCCACATTGGTCGGCCCATGACACATTTAGGAAGACCCATGGATGACTAGTCGTACAAGACAAAGATAGCAGAATTGTGAAGGACTCTGTGTCCACTCACAAAGCCGTCTAGGATTTGTAACCCTAGGTTCTCGGACTAAGGTAACCCCTTTATCTCTGATATTACTATTCATCCAACCCAACTTTAAGGGGCATCCTACAGAATGCTCTGCTAGAATCATACTCATCGATTAGGAAGAGAGGTGTGAGACAATGCATGAGAGACAGTGAAAGGATCGATATGGTTGACTAGAGGGGGTGTGAATAGGCAACTAACAATTTTTAAGCTTTTCTTTACCAAATTAAACTTTGCATCAAAGTAAGTTGTCTAGATATGCAACTAGGTGGACAACCTATATGATGCAAACAACACAAGCACACGAGCAAGCAAAGATAGAGACACAAATAAGCTTGCACAAGTAAAGGGATAAGATAACCAAGAGTGGAGCCGATGGAGCGAGGATGTGTTACAAGTTCCTTCCTTTTGAGGAAATACGTCTCCGTTAGGCGGTGTGGAGGCACAATGCTCCCAAGAAGCCACTAGGGCCATCGTATTCTCCTCACGCCCTCACACAATGCGAGATGTCGTGATTCCACTATTGGTGCCCTTGAAGGCGGCGATCGAACCTTTACAAACAAGGTTGGGGCAATCTCCACAACAATTGAGCTCCCAACAACACCACGAAGCTTCACCACAATGGAGTATGGCTTCGAGGTGACCTCAACCGGCTAGGGTGCTCAAACACCCAAGAGTAACAAGATCCACAAGGGATAAGTGGGGGGAATCAAATATCTTGTGGTGGAAGTGTAGATCGGGCCCTTGTCACCCAATCCCGAGCAAATCAACAAGTTTGATTGGCTAGGGGGAGAGATCGGGCCAAAATGGAGCTTGGAGCAACAATGGAGCTTAGAGATGGAAGAGGTGGTCAACTAGAGGTAGAAGACGCCCCTTATATAGTCATGGGAAAAATCCAACCGTTATCCACATGTTCAGCCCGCAACGCACGGTACTACCGCTCCAGGGGCGCGGTACTACCGTGGTGGACCACGGTACTACTGCTGGCAGCAAGACAGACGGAACTTGCTCGACTAGGGGCAGTACTATCGCTATGCGGTACTACCGCTCCCCTTGCGGTACTAGCGCAAGGCAGGAGAGTCACGACCTGGGAAGGGCGCGGATGAAATAAATTACATCCGTGCCAACTTCTGCTGAACCTGAGGTGGTACAAAAATTCGACGCGGTACTACCGCTCGCGAGGAGCGGTACTACCGTTTGCGGCGCGGATGTAAAAATTACATCGCGCCTACTACCGTGACTTGCGGTACTAGGTAGGAGGGCCCGCGATACTACGGCTCCTAGGGAGCAATACTACCGTGGGCCCCAGCGGTACTACCTGCTGGACGAGCGGTACTATCCGGGGGCGCGGATGTAAAAATTACATCCGCCCTACTATCAAGACCGGGCGGCACAAGGCACAGGAGCCGCGGTACTACCGCTCCAGAGGAGCGGTACTACCGTGACACACAGCGGTACTACCGCGTGTACTTGAGGTACTACCGCAAGTATAGCAGTAGTCGTCAGATTTCCGCACAACCAAGATAACGAAGGGAAGCTCCAAAATGCAGGGAAAGGAGGGACAAGTGTACGTGTTGATTCCGCCCGAACCTTTTCGACGCGGACCCCCTCTTAATAGTACGGCTCTCCTACGACTCAAATCCACCAAAAAGAAACGTAGGAGGACGCCGTCTTCAATAGTCTCCGAGGGGCACCGAATCGTCTCGTGCCTAGTGATGAACCATCTGAGAAACTCAAAGCATACGATTAGTCCATAAAAGTATCGTCATCAATCACCAAAACACTTACGGGATAAATATGCCCTTACAATCTCCCCCTTTTTGGTGGATTGATGACAGTACGGGATTTGCACAAAGATACGATAATATAGAGCAAGGGCAAACCCCTCCTCTCCAAAATATAGACGGGCTCCCCCTAGATGTGTGCACTCTGGATGAATGCTTTGGACTGCATAGCACACGTACTAGGATCACCACTCCCCCTATATTTTAGAGACAAAGGCCCGAAGAATAACATCTAAGCAACATATAGCACAATATAACACAAGCTTGCTAAGATAGATAGAGTGCATATGTCTTACACCATATGAAGGAAAAGCAACTAAAAGCGAGGTTCAAGCGAGGTTCAACCGAGAACACAATAAACACACCAAACACGAACACGACACAAGACTAAGAATCCTATGCTCTCTCCCCTTTGGCATCGAGACGCCAAAAGGCAGAGAGGGCACCTACACAAGCGGTGGCTCAAGCAGCGGGGAACTCGTCCCAACCCTCTCCGTCAGACTCCTCAAGGCGGGGATGGACTCCTCGGCGTCCTCCTCGAGAATCAGTCCACCAGTAGCCTTGCTTCTCCATCCACTCGGCCTCTGGGTGATGCGCTCCTCGAGACCATGGACACATCCTCACCATAGAGCTGCAAGATCTTCCTGTCCCTCTGCGACGACTCTCCTTGGATGTCACGTGAGTCTGTCTGCCCCTTGGCTTGCATGCGTAAAAGAGTCTTCATCTTGTCCTTGACTTCTTGGCCCATGACGGCATAGAGGAGCTCTAGGACAGCCTAGCAGCATGGCCCTCAGCAACATTCTCGGCGCCAGCATCCTCCTCACCAACAGCAGCCCTAGCAGCAGATGCCTCGGCACGAGTAGTAGTGTTGGCCCAGTTGGGTTTGACACGCAGCAGATGGTGTCATGGCGAATCGATCGAGGGCAAGGAACTCCTCACCAGGGAACATCTTCTCCTGGGTCCTCGAGATCAGAGAAGCAGATAGGGCCCGTGAGATAGGCACTGCGGTTGAACACGCAAACCGAAGCTCACACCACATGATATGTGAGACATCAAGTGGCTGAGTGCGAGACAAACGAGCCTCCTCGCAGATGAGCATCATATCCACCATATAGGCATGGACCTTGTCCTTGTCACCAATGCGAGGAACAAGGAGTTGCGGAAGATGCGGTACATGATATCCAGAAAGAGTTGAGCACCAACCCTGTCTTGCCACTTGGAAGCGTCTTCTCAACATAGTACGGTGCAAGCCTGTCCTTGTTGGCAGAGTCAGAGTTGGCATGGGGGCGAACACCCACAGGAGTGTCGAGCCCGTCATCAGGAACTTGGAGCAAATCCATGAACTCCTTCCGTGTAGCGATCACTTACGGCCATTGGTCATCCAGGTCATCCTCCTCTCCTCATCAGGGTGAAAGTAAACTGAAGCAAAGAACTGACAGATAAGCTCAGGATCATAGTCAAGGTGAAAGGATATCACATGCTCAATGCCAAACTGCTCCACCAAGTCCAGAGCCTCTCTAAAGTAGGCACGGAACTTGTCCTTCCTCAAGTGATGCATGTCAATCCATTTCACATCCACATAGGTATTCTGCTTGTTCTTGATGACATCCAGATAGACGTTGGTTTGATGCTTGTTCCAAAACAGCTCACAACCCCTGACAGAGGAACGAGGGGTCACGTACGGGTCAATTTGCCTGAGACGGACGTAGTCAGATTGGGGCATCTCATCTATGCCCTTGGCGGGCTCCTTGAACTTGCTAGCAGTAGTCTTGACATGGCGCTTGGGGCAAAGGAGCCCTCGGTGCTTCACGGGTTGCCTGACGCTTGGAGCCAGTGTCACGACTGGGATTGGACCGGCGAGAGCCACCACCTGAGACACACACGCCAAGCACCAAAGACGCGAAGAAGATCAATGCAAAGGCCACGATAAAGCACAAGAAACACATAGGAGACATACCAGAAAGTTGGCATGCGATAGGTGTGAGCCACGGTAGTACTGCCACTGCCTGCGGCACTAAAGTATTAGTACCGCTCCAAACGCGGTAGTACCGTGCGAGGTCACGGTAGTACCGTGTTTGGAGCGGAAGTAAAAATTTAGTGCCGCACAGACTACGGTAGTACCACGCCATACGGGCGGTAGTACCGCGTCGCAGCAGATCCAACTGGCGGTTTGAATCTGAAAAGAACCGCGAAACAACGGCGGTGCTACGGTGATCAGATCTAGCGCATGACAACAATACAAGTATAAATCCTATGCAATACCACGCTCCTTCATCCTATTCTTGCAGAGATTAAGCCTATCAATCTCAGGAACACACAAGCCTCCCCCAAAACCTAGAAACACCAAACACCATCAACACGGAGAGGGAGTTGGGGAAAAACCTGGGTCCATAGCAAGAGCACGTGGTGGGGAACGATCCCACCGGTCGGAATCACGGGAGGGCAGCCGGTGGAGGAGATCCGGCGATGAACGCCGGTTCCGTTCTTGAGCAAGGGAGAGAAGGAGGCGACGTGGAGAGAGGACTGCGAATGGGTATGGGGAGTTAGAACTCCCCCTGCCCGTCCTTATCCCCACGCCCTCGAACCGGCGCGGTAGTACCGCGTATCATTCTTGATAGTACCGCTCGGCGGAAGTATCAAGACCGAGGCGGTAGTACCGCTCAACCAGCGGCGATAAAAATTACTGCCGTGTGGTAGCGGTAGTACCGTGCTCCCGCAAGCGGTAGTACCGTGGCAGGCTGAGGTAGTACCGCAGCTGGCCGCGGTAGTACCGTGAACTCAAGTCACCGCAAGTTTCAATACGAGAAGAAGGCCTTTGCAAGGAAACTTTTCACACAGAAGAAACCACAAGATCAAGCACAAGCCAGAGGCAAAAGACAACAAGAAACCACCAAGCGATAAGGCCTCTCAAGGAGAGAGGGCGGTGGCCGAAGCCACCTATGTTTGAGTTGGATGGTATGGCACCGCGAAGAATTATCCTTGGGCCCATGACCAAAACTCGTCTTTGGAACACAAGTACCATCAAAAATGGCTAATGTGAAAGAGGTGATCGATTTATGCATAATGGGGGGAGGGAGAGTTCATTGAGAGAACAACACTCCCCCTATGTCCATGGCTACACCTAAACTAGACAACAAGTTGAGTGTGGTGGGGAGTGCACGGGTTCAAGTCACATTGCTCAAATCGATGATATTTAGCTCATGCCTTAACTTGCGAAATCTTGCTTCATCTAAGGGCTTCGTGAATATATCTGCAAGGTTATCCTGAGTGTTGACATACTTGAGCTCGATCTCCCCTCGCCTAATGTGATCCCGGATGAAGTGATACGAATCTCAATGTGCTTCGTCTTGAAGTGTTGCACGGGTTGAGAGAAATCTTGATGGCACTTTCATTATCACACCAAAGAGGCACTTTGTCACAAATGACACCGTACTCCTTTGAAGTTTGCCTCATCCATAGGAGTTGAGCACAACAACTACCGGCCGCCACATATTCCGCTTGTGGACGAGAGAGACACACAACTTTGCTTCTTGGAAGACCAACTTACCAAGGAGCAACCAAGAAATTGGCACCCTCGGAAGTGGACTTCCTATCCACTTTGTCTCCGCCCAATCGAATCCGTAAATCCTTCAAGCTTGAAGTTTGCTCCTCTTGGGTACCTTAAGCCAAAATTTGGGGTATGAGCCAAATATCGAAGATTCGCTGACCGCCACATAGTGGCTTTCCTTGATCTGACTTGAAACCGTGCACACATTCCCACACTCAACATGATATCCGGTCTAGATGCACAAAGGTAAAGCAAGGAGCCAATCATGGAGCGATATACCTTTTGATCCACCGCTTTACCATTGGGATCAATGTCAAGTTGGCACTTGGTAGGCATTGGTGTAGTAGCGGCTTGACATCACTTAGCTTGAATCTTTTGAGCATGTCTTGATTGTATTTGGCTTGGTTGATGAAGGTTCCTTCTCTTCTTTGTTTGATATCGAAACCAAGGAAGAACTTCAACTCTCCCATCGAAGACATCTTGAACTTGGAGGTCATGAGGCGGCAAATTCCTCATTGAAAGCTTTGTTAGGAGAACCAAAGATAATATCATCAACATATAGTTGGCATACAAACAACTCCCCATTGACCTTCTTAGTAAAAAGAGTGGGATCGATTTGCCCCACTTCAAATCCACGATCTTGTAACAACTCGGTAAGGTGGTCATACCACGCACGTGGGGCTTGTTTAAGGCTATAGAGTGCCTTATCGAGTTGATACACATGATCCGAGAAGTAGGGGTCCTCGAACCCGGGGGGTTGCTTGACATAGACCAACTCATTAATAGGACCATTAAGAAAAGCACTTTTCACATCCATTTGTTGCAACTTAAAATTGTGATGGGAAGCATAAGCAATCAACAAGCGAATGGATTCAAGGCGAGCAACGGAGCAAAGGTTTCACCGTAGTCGATACCCTCGACTTGGGAGTAGCCTTGTGCTACCAATCTTGCCTTGTTGCGAATGATGTTCCCATGAGCATCTTGCTTGTTCTTGAAGATCCACTTGGTTCCAATGACGTTGTGGTTCCCCGATGGCCTTGGCACCAATCTCCACACCTTGTTGTACTCGAAGTTGTTGAGTTCTTCATGCATGGCATTGAGCCAATCCGTGTCTTCGCGCCTCATAGACCTTTTGGGGTTCAACACAAGAGACAAACGCGTGATGTTCACAATAGTTTGCCAATTGTCTATGAGTTCTTACCCCTTTTCTTAGGCTTCCAACCACATTCTCCATGAGATGGCCTTTGGTGGCGAGTTTGGAAGCAATCTTGGCGGCACGACGCTCTAATTCCTCCTCGGAGGTGAGATGAGGAGGGGTCACTTGATCATCTTGAGCGCCGTCTTGAGCATGGTCTTCATCTTGAGCATGCTCGGGGGAGAGAACTTGACCTTGGGCATCATTTGGAGTGTCATCATCGTCTTGAGCACGATCTTGCCCTTGGTCTTGTTCATGAGGTTGAGGGCCTTCACTTTGTTCTTCGGAAGCGTGTGGGCCTTGGGTTGGTGATGGCTCCACTTGAGTGGAGCATTGTCCTTCTCCTTCGGCCACAAGGGGTTCCTCAACGGGTAGGATAAAACCAACACCCATTCTTCTTATGGCTTGAGGAGGAATTTCATCACCTACATCACAAGTGCCACTTTGCTCCACTTGGGAGCCGTTATTCTCATCAAACTCCATGTTACACGTCTCCTCAATAAGTCCCGTGGATTTATTGAGGACACGGTAAGCATGAGAGTTTGTAGCATAACCAACAAATATGCCCTCATGAGCTCTAGCTTCAAATTTAGACAAACGAACACCTTTCTTGAGAATGAAACACTTACACCCAAACACCTGGAAGTACTTGAGGTTGGGCTTGTTGCCGGTGAGTATCTCATAAGGAGTCTTGTTCAAGCCTTTGCGGAGATAGAGCCGATTGGATGCATGACATGCGGTGTTGATGGCTTCGGCCCAAAAGTTGTATGGAGACTTGAACTCCGCCATCATGGTCCTTGCCGCATCCATCAACGTCCGGTTCTTCCTCTCCGCAACACCATTTTGTTGAGGGGTATATGGTGCAGAATATTGATGCTTGATCCCTCATCACTAAGAAACTCATCCAAGGTGTAGTTCTTGAACTCGGTGGCGTTGTCACTTCTTATAGTCAAGATCTTTGCATTATGTTGACGTTGAGCTTCATTTGCAAAGTCGATGACGGTTTGTTGAGTCTCACTCTTCCTCTTGAAGAAGTATACCCAAGTGTATCTTGAATAGTCATCCACAATCACCAAGCAATACTTTCTACCTCCAAGACTATCAAATGATGGTGGCCCAAAGAGATCCACGTGAAGGAGCTCCAAGGGTCTCTTTGAGTATATGATGGTCGTGGGAGGGTGAGCCTTCTCATGAAGCTTTCCTTCAATACAAGCTTTGCAAGCACGGTCTTTGGCAAAACTAACATTTGTTAGTCCACGGACATGGTCCCCTTGAGAAGACTTTGCAAAGATCTCATATTGACGTGGGCTAAACGGCGATGCCAAAGCCATCCCACGTCAACTTTAGCCATTAGGCATGTCGCGGTCTTAGTGGGTCGCTTCGAAAAGTTAATCACATAGAGACCGTTCTCGACATGCCCAACAAAGGCTACTTTAAGAGTCTTGCTCCACAAGAGGGCCACGGTATCAATGTCAAAGAAGGTAGCAAAACCCATGATTGCAAGTTGACGAACGGAAATCAAATTGTATGCAAGGGACTCAACAAGCATGACTTTCTCGATCGTAAGATCATGAGAAATGACAACCTTGCCGAGACCCAATACCTTAGAATGTGATGCATCACCCCACTCGACATTGGTGGGCATAGATGGAATCTCTTGCACGTCCACCACCAAGTCCTTGCTCCCGGTCATATGATTTGTTGCTCCACTATCGAGCAACCATGATCCCCCACCGGAAGCAAACACCTACAAGAGATCAATGCTTGGTTTTAGGTACCCATTTAGTAATGGGTCCTTTGATGTTAGTAACAAGGGTCTTGGGAACCCAAATAGACCATTCAATGTACTCATAAGGAGAACCAACAAATTTAGCATAAACATGTCCATCACTAGCACGGCACAACACATATGACGGGTTAAAGTCGCCGGCTTTGTTTGAGGACATGCTTTTGCCCTTTTGGATATCAACTCCCTTCACTTTTTCTTTCTTCTCCTTAGGAGCACCCTCTCCCTCTTTCACAAACGTTTGCTTGAGAGGAGGAGGACGTTTGGTCTTGTCGTTCTTCTTCTTCTTGCTCTTGGACTTTGGTGCAAACCCAATTCCTTCCTTGGCCACAACTTCCTTTTGATTGCTCAAAAGGTCATTGAGGTTCTTCTCACCTTGAATGCATGACACAAGGCCTTTCTCAAGTTGATCTTTCAACTTGGCATTCTCCTCCACAAGATGCACATGCTCACAACACGGGTTAGTAGCACATGCATTATCAATTAATACCATATGAGGAAAGGTGGCCTTTTCCTTGGTTAGCTTAACTTGGAGTTGAGCATGAGACTCTTTGAGGTTAGCGTGAGCACCCTTCAAGACCTTGTGAGCCTTGTCAAGTATCTCAAACTCCTCTTTGAGTCTAGCATGATCAACCCCAAGTTTAGCCTTCTCGGAAGTTAGCACACGAGACACGACAAGAGCATGATCAAGATCTTTCTTTAACTTAGCATGGTCATCGTTGTGTGACTCCTCAAGAGTCAAACGATGCACACGCTCTTCCTCAAGGGCATTAGAGAGGTCCGATATCTCATCGGCATAGTCATGACTATGACCTTCCATCTTAGAGATGGTTTCTTCGTGAGTCTCGATCATGTCATTGGCCTCACCAAGTTGTTCCAAGAGAGCAACAAAATGCTTCTTGGACTTGCCCTTGAGCTTACTCATAAAAGACTCAAACTCATTCACTTCTTCATTAGACCCATCATGTTCATCAATGCAATCCTCCTTGGAGGAATTAGTAATGATGGTGGTTTTAATGTTGGGGGTTACCTTGTTTGAAGCTTTAGCCATGAGGCATTTGGCGGTGATGTTTTAGTTGGGTGCATCAAGAGAGACACCCGGGAGTAGTAGCAATGGCAGCGGATGCCATGGCCATTGCTTCTTATTTTCATCATCATCGTCATCCTCTTGGTATTCTTCTTGAACCACCAACCCATGAGTGGGAGTCTTCTTGGTGAAGTTGTTCTTGTTGGGGAAGGACTTGGCTTTGTCTTTTCGGATGAACTTGCCACCATGGTCTTCCCGCTTCTCGTAAGGACAATCCATAGCGAAATGGCTCACATTGCCACAGTTGAAACAAGTTCTAACTCGTTGCTTGCCCTTGACGCCACTTGAGTTGTTCTTGTTGAAGTTGGGTCTTGAGTTCTTCTTGCTCCAAAATTGTCTTGAAGCAAGGGCCATGTGCTCATGGTAATCAAACTTGGTGTCTTCGGGGTTGCTCTCCTCATCTTCCACTTCCTCCTCTTCTTCCACAATAACCTTGGCCTTCAACGCAAGGTTGGGCTTCTTTGCCCTTTGAGAACGAAGCACCGCATTGTCGGCGGTCTTGTCCAAGATGCTCATTGCAACGAATTCATCCAACACTTCACTTGAGGTCATGGAGTGGAAGTCTGGTCTTTGACGGATAAAGGAGGACATGGCCTTGTTGTATGGCATCATGGCCTTGAGGAACTTGCGCTTGATCCAATTGTCATCCGTGTCCTTGCTTCCATGATCTCGGAGTGCGACCGTGAGTTTGGTCACTCTTCTAAAGAGCTCACGAGGTTCTTCATCTTCTTTCATTGCAAACTCATCGGCTTCATCTTGCACCATTTCATAGTTGGAGCGTTGAATGCTAGCACTTCCTTGATAGAGACCCACGACACATTTCCATGCATCTTTAGCCATGACATGAGGTCGAAGATGAGGAAGTTCTTCGGGAAGGATAGCATCTTGGATGACGAATAGAGCACTCTCATTGAATTGATTGTCCATGGCTTCTCGAGGGGTGAAGTTGCTTGGGTCATGAGGATAGAAACCTTCTTCAATGATTCTCCAAAGGTTAGTATTGACATGCTTTAAATGACGCTTGAAGCGATAAACCCAAGAATCAAAATCTTCATGCTTTTCATATTTAGGAGGAGGACCGGCATGATTCAAATGAGTTGAAGGAATCGGCCCTCCATAAACTGGAGGTTCCACATGGGCAAAGATGCCGGTGCCATTTCTGCCACTAGTAGAAGGACTCTTTTCATTGTTAGCTTCCCCCTTGTGGGAGGTAGCATCCGTCACCTTGTTAGTGGGATCACCCACTTTCATCGGCGAGGTAGATAGTTTAAGTCCTTCTAGGAATTCGGTAAACATGCTTTTAACCTTGGCGGTCATGGAGGTTTTCAATGTGTCTAAAGCCACATTGAATTCCTCACGAGAGACCGAGGTTCCCCCTTCGGCCGAAGATGAGATGGGATTCACACCGGAGTGTTCCTCCGCACCGTCGTTGTTGTCAACCATACTCTTCGGACGGCAAAGTCCTTAATAAAGAGACGAGGCTCTGATACCTATTGAAAGGATCAATATGGTTGACTAGAGGGGGGGGGGGGTGAATAGGCAACAAACAATTTTTAAGCTTTTCTTTACCAAATTAAACTTTGCATCAAAGTAAGTTGTCTAGATATGCAACTAGGTGGACAACCTATATGATGCAAACAACACAAGCACACGAGCAAGCAAAGATAGAGACACAAATAAGCTTGCACAAGTAAAGGGATAAGATAACCAAGAGTGGAGCCGATGGAGACGAGGATGTGTTACCGAAGTTCCTTCCTTTTGAGGGGAAGTACGTCTCCGTTAGAGCGGTGTGGTGGCACAGTGCTCCCCAAGAAGCCACTAGGGCCACCGTATTCTCCTCACGCCCTCACACAATGCGAGATGTCGTAATTCCACTATTGGTGCCCTTGAAGGCGGCGACCGAACCTTTACAAACAAGGTTGGGGCAATCTCCACAACAATTGGAGGCTCCCAACAACACCACGAAGCTTCACCACAATGGAGTATGGCTTCGAGGTGACCTCAACCGGCTAGGGTGCTCAAACACCCAAGAGTAACAAGATCCGCAAGGGATAAGTGGGGGGAATCAAATATCTTGTGGTGGAAGTGTAGATCGGGCCCTTGTCACCCAATCCCGAGCAAATCAACAAGTTTGATTGGCTAGGGAGAGAGATCGGGCCAAAATGGAGCTTGGAGCAACAATGGAGCTTAGAGATGGAAGAGGTGGTCAACTAGAGGTAGAAGACGCCCCTTATATAGTCGTGGGAAAAATCCAACCGTTATCCACATGTTCAGCCCGCAACGCACGGTACTACCGCTCCAGGGGTGCGGTACTACCGTGAGGCTGCGCGGTACTACCGTGGCGGACCACGGTACTACCGCGGCAGCAGCACAGACCGGAACTTGCCTGACTAGGGGGTAGTACTACCGCTTGCGCGGTACTACCGCTCCCCCTTGCGGTACTATCGCAAGGCAGGAGAGTCACGGCCTGGGAAGGGCGCGGATGAAATAAATTACATCCGTGCCAACTTCCGCTGAACCTGAGGTGGTACGAAAATCCGACGCGGTACTACCGCTCGCGAGGAGCGGTACTACCGTTGCGGGCGCAGATGTAAAAAATTACATCCGTGCCTACTACCGTGACACTGCGGTACTAGGTAGGAGGGCCACGGTACTACGGCTCCTGGGGAGCAGTACTACCGTGGGCCCCCGCGGTACTACCGCGCTGGACGAGCGATACTACCGTGGGGAAGCGCGGATGTAAAAATTACATCCGCCCTACTACCGACCGGGCGGCACAAGGCACAGGAGCAGCGGTACTACCGCTCGGAGGGCGGTACTACCGTGACACACAGCGGTACTACGCGTGTACTTGCGGTACTACCGCAAGTACAGCAGATAGTCTTGATTTCCGCACAACCAAGATAACGAAGGAAGCTCCAAAATGCAGGAAGGGAGGGACAAGTGTGCGTGTTGATTCCGCCCAAACCTTTCCGACGCGGACCCCTCTTAATAGTACGGCTCTCCTACGACTCAAATCCACCAAAAGAAAGCGTGGGGCGGCGCGTCTTCAATAGTCTCCGAGGGGCACCGAATCGTCTCGTTCCTAGTGATGAACCATCTGAGAAACTCAAAGCATACGATTAGTCCGCAAAAGTATCGTCATCAATCACCAAAACACTTACGGGATAAATATGCCCTTACAGACAGGCGTAAAGATAATGTGCGTACATGAGACACGTAGGCAGGTCCATGCATATAGAAAGGGTCGATGAGGATTGTGCATGTGTATGTTTGCGAGAGGAAGAGTGCTTGTGATAAAGGTTAGTGAAAACAGTTGTAAATGGTTACGAGAGGGAGGGAGGGTTATATTTAGAGCATGTGTGCGAGAAAGGCACCTCGGGAGAGAGTGTGTGAGCATGTGTGAGAGACCACCAATGGAGAGTGAAACTACACGTAAAAGACTGCTCTACACATTGATTAAAGATATAAATTGTATCCAAATATTAGGATGGGATCATGATATTTGCAATTCGCGTAAGGAGCGGTCATTGATCCATCAGACATCTAGATTCTATCGAATTTGAGCATGTCTATGTTATTATTCGACACAATTGATCCACATAGTTAGTATTTTGAACTCCAGACAATGCACCGCTTTAGCAATCGAATATAAACGTGAGTATAGTTCATGTTGTGTGTGTAAAAGCACATTATACATACGAAAGTTACACAATGGACATTATAAATAGCTACATATGAACTAGCATACATTTGAATTCAACTTAAGGTGGTTTAAAAAAATCGAATTCAACATGAAGTCCATTCAATTATTTGAATTTGATATCATGGCATTTGTAAACCATACCTAAATTATGGGGGCACCAATCTTTGCTCTGATTTTGTACATAATAGCATATGTAGTCGTGTACAAAATAAATTCAAATTTATCTCCTCCATTCCAAAATAATCGTAGTTATAGGATTTTCAAGTGTCAAAATTTCAAAAAGAAGTGCATAATTTAATGAGGTTTTCAAACATACAAGGTCAAATACAACGTTGTCTATTTAGGTCAATCCTCATAGTTCAAGAGTACTCTAAACGTGAATGCTTGTGTTTCAAAATTTGAACGCGCCAAAAGAGCCTCTACTACTTGAAACCGCGTGAGACCAATGTTTGGTAGTACAAGGAAATTACTTTTCTAATAACTCCGACCGTGAAACCTACCGCCCGACGTCCAAAGGTCTAAACCGGGTAGGTTTGTAGCTTCATCTAGACGCCACGCAACCGCCTCAAAAACATTCATACACAATGGCCGCCTAAGCACACATGCTTGTGGCCAAATCGCTCCGCCCACTATTTGGGACACTGGGATTACCATCCTACCCCGACCCATGAGAGGTCCGAAACTTAAGAGGGGGCAAAGTTTGTACTTTCCCAAATTTCAAACAAGCGTGTCCCATCTTACATTCAAAAAGCCAAAACAAGCGTGTCCCTGATCAAGCATGGTTCCCCCACCCGTCTCGATTCCCCATTCGTACTCTGTGGGCACCAAAACTACCTCTCCACCAGCCGCTGAAACCCGGCGTCCTCCGTCCGCCACCCCATCCCACCCATCAACTGCCGCCCTCCTCCATCACGCCGGAGCCGATACCCCGACGTCGTCGTCCACCACAACCTCAACCGCAACGCCCTCCACGGCTAGTATTTGAAGCCGAGGCCGAGCCGTCCGTACCTGAGCCAGTTCAACCACGCCGTCCTGCGGCTCACCGCTGCCGCTCCAACTTCGCCACCCTCCACCGCACCAGAGTTGTTCCTGCTACGTCGTCCTTCGCCGCCTCGGATCTGCTTCCCCTCCGCCGACATACGGCCACGGCAACACAGTCAACAATTTGGCCATGGGTTCGTCCAAGCCTGCACCCTCCAGAACATCGGCTTCCCCTGTAAAAAGAAGAAGATCGGCGCGAAATGTGGAGGTGACCACACCGGCAACCGAAGAAGGTACTCATCTTCCCTTATTCATGCAAATCTTACGTCTCTGCTTGCACGGTATTCATCCCACAGAAGACACTAGTTGACCGCTTCTTCTTGATACTAGATGTTCCTAGTAACTCGCGATGCACAAGGTTTCTCCTCATATACTATTTCACCTTAGCTAGAGGTCCGTCGCCCCCCTGAATTTCAATTTCTGGCCAGTTGATTCCCAATTAACGGAAGCATTCCCCGGCGTAACAGGCGCTAGTATGACTATTACGCCGGGGAAGCAGCGCCTTGGTGTTTATCTTAGGGGCATGTGCGGCCTAGAGCTACTGGCGCCCGATCTGGAGGTCGGCCGGGATTAAAGGGATAGCCTAGGGGCACTGCCAAGCACGACGGTGGTGTGAGGTCGATGGGAGGGCGGGGCGGCGGAGGCAGGGGTCTGGGCCGGTGGTCGCTGGCGGTTCGAGAAAGATCGTCAACAGTGACTAGCGGGAGGTAGACGAAGGCCATCTGCCCGTTCCTTATAGATCGGACGGTTCATAAAAAAAATCGACTGACTTATTTATTTTTAGTCGACTGTTATCTTGATAGGACCACATGTGGTGGTGTGCTAGAGGAGTACCTGCATTTCCTGTGCTCATATATTACAAAATCATACGGAGTAGAATCTAATTTTGTTTGCCATGCAATATTGTAAAGCTATCATATGTCCCCTGTCATTTATTTTTTAGCCACCTTCTATCTGCTACTTTTACAACGCACTACTTCTGCACACACTTCACCCATACTCTCACTATTGTGTTTTTATGCAAGGGTATTTCAGACCCTGCCTTGACAGAAGCAGAAAAGAGAAGAGAGAAGTCGCTCTAGCGTGGTATACGGCTAGGCCAGACATGTTTCAAGACTTTAAAGGGTGTAGTGTTAGCAGATGGAGATGGGGAACGTAGCTCTGGAGTTGATGATCTCGCTCGCTGTGAACCACCATCCCAGGTGCTTGCTTTAACTTCACGGTGTCATATGTGGTTGCATGTTGCATATGGTGTCTAGCTTGTATTCGAAAGGCTGAAGTCAGTCTTTATCAAGATAAGGAAAGATATTTTTTACATGAACCACCATCCCGGGAGCACCAGAAGACAAATAGCTAGTTAGGGCACTGGCTGAGCCAGTGACAAGCCCAGCAAAGATAGGCATCACCTGGAAGCCAACTAAAAAGCTGTGATGGTGGCGAAGCAGCCCGCCTCCCACTAGGCTCTCAGGTCCTAGATGATCATGCTCACCACTCCAGCCGGATGTCTAGCTTGTATTGCTTCCAATTTGGTTAAATTGCATCTACTTAGCTTACACATTATACTTTTGAATATGACATGCCTTTCTGTTTTTGGTACATACTAGTACATATGTGTATTAACCATGTTCTTACATCAAACTAATGTTCTTGTGTATCCCTCATCAATCACTTATGACGAGGCAGGCAGGCAAGGGGACTACTCATTTAAAGAATGCAGCGTCAGCCTCCCGACATGATTCTCAAGAAATAGAAATGCTAGATGAAGATAGTGAACGTAGCTCTGTAGTTGATTACAGCATTTCCTCTACACTAGCATCGCAGATGCTTGCTCTAACTTGGCAGCGTGATATGTGGTTGCATGTTGCATATGGTGTCTAGATTGTAATTCTTCCAATCTGGTTAAACTGTATGTGCTAGTCTTCTTAGCTTATAGTACATTATACCTGTTAATGTGACATGCCTTCCTGTATTTAGTACATAGTACATCTGTCTATTAAGCATGTCCTTACATAAAACTATTGTTTTTTTGTATCCCGCATCAATCAATATGACGAGACACCTTTAGTATATGCAGTGCGATATTAGTTGCATCTTTCATATGATTTATAGCATGCGCTGCTTCTAATTTGTTGAAATTCCATTTATGATGGGACGCTTTTAACTTGGCAGAGTCATATTGGTTGCATCTTTCATGTGGTGTCTAGCTTGCATTGCTTCTTATTTTTTTTGGCTGAAGACTGCAGGGTTTACACCCCACAACATTTTATTAAAACTTGAAACAGCATGTACAGAAAAGAGTTCCTTAAGACAAGGAACATGGCAGAAAGGAAAAGAATAAAAACTGTACAACCTAGTCTAAACATAGAAAGAAAGATCTAACTAAAGAAAGTACAAGTGCAAGGCCCCTCAAGGAGGCAGGAAATCAATCCATGTAATCAAAGCCTCCCTGTGTCTTGACTTGATTCTGTGAGCCAAGAGAGAGATGTCCTGCCGTCCTGTTTTTCGTACATATTCCATCCTGGTATCATGTGTTTGCCTTACATCAAAGTAGTGATTGTCAGTATCATGCATGAATGAGTTTTTAAGAGAGAATTTTATTGCTTTTTCTAGTCGGTTTTACTTGACAATTCAAAATCAATAAAGCGGAAGGAAGTTAGCAAGGCAGCGGATAAAGGTGCTCCTTCCGAACGGAGGCCCTCTACAGTTTCTACTCCTCCACACCCCCAAGATGATTTCCAAGACAACACATGCATAGACACTCAACAAAGTTGTGTTTATGATGAGCATGTCTCCCCTAGTGCAGCATCACTGGTGCTCCCTCTAACTTGGCACTGTCATATGTGGTTGCATGTTATGTGTGATGTCTAGCTTGTATTGCTTCTAATTTTGTTGAATTCCATCTGCTTACTTTACACATTATACTTGAATAAGACACGTGTTCCTGTTTCTAGAACATACAATATCTGTCTATCACACCATGTTCTTACATCAAATTACTATTGTTGTGTAACCTGCAACAATCATTTATCATAACACACGTTTGACTTCAGAGTGTGATATAGGTTACATCTCACATTCTTTTCTAGCTTGTACTACTAATTTGTTGAAATGGCACTTGTGACGAGACAGTTTTAACTTGGTAGAGTGATATTCGTTGCATCTTTCATATGTTGTCTAGCTTTCATTGCTTCTAATTTGTTGAAATGCCTTCTGCTTAGTTTACACATCATAAGCTGTGAATATGCAATGCTGTGAATATGCAATGGCACTAATGACGAGAGACCTCTAACATGGTAGTGTGATGTTGTTTGCATCTTGCATATGATTTATTTCTTGTACTACTTCACATTTGTTTAAACGCCATTTATGATGAGACACTGTTAACTTGGCAGAGCGATATTTGTAGCATCTTTCATATGGTGTCTACCTTCCATTGCATTGCTTCTAATTTGGTGAAATGTCTTCTTCTTAGTTTACACATCATAGTTTTGGTTATCTCTTCCGTCCTGTTTTTCATACATATTACATCCTCCTATCATGTGGTTGTCTAACATCAAAGTTCAGTTAAATCGCATCACGCATCAATTTGTTCTAAAGAACTAAATTGTTATTCGTTTTTCTTGTCAGCTTGACTTAACATGGCACAGAGAAAGAGGAAGAAACACAGAATGGCAGGGAATGAGAAGCGGATGAATCCTACAGATTCTGCTGGTACTGATGGTGCAATAGAAGGTCAAAGTCCAGCGGAAAATTCTACAAACACGGCATCCCATGCTACCTTCCCACCTGACACTACTTCCCAAACAGAAACAAATAGCTGCCACCAAACAAGCAGAGACAACCCTAGTTCTTGCAACACCTACCATAGTACTACCAGCTGCACAACATACTCGTGCATCAACTGAGCTAGTAGCACGTTCCCAAGCTCCCTTGCCACCTGACACTACTTCCCAAGCACTCTTGACACAAGACAAGTTGGCAATATCAGATGAACCTTGTGAGCTTCAACAGCAAGAAGGTAGTTCTTTGGAGTCAAGTTCTGATTCCATGCTTCTTTGTATGTAGTCTCACAGTTTGATGTACACTAACACTTCCTATGTTCGTTGTTGGACTAGCACCTAGGCGCAAGAGGAAACAAACATCAGGGATAATGCTCGATAGGTTAACTAAATCTAGAGGAGGAAGAATGGAGATCCGTTTTGAGGCAGGTTTAAAAAGGCCACATGATGCTACAGAGTCAGCCAAGTTAGTATCAGAGGCAGCGATTGCCGTTAGGTGTCATGTACGTATCCTCCCAACATGGATTCACTACAGGAATGACAAAGACGAAACCCAGTTCAACACCTTCCTCGACCATTTATCTGTAAGTATGGTTATGTATGGAAACTAGTAATATCGTCTTGCTCTGTCCCATACTTTCTAGGTTGCTGATAATGAGACTCCCATAATTTTAAGCAGATGAGGTTCAAGTTGGATAGCCAAGATGATGCAACTGACAAGCTTGCACCCATGTTTTCAAGTCTGCTCATGACAAGTATTGGTATAACTTGAGGAAAACTCACTTTGAAGGCAAGGCTAACAGTGAACTTTCCCAAACATCTCCAGTGGAAAATATATCGGATGAAGATGGAGGGCCTTGTTAAACACCTTGAGTGCGATCGAAGTATCGGTATATATATATATATATATATATATATATATATATATATATATATATATATATATATATATATATATATATATATATATATATATATATGATCGATCACATGTTGAAGTCCTATTTACGCATGTGTCACACAAATCTATCTTCTTGTAGGTGAACTGTTCAAAGAACAAGGCCAACCGTAGGAAAGTGAAATTCCATGCGATAGGATCTCGTAGCTATATTGCACATCGCGAGGCTCTTGTAATTAGCTGTTGTTTCACTCTTTTCACTGTACTATATTATCATATCTATATTTACTTGTTCGAAATGCAGAGGAAAGCCTGCAAGGACCAAAAAGTACCTGAATCAAATGCTGTGGAAATCTTCAAGGACTGTCACACCAGCAAGAAGAAGGGCATGACTACACCAGTCAAAGCCGCTGTTGTAAGTCCTTAATCCTCATGCCTTTTAACTACTACTTACTCTGACTTGTGCCTTGAACTACATGGTTTGCAGCCAATGTCTATTACTCTTTTCAATTTTATACACAATTATCTTAGCGTATCATTGCACCTTACAAGGTTTAAAAGAGAGGAGTGATGTTCCTTTGATCTTGACCCGTAATCTAGTTCCGTGCTGGACTTGCCCACACAACGTTAGAATTGCCTGTTTGTCTGTTCTCAGTTGTTTTGTGATATGAATGATGTCATACTATGCTTATCGTATTATAAACTTCATCTCTTTATCCTTAGCCCTCAATACAATGTGAAGAAATAGACAATACATTAGTGATGGTACATGGTCATATGTTTGGAATCTGGTTTTATTATGTACTTTGCAATAAAATACAACTAATATTTTACATGGGTTCACCAGAATAAGTTCTGTATATAGACCAAAGCTATTTTGTTTGGTTTTGCTGCCTCCTTAATATCTTTTGTTCTGGTACTACTAATGTAAAACCTCAACTTTTCAGCGAGCTATGGAAAGAATAGTGGAACCGCCACCTTCTGAAGGTGGCGAGGCAACTATAACCGCAATGTTAGCTCTTGCTGTAGTGGGTCAGTACCTGTCCACTAACAGTGCCAAAAGCATGTTCCTGCGTAATACTGGGTTGGTTGTTAAGGCAATATCATCCAAACTGCCTCATGATCAAGATATGCAAGCTCAAAGCAATGTTCTATCTGCGCTCCAGACACAAGTCCATTCCCTAACAGAGGCCCTTTGTGAAACAAGGAGAAACATTGCTCAATGTCGTCAAGATATGCATGGTTTCGAAACCAGACTATCAAACATTTGCTATGTTTTTCAGGAGCCTAGGGGAGAATGAAGGCGAGGGTTATGGTGCTCCATCGGACAATACAACATGAAAACGTAACAGTCAGGTCAAATGAACTAAGCTTCTGAACTTCTGGTGGTGCATTTATCTGCTAGACTGTTAAGTTTTATGCCAACCTTCCTTTTGTTATATAGTTGTAATTTTTTTTGGTGTGATACAAAATTTATTCTTAACGTGCAGCCACCGGCTGAAGAAAACAGCAAGCCATTTTTGTATAGTGTAGGGTGTTCCCTATATTTGCACTGGTGGCGATCTTTGATGCTGAGTGGATGTAATCTATGCAATCGCCTTAATAGCCTAGCGTTAGTTTCGGCCTTATTTATTTCCTAGTCTTATTTTTTCTTGGTTTGCTAGTGGCCGCAACTACCATGGGCCATATACGGGCCGTAGGATCCATGGGTCTCCTACGGGCCATCGAAAAATGGGCCTATAATCGTTGGGCCTCGGGCCATCGATAAATGGGCCTGTAATCGGTGGGCCTCGGGCCGTCAGATAAATGGGTCTACATGGGGCCGTAATCGGGCGTAATTGATATCGGCACAGCACGGTATCGGGCCGTTAACAGGCCGTAGGACTGCAATGGCTTAATTCTGTCACAGGCATAACGGGTCGTTAATGGGCCAGAATATAGGACGGGCTGGAAATGGTGCAACGGGTTAACAGGCCAGAAACGGGCCGACTCTTGCCATGGGACGAATTTGGCCCATTAGGGTAACAGGCATGTAACGGGCCGACTCTTGCCATGGGCCGAATTTGGCCCATTTGGGGAACATGCCGATGTGGGCGATTCTTGCCATGGGCCAAATTTGGCCCATTAGGGAACGAGCGATGAACGGGCGGAAGTAATCGAGGCGAAAAGGAGCCCAAGAACGTATGGGCCGTCAATAGGCCGAAAGCTAACACGGGCTGGAAACGGCCCATGTAAATCACGAGCTGTTAACAGGTACAAAGAAAATTACTATTCATTATGGGCTAGAGTCACCATGGGCCTGTAAAGGGCCAAAAGATACGAAGGCCTCATATGGGCCGAAAGACGTCGTGGGCCATACATGGGCCGCAAGTGAAATGGGTTGGTGTTATATTCGACGGCCGTGAGTTAACGGGCCGTAAAATGGGCTATTTGCAAAGAGACCATTAACTTTTGACCAAGTCAAACAGGCCGGCTTTGTAAGCTAAATGGGCCAGTGGTGGGCCGTGGCACGTGTCGACATATCATAGGCGCCTATCTGACCCAATGACAAGCTGACACGTGTTTCGTCCGGCCAATAAGAATTTTACACGTGGAAATTTCCCATTGGTCGGGGCTGTTAACGGGTTATCGGATCCAAAACCCGACCCGATAGCTTAACGATGTTCCGTTACGGTGGATGCCACGTGTCGGTCACCCTTGACGAAAGCACTTCTGTGACGCGCGACTTATCGTCATGGAAGTGGACACTTCCGTGATGATAATTTTGGTAATGTCATGGAACACTTCTACGATAGCACAGGTATGACTATCTTGATTCTTTCATAAAATCGTCATGGATGTACATGCATGACAAAAAACGCGACCTACTGTGACAAACGCGACCTACTTATTCTCCCAAGGTTCATGGTAATGCATCTCTATCGTAAGGAAACACGTCGTATGCCACCCCAAGATCTTGTTGCCTTCCTATGAATCAACTCCAACAGCCCATTAACTTCCATCAATCACTACACTATCCATTAATTCTACAAATCCAATGTTTATGGTGTTCCACATGATCTCCTAATGTCCTATAATCCCCAGATACTTGAAAGGGCTATCTTTACTATAGTCAGTCCACCGATTCCCATTACCGGGGTCGAGTAAACTCCAAGGTCAGGCTTTATATAAACCCCTAAATCAACTCCGACAACTAACCCAATCTCCTAGTTTATCGTCCACCGAGAAACATGGTCTCATGATTGAGATCTTCAGTCTAAATCCAATTTACTATGAACCATGTAGACTCACTCAGCACCTTTACTCCACTAGGATCAGCTATTAATCCAAATATCATGTCCTACGAGAATTCATACACGTTTCCCCCAAGTCATTTTCATAATGTCAACAACCTCCTATTGATATTATCTGATCAAGTCAAAATCGTATTCTTCCAAGAATCTCATCTTGTGATCCTAATTGTCCTACAAAGTTCCAGTTTACTCCAGGGTGATGAAAGTTACGCTACGCTATTAACACGATCCCTCCAAGTTCATCTACCAATATGAAAGCCTCATAATCCACAATATAGTCTCAGATAAATCCTCAGGGTCACTGATATAAACTCATCAAGTCACTTGTCCTCTATTCCTAGATCCTCAATTTGGTCTTTTCTATGGCATCGTCAGTTCTTGTGCGATATTAGGATGACAACGTACACGTTCACTATGTCTACTAGTTCCATAATGAACCCAGTGATAAGCAAGGTTACAGAGGCTTAACTGGTTCTCTAGCAATTCTGTGGGTTAAGCACATGGTTAAGGATTTGAGCTGGGGTGTCTTGTGAAGTCTCAAAGGGTCTAGGAATGGGTTTCTAGTCTGGAGGGTTAAACATAACTCTACGGGGTAGCACTCGGTCATGGAGGTTGTAGAAAAAGTCTTCATTGCTAGATGGCTGCCGAGGTGGAATTCTTGGTGCATCTTGTCTTGCTAGACTTCAGTTGATGAGAGAGATGAGAGGGAGAAGTAGCATAGAGGAGGGGAGTGCCTAAAGGGGGTTCTATAGTGCAAGTGCAGAAAAACAGGTTCAAAAAGGGCAAACAAAAGAAATAACGTAAGGAAGGTGATATAGTCGCGTACTTGTTGCCTTGGGCAAAAGTGCGACCTATATCAAAACAAAAACAATAAAACAAGCAACACACAATCATGGTTCTATTCGAACCATCATACGGACTCGACTGCGCATAGGGGGTACACGACTCATCCTACCCTAGGGGTTCTTGGATTCAGTAGTCGTGGTTTGCTCCGTGCCTCATGCAGTCTTCTGGGTTTCCCTCATGTGTCGCTACGTCTCTTGTAGTTGTTCGATGAAACGATCCAGGTTGAGCCTGAAGATTCTTCAACAACTTCTCGCCTGATGAGCTGACGGGGTGAAGGTGGCTTCTCGTAGTAGGCATTGACTCGATTTTCTATCGTCTTCTTAATCATGACGATCCCTTATTGTCTTCTAAGGCGTCGATGGTACCAGGTAGGTAATCCTTTATGCAATGACATTAACAAGGCATAGTATAGGTCCAACATGTCAGTTACGTTGATGACAACATCGACACCAAGAGCAGGGGATGAAGAGAACTGTTTTCCTGCTCACTATAGTGAGGCGGACCAAATGCGCGAGGTTCTCATCCACCGGTGGTTGCCCACACAACAACTGTAAGGACAGGGTTTCTCTATCAATGATGTATATCATGACCTTGCATATCTCATGCCCTGTTCATTGAAAGACAAGGTTGTATCATCTTGGGGCAGTGTCAAGGGTGTCACCATTTTCTGGTTCTTGATGTCCTCATTCATCGAGGTATCTTTTGTTGGTATCGTCTTGTCGTGGTGTTGCCAATTTTGTGCTTAGAAGATGCGGTGAATGTCTGGCAAGGTAGTTTCCTTCCAGGCTATCCATGAGGATTTCAAGGAATCCAGTGATCAGGGGCATAAGGGTACTACAGACCATTTGCAAAAGTTTTGAAGGGGAAGGGATCAGTAAGTTTCGAAAAACTCAGAAGGGAAGAGTAGTAGAGATAGTTTTGAAAATAATTTTACCCTAACAAACGTCCATGCTAACTAAGGCTTCCAACAGTCAGGATGGCTCTGATACCAGCTCTGTGGGGACCCCGACTCATAAGTCGTTATCACCGAATGCACGTGTAAAGTGATCCCAGAGATCAATGCTCACTGAACACACAGAAGCTGAATAACAGGAGTCTTACATCCATATATACCGTATTACACAAATAGGACCATTATGGTCAAGTCTTGAGTATAACATCGCAGCGGAAATCTTCGTCGATAACTTGGACCCATGCCATCTGCCTTAACCCTACAGGCACTCTGACTGGGAAGCGTCCTAGCTCGCATGTTCATCACCAAGGTACTCTTCATTATATCCTGTTCTTTCATGCCAGGCCAATAAAATAACAAGTGGCAAGCCAATGAGTACTTTGAATGTACTCGCAAGCAACCCATGTTCTGGTTCAAGATACAACAATGCATGACATAGGTAAATTTTTGTAGAAAGCTAGTTTTCTTGTGCTATGACATGTTCAACAATTGGTAAAACATGCATCATACGAATTCAAGTAACCATAGGGACTGGTTACAGATATCAACATAAATGGAGTGGGCATCAACCCAACTCAATCATGTCAAGTCGTTTGACTTGACCCAAGTAGTTCTTCCCACTTATCCAAACACACACACTGGTTTGCAAACATGGGGACGTAGCCCAAGAGCGGTTACCCAACTGTCCTTGACCGTGGACACGACTATTCGAATAGTTTTACAGTCTGCAGAGGTTGCACACTTTACCCACAAGATCCGGGGAACTTCCGTGTCTTCCACGACCCGCGGTACCTCAAGTACCGGGGTAAGAACCTGATCACTATCTTTCCCTAGACGACACTAACATAGAGTCCACTCGATTGGTAGTAACCCCCGTGCCCAACATTTCACATCTTAAAATTGTGGAGCCTCGCTCCCATATTCATCACATACCACAAGCACGGCGTACCAACGGTGTGTCCGCTGCCCTGTAAAAATTGTCATGGCTGCCCTACCTGGCATGACCCCTTCCCGAGAGAGCACAACAATGACTCTCCTGTCACTAGTAACGCGGGCTCCAAGCTAGTATCGGCCTAGGTATCAATAATGCCCTTTCCCATATAAGGGTAGAGTGTTTGCGCATGTAAGGTTGGAATAACGGTCGCAACTTAAACCAATCCGTTTTCAAAACCACACACACACTTGCCTCGGTACACCACTTCGTCATCGAGTGGTTACCCAACTCATTATCTCCCTCGGGCATAAGTGGCACCCGACAGGGTTTTCCAAAAGTATTTTGAAAATACTTTGTCTCCATCACCATGCATATTCCCGTCCCTTTTTGCGTAACAAGTACTTTAGCATCCTATCTACTCCCACCGGTCTCATAAGGAGGTAGGGTCATGCACCATGCAAGTATCAACGAGGAAGTAACGGTAGCAAACCACCCCATGTGGTCACCTCATCTTCATGTCTCCGATGCAAGCAATAAAAGTGCTATATGACATGCATAAAAAGGGTTTCATAGACATAGTCAAAGGGCTGCTTGCCTGTTTTAACAAAGTCTTCGAGGTCTTCAAATATCTCTGGCCCAACTCCGAGCATTTTGTTTACTTCGTCAACTATCGTCGAAAGCAACCATAATAAGCAACACAACAAGGCAAAAATAAAAGTGCTCTAAAAATATTGATTTGACTTTTCTAGGACATCTCTGGTTATATGAAAATTAACCAGAGTGGTTTCATTGGAATTGGGTGAGTGGATATTTCTAAACATTTTGATATGATGGAATCAAGGGGTTTACGGATTTGCAAGAAGTGTACAGAAACATATTTTTGAAAAATGAGCAAAGGCGCCCATTTAACAAATCACAATTTTAGAAGCATCTAGGTGTTGGTTTCACTGGATTTGGAGTCCAAATGAATTTCCTATGAATTTGCAAAGTTGACAAATATGAAGAAATGGCTCATTATATTGTGTGGCACAGAAAGTATTAATAAAAATATTCACAAACTAAGTTATGAACTTAAAAGCATCTAGGAATTTGAATCATGGCATTTGGATCAATTTTGAACTCTCTGTGATTTTCTAAAGTTCATCACAGAAATAGGAAAATAGGGTTTTACGAAATATGTGAAGAAAAGTTTCCTGGAAAAATGTGCAAACAACACCATGTGATAGATCATGAATTTATGAGCTGATATAGGTTTGAATCATCAAATTTGGAGCTCTGTTGAATTATTTATGGATTTTTGAAGTTGACTGGAAAAAGAAAAATGAAATAAGACTTTAACCTTATCTCGCGCACGGGGCGACAGATAGACCGTGGGCCGGCCCAGCGGCTCGGCTGCGCGGGCAGAGGTGGTGATGTCAAAGGCGGCTTCATGAGGGCGCGCCTTTGCGCAGGGGAGGCGGATCCGGCTGAAGTCATTTCCACTTAAACAATCGGGCCCGCCCGCAGTAGGCCGTCTTCAACCTCCCGCGCGCGCTCCAGCTGCGGGGAGGACCGGCTGCCGCCGGCGATTGGCGAGGCTACAGAGCATCTCCGGCGATGCTCCGCCCACCGGCGTGCTCAGGAGGCCACGCGCGCACCCATCCATGTGCTTCACGCACGCCGGGGAGGGCTGTAGCGGCGATGGCCTGGATGGCCACGGAGGAGGCTGTCGGCGAGGTTTGGCACAACAAGGCAGGCACGGGGAGGAGGAAATGGAGTGTAGGACGAGTCGGCGGTGGTGGTGAGGGGGCTCTGGAGTGGCTAGGGAGTGAAGAGAGGCTCGGGATAGCCCGAATTTAGCACGGGGCCAGCGGCGGTTCCCCGTCCATAGAGGGCGATGGAGGGCAGAGGAGGGAAGTGGGTCGGTCCAGGGGGTGCATGGGAGGGAGAGAGAGCCAAAGGAGTCGAGAGGGGGCTCGGGGTGGCCTTAAGTAGCCGACCCGTGGCTCACCATGGACGTGGCGCATGGGTGGCCGCGGCAACGGCTCGGGATGCCAGGAGAGAGGGCGAGGGGCTGTCTACGGTGTTCGTGGGAGTTGAGTGGGGCGCCAGGAAGAGAGAGGAGGAGCAGGGCGAGTTGCATGCGGCCACAGGAGCTGTGCAAGCATTGGCCGAGCCGGACGGCTCTGGGCACGCGCGACACGGGCAGGACAGAGAGGGAAAGGAGGGGGCCAGTACGGTGGCGTGTTGCGGACGTCGAGGCACCTCTACTGGCGCAAGGGGGAGGCTCGAGGTGGTCGGGGGTTGCGGCATCAGCGATCGCCTGCTCTGCCTCGCGCTCCAGAGCGCGTCTTTGGTCGGCATTCGCGGCTTTTCTGCGCGCACTCGCGCGTCCACTTGTGTCTAGTGGCTGCAGGGGGAGTAAACAAAGTGGAAATGGCATTGGATGCCT
Organism: Aegilops longissima; assembly: GCA_021605205.1. Lineage (NCBI taxonomy): Eukaryota > Viridiplantae > Streptophyta > Magnoliopsida > Poales > Poaceae > Aegilops > Aegilops longissima. Next base: position 551,735,775 of record CM038677.1, on the reverse strand, counting down.
TGGGGAGCCAGTAGAGGGGAGGAGGGGTGGAGAGTGAGTGAAAATACTGCTGTCCAGAGAAGAAAAGTGGATCCCTGCCCCCTTCATCATTGCCTCTCGGGTAGGGAAGCACACCAGAGGTAGAGGGGGACTAGGAGAGGTTGTGGGAAGAAGTTCATCTCATGGAGATTAGTGGAAATGGCCAAAACATGCATTTTAAGTTTCTGCCAGAAGGTGTTTGATGTAGGTTTGGGTAAGAAAATGGACTTCCCTTGTCATGAGGCTTGACAGGGTGAAATGGCCTGATAAAGTAAGAGGTTCCACCAAGATTGAGTTCATTTGGGCAAAGTTGCCAATGCAACTTTTGTAAACCCTAGAAATCAACAGAAATGGCTTTTCCAAGATTTAGTCATGCAAATCTATTCTCCTGGATGCACCACTTAGTGTAGTGTCATCATTTGAGGTTCTGAACATGCCCACAAAAGTTGAGATCAAAAGGAGAAAGTTGCCAATGTAAGTTGTTCAAATTTGGTTCTGGACAGAGAGGGTTTTGGGGCACTTTGATCATGATAACATTCTCTCCAACTTGTGCCATTTGGTATAGATGAATAATTAGACCATTTGAGCATGTGCACCAAGTTTTTGAACATTTGGACATGTTTGGCAATGTAAAGTTGCTCAAACTTCAAAATGGACAGAAATGGTTTTCAGGGGATTTCATGGGGTTATACTATTCTCCATGACATAAGACTTGGCAAGATCATCAAACATGTCATATGTGACATGCTAGAATTTTCTTGGAATTTTTGGGGAATATTTCCTTTGTAAATATTTCAAAAGCTTGAAATATCCAGAAAGGGTTTTTGAGGAATTTGACCAATATTTTGAACATGACCATGTGTTGAAACTCTTATATATGGACAATATATGTCCACTGAGTTTCCCTAGGTTTTCCCAAATATTTTTAAAGCATTAAAATAATTTTAACATATTAAAGACCATTTCTGTCCTAAAGAAAAAGCCTTTAAATAAAATAGGAAAATAACTTTTAAAATTATATTTTTGTGGTTTCTGGGTGTCCTATATCTAATGGGAGTCAAATATTTTTTTTAGAAAGATTTTTACTGCCCTTAATTAAGTACGTGCAGTGCAAATCTCAATTCAGGGGTTTTTGGAAAACTAATTTTTGAAAATACTATTTGGCCAAATTATTTTGTAAGAAATTATTTTTATGTCCTATACACATGGCATGATCATTGGGCAAGGTTTTGGATCAAGGAGAAGGGGTATAAGAGTTGGAGGATTTATTTGATTTTTAGAGCACTTGCAAACAACAAACAAAAATCCAATCAAGCAAAGTCCAAAACACTCAAAAGTTTTTGTCAAACCACATTTTATCATGATTTATTAGCTTAAGTGTTGTGGCATGAAAATCAGGGTGTGACAACTTCTCTGCTAAATATTTCCCCGCTCATAAGAAACAAGCTGCTTTAAGGGAAATATATAATTTTGTGCAAATTGAAGAAGAGAGTCTCCCACAAGCTTGGGGGAGGCTTCTCCAATTACTTAATGCTTTGCCTGATCATCCTCTTAAGAAAAATGAAACTACTTGATATCTTTTATAATGGACTAACTGATGCTTCCAGAGATTACCTGGATAGTTGTGTTGGTTCTGTTTTCAGGGAAAGAACACCGGATGAAGTTGAAATTCTATTGAATAATATGTTGACAAATGAAAATAATTGGACACTTCCTGAGCCAGCTCCTGAGCCTATTCCTAGACCAACTCCGAAGAAAAGAGGTGTTCTATTTCTTAGTCCTAAAGATATGCAAGAGGCAAAGAAATCTTTGAAAAAAAAGGGTATTAAAGCTGAAGATGTTAAGAATTTACCTCCTATTGAAGAAATACATGGTCTTAATTTACCGCCTGTTGAAGAAATATGTGATCCTAATCCATTACCTATTGAAGAAACACATGGTCTTGATAACCCGACACAGGTAGTAAAGGTAATTTCTCTCTGTAGATATGATAAAGTTGAAATCCCTCCTACTAAAATTGCTAGCCAATGCTTGGATGAGTTTGGTAACTTCATGGTTAGGCAAGAAAACTTCAATGCTTATTTTGGTAGACAATTGAAATACAATTCCGATATGCTTGAACACTTGGGTGATTATATGTCTATAGTTAAAGGTGAACTTAAACTCATTACTAAACATGCTTCTATGGTTACCACTCAAGTAGAACAAGTACTTAAAGCTCAGAATGATTTGCTCAATGAATTGAATAGTAAGAAAAATGATTATGCTATTAGAGTGGCTACTAGAACTGGTAAGATGACTCGGGAACCTTTGTATCCTGAAGGCCACCCTAAGAGAATTGAGCAAGATTCTCAGAGAAATAATATTGATGCACCTAGTCCTTCTAAAAAGAAGAAAAAGAAAAATGATAGGACTTTGCATGCTTCTAGTGAACCTGTTTCTGAAATACCTGAGAATCCAAATGATATTTCTATTTCTGATGCTGAAACACAATCTGGTAATGAACATGAACCTAATGAAAATGTTAATGATGATGTTCATGATGATGCTCAACCTAGTAATGACAATGATGTAGAAATTGAACCTACTGTTGATCCTGATAACCCACAATCAAAGAATCAACGTTATGATAAGAGAGACTTTGTTGCTAGGAAGCACGGTAAAGAAAGGGAACCATGGGTTCAGAAACCCATGCCTTTTCCTCCCAAACCATCCAAGAAAAAGGATGATGAGGATTTTGAGCGCTTTGCTAAAATGACTAGACCTATCTTTTTGCGTATGCGATTAACAGATATGCTCAAAATGAATCCTTATGCTAAGTATATGAAAGATATTGTTACTAATAAAAGAAAGATACCGGAAGCTGAAATTTCACCATGCTTGCTAATTATACTTTTAAGGGTGGAATACCTAAGAAACTAGGAGATCCAGGAGTACCAACTATACCATGCTCCATTAAAAGAAACTATGTTAAAACTGCTTTATGTGATCTTGGAGCCGGTGTTAGTGTTATGCCTCTCTGTTTATATCGTAGACTTGATTTGAATAAGTTGACACCTAATGAAATATCTTTGCAAATGGCTGATAAATCAACTGTTATACCTGTCGGTATTTGTGAAGATGTGCCTGTTGTGGTTGCAAAAGTTACTATTTTAACGGACTTTGTTATTCTTGATATTCTCGAGGACAATAGTATGTCTATCATTCTTGGAAGATCTTTTTTTAATACTGCAGGGGCTGTTATTGATTGCAACAAAGGCAATGTCACTTTTCATGTTAATGGTAATGAGCATATGGTACACTTTCCAAGGAAACAACCTCAAGTCCACAGTATCAATTCTATTGGAAAAATTCCATCGATTATTTTTGGAGGTTTTGAATTTCCTCTTCCTACTGTCAAGAAGAAATATGATATTCTAATTATTGGGGATGTGCATATCCCCGTTGAGGTAACATAGTGTTATTCGAAATTTCTCCGGTTCCATGTTATTCGGAATGAGTTTGTTAACAAGACTTGATCAACCTTGTTAGTGGATTCCTTTTGATGAGCATGAGATGGATGAAACTAGAAGGCACAACCTTCTGTACCCTCTTTCTACTTTCTGTTATTTAGTTGAAATAAAGTAAAAATAATATTTTCCTGTCTGCTTTCTCACTTATCCGTGCAATATAAAAATACCCCAAAAATAGAAGTTCTCCAAATGCCTTGAAAATGGAATATGATTTTTTCTGGAATATTTGAGAATATCTGGCACTGAGAACACAGCAGGAGGGGCAAGCACCTGGCCACGAGGGTGGAGGGTGCGCCCTACCCCCCTGGGTGCCCCCCCACCTCATGGGCCCATGGTGGCTCCCCTCCACTTATTCCTGCACCCACACACTTCTTCTTCTTCCCAAAAAATCACCATCCAGCTCAAGCATGAGTTCTAGCTCATTTTGCAGCGATTTTCGATCTCCTTGCTCAAAGCACCTCTCACAAAACTGCTTGGGGAGATTGTTCCTTGGTACGTGACTCCACCATTGGTCCAATTAGTTTTTGCTCTAGTGTTTTATTCATTGCAAATTTGTGCTGCCTAGGTGACCATGTTCTTGAGCTTGCATGTCAAATTTATATGGTTCCAAGTAGTTCTAATGCTTGATATAGGCTCTAGGCACTTGTAGGAGTAGTTGCTACCAATTTTGTTGAGCTTGGTTCACTTTTATTTTGAAGTTACTAAAAAATTCAGAAATTTTCAGAAAATAATGAAGAGATTCTTGAGGGGCTCATCGAGCCGAAGCTCGAAGGAAAAGCAAAGTGAAGTAGCACAGAGGCCCAAATATAATTTGCCTCGCACCGCGGAGGTCCGGCCATGTGAATGGCCTTCCAATGATTTCTTGAGAGAAGCCGGGATTTATGATGATTTTTATGAATTGGCTGAGAATGCAGGCCTCACCGACTTCCTCCGCGACCAACGCAATCAGTATCTCCTACTCACCAATACTTTTGTGCAAAACTTCTACTATTATCCTAGGGAATCACCTCCTTCAGTAGAGTTTCATTTATATGATGTTGTTAAGAAGATGCCACTAGATGAATTTTGCAAGGTTTGCAAAATACCTTTTGAGGGTAGTTTAGAGGAACCACATCGTAAAGATGTGGACGGGTTTATTGATACTATTACTGTGGGGGAAACTAGGAAGGTTTCCGATGCAAGAATCACTAACATTTTCCTATTTTACGCTACTTTGCCATATTTGCTGGTCGTTGCTTAATTGGCCGCGGAAACTGTGGAAACCTTAGTGTTCCTGGTATTATCATTTTGTTCCATGGTTTATTCTGCGATAACACTGTTAGTATGGGCGGTATTATTGCTAAACAATTAAGTTTGAACCGTACAAAGGGCCCCATCTTTGGAGGTATTTATGCTTCACGCCTTGCTGCACATTATAACATACCTATTAGGCACTACGAAAAAGAAGAAAAAGTGATGCCCAATGCTTATTTAGATTATAAGAGTATGGTAGCGCATGACTTTATTGTTAATAATAGGGAAGGAGCGCTTAAATACAAATTGTTCTTTGATAAAATTCACCCTGAGACTATTACCTTGCCTGCTCCCTCCTTGTTTAATTTATCTGAAGGTCCGTATCTCGTTCCGTTGGCGGCCATTCACGCCTACCGGAACCCTACACCAGCCACAGAGCCGGAACCACAATTTGAACCTCCACGACAGTCTAACTACCAATGGGATCCGGATATGATTGCCAACCAGTGGCAGTTAGAGTCTTCTTCATTTCAGTACGACCCCAGCTACAACTATGGATATCCGCCAGGCCATCCGTGGCAATAAACCAACTTAGGCGAAAAGCCTAAGCTTGGGGGAGTACGTATCTCTCACCGACATTACATTTCTGTTCCCATACTCATTGCTAAATGTCGGTGCTCATACTCTTTCACTGTAATATCCATGCTAGTTTATTTTCTTTTTCTTTCTTTCTTCTTGTGTGTTTGTTAAACCTGAATAAAAACCAAAAAAATTAGTGTAGCTTTTAGTTAGTTTACTTTTCTTGCTGTAGTAGTAATAATTAAAAAGAAAACCCAAAAAGATTTCATGTTCTTCTTTTGCTTGTTGGGAGCTTTCCCGTGTAAATAATTTTATTTCTTTTCTTTTCTTTGGGGGTCGATAGGAGAAGACCATAATTAAATTGTTAAAGTGGCTCTTATATGCATTATTGTTGATTTAACCAAGAGCCCATATTGCCTTGTCTTCTCCTGTTTATTGAATGCTCGCAGATTCCAGCTTAGTCCAATGCACGTGCACTCTTAATTATTATTGACATCGTTCGGTCGTGCAAGTGAAAGGCAATTATGACGATATATGATGGACTGACTGAGATGAGAGAAGCTGGTATGAACTCGACCTCTCTTGTTTTTGTAAATATGATGAGTTTATCGTTCCTGATTCAGCCTATTATGAATAAACATGTTTGCAATAACAATTAGAGATCATAGTTGCTTATGCCATGCTTGATTAGCTATGAGTTATAATGGTTTACCTTGCGTGCCAACATGCTATTAAAATGGTTGTGATGTGGTATAGTGGGGTGGTATCCTCCTTTGAATGATTTAAGTGACTCGACTTGGCACATGTTCAGGCATGTAGTTGAAACAAATCAACATAGCCTTCACGATATTTATTTTCATGGTGGATTATACCCTACTCATACTTGTACTCAATGTTTATTAATTTTAATGCATATTCATGACTGTTGTCGCTCTCTAGTTGGTCGCTTCCCAGTCTTTTGCTAGCCTTCACTTGTACTAAGCAGGAATACTGCTTGTGCATCCAATCCCTTAAACCCCAAAGTTATTCCATATGAGTCCACTATACCTTCCTGTATGCGGTATCTACCTGTCGTTCCGAGTAAATTTGTATGTGCCAAACTCTAAACCTTCAAACGAAATTCTGTTTCATATGCTCGAATAGCTCATGTATCAACTAGGGTTGTCCGTATCTTCCATGCTAGGCACGTTATTCTCAAGAGGAGTGGACTCCGCTCCTCACTCACGAGAAAATGGTTGGTCACCGGGATGCCCAGTCCCATGCTTTATGCAAATCAAATCAAAATAATTGCAAACAAAACTCCCCCTGGGACTGTTGTTGGTTAGAGGCACTCGTTGTTTCGAGCAAGCCATGTATTGATGCTTGTTGGTGGAGGGGGAGTATAAACTTTACCATTATGTTTGGGAACCGCCTATAATGTGTGTAGCATGGAAGATATCTCCATCTCTTGGTTGTTATGTTGACAATGAAAGTATGCCGCTCAAAATATTATTTATCTCGCTTTAAAACCGAGCTCGCACCTCTACAAATCCACCTTCCCTCTGCGAAGGGCCTATCTATTTACTTTTATGTTGAGTCATCACCCTCTTATTAAAAAGCACTAGCTGGAGAGTGCTGCTGTCATTTGCATCCATTACTATTAATTTATATTGGGATGACTATGACTGGATCTCTTTTACCATGAATTACAATGTCTAGTCAGTCCTTGATCTTTAAAGGTGCTCTGCATTTATGTTTTGCAGTCTCAGAAAGGGCTAGCGAGATACCATCCTATTATATCATATCATGATTGTTTTGAGAAAGTGTTGTCATCCGAGATTTATTATTATGGCTCGCTAGTTGATTATGCCATTGATATGAGTAAACATGAGACCTAAGAGTTATTGTGAATGTGGTTAGTCCTAATCTTTGCTAAAAACTTGAATGTTGGCTTTACATATTTACAACAACAAGAGCGAACAGAGTTTGTAAAAGTTTTTCTTTATCACTTTCAGTTTATCAACTGAATTGCTTGAGGACAAGCAAAGGTTTAAGCTTGGGGGAGTTGATACGTCTCCGTGGTATCTACTTTTCCAAGCACTTTTGCCCTTGTTTTGGACTCTAACTTGCATAATTTGAATGGAACTAACCCGGACTGACGCTGTTTTAAGTAGACTTTCCATGGTGTTATTTATGTGCAGAAACAAAAGTTCTCGGAATGACCTGAAACTCCACAGAACATCTATTTGGAAAATAAGAAAAATACTGGAAGAAAAATCCATATCAGGGGGCCCACACCCTGTCTACGAGGGTGGGGGCACGCCTGCCCCCCTAGGGTGCGCCCCCTACCTCGTGGGCCCCCTGACGCTCCACCGACCTCAACTCCAACTCCATATATTCACTTTCGGGGAGAAAAAAATCAAAGAGAAGGATTCATCGCGTTTCACGATACGGAGCCGCCGCCAAGCCCTAAAACCTCTCGGGAGGGCTGATCTGGAGTCCGTTCGGGGCTCCGGAGAGGGGAATCCGTCGCCATCGTCATCATCAACCATCCTCCATCACCAATTTCATGATGCTCACCGCCGTGCGTGAGTAATTCCATCGTAGGCTTGCTGGACGGTGATGGGTTGGATGAGATCTGTCATGTAATCGAGTTAGTTTTGTTAGGGTTTGATCCCTACTATCCACTATGTTCTGAGATTGATGTTGCTATGACTTTGCTATGCTTAATGCTTGTCACTAGGGCCCGAGTGCCATGATTTCAGATCTGAACCTATTATGTTTTCATGAATATATGTGAGTTCTTGATCCTATCTTGCAAGTCTACAGTCACCTACTATGTGTTATGATCCGGCAACCCCGAAGTGACAATAATCGGGACCACTCCCGGTGATGACCATAGTTTGAGGAGTTCATGTATTCAATATGTGTTAATGCTTTGTTCCGGTACTCTATTAAAAGGAGGCCTTAATATCCCTTAGTTTCCACTAGCAAAAATGCCCGTGCGTTGCAATGGGAGAAACAAATCCTTGCATGCCCATTTGTCTCCAAACATGAAACTGGTAGGACAAAGTAGTCGGCAATGTGGTCATAAGAAAGAGTAGACTTGTGGACAGATAGGAGGAGGCAGTGGTGGTGGTAAGATCGAACGATATGTGTTAGAATAATGGGGTAAAACATCCTCATGACCTTGTTCCCCCTCTCCCATTCTTCTTCCTCCCGCAGCCTTTCTTCCTCCTCTTCCTCTTGGGCCATCCAAAGGTCCCAGACCCTCCCACCTTCACCTCCACCTCCGCCACTTGCATCTCCTCCGCATCTGATCCTGCTCTCGAGCCTCCATCTCCACATCTACTTGTTTCTTCGGTCCTCCTCGATCTACAATAGCTGGGCCGACATCCCTGCCACCCAAGACCCCTTGGTCCTTCCATTCCTTCACATCCCGTAATCCTCATTATCACCCCAAAGTTTTGATCAATAAAAATATTGACTATCATAATGAATTACTAACATGCGAGCAACAGCCTACCTCAGTGTGTCAATGCCGAAGCAACATTTATGTATGGTCAACTTTGTCGTATGATAAAAGACCTGATGACCAACCGGGTGAGCCAGAAGAAATAGGTCTATTTAGGGCTAAGAAGAAATAGGTAAGCAGCTAGCAACAGATCGATCCCTCCATTGGACTCCTTAAACAAACCGGGCATGTCGAGGGAAATATATTAGAAATTTTGTTCACCATACAATAAATTCACTTCTCTAAAAATTGTTCATAGTTGAAGAAAAACTGTTCGGGAATCAAAATTTGATCACAATTTGTTTGTTCATGTTTTCAAATTTTTGTTCAGTTTTTCAAAAAGAATTCACGTTTTAGAAAATTATTCATTTTAAAATTTATTAACTTTTTCGAATATGGTTCATCTTTAAAAAAAAATCGTGTTTTCAATTTTCATCACATTTAAAAAAACGCTTATCGTTTATTATCCTTTTTTTGAATTTAAAAACGTGTTCACTATTTCAAACATTATTCGCATTTTTTTAAGAAAAAATGTTTACATTTTTACAACAAGTGATTGAATTTTTTGATTTTTTAAAATATGCCGCTGCATATAGTTCATAAATGTTCGCGCTGCATATTAATCACTCACAGGGAGCAGCTCAAGTGGTAAGGGATAACATGTCTCCTTCAAGGGATTGCTAGTTCGAACCCATTGAGAGCACATTTTTGAGGGATTTTCGCTCAGATGGTGCCACTAAATGGGCCGCCTTTTAAGATCATGACATACGCCTGGCTTTTGGCGGGCCATAAGATTTTTTTCGCTGTGGGCAGAAGCTGACTCGACCAAAGAGCGACGGACTAACAGATCGAGGAGCTTAACGACGACGAAGCTTTTTTTTCCCACATCAAAAAGGAAAACGTCTGAAGCTTTTTTTTGAAAAAAGGTGGAGAAACCATCCTTCTTTAATATTAGGTAGAGATTATTATTATTATATTATTATATATCACAACCAAGCTTAATTTATTTTTGTGCCCTAGGCGTTAGCGAGGGTGACGGACGAAAACATTGTGATGTAAGAAATCTATATATAGCTACATTAATAAAATAATAAAATATAATATTGTGAATGAATTAAAATATCTCAACAATAATTTTGACTCCAGAATTGGTAGATTTTTATGAAAAACGTGTTTTTTAAAAAATACGGATTTTTATATAAATTGCAAACATTTTTTTCAAAAATAAGAATAATAAAAAAATAAGAACAAAAAAAGAAAAAGGAAAATATAACACTGGTAGAAAACCTTCTAGAAGGTTCCCAAAACCAGTAAAACCCGGCTGGGAAACCTCTAAAACATGCCACATGAAAGCTGTACTTCTACGTATAGATGGGCCGGCCCAAAAGGCATAATGCGTTGTGCACGGATTTCATATATTTGATCTCTTAAAAATCCGAAAGAAATCGGTAGGTGGGTTGGCTGGTGCTTGCATCATCGACCGCATGGTGCACGGTTCGAATCCTGTCCCTGCCACTTGATCAAAAATTTTTAAACACACCGAGCTGAGGCCGCATGGTGCACCGTGACGAGCCCAGTAACAGTACCATTGAGCTGAGGCCAGGCCCAATAAAAGCTGCGTTCGTATATTATTTATACGAACATGCACAAAATTTTAGTACCACCTCGAATAGCAAAAAATTAAAATTAATTATATGGGTGAACGGATGAAAAAATTAGCGAAACGCACCTTGCTTTATTAGTAGGTACTAGGAAATATGCCCGTGCGTTGCAACGGGAGAAAAAACTTATGACATGCCCATCCACTACCTATCTTACATCGACCATAACTTACATGAAAACAAACATTGCCCACTCTACTGCTTCAACAACCTGCAAATTCCCAATAGAGATATGGACACAGATGAGGCAGTCAGGCAATAAATTTTAGAACATCTTAATCCAATAGTTCAATTGGATTTGGAGAAAGTTCTACTCACCAGTGTAGAGCCATGCTTGTTACAACGTTGTTATTGATGGTGGCACAAATGGATGGCTGTCTCTGTTGCTAGCGTCGCCTTCTGCAGCGATAGCCACTCCATGATCGACTAGGCCTTCCTCGGCAAACTCTCACAACCACCGCTCATCCACGGAGGTTGTTGACATCTTCTCGACATTGCCTTCTATTAACACAGCTCCCGTGATGGTGCTCCCCTCGCTGGCCACTCTGCTACCCCTCTCGCACTCCCTGACAACAACTTCTATAGTATGAATATTGGAATGATATACCTGTAACCGACAAACTGAAACACCAATGACAAAATAATGCTTGATATTCTTACTACAACAGAAAAGTTCAATATTGTCAGCTATATGATTCTATAGTACGTACAAGGACATTTGTGTGTGAGCTTAATTATATACGAGAGGACCTTCAGAGCAGTTAAAAAAACTACATGGTCGGAAAAGAAAAAAATACAACTGAATTTCATCAGCTTGATTCATGTTGTTTTGAACTCTACCAAGAGAATAAGATGTCAGTATCCACTGTCAGTAGTTGAAGTGTGGCAACTAATTAGTGGTAGGGCAATTAGTCGGATATTCATATATGTAAGCTGAGCTCCTCCTACAGCTTTATAAATGATTTATGTAGAGAAGAAAGGCATGGTACTAAGGCAGTAATAAGTAATATTGAAATCTTCTCTGCATATCATCTATAGTATTTGCAGGTTGCAGGATGGTTACATCAGATTCCCGTGAAAGGTCAAGGAGACATAGACAATACTAACGGAAATAGCTTCAGTTCAGTTCCACTTTTTTTGCTATCACTTCTAATTTCTAAAGGATCGTGGATACCTCTAGTAAACAACTACTGGGAACCGCAAATGATATCTTGGGTTTTAACCAGCTGATTCAAAAACCAAGGGAGGCAGATTAGAGATGCTTCAGTTATGTTCCACTGTATGTTTCCTGCATACAGTTCGTACGCAGCTCTACTACCCTGTATTTTTGAGAAACACCTTGTACTACACCCCTTCTTCATGAATGAAAAGCCAATCTGGCATTTTCATCAAAAAAAGAACTCTTGGTTTCTAAGGAAACAATCTAAATCCAGTATGTAATTTGAAGTTCGAATTTCGTTTTTACTCAACAATAGTATCCACTAAATGTACGCAGTATAATTATGTTTCAAGTAATACAGGCAAGCTATGCAACTGAATAAAAGATAAATAAGGTGTGCCATAATGAGAACAAATAGTCATACAACAAATAATAATATCAAACCTAACCCTCTAACTCTTGTCAGCAGCTTGTATCAAGTTGCGGAAGGCCCGTGTCTGAATTATTGGAAGATAAAACACATCAAGTCTTATTACATAAGAACATGGAATCATAAAGAGCATTTACTCGGGCATGTTCGCGTGGATCTGGAGCATTGCCCATAAGCTAATGGTGGACAGAATTTTAGTAGTGAAAGAAACAAACCAGTGTCATCCATATCCTCAAATTCCATATGAATCAAAAAGTGATAACTATCCTCGAGAACAAGCCACTCGTATTTAGTATCGATCAATGAGCAGCATCATAGAAGTGTTCTTTGTTTGGTTTCTGGCAGAGAGCAGCAATATATATAGTGGGGTCGACGCCTTCTTCGGAACTCCCAGATATGCATGCTCATGTTCCTGCCTGCAAGTAACAAAAGACTAAGCACTTAGCTTAGAATTCAATGTAAAAAATGTAAATAAAGAACATGTAAAGGGGATAAGTACACCATTGATTATTTCTCACTGGAGAGCTACACCGGATCCATGGCATAGGAGGAAACTCTTTCAGATGTATACTGCTACAGCACACAGTACTGTTGAAATGCTAGCTGTCGGTGTCAAAACCGGCGGATCTCAGGTAGGGGGTCCCGAACTGTGCGTCTAGGCGGATGGTAACAGGAGACAAGGGACACGATGTTTTACCCAGGTTCGGGCCCTCTTGATGGAGGTAAGACCCTATGTCCTGCTAGATTAATATTGATGATGTGTGTTACAAGAGTAGATCTACCACGAGATCAAAGAGGCTAAACCCTAGAAGCTAGCCTATGGTATGATTGTTGTTCGTCCTACGGACTAAAACCCTCCGGTTTATATAGACACCGGATAGGGTTAGGGTTACACAGAGTCGGTTACAATGGTAGGAGATCTACATATCCGTATTGCCAAGCTTGCCTTCCATGCCAAGGAAAGTCCCATCTGGACACGGGACGAAGTCTTCAATCTTGTATCTTCATAGTCTTGGAGTCCGGCCGATGATGATAGTTCGGCTATCCGGACACCCCCCTAATCCGGAACTCCCTCAGTAGCCCCTGAACCAGGCTTCAATGACGATGAGTCCGGCGCGCATGTTGTCTTCGGCATTGCAAGGCGGGTTCTTCTTCCGAATAATTCATAGAAGATTGTGAACACCAGGATAGTGTCCGGCTCTGCAAAAATAAATTCCACATACCACCGTAGAGAGAATAATATTACACAAGATCAATCACGACGATTTTGTGGCGTGACGTCGCACCACTACCAAGCCTTTATTCAAATTGTTTTTACTGCTCCACCTCGCTTAGCTAAGCGGTTTCCTTGGCACGCCTTGTCGAGGCGTAGATCGTGTTCCCCTTATTCCGGATTCCCATCAATACGGACGTAGTAACCCAACCGCGCCATTGATTGTGGCGCTTGGGAGATAAGCGAGTTTTACCAGCCGGGGACACACGCTTTTGTCCGCCCATATAAGGGGATAAGGATCCACCCTTTCACCCACGCCTTCTTCCTCCTTTGCTCATCCATTCCGTGCACTCGAGCTCTAGCGCCCAAGTCCGCACTTTCCTCCTCAACCTTCTCCAACCATGTCGAGCGGAGGCAGATGGATGGCCTCCTCCGCCACGGAGGGCACATCACAAGATCGGGAGGCCGGATACTTGTCCGCGATATCACGACTGAGCTGCCCGACGCTGGGCAGCTTATTCCAACCCCAGTCCCCATGAGAGGGTGGTATTTCTCCCCACTTCCTCCGCTGGACTAGGTTTTCCACTTCACCCATTTGTCCGGGGCTCATGTTCTACTACGGCCTGGACTTCCACGACCGCCCCAATTTCGCCCTCAACGCCTTGGCGTTTATCGTCATGTGCGAGGCCTTCCTTCAGATCCAGCCCCACTTCGCTTGTGGCTCAAGACCTTCAAAGGTCAAGTCAAGGTTGTGAAGGGCAGCAAGCGGAGTGCGGAGGCGCCATGGTCGGCAAGATGGCCAAAGTCCTATGGCTCGAGGCTCCTTTTTGGAGAGAATAAAGGTGGCAATCGGGTGGTTCTACATCACCGAGCCATGCGACCCTGAATGGGTGGCGCCCCGAATTCAGATCTCGATTCCCACACGGCTCTCGCCATGGAAAGAGACGGGCCTGAAGTGGGGGATTCGGACGAGCTATCCGACTCCAAACACGCGTCCCGAACTCGGTGGACAAGAATCGCAGGCTTGTCAACGTAATCCGTGTGATGCTCATCCGCCGGATTCTCCCATGCCAACAACGGGACTTCAATTTGTGGGAGTTCGATCCGCACAACACCGAACCTTGAGCCGGTTTCTTCGATACCAAGCACGAAGATGCCCGGAATGTGCTGTTCAAGGGCGCCAAGCCCCGTGATCCGCTAACAAAGATCGCGGATACAGCTCGCGCGCCAAGCCAGCGAGGTAAGTTATTTTACCCTTTACGGGACTCCTTTTCCATAGATTGACTTCACGGGATTTGAAAACTCCCTATTCTTCGATAGGTCTGGCTGAAGACGCCCGGACAGATTAACCGTCCGGCCTTTGCCGAAGACCCAGCCGACGCCGATTGACGGAAACTGCTGGCCCGCACCCCATGTGGTGCCGGAGAAGAAGGCCAAGAAGGAGGCCACGGAACTCGAAGGAGCACCCGACGCTGTGTGCCGCCGGATTTCAAGCGAATCTTCTCTCAAGACGAGGAGGAAGAAGAAGAAGCTTGTCCCCAGCCGGGGAGGAGAGGAAAGGAAGGCCGCCTAACCGGGAGGCCGGAGGGTCCAAGAAGGAAGAACCCTTCCTCCGGACTTCTCCACCAACGCCGACGACGACGAGGGGGATCGGCCTACGAGGGCCAAGCCCCTGGAGAGATCGTAAGTGTCCGGATACCCGTGGCTTTTTATTATCGTAGAGTGTTCTCTAATGTCGAACAATCGTGCAGCCCGCCTAAAGGCGAAGTTCGTCGATTCATCGAGCGGGTCCCCGGGCTCGCCGGAAATGGAGAGTACTTGCTTCCGACCGCCTCGCCTCATGCTGCATAACAACGCCTTGGCGGGGCTCCAAAGGGGCTTGGTCACGAGGAGGTGGCGCAGGAGGTGCCACAAGGCAACCTCCGGACTCCAGCGTGGGGGCAAGACCCCGGGGCTCTAAGCCCACCCTTGTCCGGGCTTCATGCCGAACCTTCAAAGTGGTTCCGGAGTCCGAAGCGATCCTTCGCAAGAAGGGTAAGACGCCGGTGTCCTTCGCCCAACCGGAGGCACCGGATAGCCATCAGAGGCGCCAACGGCGCCCATCGAGGAGGAGCACCACACAGTTATGAGTGCGGTGATCTGGACAGTTCAATCCGCCAAGAGCGGGCTGACCGAAGCCTGTACCAGTCTTCTATCAGGCTTTGAGGTAAGAAATTTCAATATAAGTAAAATGGTACCGCATAGATAGTAGCCCCTGATGCTCGGTCCGGTGTTCGGAAAGAAAAGCCGGACTGAGGATCTTTAGAAAGATAAACGCAGGAGTCATAAAAATATGTCAATATGGGATTGCAGTTGTGCTGTTGACCTCCGCCGCATCGATCATGGAGGTCAATACTTTGAAGGAAAACCTCGAGCAGTCCGAGAACGAGCTCGCCCATGCCAAGAAGCAGCTCGAGGAAAAAGAAGGTGAGTAATACCTTATGAAAATTGTACCATGTAAAAGGATTTGGTTGCAAGAAAATGACAAGGATAACGTGGGTATTGTAGGGGGCGCTAACAAGGTGGCGACCCTGAAGGAGGCGGTGGCCGCGGCCGAGCATAATGCGGCCGCGGAACGCACCAAGCGAGAGAAGCAGGAGGCGCGGGTGGCGGAGGTACAACAGGAGCTCCAGGATCTCGTGAAAAAACATGAGAACTTGGAGCGTGACTCAAGACTCGAGAGTCTCGAGCTTGCAACGGCTCTTGAGAGTGCCAAAACCGCTAAGGCCGAAGTTTACAAGGCCTCCAGAGATTGAGGCGGTGAAGAAAATAGCAGGTGTAAGGCATTTTCATGCAGTAAGCATGTGAGTGTTAATTACCTGTTGCTTACCCGACTGGAGCTCTGTAGGCGTTCAGCAGATCTTCCTCGCAGCGTGTCCGATGCTGCCGATTCTACCGGGCCGAGGAGGGAGCTCAACGGAGAAGGTCTTTGGTCTTAGTATGCCGAGGCCGGACATCTGGTGTTTTTAGCGACCAGCCAAGCAGCTGGTCGAGCTCCACAAGGCGGCCGAACAGCCATGAAGGGCCTCATAGTTCGGCTGTGGCCTAAGGAGGCCATGCCTGGAGCTACTTCGCCTGGTGCGACGGCTGGTGGATGTGTGCCCGTGGTTGAAGTTATCAAGCATTCCGCTTGTATCGAGGGTGCCTGTCGGGCCCTTGCCCGCAAAAGGTGCACTGGGCAAGATGGATGCCCAGAGGCTCGTGGACGGACCCGCCACCAGAGGGCAAGGAGCACCGCACACCCGAGATGTATTATAAGAGTGTTTCAAGGGCGCCAGACTATTGCGGGTGAGTGCTCCAAAGATGTAATATTTGAGTAGACTCGATTTTGTTATCCTGTGCGCTGAAAACTTAGTTCATATGCACTAAGCAACGCTTGTTAATTTAAAATATTACCTTCATGCGGCTGTTTATCAAATCGAGAGATGGCAAGTCGTCGGCTTCAGCCCCCATGCCACGAGTGCCGGGTGTTCGGGATAAACTTGAGCGCCTTGTTCCCATTTTTGGGTCCATCTAGGAGGCGCCAACACATGTAACAAGGCAACCGGACTTATAATGCTTGAACACTCTCACTTAGCCATAGAATTTATAATTTTAAATTTCGCGAAGCCCCTAGTCTTCGAAGGTCAATTTGGGGCGCTATCTCGCCTTGGCCGGACAAGATCCGCTCCTCGCCTAAGCGGCATAAGTCTTTAGGACTCGCAGAAAACCTCTCGAACAGCGATCGGTCTCTTGCCTCATCATGATGGTCATTTTAGCTTTCCATCGAGGCGTTAACCCAGCCGAATCGGGCGGAATCGCAGTGGTTCTCCGGTGCTACCTTAGCTGATATAACGGAACGTAAGGTACCAAAACACGGAGCCGGGCAAACCCAACTATTGACCCAAGACATGATTCGAGCCGATGCATATAGTGCTATAAGTTCGGGTGCCGACTTGTGAAAGTGTTCGACTCATCACACCATAACGCGGGAAACATAAGCCCCTGGTGTATATTAGCCGTACCAAAGTGTACAGATGCAATATGTCGTGAATGAACATATGTATGAAAAAGAAATGCAATCATAAGCAAAAAGGTGCTGCATTGTTTTATTCAATAAGGGCTGCTACGAATGCAGAATGATATAAATAGTGCGATAAGCAAGGTAGCAGACTGTTAGACATGTCCCCCTCCAGGGGTAGGCTGCAGATTGGTGTATGAAAATGCTCGTAATGGAGACCACCTGTATATTCGTTGTAGCCTTTATCCTTCCCTGGCTGTTGCATCGTGAGTTCGGCAGGTCTGCTGCCGGACAGGGCTTCTGACAAACGGAGTCATGTGGTTAAAAAGTAAAAGGTAAAAAGAAAAAAAAAGGAACGACACACTTGAGAGCCCCCTGTGTGGTTGAGCCATGATCTAGGTGTATTGTGGTCGTGCCCTCCCCATGCCCATGGTATCTTTGAGCGTAATGGTGTACGCGAAGGACCTGCTTTGACGCTTCGCAAGAGCTAGGGTTGGGGCCGCATCGCTACGCGATGCTCGAACGTGCTGTGGTCTTGTTGTAAGTTACCCGGCGGCGCTTGGCTGTGTCCGCCGCTTAACGGCCGGATTCGATAATTGCCTTAAGAGGCTGCATTGCACTTCGCCGCGAGAGCGCTGTATGTTCCTCCGCGCGGAGAGAACGCTCAGTGTTTCCGCTGACCGTAATGACTCCTCGAGGGCCTGGCATCTTGAGCTTGAGGTATGCGAGTGCGGCACCGCGCTGAACTTTGCAAACGCTGCACGTCCGAGCAAGGCATGATAGCCGCCATGAACGGGACTATGTCAAGATTAACTCCTCGCCGGAAGTTATCCGGGATCCAAGACCACTTCAGTGTAATTGAGCCTGCACAATTGGCTTTACACCTGGTATGACGCCTTTAAAGGTCGTTTTGGTAGGTTTAATCCTTGAGGGTTCTATGCCCACTTTGCGCCTTTGTATCCGGTAAAGCAGGTTCAGGCTGCTTCCGCCGCCCATCGTGACTCGTTAGGTGAAATCCATCGACGATTGGGTCTAAGACCAGTCTATGGCGAATCCGCCGTGGCGGATCTTTGGTGGGGTGGTCCTTCGGTCAAAAGTGATCGGGCAGGAGGACCATGGATTGAACTTCGGGCAACTGGCTCCATCGCGAGACATCCTCGAGTGCACGCTCGCTCCCTTTTGGGTA
This sequence comes from Aegilops longissima, assembly GCA_021605205.1. Lineage (NCBI taxonomy): Eukaryota > Viridiplantae > Streptophyta > Magnoliopsida > Poales > Poaceae > Aegilops > Aegilops longissima. Next base: position 551,717,252 of record CM038677.1, on the reverse strand, counting down.
TGTGCGCTATGATATCATGTTCACCGTCCGCACTGTGGGGGGAAACCCTTCTGTCCTCTATTGTTCGGTGGTTGGGTCTCGTCCTCGTCATCGCTATGCAGCCCCTTGTCATTGTTTTCGGCAATTAACTTGCCTGCCTGCTTGAATACCTAACAGTCCATGTTGGTGTGGTTAGCTGGCTTTTCGGGGGTGCCGTATCCGCACAAGCGGTCGAGTATTCGGTCCAAATTGGACGGACCCGAGTAGCTCGTTTGAATGGCTTTTTCCACGACCGGTTTAGAGCCTTTGAATCCGCATTGACTACCGATCCTCAATATTGTCACCGTTAGTGCGGCGCTTTGTTTTGTTACGACGCTGCCCCGCCGCTTTGGTCCTTGAAGTCCGGACCGCCGAATTTTTGCTGAGGTTGTTGCTGCGTGCTAGCTACCTGTCCTCACCCGCAGAAGCGGGTCATGAGTGATGTGAGGGCTGCCATGGATTTCGCTGTTCCTGTCCTAGGTGCCGCAAGAAGCCACTCGTCATGATGTTATGCTTGAAGGCCGCGAGGGCCTCCGATCCGGATAGTCGACGATTTGTTTTTCTTGGTTAAGAACCGTGTCCGTAATTGTCCGCCGATTCGTCTGGCTGCTGAATTATGTGGCTTAGGTCATCGTTGTCCGTGGTCGCGCATAAGTGCCCCGGAAGTTATCGAGAATGCGGCTTCGTGTCCTCCCAGCTCCCAATTGACTCGCTGGCAAGCTGTTGAGCCAATGCCGGGCTGGTCCTTTAAGCTTGAGGGGAGGTATTTGATGGCGAAGATCGCCACCAAGGGCCATGTGGATGTGAAGGAGATAGTCTTGATCCAAACCGCTGGGTCTGCAGCCATCATAGGATTCAATATTGACGGGTTTAAACCCTTCGGGATTTGATGATCCATTACTCCGTCGTGAAGCATAGTGGGTGTGCGGCGCCTCAGATCGGGCGATATCACGAGGAGCTCAAAAGAGCTTGGTCTGTTTTGTTCGCCCGCGGACTTATCAGGTCCGGCGCGACGGTTGTCGCCACGCACTGTGGGCGCCCAGCGATCCATAGATCGATCTTGATTGTCTTGCCTTGTCCTCCAATATATCTCGCAGGTCCGGAGCATTCCCCTTTGGCGCGCGGCTTTTTGAGCGATGCCGGGTACGGTTCTAGTTAAGGGCCTAGAGGCCTCTCCGTCGCGCCACGGGTGGTCGGTCACCGTATTGTCTCCTGGTGATGCGGGTTCGTAAGCCTCCTCCTCTAATCGGGGAGCAGCTTGCGCTTAGGGTAGCTTTGAGGGGCGCTCGAGCTCATGCTCTTCGCCGCGAGGACTTCGTCCATCCGTCGGCTAGCAGATCCCGATCAGCTCTAAGTCGTTGCTGCTTTTTCTTTAGGCTGTTCGCCGTGGCTATAAGCCCGCGCCTAAAACGCCTTGTTCGATGGGATTCTCAGCACGCATTTAATTCATTGTCGCCGAGGCTTTCTTCGCCTTCGAGGGAGGCATATAATCCTCTACCTCTTCTTCGCCGCTCTCTCTTGAGGGTCTGGCGCTCCATCCTCCCGCTACCGGATCTTGCCGGAGTGGATTGTCTTCGGTGTTGTCCGTGTATTGTTATCTCCGTGCGGAATCTTCATTCTTGCTGTATGCGGGATTTAGAGCGGCGCCACGACACCGGCGCTTGGGCTGCTTCTTGAGGGTCATCCTCCGTTGTTCCATCGCCGTTCCCATCTTTTGGGATGTCCACCATGTATATGTCGTATGACGAGGTGGCCTTCCAGTTCCCTGTAGGCGCTGGGCCTTGGTTGTCTCCGGCATCGTCGTCCATACCGTCGATGTCTTCGGAGTCGTAGTCTAGCATGTCGGTTAGATCGTCGATAACGGCTACCAAGTGGGTGGTGGGTGGGCGTTGAATTTCTTCGTCGACCGCATCCCAACCTTCCTGACTGTAGTCCGGCCAGGGCTCTCCGGATTCTAGTCCTACGGACTAAAGCCATCCGGTTTATATAGACACCGGAGAGGGCTAGGGTTACATAGAGTCGGTTACAATGGTAGGAGATCTACATATCCGTATCGCCAAGCTTGCCTTCCACACCAAGGAAAGTCCCATCCGGACACGGGACGAAGTCTTCAATCTTGTATCTTCATAGTCTTGGAGTCCGGTCGATGATGATAGTTCGGCTATCCGGACACCCCCCTAATCCGGAACTCCCTCACTAGCGGAAGAAAAAATTCATGGTAGAACGATTATCATTAAAATCATGAGGCCAAATGGCCAACAATTTAGTGGGGCCCTGTGATTTTGGGCCAACAGTGTTCATATATTTTCCAGTGCATATATCCCAAAGAACTTGCATCACTTTCTTGCTTTTATTGTAACACCAGTTGATTAATTGACCACAAAACTTATAAAATATTCCTAAGCAAAATTTCTTCTAGTTAGAACTGAAGCCTTTTGATGTTAGCAACTCATCTGGAGTGTCTTGCCCAACATTAAGAAATTAGGATGAGAATAAGGAATTAAGGATTCAACCTGGGCAGATTAAAGTTAATGCATTCCAAATTGTTGTGGTGGACAGAGCAGCAGACGCAGCTTGATCTCATCCTTGTTGAAGTCGTTGATGAAGAGGTCCAGATTTTAACACATAGATGAGCAAACAATTCCCCTATGCATTGCTGGCTGAGAACAATAATAACAACTTTTGAGATTGATCTTAGGCTTCCTCCTCTGTGTCCACGAGCTGCAAGTCAGCCTCTGCCTCTGAATCGGTGTGTTAACGACGGGGACAGGAGCATGAGAGTGTGGCATGCTGCTGTAAACCGAGAAGGGAGAAGAGGCTCACTGCCATGTTACTAACGGTGACGGGCTAGGATGTTGTCTGCGCCCCCGTCAGCCGACAAGCATGGACCTGCAAGGTCCCCAAAGAGCATACATGGTTGGAGATCCGGAGAGGCAGGGCTCGGCAAGTGGGCGGGCATAGAGCGCGCGCCGCGCGCGAGCATTCGCGCCCGTGTCACCAGAACCATCGGCTGGATCCAACGACGCGATTCGACACCGCCTCGCCTCCTGCGCCTCCTCCTCCTCCTCCCGCCGCTTACCGTGGGCGCGGAGCGTGTTGAGCAGCCCGTCGCGGTCGGCGGGCTGCGTGCTCGAGCCCGCCGATGCAGGCCCGGAGCCTTGGCGGCCTGGGCCTCGGCGCCGGGCGAACCGCGAGAGGACTTGGACGGTGCAAAGGAGGAGGGCGCGGAGGAGAGGAGGCAGGCCGGGTGCCGGAGGACGGCAAGACGGGCGCGGGCGGAGGATGCGGCGGGCGGCGGCGAGGCGGCGGATCCAGATGGGGTGGGAGACGATCGCCGATTCGGGGTGGGTTTTATTTTTTTTTTCTTTTTCAAGCGCGTCCGTAAGCGTATACATCAAACATTTTCCCCACTTATTTACTAGACTGCGGGTTTATTTTCATAAAAGTCAAGGGGTTTTCTGTAAAAATGCCGATGACGGACGACCAGAAGCATTAGCTGCTTTATTAGTATGTAAAGATAAAGATAAAGATTTTTCAAGCGCGTCCGTGGGGCAGACACACGAAACGTTTTCCCCACTTATTTACTAGACTGCGGGTTTATTTTCATAAAAGTCAAGGGGTTTTCTGTAAAAATGCCGATGACGGATGACCAGAAGCATTAGCTGCTTTATTAGTACGTAAAGATAAAGATAGATTAGGACCCCGCTGCCACGGGAGGGTAGGACAAAAGATGTCATGCAAGTTCTTTTCCATAAGCACGTATGACTATATTCGGAATACATGCCTACATTACATTGATGAATTGGAGCTAGTTATGTGTCACCCTATGTTATGATTGTTACATGATGAACCACATCCGGCATAATTCTCCATCACCGATCCAATGCCTACGAGTTTTTCACATATTGTTCTCCGCTTATTTACTTTTCCGTTACATCTTGTTATAATCACTACAAAACCCAAAAATATTACTTTTGCTACCGTATCAACATTTCCATATTACTTTGCTACTAAATACTTTGCTGCAGATATTAAGTTATTCAGGTGTGGTTCAATTAACAACTCAACTGCTAATACTTGAGAATATTCTTTGGCTCCCCTTGTGTCGAATCAATAAATTTGGGTTGAATACTCTACCCTCGAAAACTGTTGCGATCCCCTATACTTGTGGGTTATCAGTAACTAATGATAAAAGTGAGCGAAAACGGTATTGCAATGCGTTGAAACAAGGCCTAGGGTTCATACTTTCACTAGTGCAAGTTCTCTCAACAATAATAACATAATGGGAACATATAACTATCCCTCAACATGCAACAAAGAGTCACTAATAGAGGAGAACAAATGAAGAGATTATTGTAGGGTACGAAACCACCTCAAAGTTATCCTTTCTGATCAATCTATTCAAGAGTCCGTAGTAAAATAACACAAAGCTATTCTTTCTGTTTGATCCATCATAGAGTTCATACTAGAATAACACCTTAAGATACAAATCAACCAAAACCCTAATGTCACCTAGATACTCCAATGTCGCCTCAAGTATCCACGGGTATGGTTACACGATATGCATCACACAATATCAGATTCATCTATTCAACCAACACAAAGAACTTCAAAGAGTGCCCCAAAGTTTCTACCGGAGAGTCAAGACGAAAACGTGTGCCAACCCCTATGCATAAGTTCACAAGGTCATTGAACCCGCAAGTTGATCACCAAAACATACATCAAGTAGATCACGTGAATATCCCATTTTCACCATAGATAAGCACATGCAAGACATACATCAAGTGTTCTCAAATCCTTAAAGACTCAATCCGATACGATAACTTCAAAGGGAAAACTCAATCCATTACAAGAGAGTAGAGGGGGAGAAACATCATAAGATCCAACTATAATAGCAAAGCTCGCGATACATCAAGATCGTGCCAAATCAAGAACTCCACAGAGAAAGATCAAACACATAGCTACTGGTACATACCCTCAGCCCCGAGGGTGAACTACTCCCTCCTCGTCATGGAGATCGCCGGGATGATGAAGATGGCCACTGTTGATGGATCCCCCCTCCGGCAGGGTACCGGAACAGGGTCCCAATTGGTTTTTGGTGGCTACAGAGGCTTGCGGTGGCGGAACTCCCGATCTAGGTTATTTTCTGGAGGTTTCTGTATTTATAGGAATTTTTGGCGTAGGTCTCACGTCAGGGGGGGTCTCCAAGTCGTCCACGAGATAGGGGGCGCGCCCAGGGGGTAGGGCACACCCCCCCCCCCACATCGTGGGCATCCCGGGACTCTTCTGGCCCAACTCTTTTACTCCTGGGGCTTCTTTTGGTCCATAAAAAATCATCAAAAATTGGCATGTCAATTGGACTCCGTTTGGTATTCCTTTTCTGTAAAACTCAAAAACAAGGATAAAATGTAAACCGCACTCGGGCTCTAGGTTAATAGGTTAGTCCCAAAAATCATATAAAATAGCATATAAATGCATATAAAACATCCTAGATGGATAATATAATAGAAGGGAACAATCAAAAAATATAGATACGTTGGAGATGTATCAGCATCCCCAAGCTTAATTCCTGCTCGTCCTCGAGTAGGTAAATGATAAAAACAGAATTTTTGATGTGGAATGCTACCTAACATTTTTATCAATGTAATCTTCTTTATTGTGGAAAGAATATTAAAATCCATAAGATACAAACAAAAATTTTAATATTGACATGATGTCAGGACCCCGATTCCAAGTCACATCGACCTAGCCGGTAACACCTCATATCACTTTGCGGCCTCACGCACGGTATTCCCACGGTGTCGCCTTACCATGGCCGGGACCGCTTGGCGCCTTTTGGCTCACGATATGATAGTGTCGCTAGCATCCACATGACAAAGAACCCGGCCGACATGGCTAGTCGTGAACCCAAAGCGCGCTTAACCTATGGGGACAGCATACATGAATCACATCGAGCATGTCGGTCATCAACGATATATTCGGGCTGTAGCACTAGGCTAACAGACTCGGTATTCCGGCTGTAGCAGGCTAGGCAGGACTCAATACCACGCGTGACATTTTCAAGGGATGTATATAGGAACGACGTGAAACACATGCCGCCGATCAAGTGTCCAAGCAGAGTGCTGGGCTAGCAGGACTCCGTGAACTGGCTGAAGCGGACTACTATCGCCGTAAGCACGAGACTACATTTCCCCATATGAGAGGCTGCCAAGGATAAACAACTAGTTTGTCGGATCCCACTCATACCAAGCATTTCAATCATACACGCAATATGCCCGATAAGAGTAAATACAACAAGGCATCACAACAAAACTCTACAACTCAAAGTACTTTATTTAAGAGGCTCAGAGGAGCCATACATAACATATTCATACAGGTAGGGGTCACATGACCCAACACTCAAGTCATACAAGCATACAAGCACATGTGGAAGCAAACTAGTCTGAATACAGACTCTAGAAAGAAAGAAAGCTTGTTGGAGCCTTTCTATCTACAATGGCCCTTCACAAGTCTGAGATCACCACCTGGGTGGCTAGCTCACTCGTCGAAGTCGAGATCTACATAGAACCCATCGGAGGGGGCAGTGTTGTCCTCTAAAAACATTAATTACAAACATGAGTACGGAGGTACTCAAAGAAGTCTTACCACGTAATCCTATCATACATGCACATTCTCAAGAAGGTGGTGGAGTTATTTGCAGCAAGCCAGCTTTGACTCTTGGCTAAGCTATCCTACGTAACACCACTTGTAAAGCATTTGTCGCACACGAGTCCACTAATCACCATCACAATACTCCACCGTGGATCTCTCGTCATCCCACGAGAGGGCCATCCATGTACTCACACTTATCTTGAGGCTTTTAGTAGTATCCATTTACTTGTCTATGAACTGATATAGGTAACCAAGAAGTCCTTCTCCGTGGACATGGCTATTCAATAGATCATATTAACCCCGCAGGGTGTACTTCTTCACACACGCTCACCACTTACCGCCGTACACGACATGTACTGCAACCTTCAAGCGGAAGCCCAACGTGGGTGTCGGCCACAGCCTACCTAAACACTCAAGTCCCTAGTCCGGTTTATCGCCTATTCGGTTCCATCCGCAGGAGTCCGCCGAGGTTTCCCATACAGCCCCGAACGATGTGTGCAGGGTTCCCGAGATACCAAACGGGCACTCGATACACCGGGCCACGTGCCTACCGCAACACAACCCACCCCTAAGGTCAGCGCTATATATGCCCCAAAGATGCTACAAACACCGTAAACTACTTGCAACTCCCTGACTAAGAACAAGGGTGGTTAAGAAGTCGAGAGGGTCCATTGGTTTCGGGCCCAATGCGTGGTAGTAACTATTTCATGGATCACAAACACAGATCTCAGTTCTTAGGATCGGCTTCAATGAAACAACCCACCATGTACTCCTACATGGCCTCTCATCGATACCTTTACCAAAACGTGTTCAACACTTTCACTCACGAACCAACACAACCTTTCACTCCAGTTCATCATCCCGATGAGCCGACTGACACAACTCTAAGCATAGCAAGCATAGCATGGTAGGAATCACAAACATGGCTCAATCAACTCCTACACATACTAGTGGGTTTCATCTAGTTATCGTGGCAATGACAGTCATGCAAAGGAAGTGGGTTCAACTACCGCAGCACACAACAGTTTGAATCGCGTTGTCTTAATGCAGAAACGAGAGCGAAGCGAGAACATGGGTTTGTATCGAATGATCAATGAGTTGCTTGCCCGATGGAACGGGGTAGAGTAACGCCTTCGATGGATAGTCGAGGTTATCCTCGGGACGTGACCTATCACTTAAAATCATACCGAAAGTAAACACACATGACAATATGCAACAATATGATGCATGCTATGACATGGCAATATGGATGTGTGTTGGCCTAATGCAAGCTGAAATAATAGGATGAACTCATTTGAATCAAAGATTCAAATGATAGCTCATTTGAAATAGCCTAAAGGTGCATTATCTTATTCTGGTTAAACAGCAAGGTTAACTTGTTTTAACATGCATGAAACCTGTACCAATGGATAGAATGGATTTTTCTGATAAATTTTCATATATAAATCTATGCATTTGGAGTTACAGATTAAAAGTTATAAGCATTTGAAATTTGAATTATATTCTGGAATTTACTATATTAGAATAAATCCAGAAATTAGATTAATGCGTCAGCCATGCGTCAGCATGACGTCAGGGTCAACGGAGACGTCCAGGTCAAACCTGACAGTGGGTCCAGGGTGTCAGGGTAATTAGTTTAACTAATGTTTAATTAAAACTAAACCTATTTAGTTAGCAGGGCTGGGCCCCACTTGTCATTGACTCATCGGAGTCAACCAGGGCCCACCCAGGTCAAAGTCCACGTCGGCTGCACCGGCGTCTAGCCGCCGGCGAGCCCGACGTGGCGCAGGAAGTGCGTTTGGCGATTCCGGCGACCAAACGAGCCGCGGAGGGTGGCTATGGGTAGCTGGGAACAAGCCGCTGCTATTGGTGGAGTCGGTTGGGTTGGGGTGGTTGAGTCGGCGCCGGCGACGAGCTAGGCGGCCGCCGGGGTTCGGCCGAAGACGAACTTGGGGCTAGAGGGGTCGGTGAGGTGCGGGGAGTGTATGGTTAGACTCCATGGGGTGCGGTGAGTGTGAAGGACAGCAAGGGGTGGCCGGAGGGTGACCGGGAGCACGTCGGCGATGAGCTCCACGGGCAAGGGTGCGGTGAGCTTGGTTCGGTTGCTACGCTGCTCGAGAGCGAGAGAGAGAGGGAAGGGAGGTAGATGGGCTCACGGGCGACGCCAGAAGCTCTCGCCGAGGTCGGGACGAACCGGAGGACGACGGCGTTGAAGGGGATCTCCGCGACGGTGGACTCGGCCGAGGCGGTGTGGTGGATTCGGGCACTAGAGCAGGCGGGCTTGGCTAGTTTGGGGTAGTCGAGAGCGGCGGAGCTCCTAGACAAGGTGAGGAGGAGCACGGACGGCGGGAGCGTGGTTACTGGCGATGGTGCGGCGATGGGCAAGGCCGGCCAAGGCGGGGAGAGCGAGAGAAGATGAACCGGGAGGAGAGGAAGTGTCCAGGGGTTCGGGAGAGGGAGAGGGCGATCCTCATCGGCAACTGGGCGAGAGGAGCGGCGAGGCGGCGACCAGGTGCGTGGCACCCATGCGGTGCCCGCTGCCGAAAGCACTGGCTGCCTACTGGCCGAGCCAAGCAGCAGCCATGGCGCTGCTGCTGGGCTGGGCAGCAGGTGGGCCGGTAGGTGGCGCCTGTAAGTGCCCTCCTGTTTTATCTTTTTCTAATTTTCTGCAACTTTGTGGAGTTTTCTAAAATACCAAAACAGTTTTAAAACTCACCAAAATGCTCCTGGTCAATTGTTGAAATATTTCCAACATGAAACATTTTGGTTTGGCAATTTTGGACATTTGAAATATTTTATATAATTTGAAATGCTCAAGTTCAAATACTAATGATTTAATTCAAGGACCTTTGATGACCTAGAAAATGATGCACCACTTTTGACATAGGCTCAACCAAAGCAAAGATGATGAGCATTTTGAAGGGCATTTCAGGTTCATTGAAATATTTTTAGTAAACCCTAGTTGAATTAAGGGGGGTTCTGGGGTTTCTGCCTTCCCCATTTCAAATTCAAATGAAATTTAAACATGATGCACACCCTAATGCATGGTCTAGCTGGGATGTGACAACTCACCCCACTCAAAAGAATCTCGCCCGAGATTTAGGATCTCATAGAAAAAGGTGGATACTCAAGTCGAGACGATCCTCCCTTTCCCAAGTTGCTTCTTGCTCGGAATGGTTTGACCATTGAACCTTTAGAAACTTGATATTCGACGCCGAGTGGTACGCTCGGGTTGATCGAGAATACGAACGGGATATTCTCGATAGGTGAGGTTATCTTGGAGATCAAGCACTTCGTGGTCCACTCCACGGATAGGATCCGAGAAGCAACGCCTGAGTTGGGAAACGTGGAAGACATCATGGACTCGAGAGATGCGGGGTAGTTCCAATTGGTAGGCAACTTCTCCTCGCTTGGCAAGAATGCGAAAGGGTCCAATGTAACGAGGAGCCAACTTGCCTTTGATACCAATCGATGGGTTCCTTCAAAGGAGTAACCGAAGGTAAGCCTTCGCCAATTTCATAAGCCATAGGCTTATGCTTGCGGTCATATTGGCTCTTTTGACGAGATTGGGCTGTTTTCAATTTTCACGAATAACGCGAACTCGCTCTTCCGCTTCCCGAATCATATCCGGCCAAAGAGTTGCTCTCCCGGTTTCTCACCAGTTAAGAGGCATTCGACATTTCCGTCCATAAAGAACTTCGAAGGAGCTTTGCCCAAGCTGGCTTGATAACTATTGTTATAGGCTAACTCGGCGAATGGAAGGCATTTCTCCCAATTCATGCCGAAGAGATGATGAAGCTCAAGCATATCCTCTAGGATTTGATTGACTCGCTCTACTTGACCACTTGATTGAGGATGGAAGGCGGTGCTAAAGGAGAGACGAAGTTCCCATAGCATTTTGGAAACTTTCCCAAAATCGAGAGGTGAAGAGACTTCCACGGTCCGAGTTAATCTCCAATGGAACACCATGAAGAGACACTATTCGAGAGATGTACAAATCAGCTAGCTGGCTAGCGGTTATACTCTCACGAATGGGTAGGAAGTGGGCTACTTTGGAAAGACGATCAACGACAACGAAGATAGCGTTATTCCTCTCTTGGTCCTGGGAAACCCGTAATGAAATCCATACCGATTTTGTCCCATTTCCATTCAGGAATTTCCAAAGGTTGAAGGGTACCAGCAGGCCGTTGATGCTCGCTTAACTCGACGACAAACGCCGCAATTAGCAATGTATTGAGCGATTTTCTCTTCATCCTAGTCCACCAAAACCTCCGGCGAGGTCTTGATACATTTTAGTACTACCAGGATGAATGGTGAGAGGAGAGTCGTGAGCTTCCTTAAGGATCAATCGCCTCAAAGTTGCGCACCTTGGGGACCACTAGACGGTCTCCAAAGAACACGACACCTTGTTCATCAATGGAGAAACAATCATGACTCCTTTCTTGATGTTTCTCTTGATACGGGAGATTCCCGGATCTACCTTCCGTGCTTTGATGATCTGATCCGTAAGGGTAGGTTTCGCCACTGTGGTGGAAAGGAACTCGAGGGACAATGTGAAGATTAAGCTTACGTAAATTCCTCGTGGAGAAATGGTTGACTTTGTTGTAACATCAGGTTGTTACAAGAAGATTTACGACTTAGTGCGCCAGCCATGACATTGGCTTTGCTCGGGTGTAAGATATTCCTAAGTCGTAATCAGATCAACTCGACCCAACTTCTTTGCCCGAGATTCAAACCGTTGGGTGAAGATATATTTCAGACTTTGGTGATCAGTGTAGATTTCGCAACGATTACCAAGAAGGTAATGTCGCCAGGTTTTGAGTGCATGAACCATCGCTGCAAGCTCTAGATCGTGTGGGATAGTTATCCTCATGTGGACGAATCGTCGAGAAGCGAGGCAATCACATGGCGATCTTGCATGAGTATGCAACCTAGTCCTTGTCGCGAGGCGCCGCAATAGATAATAAAGTCCTTAGAAAATCTGGTGGAACAAGTACGGAGCAGATGTCGCGCCTTTTCAGCCTCCGAAAGCTGAACTCGCACCGTGGTGTCCATTCGAACTTTTATCTTTCTTGAGGAGTTCGTTAGAGGTTTAGCAACTTTAGAGAAATTCTCGATTTAAGCGGCGGCAATAGCTCGCTAAACCGAGGAAACTCCAACTTGCTTGACCGATTCGTGGAGTCCATCAAGGACGGCTTGAACTCGCCGATTGACAAGAATGCCCTTACCAGAGATTACATGGCCTAGATAGGTCACTGCAACCAGAATTCACACTTAGAGAATTTGGCATAAAGGCGGTGCTCTTGAAGTTTCATCAATACTAGTCGTAGATGTTCGCATGTTCTTCCTCATTCTTGGAGTAGATGAGTATATCATCGAGGTATACCACTACTAATTTATCCAAATACTCCATGAAGATTGAGTTCATTAACCGAGAGAAGGTGGTGGAGCATTGGTTAAACCGAAGGATATGACGGTGTACTCAGATTGGCCATAACGAGTAACAAAGGCCGCTTTTAGGAATGTCCCGTTTGATTTTGATTTGATGGTAGCCCAACCTCAAATCCATCTTGAAAAGATCGAGGATCCAGCGAGCTGATCATACAGATCGTTGATCCCGGGAGCGGATACTTGTTCTTGATGGTGACCAAATTAATGTGTCGGTAATCCACAACCATCCGATCCGTACCATCCTTCTTCTTGACGAAGAGGACGGGCAAGCCCATGGAGATGAATTAGGACGGATGAAACCCTTTTGCAAGGACTCATCGAGTTGTTTCTAAGTTCAGCTAGTTCTAAGGGTGCCATCTTATAAGGTCTTCTAGAGATTGGGACGGTTCCGAGAACAAGGTCTATCACTTAACTCGACATCCCGTCGTGGAACACCGGCAGTTCCTCCGAAAGACATCCGGAAGTCACGGATCACCGGAATATCTTCGAGGTCCGGAAGGGGGTGGCATTTAAGGAGTAAAGTCGGCGCTTAGACACTCGGGTTAAAACATTAACTGCCTTGCCCAAAGGATGGGTGAGCTGAACAGTTCTAGTAGAGCAATCAATCTTAGCATAATGGGTGACATCCACCATACCCAAGATGATGTTTATGTCCGAGGACTTAAGAGCTATTAGAGAAGCAAGAAAGACTAATCTGTCGACAAGAATTTCATTCCCATGACTTATTCTAGAGGTTTGCCATCTAGAACCGTGGGTCTGAATTTCCATGGAGGTATGCATGTCACGTATGTGGTGTTGTGCAATCGAGCATAGCTCTCGTAAATAAATGAATGAGATGCTCTAGTATCAAAAGAACAGTTGCGGATGGCAATTAACAAGGAGCATACCGAGAACGACGTTAGATCCTCATAAGTTTCTTCAGCAGAAACATAGTTAACGTGGCCACGAAAGCAAAGTGGCAACTGGTTTAGCATAGAGCACCTTTCCGCTGGCTTGCCACGGCCAATGACTTTCCAACTTGATGGGGTTGTTTTGGGGACACTCACGGATGTAGTGGCCTGCCTCCACACTTGAAGCAAGTTATCACATTTGGGCGTGGAGCAGCATTAGCAATGGGGCCTCCATAAGTCTTGGGCGGAACATATCGCTGGTTGGGGCGAGGCGCCTCAAAGGATGGCCTCGGGTGAACTCCGGTGGTAGAGCAGTATTTGAATCCAAACCCGCGCTTCGGGATCCAGAGCTGGATGAAGATCCGAGTCACGGACGTGTTTGCGTGAAGCCTCAAAATCAGTCCGCCCAGTTTACCGATAGCCTTATTGACTAGCTTCGAAAAGAGGTGCACTCATGCGGCGAAGGTCTCAACAGAAGCTCAGGCTAAGTCCCTTGCGGGACCTTGCCGCTTCTTGGCGCCGGTAGAAACTTCCTCGAGCATAACGTGTTAACTTCCCAAATTCACGGTCAGAAGCATCCACCGTCACCTACCTTGGGTGAAACTGCAGAATTCTCCCTTTGCGGTCCATAAGACCTTCGGGATGTGATGCTCACTAAGGCGGCACTGAATTCAGCCAAGTTGTAATTTGTCCAACCGGACGATAGCCTCATAATTCTCCCACCGAGACTAGCGGGGCCTTCAAGATGATAAGCGGCAAAGGTAACCTTGTCGGCCTCACCACGCTGGCGTAACGCAGCTTGTGGTAGATGTCATGGGCCAATCATCCGCCGAGAGGCTCAACGGAATATTTGAACTTCGTGGATACAGCTTGACGAAGTCATTGAGTGAAACCAAATCATTTCTTGGCTGGCGGAGGTGTTTTGTTCAATCCGCCCAAGAAGGCGATTGGTCTCACGCTTATTATGCTCGCTTCAAAGATAACCTCGCCAAATATGGCGGTTGAGGCAGATTCACATTTCTGGCTGCACTAGCTTCTCCCCGCCCGAGCAGCAGGATTGTTATGGTGTTGACCATCCTAGGAAACAAAGCAAAGGTTTAAACCAGGATGGCAGAATTTAACAAGGAAGTGCGGAATGTAATGGATAACACGGAATGCAAAGATGTTCATCCGTATGACATGGTAATATAACACTGCCATATATATACCAACGGTCATACACACCATTCATAGTTTAGTACAAGCCTGACGGAGTACAACTATAAGGAAAGGCGTTACATCTCATCGGAAGCATTCCAACTCCTATATATTATTTGTCTACACTTCCGGAACGATACACACTAAGTCATATTCCACAAGTCACGCAGGACGGTGGAAATACAACTAATACCATACTAGGAATACTACTACTAACTCAGGCAGCTCCATAGTAGTCCTCATAGAAGTCACCACCCAAGCTCGAAGTGGAACATGATCATCCGGAAATGATAATCTGTGGAGCCTGTGGACCATAGGGACTCGGATGTGGCCATGGTCCAACAAACGGTGGCAGACGAGGCCCACAAGGAGGAGTGATGCCTCCAACCTCACGCCACTCCATAAAGTCCGCAGACCAGCCCGCACAGGTACAAGTCACTCATGTCCATATATCCGCTTGCACGGCAGTGCAAACCGAGTCGAGTAGCCCAAGTGATCGAACGGCATTAAAAGCTCCATACGCGAGGCTCGCTTTTCACGGTCCTTGTCCTCCAAAGATCTCAAGAGTAGTGCAAAGGAGTGAGTCCTCATGGGATGCATCGCTGTACAAACCTCAAGGTAGCCATGCGCCTGTGGAGGGATCTTGGCATGTAGCGGAAATCGGTGTTGCCCAACAAGGCAGTTCTCGCTCAATAATAGTCATCATAGAATAGGCTGCATCTTGCACGGACATCCCAATAGTGATCCCGAGCCCATAGGAACAAAGTGAAGTGGTTCAAGAGCTCGGATAAGATGGATAAATCCTGACCGTGCATAGATATTGGCTTTGATTAAATCCTAAACTGCTCCTCGACGGTATATTCAGGATACCATCGATAACCAGTCTCAATCATCACCCTAACCAACATTGCCATGTGACCACACACACCAATGCAACGGGTCGATTTAACCACTTGGTTCGGGGACGAGTGGCCATCCGAAAGCACAACCACAATGCAAAGACATTAGAATTTCTAGGAAAATCGGCGGCATAACATCAGTAAATGCTCAAAATCAAATTTGAGACATTCAAAATCAGATTGCAAGACCACTCAACAACATCATATCAAGGTTCGGTTCATCCGATAGTATACTAAAATTTAGTAGCACCGAATCGAGGATGTAACCAACAATCCTATAAGTTACTACGGATTAGCAACACGTGAACCTAATAGAGAGAAGAGAGCCTAGTCCTATACCCACGCCGAATGAGAAGAGGATGACTCAGATCGAGGGCATAAGGTAAAGGAGTAAAAGAGCCTTACGCTCCTCCCACAATCAATTCCCTACATATAACTAAAGCACTTCTAGACTCAACTTCACCAGTTTGGCTTAGCGAACTACACAGCAGCCCCTCGCTCGATGCCAACGCTGTCAGACCCCGATTCCAAGTCACATCGACCTAGCCGGTAACACCTCATATCACTTTGCGGCCTCACGCACGGTATTCTACGGTGTCGCCTTACCATGGCCCGGGACCGCTTATGCCTTTTGGCTCACGATATGATAGTGTCGCTAGCATCCACATGACAAAGAACCCGGGCCGACATGGCTAGTCGTGAACCCAAAGCGGCGCTTAACCTATGGGGACAGCATACATGAATGACATCGAGCATGTCGGTCATCAACGATATATTCGGGTTGTAGCACTGGCTAACAGGACTCGTATCCCGGCTGTAGCAGGCTAGGCAGACTCAATACCACCGCGTGACATTTCAAGGGATGATATAGGAACGACGTGAAACACATGCCGCCACCAAGTGTCCAAGCAGAGTGCTGGGCTAGCAGGACTCGTGAACCGGCAGAAGCGGACTACTATCGCCGTAAGCACGAGACTACATTTCCCCATATGAGAGGCTGCCAAGGATAAACAACTAGTTTGTCGGATCCCACTCATACCAAGCATTTCAATCATACATAATATGCCCGATATGAGTAAATACAACAAGGCATCACAAGAAAACTCTACAACTCAAAGTACTTTATTTAAGAGGCTCCGAGGAGCCATACATAACATATTCATACAGGTAGGGGTCACATGACCCAACACTCAAGTCATACAAGCATACAAGCACATGCGGAAGAAAACTAGTCTGAATACAGACTCTAGAAAGAAAGAAAGCTTGTTGGAGCCTTTCTATCTACAATGGCCCTTCACAAGTCTGAGATCACCACCTGGGTGGCTAGCTCACTCGTCGAAGTCGAGATCTACATAGAACCCATCGGAGAGGGCAGTGTTGTCCTCTGAAAAACATTAATTAAGCAAACATGAGTATGGAGGTACTCAGCAAGTCTTACCACAGAATCCTATCATACATGCACATTCTCAAGAAGGTGGTGGAGTTATTTGCAGCAAGCCAGCTTTGACTCTTGGCTAAGCTATCCTACGTAACACCACTTGTAAAGCATTTGTCGCACACGAGTCCACTAATCACCATCACAATACTCCACCGTGGATCCTCTCTCGTCATCCCACGAGAGGGCCATCCGAGGTACTCACACTTATCTTGAGGCTTTTAGTAGTATCCATTTACTTGTCTATGAACTTATATAGGTAACCCAGAAGTCCTTCTCCGTGGACACGGCTATTCAATAGATCATATTAACCCTGCAGGGGTGTACTTCTTCACACATGCTCTCACCACTTACCGCCGTTTACACGACATGTACTGCAACCTTCAAGCGGAAGCCCAACGTGGGTGTCGGCCACAGCCTACCTAAACACTCAAGTCCCTAGTCCAGTTTATCGCCTATTCGGTTCCATCCGCAGGAGTCCGCCGAGGTTTCCCATACAGCCCCGAACGATGTGTGCAGGGTTCCCGAGATACCAAACGGGCACTCGGTACACCGGCCACGTGCCTACCGCAACACAACCCACCCCTAAGGTCAGCTATGCGTGCGCCCCAAAGATGCTACAAACACCGTAAACTACTTGCAACTCCCGGACTAAGAACAAGGGTGGTTAAGAAGCCGAGAGGGTCCATTGGTTTCGGGCCCAATGCGTGGTAGTAACTATTTCATGGATCACAAACACAGATCTCAGTTCTTAGGATCAGCTTCAATGAAACAACCCACCATGTACTCCTACATGGCCTCTCATCGATACCTTTACCAAAACGTGTTCAACACTTTCACTCACGAACCAACACAATCTTTCACTCCAGTTCATCCAGACCTGACACAACTCTAAGCATAGCAAGCATAGCATGGTAGGAATCACAAACATGGCTCAATCAACTCCTACACATACTAGTGGGTTTCATCTAGTTACCGTGGCAATGACAGTCATGCAAAGGAAGTGGGTTCAACTACCGCAGACACAACAGTTTGAATCGCGTTGTCTTAATGCAGAAACGAGAGCGAAGCGAGAACATGGGTTTGTATCGAATGATCAATGATTTGCTTGCTCGATGGAACGGGGTAGAGTAACGCCTTCGATGGATAGTCGAGGTTATCCTCGGGGACAGGACCTATCACGAAAATCATACCGAAAGTAAACACACATGACAATATGCAACTATATGATGCATGCTATGACATGGCAATATGGATGTGTGTTGGCCTAATGCAAGCTGAAATAATAAGGGATGAACTCATTTGAATCAAAGATTCAAATGATAGCTCATTTGAAATAGCCGTAAAGGTGCATTATCTTATTCTGGTTAAACAGCAAGGTTAACTTGTTTTAACATGCATGAAACCTGTACCAATGGATAGAATGGATTTTTCTGATAAATTTTCATATATAAATCTTTGCATTTGGAGTTACAGATTAAAAGTTATAAGCATTTGAAATTTGAATTATATTCTGGAATTTACTATATTAGAATAAATCCAGAAATTAGATTAATGCGTCAGCCATGCGTCAGCATGACGTCAGGGTCAACGGAGACGTCCAGGTCAAACCCGACAGTGGGTCCAGGGTGTCAGGGTAATTAGTTTAACTAATGTTTAATTAAAACTAAACCTATTTAGTTAGCAGGGCTGGGCCCCACTTGTCATTGACTCATCGGAGTCAACCAGGGCCCACCCAGGTCAAAGTCCACGTCGGCTGCACCAGCGTCTAGCCGCCGGCGAGCCTGACGCGGCGCAGGAAGTGCGTTTGGCGATTCCGGCGACCAAACGAGCCGCGGAGGGTGGCTATGGGTAGCTGGGAACAAGCCGCGGCTATTGGTGGAGTCGGCTGGGGTCGGGGTGGCCGGAGTCGGCGCCGGCGACGAGCTAGGCGGCCGCCGGGGTTCGGCCGAAGACGAACTTGGGGCTAGAGGGGTCGGTGAGGTGCGGGGAGTGTATGGTTAGACTCCATGGGGTGCGGTGAGTGTGAAGGACAGCAAGGGGTGGCCGGAGGGTGACCGGGAGCACGTCGGGCGACGAGCTCCACCGGCGCAAGAAAGGGTGAGCTTGGTTCGGTTGCTACGCTGCTCGAGAGCGAGAGAGAGAGGGAAGGGGAGGTAGATGGGCTCACGGGCGACGCGTAGAAGCTCTCGTCGAGGTCGGGGACGGACCGGAGCGACGACGGCGTTGAAGGGGATCTCCGGCGACGGTGGACTCGGCCGAGGGCGGTGTGGTGGATTCGGGGCACTAGAGCAGGCGGGGCTTGGCTAGTTTGGGGTAGTCGAGAGCGGCGGAGCTCCTAGACAAGGTGAGGAGGAGCACGGACGGCGGGGAGCGTGGTTACGGCGATGGTGCGGCGATGGCGGCGTCGGCCAAGGCGGGGGAGAGCGAGAGAGATGAACCGGGGAGGAGAGGAAGTGTCCAGGGGGTTCGGGGGAGAGGGAGAGGGCGATCCTCATCGGCAGCTGGCGAGAGGAGCGGCGAGGCGGCGACCAGGTGCGTGGCACCCATGCGGTGCCCGCCGCCGAGCACCTGGCTGCCTGCCTGGCCGAGCCAAGCAGCTGTTGGTGGCTGGCTGTTGTTTGGGCTGGGCAGCAGTGGGCCGGGTAGGTGGCGCCAGGTAAGTGCCCTCCTGTTTTATCTTTTTCTAATTTTCTGCAACTTTGTGGAGTTTTCTAAAATACCAAAACAGTTTTAAAACTCACCAAAATGCTCCTGGTCAATTGTTGAAATATTTCCAACATGAAACATTTTGGTTTGGCAATTTTTGGACATTTGAAATATTTTATATAATTTGAAATGCTCAAGTTCAAATACCAATGATTTAATTCAAGGACCTTTGGATGACCTAGAAAATGATGCACCACTTTTGACATAGGCTCTGAACTAAAGCAAAGATGATGAGCATTTTGAAGGGCATTTCAGGTTCATTGAAATAATTTTTAGTAAACCCTAGTTGAATTAAGGGGGGGTTCGGGGTTTCTGCCTTCCCATTTCAAATTCAAATGAAATTTAAACATGATGCACACCCTAATGCATGGTCTAGCTGGGATGTGACACATGAAAACAATAATACTTCAAGCATACTAACAAAGCAATCATGTCTTCTCAAAATAACATGGCTAAAGCAAGCTATCCCTACAAAATTATATAGTCTGGCTATGCTCTATCTTCATCACACAAAATATATAAATCATGCACAACCCCGATGACAAGCCAAGCAATTGTTTCATACTTTTGATGTTCTCAAACTTTTTCAATCTTCACGCAATACATGAGCGTGAGCCATGACATAGCACTATAGGTGGAATAGAATGGTGGTTGTGGAGAAGACAAAAAGGGAGAAGATAGTCTCACATCAACTAGGTGTATCAACAGGCTATGAAGTTGCCCATCAATAGATATCAATGTGAGTGAGTAGGGACTGCCATGCAACGGATGCACTAGAGCTATAAGTGTATGAAAGCTCAAAAAGAAACTAAGTGGGTGTGCATCCAACTCGCTTGCTCACGAAGACCTAGGGTATTTTGCGGAAGCCCATCATTGGAATATACAAGCCAAGTTCTATAATTAAAGATTCCCACTAGTATATGAAAGTGACAACATAGGAGACTCTCCATCATGAAGATCATGGTGCTACTTTGAAGCACAAGTGTGGTAAAAGGATAGTAGCATTGCCCCTTCTCTCTTTTTCTCTCATTTTTTATTTTTTATTTTTTTGGGCCTTCTCTTTTTTTTGGCCTCTTATTTTCGTCCGGAGTCTCATGCCGACTTGTGAGGGAATCATAGTCTCCATCATACTCCTCACTTGGGACAATGCTCTAATAATGATGATCATCACACTTTTATTTACTTACAACTCAAGAATTACAACTCAATACTTAGAAAAAAATATGACTCTATGTGAATGCCTCCGGCGGTGTACAGGGATGTGCAATGAATCAAGAATGACATGTATGAAAGAATTATGAAGGTGGCTTTGCCACAAATACGATGTCAACTTCATGATCATGCAAAGAAATATTACAATGATGGAGCGTGTCATAATAAATGGAACGGTGGAAAGTTGCATGGCAATATATCTCGGAATGGCTATGGAAATGCCATAATAGGTAGGTATGGTGGCTGTTTTGAGGAAGGTAATGGTGGGTGTATGGTACCGGTGAAAGTTGCGCGATACTAGAGAGGCTAGCAATGGTGGAAGGGTGAGTGTGTGTATAATCCATGGACTCAACATTAGTCATAAAGAACTCAGATACTTATTGCAAAAATCTATTAGTTATCGAAATGAAGTACTAAGCGCATGCTCCTAGGGGGATAGATTGATAGGAAAAGACCATCACTCGTCCCTGACCGCCACTCATAAGGAAGACAATCAAAAAATAAATCATGCTCCAACTTCATCACATAACGGTTCACCATACGTGCATGCTACGGGAATCACAAACTTTAACACAAGTATCTCTCAAATTCACAACTACTCAACTAGCATGACTCTAATATCACCATCTTCATATCTCAAAACAATCATAAGGAATCAAACTTCTCATAGTATTCAATGCACTTTATATGAAACTTTTTATTATATCCCTCTTGGATGCCTATCATATTAGGACTAATTTTATAACCAAAGCAAATTACCGTGCTATTCTAAAAGACTCTCAAAATAATATAAGTGAAGCATGAGAGATCAATAATTTCTATAAAATAAAACCACCACTGTGCTCTAAAAGATATAAGTTAAGCACTAGAGCAAACAACAAACTACTCCAAAAGATATAAGTGAAGACCAATGAGTAGTTGAATAAGTATGCAACTATGTGAAGACTCTCTTGTCAGTGTCAAAACTAGCGGATCTCGGGTAGGGGGTCCCGAACTGTGCGTCTAAGGCGGATGGTAACAGGAGGCGGGGTACACAATGTTTACCCAGGTTCGGGCCCTCTCGATGGAGGTAATACCCTACTTCCTGCTTGATTGATCTTGATGATATGAGTATTACAAGAGTTGATCTACCACGAGATCGTAGAGGCTAAACCCTAGAAGCTAGCCTATGGTATGATTTTTGTTGTCCTATGGACTAAACCCTCCGGTTTATATAGACACCGGAGGGGGCTAGGGTTACACAGAGTCGGTTACAAGGGAGGAGATCTACATATCCGTATTGCCAAGCTTGCCTTCCACGCCAAGGAAAGTCCCATCCGGACACGGGATGAAGTCTTCAATCTTGTATCTTCATAGTCCAACAGTCCGGCCAAAGGATATAGTCCGGTTGTCCGAGGACCCCCTAATCCAGGACTTCCTCAGTAGCCCCCGAACCAGGCTTCAATGGCGATGAGTCCGGCGCGCAGATTGTCTTCGGCATTGCAAGGCGGGTTCTTCTCCAAATTCTGAATACTTGTTTGAGTAGTGTCTAGCTTCCCATAAATGTTGCACTCCTTGGCTTCCGCGCCTAATAATGGATATTCTCCATGCGTCGAGCGAATGCGAGAAGTCGGGGCATTTTTACAATTGCCACCCTAGCCATGTGGGTAAATCGTCTATTAAAGAGACGAAGATTCTTAGATCCAGATCACACAATCCTCCCACAACGAGTATCCATCGGAGCACCGGAAAAAATCCATTCCAACATGGTTGGTCGTCGCAGCTCCTCCTCTCGCTCCCGTAGCCCTAAGCCCGGCAATTGGAAGAAGTGTTCCGTCCCTCACAGCCAATTAGTAGAGTTACAGACCCAGGGGTTTCTCCCT
The DNA here is from genome assembly GCA_021605205.1 of Aegilops longissima. NCBI lineage: Eukaryota > Viridiplantae > Streptophyta > Magnoliopsida > Poales > Poaceae > Aegilops > Aegilops longissima. The sequence goes on along the minus strand of CM038677.1, from coordinate 551,694,928 downwards.
CCAGCGTATATGGTCCCGTTCGAGCTGGGCTCGCCACCTATAACGGCGGGGAGCAAGCGGAGATCTTTCCCAGCCCATCCATGGGGGAGCGGGTATGCCTTGTCCCTTACTTACTAAGAGGGCTTGGATTTCCAATTCATTCGTTCCTCCACGGGCTCCTGGAGTTCTATGGCCTCCAGCTGCATAATTTCACTCCCGCCTGCATATTACACATTGTTGGCTATGTCGCCCTTTGCGAGCCGTTTTTGGGCTGCGAAGCTCATTTCGAGCTATGGAAGAGGTTATTCTGCCTCGTACCCCGTACAGGAGGGGTCACTGTACCAAGTGAGCGGAGCCGAAATATGGTGCATCGCCGGACCGGATACTGTCCTGCATTCAAGAAGACATCCGAGGACTGGCCTTGAGTGGTTTTATATGGAGGATGTCCCTTCCGACCCTATTCGGATGGGCCTCCCCGAGTTCGACAATGCTCCCTCAAGAAACGCCAGAGCTGGCGCCTCGGAGCCCGTGGAGGAAGATAACGGAGAAGTCATTTACCTGATGGGCCAGATAAAAATGCTGGCTCAATCAGGATTGACAATAATCGAGGTTATGTCAATATGTATAATGCGGGGGGTACAACCACTTCAATATCGTGGGCACCCCATGTGGCACTTTAACAGGGAAGATGATGCCACCCGCTGCGGGCGTAAGGGACCGGACTCAGTTGCTGCTCTAGCAAAAATCATGTCCGATTTGTACAAGGGAGAGGAAGAGGAGTTCATCCGCATTAAGCCACGGGATGGATTCTCCATGTACAACCCTCCGAGCTGGGTGAGCTGTCACCTTTTACTCCCAACCTCCCCGCATTCTTCGTCATAAGTACTTACCTTGCCATTTCATGGCAGGAACTGCGAAAAGCTGTAAGGGAGGTCCACAGCCCGCCTCCACAACCGGAGGACCCCGACCATGCCCTCAATCCCGGACTCGAAGAGGATCCGGTCATATATGTGGAGCTGATCGACAAGACATTCTATCAATTGAGCTGCGATGATGCCATGGTGGCCATCATAGCCGACTATCCTGGGCTACTCCCTGCATCGCATGTAAGTAAAACCAGAGTCCCAACTTCCGAGAAGGATCCCCTTTTATGCACTTCACCTACCATACACATATGGTGTCTTACAGGGAAGGCCCTCGGGACGCCATGCCGAACCCACAGTGACTCGCCAACAAGGGGCACCGAAGCCGGGTAGGCTAAAAAGGAAGGCGGTCAGGACTGAGACGCCGGCGCAGAGGTATGATATAGAACCTTGCTCCGTGGTTGTCGTCTTTTAAAATATAAGAATATCCACGTTTCCTAGTAGAAAAAACGCTTGCCGGACTATATCCGGAGAGGTTGCCGATCACGCCTCCACCAGTCGGGCTCCAGGGCCGGACATAGAGGCGGAAGCTAACACGGGGCGAACGCTGGATGCTCCTCCTACAGAGGATGCGGATAGGCTAACCGCTACAAATCCCGAAGTGGAGAGCGCCATGAATCACAGGCGTCGCCGGGCCGTACTCCGTGACGCTTGTTTCTCCCAAGAGGCGTTTGATGCCTTCAACTTAGGAGATGCATGCATCCGTGCTTCTCAAAATGGTTTTGCCAGAGCCACGGACCAGTATGTAAAGGATATACGGGTAAGAAAATATCATGATTATATATATCAGTAGCCCCTGAGACTTGAAACAGTTGACACAACTGATTTAAGGATCATTATTTGTGCAGGTTCTGACTGAGAAGAATACCCAATTGTGTCAAGAGCTGGAAGAGTGCAAAGCCAGCTACGTGCCGCAGTTTCCGCGCTGAAGGATTCCAAGAAGGCCCCCTCTGGTACCACTTGTCTCTATTGTAAAGAATGACAGGTACCACATAGTATGCGGCATGCATGCAAATCTAACAATAGATTCTGCAGATGACTCCGGAGTTAATCCAGAGGTCGTGATAAGGAACGAGCCGCATGCCCAACGATAGCTAAAGGCTGGTGAACGCGTGCTTAAAAAGGTTAGGCAGGAGAAAAACAATCTCCAATATGCCAATATCCAGCTGGGCGTGGAACTGAAGGATGTTCGGGCCCAGCTTGGTGACTCTGTAAAGGAGAATAAGAGGCTTCGACGCGGCATTTTCAGTAAGTGCTTGAACAAACTTTTAAAGAGTTCGGCGAAGAAACCGGCTAACAGATTTATATCTGCAGGTATGCTGACGGGTCGTCCCGAGGAGGAGATGCCCGGGTCCGCGGGTGATCTTCGCTAGAGCTCTCACAGCTGCACAAACAAGTTCGGCAGGTGATGCAGGGCATTGCCCAAGCCTTGTGGCCATCCGTCTCCCTGCCAGGGGGCATGGGGGAGCTTGTAGAGAAGCTCAAGGGAGCGCGGCGGCGCTTCTGATTATGGAAGATATTAGCCTGCCGACAAGGTGCGAGGGAAGCCTAGGCCATGGTGAAGACGCGGTATACCAAGGCTGACCCTAACCGCATGGCCACTTGTGGGGCCTGACGGGAAGGAGATTCCCGTCAGTTTGGTGTATGACCAAGTAGAATTAGCCGCAAAGTATTCCCAACAGGATTGTAGGCTAGACAGCCTGTTGGATGGTATAGAACAAGAATTTAGTCAGTCTAAGTTACTGTGTACTTCAAGTGACATATATTGTCCCTAGCCGGATTGTAAATCATTTGTCATGGCGGACCTTTTCGCTTCGACCTCTGGACCCAATAGTCCGGAGTGTATCCGAATACCCGCTCAGTTATGTAAAAACCGGGGTACGCGTGGAGACCAGGCGTAGGGGTCATAAGTGCTTGAATAGACAAGTACCCAACTAGCTATGTTATATTACATGGATAGTAAGAGACATATTTCAGGGAAAATAGTTCCGTTAAGGGTTCCTTTCCCTGGGTACGCATGCCCTAATGTGCATGTCTGAATTGCGAAAAGAGATGCGGGCTATAAACATCTGGGGGCATGTATTAAAATAAATAAAAGTCATTTTTGTTCACCGACCGAGTATTCCCTTAAGAACGCTAGCTTTCGGCTTCACCCAGTCTGAGGTACACATCCGGCTGACCCGGCAGTAACAATCACAGAGGTGCTCCCCTTATGCCCTAGCCGAATTAACGGGAACGTAGGGCATAAACAAAAGAGCCAGGCAACCCAGCTTGGCCAAAACTTAAGTCATATCGACGCATATAATGGCGAAAAAAGGTACATGTGGAAGAATAACACATGTGTGGGGCATAAAGCCCGGAAAATAGTTACATTAAGCTTCTGTATAAGAAGCCCCCAGGTATAATGAGCGCAGTTAGCGTGTCAAGATTGTGTGGTCAAGACACAATTTAGCCTTTTAAGGCCTTGAATAAAAGGATGAAAAGGAAAGAGAGAAAAAACAGATAACGGATATGTAAAAAATTGACGGAGGTAAGGAGACGAACATAGAGTCCGGCACTAGGCGTAAAACCTTCGGAGTCTGGCTGCGTTCCATGGGTTTGGCTCGAGTCAATTATCCGATGCATCCCGCCGATGGTACGCTCCATCAGTCAGAACCTGGTCAATAATGAAGGGACCTTCCCATTTGGGCTTGAGCTTGTTCTTTTTCTTCTCCGGTAGGCGTAGAACGAGTTCGCCAACGTTATAAGTTTTGGCCCGTACTTCTCTGCTTTGATACCTTCGAGCCTGTTGCTGATAGAATGCGGAACGGGATTTTTCCACGTCACGCTCCTCCTCCAGGGCGTCAAAACTGTCCTACCGATCAAGTTCGGCCTCTTTTTCTTCATACATGCGCACTCGAGGTGAGTCATGAATTATGTCGCAGGGCAGTACCGCCTCTGCGCCGTACACCATAAAAAACGGTGTGTATCCGGTAGTGCGATTCGGCGTGGTCCGCAGCCCCCATAGTACGGAGTCGAGCTCCTCTACCCAGTGCGTGTTTGATTCCTTGAAGGACCGCACTAATCTGGGTTTAATGCCGCTCATGATAAGACCATTTGCTCGCTCGACTTGACCGTTAGTTTGCGGGTGATAGACAGAAGCATAATCGAGCTTGATGCCCATGTTGCTGCACCACAGTTTTACCTCGTCAGCTGTAAAGTTCGAGCTATTGTCGGTGATGATACTGTGGGGGATGCCGTAACAGTGTACAAATCCAGATATGAAGTCTATCACTGGTCCGGATTTAACCGTTATGACTGGTTTGGCTTCTATCCATTTGGTGAATTTGTCCACCATGACCAATAGGTATTTTTTCTTATGGGTTCCCCCTTTGAGGGGTCCTACCATATCAAGCCCCCAGACCGCAAAGGGCCAAGTAATGGGGATTGTTTGGAGAGCGGTAGGCAGCATATGGCTTTGGTTTGCAAAAAGCTGGCAACCGACGCAACGTTGAACAAGGTCCTGTGCGTCTGCTCGGGCCGTCGGCCAATAGAAACCTGTACGGAAGGCCTTGCTTACAAGGGCTCGGGCTGCAGCGTGGTGGCCGCCAAGTCTAGAATGGATTTCTGCCAAAAGCTTCCGCCCTTCCTCTTCGGAGATGCACCTTTGAAGGACTCCGGTAGTGCTTTTCTTATAAAGCTATCCCTCGTGGACATTGTAGGCTTTAGACCGCCACACTATGCAGCATGCCTCATTTTGGTCCTCGGGTAGTTCCTACCTGGTTAGGTAGGCCAGGAATGGTTCTGTCCACGGAGCGATGACGGCCATTATCACGTGGGCTGAAGGTGTTATTTCGGTGGCAGAGCCTCCGATTGTGTCAGAGTGTTCGGTATCTGGTGTTGTGGCCGGGTCCGGACTATTGTTACTGGTGTCCCTTTCCCATACCATGGATGTCTTAAACAACCTTTCCAAGAAGATGTTAGGTGGGACAGGGTCGCGCTTAGCACCGATACGGGCGAGGATATCCGCCGCATGATTGTTTTCTCGAGCCACATGGTGGAATTCTAGCCCCTTGAACCGAGCTGACATTTTGAGGACGGCATTGTGATAAGCCGCCATTTTCAGATCCTTGGCGTTGAAGTCTCCATTTATTTGAGATATTTCGAGGTTCGAGTCCCCACGCACCTCCAGGCATTGAATGCCCATGGAAACTGCCATCCGGAGACCATGTAACAGGGCCTCGTATTCGGCTACGTTGTTGGAGTCTGTGTATAGTATTTGGAGTACGTATTGGACTGTATCTCCGGTGGGGGACGTCAGGACGACGCCAGCCCCCAGATCAGCCAGCATTTTAGAGCCGTCGAAGTGCATGATCCAATTGGAGTAAGCGCCGTATTCTTTAGGGAGTTCGGCTTCTGTCCACTCGGCGACAAAATCGTCTAGTACTTGCGACTTAATGGCTCGCCGTGGTCTATATGTTATGTCGAACGGGAGGAGCACGATAGCCCATTTGGCAATCCGGCCCGTGGCATCGCGGTTGTTTATTATGTTGTTGAGTGGTACTTCCGAGGCCACCGTAATTGAACACTCTTGAAAGTAGTGTCGTAATTTCCGGGATGCCATAAATACCGCGTATGCTATCTTTTGATAATGTGGGTACCGTGATTTGCATGGAGTGAGGACAGTGGATACATAGTATACCTGCTTTTGAAGTGGGAATTTATGTCCGTCCGTCTCTCGTTCGACGACGAGCACTGCGCTTACAACTTGGCGAGTTGCCCTATATATAACAGCATTGGTTCGCCGACATTTGGCGCGGCCAAGATTGGGTTGGTGGCCAGGATGGCTTTTATTTCTTCCAATCTGGTCGTGGCCGCATCCGTCCACTCGAAGTGTTCGGTGCATCGAAGAAGGCGATAGAGGGGTAGTGCCTTTTCTCCTAATCGGGAGATAAAGCGGCTTAAGGCCGCCACACATCCAGTTAATTCCTGGATTTGCTTGAGGTCAGTTGGGATAGCCAACTATGACAGAGCTCGGATTTTAGCCGGATTTTCTTCAATTCCTCTACTGGAGACGATGAAGCCCAGGAGCTTTCCGGCGGGCACGCCGAAGACGCATTTTTCCGGATTGATCTTGATGTCATATGTTCGGAGATTGTCGAACGTGAGCCTCAAGTCATCTATTAAGGATTCGACGTGTCTGGTTTTAACGACCACATCATCTACGTATGCCTTCGCTGTTTTGCCGATCTGTTTTTCCAGGCATGTCTGAATCATGCGTTGATATGTTGCACCGGCGTTCATAAGCCCGAAAGGCATGGTGTTAAAACAGAAGGGGCCGTATGGGGTGATAAATGCCGTTGCGGCTTGGTCGGACTCCGCCATCTTAATTTGATGGTATCTAAAGTATGCGTCGAGGAAACACATTGAGTCGTGTCCTGCAGTAGCGTCGATAATTTGATCGATGCAGGGGAGGGGGAAGGGATCCTTGGGGCAAGCCTTGTTAAGGTCCTTGAAATCGACACATAGGCGCCAGGATTTATCCTTCTTTGGTACCATCACTAGGTTTGCTAGCCAGTCCAGATGTTTTATTTCTCTAATGAATCCAGCCTCCAATAACTTGGCTAGCTCCTCTCCCATGGCTTGTCACTTAGGTTCAGAGAAACGCGGAATAGTCTGCTTGACCGGCTTGAATCCCTTTAGAATGTTAAGGCTATGCTCGGCCAGCCTGCGTGGGATTCCTGGCATGTCTGAAGGATGCCAGGCGAATATGTCCCAATTCTCGCGCAGGAACTCCGCTAGTGCGGCGCCTACAGCGGGGTTTAACTATGCCCCAATGGATGATGTTTTTGTCGGGTCCGTTGGGTGGACTTGGAATTTTGACTATTTCATCTGCTGGTTTAAAAGAGGTGGACTTGGATCTTTTGTCGAGTATCACGTCGTCCCTGTCCACTGTGGAGCACAGCGAAATTAATTCCTCAGCCGTGAGGGCTTCGGATAATGCCTCGAGGGCCAGTGCGCCTGTTTTGTTTTCGGCATGGAGTGCTATGTCCGAATCACTAGCTAGAGTGATGATTCCATTAGGCCCGGGCATTTTGAGCTTCATGTACCCATAATGGGGTATGGCTTGGAAGATCGTGAATGCCTCCCGCCCTAGAAGGGCGTGGTATCCGCTACTGAATGGGGCCACTTGGAATGTGATTTCTTCGGACTTATAATTCTCCGGCGTGCCAAATACCACATCTAGTGTGATTTTCCCAGCGCATCGTGCCTCCCGACTAGGGATGATTCCTCTGAAGGTCGTGCTGCTTTGCTCAATGCGGTTTCTGTCTATTTCCATTTTTCAAGAGTCTCCTCATAGATGAGGTTTAATCTGCTGCCGCCATCCATGAGCACTTTATTAAGCCGAAAGCCGTCCACAATTGGACTAAGGACCAAAGCGGCTGGTGCTCGGACTGTTCGGAATTTAGGTTCGTCACTGGCATTCAAGGTGATAGCCGTGTCGCTCCATGGATTTATTGCTGCCACATGGCAGACTTCGGCAAGGCTGTTGAGTGCTCGCTTACGCCTATTATTTGAGGCGAAGGTCTCGAAGACTGTCAATACTGTATTGTTGTTATCCACGGGATGGTGCTCTGCGGTATTTTTAATGAGGAGATCCTCACCGCTCTTGGCCACCTGCCGGAGTACCCAACATGCTCTAAGGCTGTGTGTTGGTATGGTATCCGTTGTACTGTGAATTTTTCATGGCCCATTAAGCCATCCCTCCAATACAGTTCCACACCCTGTAGTGGGCTTTTGTTTTTTGTAGTTGGGTCGGGCGACTTACGAGAGTGCACCCTTTTAGTTCGGACTGGGGGTTTTGTCAGAGCCGGAGCATCCCAAAATTTTGTTTGGGTTTTCCAGGCGCTTTCCATCGCACAGTACTTCCGTACTATGGCCGCCAAGTCAGCGAAGTGTGCTATGTCACGACGACTTATGGCATTGAGGATTCCCTTGTCCGTGCAATTATTGCAAAAGAATGAAATTGCGTCTTCCGCGCGATAGTCCTTGACCTTGTTCATTACAAGGAGGAATCTGGCCCAATAGTGGTGTACTGTATCCTGGGGCTCTTGTCTAATGTGGGAAAGATCGTTTATGTCTGGGTGGGTGGGTGGATTTAAGTCCGAACCTTGACCCGATCTGAGACCCAGGGGCAGAGGAGTTTCCAATCTTGGGAGTTCGGGCTCCGGGATGTTGCCCGATAGGTCTGGCCTGCTGCCTGATTCTAGGTTCATGGTTTGGGCGATATCCTCCCGTAGACGAGTATCCGGCTCAGAGAGCTCGGTAATCCGGACATAGTTTGTCCTCAATATAGAGGAAGAATCGTCGCATTGCTCCTCCACCACCTCTATCTGCTGGGTGACCAGCGGGGAGTTAATCTCCCTTTGGTCGGGTTTAAGCCCGATCTGATCATAGTCTGTAGCGACTCCCAAAGCGGTGACGTGATCCAAGAGCTTGTTCAAAGAAGAGAGTTCTATTGGATCCAACTGCTCGGCGAGTCCCGAGCTGACGTGGAGGCTGTTTTCGATGACCCGAGAAGTCATCATCGGCGCAGCGGCCGAACATGCGGTCATGACGAAACCGCCTAGTCGGAGAGTTTGGCCTACAGCCAGGGCTCCCCCAGAAGTGATGTTGTCCTTGACAACGAGGCGATCCATCCAGCCATATGATGACGGCACAGTGGAACTCTCAATGAAAGCACCAATGTCGGTGTCAAAACCGGCGGATCTCGGGTAGGGGGTCCCGAACTATGCGTCTAAGGCGGATGGTAACAGGAGGCGGGGGACACAATGTTTACCCAGGTTCGGGCCCTCTCGATGGAGGTAATACCCTACTTCCTGCTTGATAGATCTTGATGATATGAGTATTACAAGAGTTGATCTACCACGAGATCGCAGAGGCTAAACCCTAGAAGCTAGCTTATGGTATGATTGTTGTTGTCCTACGGACTAGACCCTCCGATTTATATAGACATTAGAGGGGGCTAGGGTTACACAGAGTCGGTTACAAGGGAGGAGATCTACATATCCATATTGCCAAGCTTGCCTTCCACGCCAAGGAATGTCCCATCCAGACATGGGACGAAGTCTTCAATCTTGTATCTTCATAGTCCAACAGTCCGGCCAAAGGATATAGTCCAGCTGTCCGAGGACCCCCTAATCCAGGACTCCCTCATCTCTAACATTTAAGAATTTCAGATCTTGGGATATTATTCAAACAGCAAGAAAAAGAAAATAAAATAAAATGACGCTCCAACCAAAACACATATCATGTGGTGAATAAAAATATAGCTCCAAGTAAAGTTACCGATGAACGAAGATGAAAGAGGGGATGCCTTCCGGGGCATCCCCAAGCTTAGGCTCTTGGTTGTCCTTGAATATTACCTTGGGGTGCCTTGGGCATCCCCAATCTTAGGCTCTTTCCACTCCTTATTCCATAGTCCATCGAATCTTTACCCAAAACTTGAAAACTTCACAACACAAAACTCAACAGAAAACTCGTAAGCTCCGTTAGTATAAGAAAATAAATCACCACTTAGGTACTGTTGTGAACTCATTCTAAATTCATATTGGTGTAATATCTACTGTATTCCAACTTCTCTATGGTTCATACCCTCCGATACTACTCATAGATTCATCAAAATGAGCAAACAACACATAGAAAACAGAATCTGTCAAAAATAGAACAGTCTGTAGTAATCTGTATCATTTGAATACTTCTGTAACTCAAAAATTCTGAAATAAATTGGTAGACGTGAGGAATTTGTCTATTAATCATCTGCAAAAAGAATCAACCTAAAATCACTCTCCAGTAAAAAAAATGGCAGCTAATCTCGTGAGCGCAAAAGTTTCTGTTTTTTGGCTAGATGAATTATTTATTACTAAACAGGAGCAAAAGCAAAGGACAAAAGTAAAATTGGGTTGCCTCCCAACAAGCGCTAACATTTAACGCCCCTAGCTAGGCATGATGATTTCAATGATGCTCACATAAAAGATAAGAATTGAAACATAAAGAGAGCATCGTCAAACACATGGCAAGCACATTTAAGTCTAACCCACTTCCTATGCATAGGGATTTTGTGAGCAAACAACTTATGGGAACAACAATCAACTAGCATAGGGAGGCAAAACAAGCAAATCTTCAAGATTTTCAACACATAGAGAGGAAACTTTACATTATTGCAATATGTAGAAGCATATGATCCTCTCTCATAATAACTTTCAGTAGCATCATGAATGAATTCAACCATATAACCAGCACATAAAGCATTCTTTTCATGATCTACTTGCATAGAAATTTTACTACTCTCCACATAAGCAAATTTATTCTCATCAATAGTAGTGGGAGCAAACTCAACAAAATAACTATCATGTGAAGCATAATCCAATTAAAAATTAAAATCATGATGACATGTTTCATGGTTATCTTTATTCTTTATAGCATACGTGTCATCATAAATAGGAGGCATGCTTTCATCATAATAAATTTGCTCATCAAAACTTGGGGGACTAAACATATCATCCTCATCAAACATAGCATCCCCGAGCCTGTGGCTTTGCATATCATTAGCATCATGGGTATTCAAAGAATTCATACTAACAACATTGCAATCATGCTCATCATTCACATATTTTATGCCAAGCATTCTATGTGATTCTTCTTCTAGTACTTGAGCACAATTTTCCTTCCCATCATTTTCACGAAAGATATTAAAAATATGAAGCATATGAGGCACCCTTAATTCCATTATTTTTGTAGTTTTATTTTATAAACTAAACTAGTGATAAACAAGAAACAAAAAGATTCGATTGCAAGATCCAAAGATATACCTTCAAGCACTGACCTCCCCGGCAACGGCGCCAGAAACTGCTTGATGTCTACTACACAACCTTCTTCTTGTAGACGTTGTTGGGCCTCCAAGTGCAGAGGTTTGTCGGGTTGGGAAGACGTACGACTACATCAACCGCGTTGTCATAACGCTTCCGCTTTCGGTCTATGAGGGTACGTGGACAACACTCTCCCCTCTCGTTGCTATGCGTCACCTAAATGGATCTTGTGTGCGCGTAGGAAATTTTTTGAAATTACTGCGTTCCCCAACAGCATCATCTCGCAACTAACTCATTAGTCACATTGCTTGCAAGGCTTATAGTGATGTGCATTACCGAGAGGGCCCAGAGATACCTCTCCGATACACGGAGTGACAAATCCTAATCTCGATCTATGCCAACCCAACAAACACCTTCGGAGACACCTGTAGAGCATCTTTACAATCACCCAGTTACGTTGTGGTGTTTGATAGCACACAAGGTGTTCCTCCGGTATTCGGGAGTTGCATAATCTCATAGTCTGAGGAACATGTATAAGTCATGAATAAAACAGTAGCAATGAAACTAAAACGATCATAATGCTAAGCTAACGAATGGGTCTTGTCCATCACATCATTTTCTAATGATGTGATCCCGTTCATCAAATGACAACACATGTCTATGGCTAGGAAACTTAACCATCTTTGATTAACAAGCTAGTCAAGTAGAGGCATACTAGGGACACTCTGTTTGTCTATGTATTCACACATGTACTCAGTTTCCGGTTAATACAATTCTGGCATGAATAATAAACATTTATCATGGAATAAGGAAATAAATAATAACTTTATTGTTGCCTCTAGGGCATATTTCCTTCAGTCTCCCACTTGCACTAGAGTCAATAATCTAGTTCACGTCGCCATGTGATTTAAAATCAATAGTTCACATCACCATGTGATTAACACCCATAGTTCATATCGCCATGTGACCAACACTCAAAGGGTTTACTAGAGTCAGTAATCTAGTTCACATCGCCATGTGATTAACACCCAAAGAGTACTAAGGCGTGTCATGTTTTGCTTGTGAGAGAAGTTTAGTCAACGGGTCTGCCAAATTTAGATCCGTATGTATTTTGCAAATTTCTATGTCTACAATGCTTTGCACGAAGCTACTTTAGCTAATTGCTCCCACTTTCAATATGTATCCGGATTGTGACTTAGAGTCATCCAGATCGGTGTCAAAGCTTGCATCGACGTAACTCTTTACGACGAACTCTTTACACCTCCATAACCGAGAAATATTTCCTTAGTCCTCTAAGGATAATTTTGACCGTTGTCCAGTGATCTACTCATAGATCAAAATTGTACTCCCTTGCCAAACTCAGGGCAGGGTATACAATAGATCTGGTACCCAGCATGGCATACTTTATAGAACCTATGGTTGAGGCATAGGGAATGACTTTCATTCTCTCTCTATCTTCTGTCGTGGTCGGGCTTTGAGTCTTACTCAACTTCACACCTTGCAACATAGGCAAGAACTCTTTCTTTGATTGTTCCATTTTGAACTACTTCAAAAACTTGTCAAGGTATGTACTCATTGAAAAAAACTTATGACGCGTCTTGATCTATCTCTATAGATCTTGATACTTAATATGTAACTAGCGTCACCGAGGTCTTTCTTTGAAAAACTCCTTTCAAACACTCCTTTATGCTTTCCAGAAAATTCTACATCATTTCCGATCGACAATATGTCATTCACATATACTTATCAGAAAGGATGTAGTGCTCCCACTCACTTTCTTGTAAATACAGGCTTCACCGCAAGTTTGTATAAAACTATATGCTTTGATCAACTCATCAAAGCTTATATTCCAACTCCGAGATGCTTGCACCAGTCCATAGATGGATCGCTGGAGCTTGCACACTTTGTTAGCACCTTTAGGATCGAAAAAAACTTCCGGTTGCATCATATACAACTCTTCCTTAAGAAACCTGTTAAGGAATGCAAGTTTTTGACATCCATTTGCCAGATTTTATAATCATAAAATGCGGCAATTGCTAACATGATTCGGATAGAGTTAAGCATCGCTACGGGCGAGAAAGTCTCATTGTAGTCAACCCCTTGAACTTGTCAAAAATCTTTTTGCAACAAGTCGAGCTTTGTAAATAGTGATATTACCGTCAGCGTCCGTCTTCCTCTTAAAGATCCATTTATTCATTATGGCTTGCCAATCATCGGGCAAATCCACCAAAGTCCACACTTTGTTCTCATACATGGATCCTATCTCAGATTTCATGGCCTCAAGCCATTATTCAGAATCTGGGCTCATCATAGTTTCTTCATAGTTCGTAGGTTCGCCTTGTCCAACAACATGACTTCCAGGACAAGATTGCCATAACACTCTGGTGCGGAATGTGTTCTGGTCGACCTACGAGGTTTAGTAGTAACTTGATCTAAAGTTTATGATCATCATCATTAGCTTCCTCTCTAGTTGGTGTAGGCATCGTGGGAACGGTTTTCTGTGATGTGCTACCTTCCAATTTGAGAGAAGGTACAGTAACCTCATCAAGTTCTACTTTCCTCCCACTCACTTCTTTCGAGAGAAACTCCTTCTCTAGAAAGGACCCATTCTTAGCAACAAATATCTTGCCTTCGGATCTGTGGTAGAAAATGTACCCAATAGTTTCCTTAGGGTATCCTATGAAGACGCACTTCTCCAATTTAGTCTTGAGCTTATCAGGCTGAAGCCTTTGACATAAGCGTCGCATCCCCAAACTATAAGAAACGACAACTTAGGTTTCTTGCCAAACCACAGTTCATACGGTGTCGTCTCAACGGATTTAGACAATGCCCTATTTAATGTGAATGCAGCTGTCTCTAATGCATAACCCCAAAACGATAGTGGTAAATCGGTAAGAGACATCATAGAACGCACCATACCTAATAAAGTACGGTTACGGTGTTCGGACACACCATTACGCTATGGTGTTCCAGGTGGCGTGAGTTGTGAAACAATTCCACATTGTTTTAAATGAAAGCCAAACTCGCAACCTTCGCCTCTGCGATCAGATCAAAGAAACTTTATTTTCTTGTTACGATGATTCTCCACTTCACTCTGAAATTCTTTGAACTTTTCAAATGTTTCAGACTTGTGTTTCATCAAGTAGATATACCCATTGTTGGGGAATGTAGTATTTCAAAAAAAAATTCCTACGATCACACAAGATCTATCTAGGAGAAGCATAGCAACAAGCGGGGAGAGTGTGTCCACGTACCCTCGTAGACCGAAAGTGGAAGTATTTAGTAACGCGGTTGATGTAGTCGAACGTCTTCCATTCTCTCTCTATCTTCTGTCGTGGTTGGGCTTTGAGTCTTACTCAACTTCACACCTTGCAACACACGCAAGAACTCCTTCTTTGACTGTTCCATTTTGAACTACTTTAAAAACTTGTCAAGGTATATACTCATTGAAAAAACTTATCAAGCATCTTGATCTATCTCTATAGATCTTGATGCTCAATATGTAAGCAGCTTCACCGAGGTCTTCCTTTGAAAAACTCCTTTCAAACACTACTTTATGCTTTCCAGAAAATTCTACATCATTTCTGATCAACAATATGTCATCCACATATAATATCAAAAATGCTACAGAGCTCCCACTCACTTTCTTGTAAATACAGGCTTCTCCAAAAGTCTGTATAAAACCATATGCTTTGACCACACTATCAAAGCGTACATTCCAACTCCGAGATGCTTGCACCAGTCCATAAATGGATCACTGGAGCTTACACACTTTGTTAGCACCTTTTGGATTGACAAAACCTTATGGTTGCATTATATACAACTCTTCTTAAGAAATCCATTAAGGAATGCAGTTTTGACATCCATTTGCGAAATTTCATAAAATGCGGCAATTGCTAACATGATTCGGATAGACTTAAGCATCGATACAAGTGAGAAAATCTCATCGTATTCAACACCTTGAACTTGTCAAAAACCTTTTTTCAACAATTCGAGCTTTGTAGATATAACACTACTATCTGCGTCTGTCTTCCTCTTGAAGATCCATTTATTCTCTATGGCTCGCCGATCAACAGGCAAGTCCACCAAAGTCCACACTTTGTTCTTATAGATGGATCCCATCTCAGATTTCATGGCCTCAAACCATTCTGCGGAATCTGGGCTCATCATCGCTTCCTCATAGTTCATAGGTTCATCATGGTCAATTAACATGACCTCTAGAACAGGATTACCATACCACTCTGGTGCGGAACGTGCTCTAGTTGACCTACGTGGTTCGGTAGTAAGTTGATCCGAAGTTTCATTGTCATTATCATTAGCTTCCTCACTAGTTAGTGCAGGAATCACAGGAACGGTTTTCTGTGAGGAGCTATTTTCCAATTCGAGAGAAGGTACAATTACCTCATCAAGTTCTACTTTCCTCCCACTCACTTCTTTCGAGAGAAACTCCTTCTCTAGAAAGGATCCATTCTTAGCAACAAAGATCTTGCCTTCGGATCTGTGATAGAAGGTGCACCCAACAGTTTCTTTTGGGTATCCTATGAAGACGCACTTCTCTGATTTGGATTCGAGCTTATCAGGCCGAAGCTTTTTCACATAAGCATCGCAACCCCAAACTTTAAGAAACGACAGCTTAGGTTTCTTGCCAAACCACAGTTCATACGGTGTCGTCTCAACGGATTTAGACGGTGCCCTTTTTAATGTGAATGCAGATGTCTCTAATGCATAACCCCAAAACGATAGTGGTAAATCGGTAAGAGACATCATAGATCGCACTATATCTAATAAAGTACGGTTACGACGTTCGGACACACCATTATGCTGTGGTGTTCCAGGTGGCATGAGTTTGTGAAGATATTCCACATTGTTTTAATTAAATCCCAAACTCGTAACTCAAATATTCGCCTCTGTGATCAGATCGTAGAAACTATTTTTCCTTGTTACGATGATTCTCCACTTCACTCTAAAATTCTTTGAACTTATCAAATGTTTCAGACTTGTGTTTCATCAAGTAGATATACCCATATCTGCTCAAATCATCTGTGAAGGTCAGAAAATAACGATACCCGCCGCGAGCCTCAACACTCATCGGACTGCATACATCGGTATGTATTATTTCCAATAAGTGGCTCGCCCTATTGTTCCAGAGAATGGAGTATTAGTCATCTTGCCCATGAGGCATGGTTCGCAAGAATCAAATGATTCATAATCAAGTGATTCCAAAAGTCCATCTGCATGGAGTTTCTTCATGCATCTTACACCAATATGACCTAAACGGCAGTGCCACAAGTATGTTGCACTATCATTATCAACTTTGCATCTTTTGGCATCAATATTATGAATATGTGTATCACTACGATCGAGATTCAATAAACCATTCATATTAAGTGTATGACCATAGAAGGTTTTATTCATGTAAATAGAACAACAATTATTCTTTGACTTAAATGAATAACCGTATTGCAATAAACATGATCCAATCATATTCATGCTCAATGCAAACACCAAATAACATTTATTTTAGGTTCAACACTATTCCCTATGATAAAGGGAGTGTGCGATGGTGATCTTATCAACCTTGGAATCACTTCCAACACACATCATCACCTCGCCCTTAACTAGTCTCTGTTTATTTTGCAACTCCTGTTTCGAGTTACTACTCTTAGCAACTGAACCAGTATCAAATACCGAGGGGTTGCTATAAACACTAGTAAAGTACACATCAATAACATGTATATCAAATATACTTTTATTCACTTTGCCTCCTTCTTATCCGCCAAGTATTTGGGGTAGTTCCGCTTCCAGTGACCATTCCCTTTGCAGTAGAAGCACTCAATTCTAGGGTTAGGTCTTGAAGGAAATATGCCCTAGAGGCAATAATAAAGTTGTTATTTATATTTCCTTATATCATGGTAAATGTTTATTATTCATGCTAGAATTTTATTAACCGGAAACTTAGTACATGTGTGAATACATAGACAAACAGAGTGTCACTAGTATGCCTCTACTTCACTAGCTCGTTGAATCAAAGATGGTTAAGTTTCCGAGCCATGGACATGAGTTGTCATTCGATTAACGGGATCACATCATTAGAGAATGATATGATTGACTTGACCCATTCCGTTAGCCTAGCACTCGATCGTTTAGTATATTTCTATTGCTTTCTTCATGACTTATACATGTTCCTATGACTATGAGATTATGCAACTCCCAAATACCGGTGGAACACTTTGTGTGCTACCAAACATCACAACGGAACTGGGTGATTATAAAGGTGCTCTACAGGTGTCTCCGATGGTACTTGTTGAGTTGGCATAGATCTAGATTAGGATTTGTCACTTCGATTGTCAAAGAGGTATCTCTGGGCCCTCTCGGTAATGCACATCACTATAAGCCTTGCAAGCAATGCAACTAATGAGTTAGTTGCGGGATGATGTATTACGGAACGAGTAAAGAGACTTGCCGGTAACGAGATTGAACTAGTTATTGAGATACCGACGATCGAATCTCGGGCAAGTAACCTACCAATGACAAAGGGAACAATGTATGTTGTTATGCGGTTTGAGCGATAAAGATCTTCGTAGAATATGTAGGAGTCAATATGAGCATCTAGGTTCCGCTATTTGTTATTGACCGGGAACGAGTCTCGGTCATGTCTACATAGTTCTCGAACCCGTAGGGTGCGCATGCTTAACGTTCGATGACGATCGATAATATGAGTTTATGTGTTTTGATGAACCGAAGGTAGTTCGGACTCCCGGATATGATCACGGACATTACGAGGAGTCTCGAAATGGTCGAGACATAAAGATCGATATATTGGAAGCCTACATTTGGACATCGGAATAATTCCGGGTGAAATCGGGATTTTACCGGAGTCCCGAGGGGGTTACCGGAACCCCCGGGGGCTAATGGGCCTTGTTGGGCCCTAGTGGAGAGAGAGAGAGAGAGGGGCCGGCCAAGGCAGGCCACGTGCCCCCTCCCCTTGAGTTCGAATAGGATAAGGAAGTGGGCGGCGCCCCCTTGCTTTTCCCCTCTCCCACTCCTTCCTTCCCCCTCCTAGTGGGACTAGGAAAGGGGAGTCCTACTCCCACTAGGAGGAGGACTCCTCCTCTTGGCGCACCCTCCTAGGGCCGGCTGGCCTCCCCCCTTGCTCCTTTATATACGGGGGCAGGGGACACCCCAAGACACAGAAGTTGATCAATTGATCTTTTAGCCGTGTGCGGTGCCCCCCTCCACCATAATCCACCTCGGTTATATCGTAGCGGTGCTTAGGCGAAGCCCTGCGTCGGTAGCATCATCATCATCGTCATCACACCGTCGTACTGACGGAACTCTCCCTCGAAGCTCTGCTGGATCGGAGTTCGTGGGACGTCACCGAGCTGAACATGTGCTGAACTCAGAGGTGCCGTGTGTTCGGTACTTGGATCGGTCAGATCGTGAAGACGTACGACTACATCAACCGCGTTCTCATAACGCTTCCTCTTACGGTCTACGAGGGTACGTGGACGACACTCTCCCCTCTCGTTGCTATGCATCACCATGATCTTGCGTGTGCATAGGAATTTTTTTTGAAATTACTATGTTCCCCAACAGTGGCATCCGAGCCAGGTTTATGCATAGATGTTATATGCACGAGTAGAACACGAGTGAGTTATGGGCGACACAAGTCATACTGCTAACAGCATGTCATACTTTGGTTCGGCAGTATTGTTGGATGAAGCTGCCCGGACCGACATTACACGTACGCTTACGCGAGACTGGTTTTACCGACGTGCTTCGCACACAGGTGGCTGGCGGGTGTCATTTTCTCCAACTTTAGTTGAATCGAGTGTGGCTACGCCCGGTCCTTGTGAAGGTTAAAACAGCACATACTTGACAAAATATCATTGTGGTTTTGATGCGTAGGTAAGAACGGTTCTTGCTACGCCCGTAGAAGCTACGTATAACTTGCAACAACAAAGTAGAGGATGTCTAACTTGTTTTTGCAGGGCATGTTGTGATGTGATATGGTCAAGACATGATGAGATATAAATTGTTGTATCAGATGATCATGTTTTGTTGAAGTTATCGGCAACTGGCAGGAGCCTTATGGTTGTCTCTTTATTGCATAAGATGCAAGTGCCATGTAATTGCTTTACTTTATCTCTATACGGTAGCAATAGTTGCAAAAGCAATAGCTGGTGAGACGACCATGTGACGACACATTGATAAAAGATCAAGATGATGGAGATCATGGTGTCATGCCGGTAACAATGAAGATCATGTCAGTACTTTGGAGATGGAGATCAAAAGCGCAAGATGATGATGGCCATATCATGTCACATATTTTGATTGCACGTGATGTTTATCAAAAGCACAAGATCGACGGTAGCATTATAAGATGATCTCTCACTAAATTTCAAGGTATAAGTGTTCTCCCTGACTATGCACCATTGCCAAAGTTCATCGTGCCGAGACACCACGTGATGATCGAGTGTGATAAGCTCTACGTTCACATACAACGGGTGCAAGCCAGTTTTGCACATGCAGAATACTCGGGTTAAACTTGACGAGCCTAGCATATGCAGATATTGCCTCGGAACACTGGATACCCAAAGGTCGAGCGTGAATCATATTGTAGATATGATCAACATAGTGATGTTCACCATTGAAAACTACTCCATCTCACGTGATGATCGGACATGTTTTAGTTGATTTGGATCACGTGATCATTTAGATGACTAGAGGGATGTCTATCTAAGTGGGAGTTCTTAAGTAATATGATTAATTGAACTTTAAATTTATCATGAACTTAGTCCTGGTAGTATTAACATATCTATGGTGTAGATCAATAGCTCGCGTTTAGCTCACCTGTTTTATTTTTGATATGTTCCTAGAGAAAACCAAGTTGAAAGATGTTAGTTGCAATGATGCGGATTGGATCCGTGATCTGAGGATTATCCTCATTGCTGCACAGAAGAATTATGTCCTTGATGCACCGCTAGGTGACAAACCGATCGCAGGAGCAGATGCATACGTTATGAACGTTTGGCAATCTCGATATGATGACTACTTGATAGTTTAGTGCACCATTGTCAGATTTCAGGTTCCGGCAGACCCTCTAGGTTCGAACTCCGGGGTGCACGTGGATATCTCACCCCTTACCTACCTGCACCTCGTCGCCTCGCAAGGATCTAAAACTACACAAAGAGCAACACAAGGGACACAAGGTTTATACTAGTTCGGGCCACCATTGTGGTGTAACACCCTACTCCAGTGTGTGGTGTGGTGGATTGCCTCAAGGGCTGATGATGAACAATACAAGGGAGAACAACCTCGCGAGGGTCTGTTCTTTGCCGGCGTGACGAACCGCTAGGGGGAGTTCGGTCACTCTCTCTCTCCCTCTCTCTCTCTCTCTCTCTCTCTCTCTCTCTAGATTGCTTGATCTCTAGCTCTGTTCTCGATTCCGGATCCCTCTACCCTGTGGGAGGCTAGTCCTATTTATAGGCAGAGGCCCTGGGCCTCTTCCCAAATATTGAGTGGGAAGGGCGCCAACAATTGACTATTTTGAAGGGGAACATCTAGTACACTTATCCTGACTAAAGTTGGTCCTCGCCTGTCAAAGGATCTGATGATGACGCCGGCTTGGGCTCCACGATGACCTCCTTCCTGCCGTTGTGTTGGTCTTGGTCTTGTTGCACCGAAATGGTTGCCTTTGCTTGATGCTCTCGCCCACGCTTGCCTCCTTTGCACCAAAGAGGAAATGAGGACACTGCGCGGGCTGGCGCCCGCCTGGCGCCCTTGGTCGTCATGGCTTGCGTCATGGGCACCTCGCGAGGTACCCCGCCTTGATCTCTCCGCCTCCTCGTGAGCCAGCCTGACGAGGCCGCGCCTGAGGAAGCTTCCCGTCGTCCGCCCCGCGAGGCTTGGCCCCTCGTGAGGGTCTTGAGCTTGTGCTGATGAAGATGGGCCGTGCAGGGCCACCCCTTGAGCCACGCCGCAGGCCGCAGGCAGGCAAGTCTGGGTACCCCCGTTCCCAGAACACCGACAGTAGCCCCCGGGCCCAAGGCGCGCCTGGACTTGGCTTAGCAGAGAAGCAAGGGGTAAGTGCGAAGCGCCGCGGGCCCTAAAAGCCTGCAGCCTTGGGCGCCGCGTGGCGGTTGATTGGACGTGGGCGTCCCTGTTCCCCGATGCCTCCTTATTTTGCGCCCAACTAGGCGGACCCATGGTTGCACACAATCATCCCTATTTTCACCGCTCGACCGTCTCCTGCTCTTCCTCCTCTCGAGCTCCAGTCTCCGCTTCCAATCCAATCTCGAATCCTCCCCCTTCCTGTCGCCATGGCTCCGATGAAGAAGGGGAAAGGGAAAAATCTTGTGCCTCCGCCCCGCTCGCCGTCGCCGACGGCTCCTGCTGTCGATCGGTCGATCATACTCAACCGAGAAGGCTCGGACAAGGTCAGCTCTGCCCTCGCCACTATCTTCAACGAGTGCGGGAGGACGACGGTCTGGCCCTCGTCTCACTTCTCCATTGACAGAGTAGTCACCGAGGTCCGGTACTTCGTCGATACCCTTTGGGCGGGACTGGTTCCCCCCTTTTCCAATTTCTTCAACGCTGTGCTTTCCCATTACCAGATCCATATGATGCATTTGGGTCCTGAATCCATTACTCTTCTTGCCGTTTTCACCTTTGTCTGTGAGGCGATGATGGGCATCCCTCCTTCAGTTGCCTTGCTGCACCACTTCTTCTCTTTGCGCCTCATCGACCCCACCCAATGCTCGTGGTGCGTGAGTGTCGGTGTCAAAACCGGCGGATCTCGGGTAGGGGGTCCCGAACTGTGCGTCTAGGCGGATGGTAACAGGAGACAAGGGACACGATGTTTACCCAGGTTCGGGCCCTATTGATGGAGGTAAAACCCTACGTCCTGCTTGATTGATATTGATATTGTGGATGTTTACAAGAGTGGATCTACCACGAGATCAAGGAGGCTAAACCCTAGAAGCTAGCCTATGGTATGATTGTAAGGGTTGTTGTGATTCTAGTCCTACGGACTAAAGCCATCCGGTTTATATAGACACCGGAGAGGGCTAGGGTTACATAGAGTCGGTTACAATGGTAGGAGATCTACATATCCAGATCGCCAAGCTTGCCTTCCACGCCAAGGAAAGTCCCATCCGGACACGGGAGAAGTCTTCAATCTTGTATCTTCATAGTCTTGGAGTCCGTCGATGATGATAGTCCAGCCAATAATAGTTCGGCTGATGATGGTAGTCCGCTATCCGGACACCCCTAATCCAGACTCCTCAAGAGCTCCCTGAACCAGGCTTCAATGACGATAAGTCCGGCGTGTATATTGCTTGGCATTGCAAGGCGGGTTCCTCCTCCAAATGATAGAAGATTGTGAACACAGGATAGTGTCCGCTCGCAAAATAAATTCCTCGTTCCACCGTAGAGAGAATAATAATATATACACAAGTTCAATCTGCTGACGTTTTTTGTGGCATGACGTCACACCACTACCAAGCCATTACTCGAATTGTTTTTTACTTTACCACCTCAGCGAGTTTAGCGAGGCGGTTTCCTTGGCACGTCTTGTCGAAGCAGAGATCGTGTTTCCCCTTAATCCGGGATTCTCATTAATACGGACGTGGGTAACCCAACCGCGCCCGTTCGCCACGCCCCCTCTATCGAAGGCGAGTCCCAAACGGTCACGGAGACGGCTCTTGGTATTCTCCCTCTTTATAATGGGACCAAGGCTCGTTTCTTTTCTTCAATCCTCCATCGAATCCTCTCCCCGCCACAAGTTCCAACACCTAGAGCTCCAGATTCGAGCGCCGGACTTTCAACGATGTCGGTTCCGACCTCGTGGGCGGTGGATGCCCTCCTCCGTCACGGAGGAGGGCGTGCTAAAGTTGCAGGAGGCCAAGTACATCTTACGAGATTTCGACAGGTTGCTGCCAAGGGCAGGCCATCCCCACCCCGAGCCCGGCGAGTATGTCGTTTCAGATCCCACCTCCGTCGGGGTTTAGGCTTCCGATGGATCCTTTTGTGAGAGGGCTCATGTTTTCTTATGGGTTGGAATTCCACGATTTGGCTCCGGAGTCCATCCTCCATATTTCCGCATTTATTGTCATCTGCGAAGCCTTCCTCCGCGTCACCCCTCACTTCGGCCTGTGGCTGAAGACCTTTAATGTGGCGCCAAGATGATCGGGGTCAGCGGAGTGTGGCGGGCGGCCATAAGCAAGAGGGCCGATGCCCGCGGGCCCGCTGGCTCCTTCCAAGAGGAGCTCGGCTGTGGCAGCAAGAATGGTTCTATATTACCGCCCGAGGGGCGCAGACAAAAGCCACCGCCCTATTCCGCCCGGGACCTCCACGACGGTTGATGTCGTGGGTCAACCAAGGGCTCAACTGGGGGCCGTCAAAGGACGTGCCCCTACTGCAGGGCCGGATTCGAGGTCTCCTAACGAGGGAGATCGATATGGTGGTGGTGATGCAGGTTATGCTGATTAGGCGTCTCCTGCCCTGCAAACGCCGTCCTCTCCGGCTATGGGAGTTCAATCCGGAGGGCCCACGGATTCTTCAACACTTCATGGGTATGACACCCCTGGAGATGTATAACTTATTCTTTGGATCACAAGAGGTGCGTCCGGAATTGACCGAGGATGCTGGCCTAAGCTGCAATCGCCCGGATACTCAAGTAAGTAGTTCCTGAGTCCGGACATACCGTTTGTTTGCCTTTCGATGATTCGATTTATGACCAACTTCCTTCTACACAGGAGTGGATAGCGGAAGCAAAATTGATACGGTGTCCAGCCCCCCTCCCCGAGACCGCGCCGGATCCCGTGCTGGTCCGGATGCTTGAGGTTGCGCCTTCAGAGGAAGACGAAGGGGAAAACAAGGAAGCTACTGCCTCGCCTAAGGAGGCTCTTGAAAGAGGGGGGATCGAGAATCCCTCCCCCCAAGGGGAGAAGAGGACTGCCTCCAAGGACCCGGGGGCAAAAGCCCCTAAACGGGGGAAGAAATCTTCACCAGAGGGTCCTGCGTCCGGGGAGGCCCCGGCCGCACAATCTCCCTTAATGAGTCAGCCCTCCAACGAGCCGTAAGTAGAAAGAAAGGAGTTTTATAATAAGGGACATCCCTATTTGTACTTCTGAGGATAACTAAAGTTTTTACCTTGTAGTTTGGATCTCCGTCCTTCGCAGATGAGCTCGTCTTCGGGGGACCTTCGTCCGGAGATGATAGAGAGTGAGACGCCTCCGTCCGGGGCGCCGTCGGATAGGGCGGACGAGCCTAAAGTGTCGTCAAGGAGGGAGCCCCCGGGTTCGGCAAAGCCGGATAGTTCAGCGCCAACTGGTGTACGGCTGAAGGATCTGCTTGAGAAGGCGTCTATCTCAGAAGATCAGCACGCATTGATGAGCATGGTGATTGAAAGGATTTCGTCCGCCGAAGGTGGGTTGCACGATGCCGTTAGGAGTTTACTGGCGGGGTTTGAGGTACGTAAAAATGACACACCTTTCAACAGTTTTGCATATAGAATGCGCCCTGTATAGATAGTAGCCCCTGAGACTCGGTAGGTTGTCGAAATCGACAGCGTGCCGAGGATCAAAATCGCAGGTTTAAATTCCTGTCGTGCCGATGCAGGTGGCGGGTCGTCCGGGGGCCAGCCGGACTGATGGATTTGCTGAACTAAAGCGGCAACTCGATGCTGCGGATGCGGACATCACACTGATCAACAGGCGACTTGATGAGTCGCAAGGTAAGTGTTTATTGCGCGGTCATTTGGTAAGGGAGCCGAAGCCATCTCCTTACAACATGTGCGTGAAATGCAGATAGTGCCGCTGCCGTGGAGAACCTTCGGGCCGAACTTGCTCAAGCCAAGGAGCAGGCTAGGAGTAATGCGGCGGCCTCGAGGGCGGCCGAGGAGTTAGCGGCCGAAAGGGCTGCACACTGCCGGAGCAGGGAAGAGATAGCCGAAATGGCTGTGAAGTTAAAAGATGCTACCGACCGCAATGAGGCTCTTGGGAAGGAGCGCCTAGCGGGGCAAGAAGACCTGCGGAAGGCCACCGCAGAAGCCAAGAATGCCCGCTCTGCAATGCGGGCTATGAAGGAAGAGCTGCGCCAGGCCAGGGATATTGTAGCTGGCAAGCCTTTTTCGCTGCGCCAAGGTTTACGGATCAAAATATGCTCAGCTGGGCCAAGCTGTGGGGTTCGAGGACCCTTATATGGACTTAGCAGCGAGTGCGGCGGATGCCGTTGTGCATTTTCGAAGTCAGAAGGATCACAAGACGGAAGAGCTGTTTTGGTCTCAATTCCATAGTCCGGAGCGTTCACTTCCGCTGACCGACCGTTTGGCTGAGTGGGCTGAGCTAAATTGGTTGTCCGGGCTTGCTATGACGGATATAGTGACTCATATCCGGCCGGATAAGCCCCAGCCGAAGAGTTATTTTGGCTTATTGCAGCAATTTCTTGGGGCGGTGCCGCATATCAAGGCGATGAAGCGGTCGGCCTGCATAGAGGGTGCGCGGATGGCGCTCGCCCGTGTGAAGACACATTGGACAGAGATGGATGCCACCGCTGTTGCGACCCCGGGTTCAGATGATAACCGGTTACCCGTCGAGCACTATTTTGGCGAAGTACTGCGTGGTGCTCGTGTAATAGAGTCACAGTGCTCAAAAAATGTTACGTTCGAATGAACGTTTATATGATGTAAAACGATATTTATGATGTAAGTGCCTTTTATACTTGTGCGTTCAAGTAATAGAATATCTCCTATGCGGCCATTCATGTATACGTGTGTATAACCTGAAAGATGGCAGTCGTCGGCTTCAGCCCCCACGCACAAGGTGCGGGGGTGTTCGCAAAAAATAGCACGTTTTCACACTTAATCCAACATCTCGGTCCTGTAAAGGAGGTGGTAGCGTAGCAAACGAGGCAACCGGACTATAATGCTTTATCATTTTCACTTAGCCATGGAGTTCGAGGGTGGGGCTACGACATAGCCCCAGGGTGCACCGCGCTCTCCGAATTCGGGGTGCGTATGTGCCTGGCCGGGAAACGGCCCTTCGTCAAAGTGGAGGAATCCTAAACATTCCCAAGGTCGATCGAGTGGTTGACCAGTCTCTCGCTATATCATGACAGTCAGTTTTCGGCTTTCTCTATTGAGGTGCTCGCCCAGCCGAACTAGGGCACAATCGCAGTAGTTCTCCCGGAGCGCGTTAGCCGATGATACGGAGCGTAAGGCAGCAAAACACAGAGCCGGGCAAACCCAACATTTGACCAAAGACATGATTCGGAGCTGATGCATAGCCTAACTCGAGACGCGAACACTCCGAAGGTGTTCGGTCTTTATAATAGCGGCAAAACAAAGCCCTAATCCCCTTGTGTCCAGTGCACGGTAGGTTCTTACGGCGCGGGCCGATGCCAAACGCCAGATCTCCACTCTGGTTATAATGATAAACCAGGGATTATAGCAACAAGAGACAGAAGAAAGGTTTACGAGGGTCTTAGTCGAAAAGAGTCCTTGCAACGGGTCCCTACTGCACGTCTGCGCCCGTGTCTCCGTTGTGCCGTATCCTGGACGGGTGTGCACGCTGTTCATCTGTAAAAAGAGAAGAACTTGGTTGGAAACGAAATTGTGCGAGAAAGTGCATAAAAAATTGAAATATAGATTAAGAAAGCGGGGCCTATGCTAGCTCATTATGGCTTATATGTGCAAACCCTTGTGAAGGGATGTGCGGCTAGGTAGCCCCTAGCTTATTTATTCCGGACTCGTCCAGCCGTGTCCGGGTCTCAAGTGACCTTTTAATGAAATGATGCCACGTGGACGGGCATTTTAAGCGTCTGAGACGCAGCGTAATGTGGTATTGCATTGAAGCGGACGAAAGCTTCCCGCCCCGTCGATGATGCTTGATAGCTACTTGTAAATGGGGCGACATGAAAGGTTAGCTTTTTCGTCGGAAGTTGTCGGTGACCCGACACAACTTCTAGTAATAATGAAACTGTGCACCTAGCGTAAGGGCCCGGCGCCACTCCTTTGAAGGAAGTGCGGCTATGCGAATTGTAGTAGGGTCTATCCCAACTTGCGGATTGTGTCCGGAAATAGCAGATTCAAGTCACTGCCGCCGTCCATCAAAACCTGCGTGAATTGCAGTCCGTCTATTATGGGATCCAATATCAGTGCAGTCTATCCTGCGTTCCGGATACTTCTGGACTAATCTAGATGGTCGAAAGTGATTGGTTTTGACGTCCAATCTCGGTCCACTGGGGTGGATCGTGCGACACTTGTCTTAGCAAGTGTCGTGTTGGCTTTCCGTACTATCACGTGAAGCGAGTTTACTGTTTTGACTTCTTGCGGGAAAGTCTTTTGACTTCCGGTGCTCTGCTGGTGGGGTTCGTCATCGTCCTCGCTTGGCACATCGAGCCCCTTGTGTCCGGCGTTGAGTCTGCCGGACTGTTTGGAAACCCAACAATTTCGGTTGGTATGGTTTGCAGGCCTTCCGAGGTATCTTGTGGATTTGACATATCCGATCTAAAATTTTGTTTAAATTTGATAGCTCGTCTCGTTCTCCTTAAGAGGCCGTGTTGTATTGTTTGGCCGAAGCTTTTGAATCCGGCGTTGATCGCCGTGCCTTTGGGCTTTTTTTCTTTATTCCGTGCTGGTCTTCTGCGCGCGTGGATATCCGTTCCATCTCTGATCTCGGATGTACTCGGGTCGCTGGTGCTGCATCTTGCTAGCCAGCTGTCTTCTCCTGCGCAAAAGCGCGTCATGAGGCTTGTTAGCGCGGCCATTGTTCTTGGCTTCTCTTGGCCGAGGTGTCTGGCGAGCCATTCGTCTCGGACGTTGTATTTAAAAGCTGCTAGGGCTTCTGCGTCCGGACAGTCGACTATTTGGTTCTTTTTGGTAAGGAACCTGTTCGAATTCTTGCTACCGACTCTCCGGGCTGTTGTGTTATATGACTCAGATCGTCTGCATCCGGAGGGCGGACATAAGTCCCTTGAAAATTTGCTCTAAACGCGTCCTCAAGTTCTTCCCAACTTCCAACAGTATTTTCTGGGAGGCTTTTGAGCCAATGCCGAGCTGGCCCTTTGAGCTTGAGGGGTAGGTATTTTATGGCGTGGAGATCATCTCCTCTAGCCATGTGTATGTGTAGTATGTAATCTTCTATCCAGACTCCGGGGTCTGTTGTGCCGTCGTATGCCTCTATGTTTATGGGTTTGAAACCTGCTGGAAATTCATGATCCAGCACCTCATCGGTAAAACATAGCGGGTGTGCGGCGCCCCTGTATTTGGGTGTGCCGCTGTCTTCGAACACCTGTCGTGGTGTGTTACTTCCTGGGGTCCTCTTTTTTGGCCCGTAGATGGACCTAGTTGGGCCGTCCGTTTTCCCAGGATTATAATTCGGCTTGTGTGCAGCCCCGCTTGTCGCTTTGGGCCTGTCATCTGGCCGTCTATCCGGCCAGGCAGCCTCTTTATTTTTTGACTGTGAAGGCTCTATGGCTTCCTCGTCAAATTTTGGCAGCAACTTGCGCTTCGGGTAGCTCTTAGTTTGATGGCCATTGCCATATTTCTCTGCAGTCTTGAATACTTTGTTCCACTTCTTTCTGAGCGTGTCTTCTGCTGTTTTGAGCTTCCGTTTCGCCTTCTTCGAACTTCTTGCAGTGGCGACGAGTTTTTTGTGTATGTTCTTATGCTCTGGTGTTGTTTCCGGACTGTTGATTGCTCCGTGAAGGGGTTGATTATCCGGCTCGTCCTGTTCGTCGTCCGCTGGTTTGCCCTGCTCTATCGCTGGGTCGTTGGGAAGGCTGCTTTGATCGAGGCGGGACTTAGGGCGGCGTCTACGTCGACGTTTTGGCTCTTTATCGGCGAGATTATCCTCTGCCGCGTCCCGTTGTTCCTCGTTATCGCTTCCCTTTGGGGTGTCCACCATGTATATGTCGTATGACGAGGTGGTCTTCCAGTGTCCCGTAGGCACTGGTTCTTGGTAGTCTCCGGCATCGTCGTCCATACCGTCGATGTCTTCGGAGTCGTAGTTGAGTACGTCGGTTAAATCGTCGACGGTGGCTACGAAGTGGGTGGCGGGTGGGCTCTGAATTTCTTCGTCGTCCGCATCCCAACCGTCCTGGCCGTAGTTCGGCCAGGGCTCTCCGGATAGCGAGAGATGCTTCAGTGAATTTATGATATCGCCGAAGGGCGAGTGCTGAAAGATGTCCGTAGTGGTGAATCCCATGATCGGCGCCCAATCGGATTCGACTGGCACGGGCGCAGGAGGTTCGGAGTCCGGCAGAGAGTCCGGCACCTCGGAGTCATGAGCTTTATGCGGGACAAGGTAAGTATTCGGCTCTATCACCGCAAAAGTTGCAGCTCCCGAGGCGGTGTCCAGCCATCCATCCTCGGTCCGAGCGATCGGCTCCGGACTATGGGTCGGAGCGGATTCGTGTGCGGCCTCCAAGGTGCTGTTCGGCGGCAGAGTTAGGTCATGCCCATCGTGACAGCGCGGCACGCTTGGCTGCGGCTCAGATCCATCGAAGATCAAGTCCCCGCGGATATCGGCCGTGAAGTTTAGGCTTCCAAACCTGACTCGACGGCCAGGGCGAAGCTTCGATCTGCTCCGGATGGCCAAGCGAGTTGGCCCTTGATCAGAGGCCGCCGAATCTGAAGATCTGTCCGGGAGAAAAGTCTCACCCAGATCTGCGTCATTGTTGATTGAAGAGGCCATCAAGCCTATCGGTGGCGACTACGAGGAACTCTCAATGAAAGCACCAATGTCGGTGTCAAACCGGCGGATCTCGGGTAGGGGGTCCCGAACTGTGCGTCTAGGCGGATGGTAATAGGAGACAAGGGACACGATGTTTACCTGTGTTGGGCCCTTTTGATGGAGGTAAAACCCTACGCCCCGCTTGATTGATATTGATATTGTGGATGTTTACAAGAGTGGATCTACCACGAGATCAAGGAGGCTAAACCCTAGAAGCTAGCCTATGGTATGATTGTAAGGGTTGTTGTGATTCTAGTCCTACGGACTAAAGCCATCCGGTTTATATAGACACCGGAGAGGGCTAGGGTTACATAGAGTCGGTTACAATGGTAGGAGATCTACATATCCGTATCGCCAAGCTTGCCTTCCACAACAAGGAAAGTCCCATCCGGACACGGGAAGAAGTCTTCAATCTTGTATCTTCATAGTCTTGGAGTCCGGTCGATGATGATAGTCCGGCCAATGATAGTTCGGCTGATGATGGTAGTCCGGCTATCCGGACACCCCCTAATCCAGGACTCCCTCAGTGAGCTTCATTGCCGCACCAGAAACAGCGGATTCAGGGATTTATTTCAACCTTCCTCCGCCCGCGTCTGGGTTCCGCGAGCGGTGGCTGTATGTGGATGTCGGGGTTCCCAGCCCCCTGCTTTCGGAGCCAACATTGCCCGTTGTCCCCAATTCGGGCTGGGGCCAGGAGACGCTCACGAGCCCCCGGCTCGTCTTCGTCTGGCATCGCTTCGCGTACTTGAGGGCGCTCAGCGTGACAGCGCCCAAGGTGGTGAATGAGTTCCTCCTATGCCACATTGCCCCTCTCCAGCGCCATTCCCGCCGGATGTGGGCCTTCGGCGGGCATGAGGACCGCATGAGGCTCCAGGAGGAGGACCTGATGCCTGAAGTGCTGAGGGAGGTTCTCAGGATCATGACTGGGGACCCTTCCCCTGGCAGCATCCGGCAAGGGGGTGCTTTGTTGTACCTTTGCTCGAACAGGGGTGACTTCGTGAAGCAGATGCCCAGCTTCGACGAATGGGGGCTGCGCCCTGCAGGCCTCATGGGACCTCGTGAGAACCCAGTTGTGGTGACTGCCCTTCCAGTTGCCCACGGCGGTCCTTCCTCGAGTGGTGGAGCAGGGAGGCAAGGGCCACCGGAGGCTGAGGGGACCTCCGCCGGGAAGACGACGCCAGGCGGCACTCCTGAGGTGGCAGCTCCTGAGGCCCGCACTGCTGCGGCTGAAGGCGCTGAGCTGCGGCCCGCGGCTGCCGTGGCCGAGGCCCCTGAGGCCCCGGCCACCCTTCTTGGTGAGGTGACCGGCGGCGTGCGCCAGGACGACGCCCCTGACGCTAGTCACCTTGGTGCTTCTTCCTTGCCGCAGGCTGACCCGTGCGCTGAGCTCCTGGGCCGCTTCCGTGTGGACTTCGAGGCTCTCCGGAAGAGAAGGGAGGCCTTGGGTGATGATTACCCTTGCCGCCTGCTGAAGCGCAGGAAGTATTTCGCCATTGATGAGTAAGCCTTCTCCTTTCCTAGTTCCTTATTTCCCGTTGCTTCGGCTGATCCTCGCTCCGCAGGGCCCTTCCTGCCGAGCTCACAGAGATGGCTGAGGAGCCATCCCCATAGGCCTGGCCCTCTTCACTGTCTCCAAGCGCTCTGAGCTAAAGCACTGCCCTCGTGGTGAGGCCGGTCGGAGAGGTGAGCCATCCTAGGCGCATCATGGTCCTGCGCACCTCGCGACCCTCCTTCGCGAGCCTTCTCAGGGTATAGCCAGCCTGCCTTGGGCTCCTTGACTGGTCGTGGACGGCGATTGGCTGAGGTCGGCCCTTCGTTCTTTATTCGGGGACGAGCCGGCTCTAGGCCGGGCTTCTGGCGAGCGTGCCCATCCATCGCGAGGGCGCCAGCCCCCAGCCCCCTGCCCAGAGGGGGAGTGCTGATTTGTGGCACCCCGCACACACCTAGGGCGGATGATGACGCGGAAGACGTGCTCGAGCGCGCCCGGGAGCGCCGTGCCCTTCGGCAAGGGTTTCTCTAGAGGGCGGCTGAAGCAGTGAGCCAGCTTGGTGTAGAGCTCGCTGACGAAGATGCGTGCCTTGAAGCCGAGGGCCTGCGCCTAGCTGAAGAGGGGCGCAAGCTGAAGGTGGTCGTTGCCCTTGCGCGCCACCAGCGTGACCTCGACAATGAGAAAGCCGAGGTGTCACTGGCGGCCTCACGGGAGGCCCGTTCCCGGGCCGTCGAAGAGGCCCGGGAGGCTGACCGGCGGCCTGAGGCGGCGGAGGAGCGGGCGCGGAAGCTCCAGGCCTGGAGCAATTCCCTGGAGCAGCAGGTGGAGCTGCGTGAGACGGCCCTTGCGTCGATGAAGGGGGCTTCGGTCGACCAGGCGGAGCTCCAGAGACGCGAGGAAGCACTGACGCTGGAAGCTGGCGAGCGCGCCCGCGATCTGGAGCAGCTGGAGATGAGGGAGCGCTTGGTGATGCAGGAGGAGGACGATGTCGCCGCACGGGAGGCCCGAGTCCTGGAAGAGGTTGATCGCCGGGTGGCGACGGCCCGCTTGAACCTCGAGCGCGAGTTCGAGGAGAGGCTGGGGTTGATCAGGGCCGAAGCGGAAGGCAGGACCGCCGCCCTGAGGGCCAAGCTGGATGAAGTGACGCGACGGGCCGTCCCGGGCCGCCCTTGGCGTGGCGCAGGAGGAGATGACTTCCTCCCGCTCCGAGGCGCTTCTTCTACGTCAGCGGGTGGACGCGGCTGAGGCCGTTGCGCGGCGGAACGAGGACGAGATGTGCCAGCGGCAGATCCTGGAGCACGAGCATGGCCCTATGCTCCGCACACTCCGGGAAAGAGCTAGCACGGCCTTGGGCAACATCTGCGAGGTGGCCGTTGGCGAGCCTCATGCAGTTAACTATGCTGGTAACCTTCAGTTCTTCACTGATGTGGTGACGTAGCTGGAGGTGCGGTCGGGCAGAGCCAACAGGTTGGTGGAGGAGAGGAGTCGTGCCCTTCTCGGGCGTGCCTTTTCTCGCGTCTTCAGCCATCTTCGGGACATGGATCCCAACTTCGACTTTGATGCCGCCATTGCCCCAGTACCCCAAGCCGTCCGGGACGACCTGGCGCATTGGGTGGAAGACAACGTGGATGCCCTCGTCAGGGCCTTCGCTACTGACAACGACGGAGTGGTTGTGGCCGCTGATGAAGGCGGCGTGGTGAACGGCCCTGACGCCGCTGACGACGACGCGGAGGGCGATGGCGAGGCCAGCGACGCTAGCGACGATTCAGGAGGTGATCACGAGGATGCATTGGGGGATTTATCCGATTGACTGCGTGCTGCTCCTGCTTTCTTATCCTGCGCAGGTAGAGTTCAGGCTTGGCCCTGAAGGTTGTAAGAGCATTTTGGGAGGGGGAGCCCCTCGTGTAAAAACTTGCAGTTAGCGTATTAGTAGATGCGATATCACCCGTACGCCTGCGCCAAGTGGTTGGCCTTGCGACGAGCTGGCTGGCTTGTTTACCTTCCACCCGCGTGGGCCCCAAGATAGCCTGCGGAGGGCTGTGGCGCTCCGTGTGCTCCCTGAACGAGCCCATTGAACCTGTGATGAGAACCTCCTGAGAGGGTGCGGTGATGGCGGTCCGATCCGTATGCATGCTAGGCCTGGCCCGGCTCGCGAGGGGCTCACAAGGGGAGGCGGCTGAGGCAGAGTGGTAACCAGGACGCGAGAGATTTCTCGAACGAGACTAAACACCCCTTCCCCGAACACACGCAAATTGCAAGCTCAAATCCAACTTAAATCCAAACGGGGGAAAAAGCGACAGCCAAGGGGAAAGGCAAGAAAGGCAGAAAAAGCCGCGTCCGGCACCTAGTCTAGTCTTGGAAGTCTTCTCACCAGCGCGGAGCTAAGTGCTGCCACTGGGCGTGGGAGGGAGCCCCAGGGCCTGAGGCCGGCGCTCCTGAGACTCCGGGGCGTGTACAACCCCACTCATTATTACGTGAGAGTGTCACGGGGCGGCGAGCTTCACAGGCACTGAGCCTTCTTCACATGTACCGGCCTTGCTTCATATCGCCAGACGTGGGCCCTGCCTTGCGCCACACTCTAGTGCCATCGACGACAGCCAGAGACCGAGGACGCCGCTGATGGGGTAGAGCCGTCGCCAGCGGTTCCCCCGACGACCACGGGTCCTCTGCCGGGGGTAGGCCCTGAGGCGCCTCCCTGGTAGAGGACCTACCTCCTGAGGACGCCTTGCTCCGAACGCCGCGGTGGTGATGCCAGATCTCGGCCCCTCTCCTGCAGCCCCCCGGCGCCCTCCTCCTGAGGGATAGGAAACTACGGGATTGGGGCAGCCGTCCGCTGCGACGACTTGTACCTCCTGCGATCCATGGTTAGCCTATGCCTGCTCCTGAGGAATTAGCGGTACCCGATAATTGTTGCTTCCGGCGCGGTCGACGGGGCTTTCCCGGGGCTCCTGGAAGAGCTCAGCTTCGGGTGCCTCGTCCCCCCAGCTTGGGCCGAGGAGCGAGCCGTGTTCGTCCTCCTGCGCGTGCCCTTGATCCATCATGTGGGGCACGTACTCTTCCGGGGCCGCCATCCCGAATGCTGCACCGTAGTGCCCCATGTGCCACGCAGCCCTGCTTGAGGCGCCCACCTGGGGGTGGTAGCGCGATGGCCCACTGGGGCCGTGGGCCGTGGCGAGTCCTTCGCTGGCCGGGGGCGGAGGCAGCGCCGCTGCTGGCCCAGTGCTGACGGCCTGGCTGGCGTTGGAGTGGCCTTGGAGTCTTCTTGGAGCTGCGCGAGCGTGCGTGGGGCCTCCGCGTGGGCCGCCCTGGACCTGAGGTGGCAGTTGGGTGTAGAAGGGGTGAGCCCCCGATGCGGCGAAACCCAGGAGCTCTGTCACCCGCTCCAGCAGCACGTCGCGGCCGCCCTCCAGCAGCCTGCATTGCAGTAGCTCTCGGGGCACCGTGAGCGCGGCCCTTGAGTTCGCCTGCTCCCGTAGGGTGTACTGGCGTCGTGGCTGGCGTTATTCGAGGCCCTACGCCGCCGACCTCGCTTGCCCGGGCGCGAGAGCTGTCGTTACTGACCGCGTCGCTGCTGCGGCCCGCAGCGCCTTGCGCACCGTAAGCTGCACAGGGCACGGGTCGCCCGGCGAAGCGGCTCTGCTGGCGGGCCAGGCCGCCGAGGATCGAGGTTGCCCGCTTTGGTCGCTGGATATGATGATGACGATGCGATGGGGTAGCGGCAGAGAAGCGGAATCCGCGCACCCCTACCGCACGCCAAATGTCGGATTTCGGGTTCCGGCAGACCCTCTAGGTTCCAACTCCGGGGTGCACGCGGAGATCTCACCCCCTACCTACCTGCACCTCGTCGCCTCGCAAGGATCTAAAACTACACAAAGAGCAACACAAGGGACACAAGGTTTATACTGGCTAGTCCTATTTATAGGCAGAGGCCCTGGGCCTCTTCCCAAATATTGAGCGGGAAGGGCGCCAACAATTGGCCATTTTGAAGGGGAATATCTAGTACACTTATCCTGACTAAAGTTGGTCCTTGCCTGTCAAAGGCTCTGATGATGACGCCGGCTTGGGCTCCACGATGACCTCCTTCCTGCCGTTGTGTTGGTCTTGGTCTTGTTGCACCGAAATGGTTGCCTTTGCTTGATGCTCTCGCCTGTGCTTGCCTCCTTTGCACCAAAGAGGAAATGAGGACACTGCGCGGGCTAGCGCCCGCCTAGCGCCCTTGGTCGTCATGGCTTGCGTCATGGGCACCTCGCGAGGTACCCCGCCTTGATCTCTTCGCCTCCTCGCGAGCCAGCCTGACGAGGCCGCGCCTGAGGAAGCTTCCTGTCGTCCGCCCCGCGAGGCTTGGCCCCTCGCGAGGGTCTTGAGCTTGTGCCGATGAAGATGGGCCGTGCAGGGCCACCCCTTGAGCCACGCCGCAGGCCGCAGGCAGGCAAGTCTGGGTACCCCCATTCCTAGAACGCCGACAACCATGCTTTACGGCTTAGAATCAAGGCTTCAAAGACGTTTTGAACGCCACGGAGCATATGAGATGTTCCAAGATTTGAAATCAGTATTTCAGACTCATGCCCATGTCGAAAGGTATGAGACCTTTGACAAGCACTTTGCCTACAATATGGAGGAGAATTGCTCAGCTAGTGAGCATGTGCTCAGAATGTCCAAGTACTACAATCACTTGAATCAAGTGGGAGTTAATCTTCCAGATAAGATAGTGATTGATAGAGTTCTCAAGTCACTATCACCAAGTTACTAGAACTTCGTGATGAACTATAATATGCAAGGGATAACGGAAACGATTCCCAAGTTCCTCGTGATGCTGAAATCGATGAGAAATCAAGAAAAAAATCAAGTGTTGATGGTTGACAAGACCACTAGTTTCAAGAAAATAGCAAAGGGAAGAAAGG
Organism: Aegilops longissima; assembly: GCA_021605205.1. Classification (NCBI taxonomy): domain Eukaryota; kingdom Viridiplantae; phylum Streptophyta; class Magnoliopsida; order Poales; family Poaceae; genus Aegilops; species Aegilops longissima. The sequence continues at coordinate 551,659,051 of CM038677.1, read as the reverse complement.
GAACTTCAAGAAGAACGACAAGCAAGTTGCTGCTCAAGTGAAGAAGCCCAAGTCTGGACCTAAGCCTGAGACTAAGTGCTTCTACTGCAAAGGGATGGGTCACTGGAAGCAGAACTGCCCCAAGTATTTGGCGGATAAGAAGGATGGCAAAGTGAACAAAGGTATGTTTTATATACATGCTATTGATGTGTACTTTACTAGTGTTTATAGCAACCCCTCAGTATTTGATACTAGTTCAGTTGCTAAGATTAGTAACTCGAAACGGGAGTTTCAGAATGAACATAGACTAGTTAAGGGTGAAGTGCCGATGTGTGTTGGAAGTGGTTCCAAGATTGATATGATCATCATCGCACACTCCCTATACTTTCGGGATTAGTGTTGAACCTAAATAAATGTTATTTGGTGTTTGTGTTAAGCATGAATATGGTTTGATCATGTTTATTGCAATATGGTTATTCATTTAAGTTAGAGAATAATTGTTGTTCTCTTTGCATGAATAAAACCTTCTATGGTCATACACCCAATGAAAATGGTTTGTTGTATCTCGATCGTAGTGATACACATATTCATAATATTGAAGCCAAAAGATGCAAAGTTAATAAAGATAGTGCAACTTATTTGTGGCACTGCCGTTTAGGTCATATCGGTGTAAAGCGCATGAGGTAACTCCATGCTGATAGGATTTTGGAATCACTTGATTATGAATCACTTGACGCTTGCGAACCATGCCTTATGGGAAAGATGACTAATACTCCATTCTCCGGAACAATGGAGAGAGCAACTGACTTATTGGAAATAACACATACTGATGTATGCGATCCGATGAGTGTTGAGGCTCACGGCGGGTATTGATACGTCTCCAACGTATCTATAATTTTTTATTGTTCCATGCTATTATATTATGTGTTTTTGATGTTTATGGGCTTTATTTTACACTTTTATATTACTCTTGGGACTAACCTATTGACCCGAGCCAGTGCGATTCTGTTTTTCCCTTGTTTGATGTTTTGAAGAAAAGGAGTATCAAACGGAGTCGAAACGGAATGAAACCAACTGGAGAAGTTATTTCTGGAAGCAAAGCAACCGGAAAGACTTGGAGTGCACGTCGGGAAAGAAACGAGGGAGCCACAAGGCAAGGGGGCATGCCCTCCACCCTCGTGGGCCCCTCGTGGCTCCCCTGGCGTACTTCTTCCGCCTATATATATCCATATACCCTAGAAACTCCGGGGAACATAATAGATCTGGAGTTCCGCCGCCGCAAGCCTCTGTAGCCACCAAAAACCAATCGGGACCCTGTTCCGGCACCCTGCCGGAGGGGGGGAACCCTCATCGGTGGCCATCTTCATCATCCTGGCGCTCTCCATGACGAGGAGGGAGTAGTTCACCCTCGGGGTTGAGGGTATGTACCAGTAGCTCTGTGTTTGATCTCTCTCTCTCTCTCATGTTCTTGATTTGGCACGATCTTGATGTATCGCGAGCTTTGCTATTATAGTTGGATCTTATGTTGCTTCTCCCCCTCTACTCTCTTGTAATGAATTGAGTTTTCCCTTTGAAGTAATCTTATTGAATTGAGTCTTTAATGACTTGAGAACACTTGATGTATGTATTGCCGTGCGTATCTGTGGTGACAATGGGATATCACGTGATTCACTTGATGTATGTTTTGGTGATCAACTTGCGGGTTCCGCCCATGAACGTATGCATAGGGGTTGGCACACGTTTTCGTCTTGATTCTCCGGTAGAAACTTTGGGGCACTCTTTGAGGTTCTATGTGTTGGTTGAATAGATGAATCTGAGATTTTGTGATGCATTTTAACATATAAGGTTTCGGGAGCACTCGTTCCCATGGTTGTCCCTCGATCGCATGCATTCTTGCTCATTGGATGCTGGTCAATTCGGTCGTCTGCTTCGTTTCAACCGCTAGATCTTAGCTGCTCGTTTTCACCAAGCAGTGAGCTCGCATTGACCAATGACGGGTGGGCTCTCGCAGTGGGCTGGTTGGCTGGGTCAATCTTTTCGAGGTGCGTGTGCGCCCCCTCCCTGAACGCCGCGTGCGTCTCGCGCCGTTTGTGGGAGAGTGTGCGGCAGCCGCGGATGGTTTCCTTTGCTGCGTGCATGCTGTTTCTTTCCCTGCAGGTTGGCGTCGTTTGGTCTGGTCCCATCATGCTCATTATTGGTGCGTGCTGCGTTGCGTCATCTATGCATCTAGAGAGAGAGGCTGGGCTGACCGATGCATGTGCGCGTGGGGCCTGGCTGACCAATGCATAGTGCGCGAGTCGTGCGTGCCTCACCTTCGTCTGCGGCTGGAGAGAGAAGATGGACTGCCAAAATATCTCGCGAGCCCTGGTCGCCTACGCTTGCTCACCTCCCCCTCTTCTCTTCCCAAGCCGCCTGCTCCTCCGAGTAAATCTAGGAGGGAAGGCTGGAGCTAACGAGGAAGATGGCTTGCCGCCGCCACGGCCTCGCTGCGCCCGCCGCTCCATCGACCGAATCTGCGACCTCTTCTCTCGCGTCGCGCGCTGCCTGGCTGCCTCCTACTCCTCCTGCCGCAGCCTAACTTGTGGGTGACGGGAAGGAGAAGACGATGAGCGGCGGCGCATGGGGGTTCGTGCAGGTCCTCGGCTCGCCCGTGCCTCACCGATCCGTCGGGCAAGCAAGCCCGCAGGGAGGCAATGAGGCCGAAGCAAGGGCACGGAGGTCGGAGGCAAGTGCTCGGGAGAGGAGAGGAAGGCGGCGCCCGGCGGCGGCGCTGGGCCAGCAACATCGGCGGTGGTTACGGTGATCCGTTCCTTTTCCTTGTTTTAATTTTTTCTCCTTCCCAAGATTATTATCACCCATCGCAATTGCTACCTCCTCAATCATTGGTTTATATCCCGATTGGTTCTTTGGATGGTGAGGTTAAATTAATTGTGAGGCCGCCATGCTTCAATTCCTGGCTGTTATGGCTGAATCTCGATCGATCGGAGGATTTTTCCTAGCGTCGATGTCGAGCCCAGCGCCCGGTAACCGTTGCTTTTCCCTTTCACAGGCCTTTTTACAAGCGCTGCCTTATTTTAGGCGAACACAATTAGATTAGCGCTCAACTAAAGGCCCTTGTGGAGATAGACTGCTAGATCGATGCTACTTCCGTTATTATTAACTTTTTATTGCCTAAGCACCGAACAAGCACTCTTGCATTGGAGATGCCCTGATTAGCTTCTTCTACAAATTTGTCCCAATGCAATTAGCAGGCTAGCATATTCGAAAAATGAAATTTTGTACGACATATATAGCAAGATATGCATGTATTCCTACTCTTATCTTATATGGACAAATAGATCTAACAGCTGGCTTGCTTGCTTGCAATGGTACAGGTGTGATCTTCATGGAGCTAGCCATCATTGGATTTGGTAATACATAATCACTTATTCAGAGAGCCCGAGGTGAGAAGGGACGAGCATCTTTAACACCACCACCTACTAATCACTGAGCTACTATCTGTCTTTGAATGAGTTACTTAACAAGAGAAGGCAGGTAGCAATAGAACACGTGCAATCTCAATGTTTACTAATTATCTATTTCTGAATTTATTCGTTCCCAGCTGCTCTGAATCTGGGTGTTTTGCTTGCTCCTTTGCAGGAGTTTCCTACCTTTCTTCTGCAAATCTGGAATGCCTTTATGGCATGATCATGTGAAAAAAGTACGTTGATGCAGTAAAGGATTTGATTATCACTGGTTACTCTATTTTCACGAATTACTATCCAATTGTAAGTCTGTTCTAGACCCTAAGGCCCATGTAAATCTGATATAAGATTAAGCTATTTAATTTTAACTAAAAAGGATAATATTCTTTCAGTCGCTTGAATCTGTCCAGACCTAAAGAATACTTATACTTTGAAAGCTTGATATATGAGTATGTAATTTTAAAGGTATGTAGATAGTCACAATGTTATTGTTCAAATGTACTCGAGCCAGGTTTTCGGTGTTTCATTGCAACCAAAAGAATTGGTAATATTGTTTTGATGAAAACATGGTCGCACTTGTCGGTGTTGTATAATAGGATTTTTAATTAGTGGCATAGGAAATTTTTTGTATCCTAAAGATTCTTACAGATTGGAATAGGAATTGGTAGCTAACGTCTTGGGATTTTGTGATCATCTACAGTTGATTGAAAGTCCATTTTCCCTAAGATCCACTATGACAATGAAAAAGATTTCTGAAAACTGTGTCATCATAAATGTTCCATCATTGTCCATAGCAGTCCCATGCCATATTAATTTCAGAAGAATAAATTCTTATTCAGATGTTCATTGTGTTTTTATGTACTGCTATATCTAAAAAAGCAAGTTTCAGCTAAAACCAGAGCCGTGGTTAAGATACTCTTCGCACCTAGGATATGTGTTCAGATTGCTAACTTTAAACTATAGGTGTTGTTTGGTTAGTAGCCACCGTCTGCCCAGCCAAAATATTGGCGTTGACCAAGGCTTCACATCTTGTTTGGTTCAGCGCCCAAATTTTTGCACGCCAGCCCGTCGTAACTTCCTCACTCTGTTTCTGCGCCAAATCGCTGGCTGAGACGCGGGCGGCTGATTTGCTCGCCAACTTTTTGGCGTGCCCACGGTGCCCATGATTTGGCGAGGCAGGCCCGGGCAGCAACCAAACAGCCCCATAGTTTTAGAAAATGTGGTGCCCTCGCTTATTTTTCTAATGCATGAACTTAGGGTAAATGTTTTATGTGTAATGCATGCTTGATTTCTTTTTGATTCTGGTGGATTTTGATTTTCTCCACCATGCTTCTCTCCAACGGGATGAGTCTGTTTTCACAGCAGCAGGTGATGCATGTGCTTATTGTTGGTTGCTGGGATGGTATGCATTTTCTCATTGTTGGTTGTTTATTGTTTGCTATGATTAAGATACATTGGCATGTACATTTTATATCATTTTTGTTTTTCAACACCACCTATCACTGTATAATTTGCCGTTAATAGAGTAGTTTCTCCTTTGCATAATGCTAGCAAGCTACATTGCACCATAAACAAAAATAATCCTCTTCCAAGGTTAAACCTGTTTTTCCTTCTAGCAAAGATCTTCTCTGGAAAAGATCAATTCCGTTAGCCTATAATATTGCAGTTCTTACGTATCTTCAAAGATTTATAAATATTTTCTGTTTCCACTCCATTCATTCTCATGGATTCTGAAAAAAATTATTTTTGTTTTTTGTTGATTAATAATATTGCTTTCCCTTTCAGTTTTGTGGTGGTCGATGCATGTAGAATATACAGACTTTCCTAGAATGGTGCCTTTTAGTTTTTCTGCTTGATGTTAGTTCATTGATGAGAACACCTATGTACATGATTGCGGCATGCATGATATCCTACTATATACTGAGAAATATATTTTTTTTCCGGACATTGTTTTCTAAATCCTATCAACATATTACCTGATATGGTCTTTGAAGTTTCTATTTTATAGCGAGCTTTGCACTGGTCAACTTGACTATGGTATGGTTTAGTCTTTTACATTGCAGCTATTCGAGGAGAAGTGTAGAGCTCGCAACCTTACGAAGACTTGATTTACAGTACTCCTGCCGTTCCTTTTTATAAGAAGTTTAGACAGCTGATTTTGAACTATTTTTGGAGCTGTCTGAACTTTCTAAAATGTCTTATAAAAGTGAACAAATGGGTATTGAACCCATAGATCAGCTTATAAACGGACCTTTTATCAGCATTGAGAAGGTGGCACAAAAACTCAAACACAGGGTGATCAACTAAGAAAATAAGTTAAGAAGCATCAAGAAGGACTTTTGGAAAACACACGGTGACCCAGGTTGTGAGAGTTGATGACGATTCTATTAAAAGTCCTTGCCGCCTGCCCCATTTATGTCTTTGTAAACAGAATAACCAAGGTCATATGGTTTCCAATGTAACTAAGATCTAAATTCTTGCCGAGTGTAGTTTCTGAACCACAAAGTTACTATAAAATGGAAATATTTTCATCGTGGCATGATTTTGAATGGGATATTGTGCTACCAAATTAGAATGTGTATATACATCTCATTGTAGACAACAAATCACCTTTTTTGCTATCAAAGGGGATTAGATTTGTTGCCACATGTGCTTCCCTAAAGCTAAACCAACTAAAACATAGATTTTGTTTCAAATGAGACTCTACGGTACCAAATTGAAATTTGTATATACAAACATCTCATTGTAGACAACAAGTCATTGCTTTTCCTGACTAAAGGAGATTAAATTTGTTGTCATATGTGCTCATCCATAACTAAATCAACTAAATCATGGATTTCTTTTCATCGCGCACATGGAATTATCAGGTCTCTGCGCCATTTGGCGCAACGGGTCCACTAGTATCGTATAATCATACCCACGGATACTCGAGGTGACATTGGGGTAGCTAGGTGACATTAGGGTTTTGGTTGATTTGTGTCTTAAGGTGTTATTCTAGTACGAACACTAGGGCTGTTTGTGACACTTATAGGAATAGCCCAACGGATTGATTGGAAAGAATAACTTTGAGGTAGTTTCGTACCCTACCATAATCTCTTCGTTTGTTCTCCGCTATTAGTGACTTTGGGGAGACTCTTTGTTGCATGTTGAGGGATAGTTATATGATCCAATTATGTTATTATTGTTGAGAGAACTTGCACTAGTGAAAGTATGAACCCTAGGCCTTGTTTCAACGCATTGCAATACTGTTTACGCTCACTTTTATCGCTTGCTACCTTGCTGTTTTTATATTTTCAGTTTACAAAAACCTATATCTACCATCCATATTGCACTTTTATCACCGTCTCTTCGCCAAACTAGTGCACCTATACAATTTACCATTGTATTGGGTGTGTTCGGGACACAAGAGACTCTTTGCTATTTGGTTGCAGGGTTGCTTGAGAGAGACCATCTTCATCCTACGCCTCCCACGGATTGTTAAACCTTAGGTCATCCACTTGAGGGAAATTTTCTACTGTCCTACAAACCTCTGCACTTGGAGGCCCAACAACGTCTACAAGGAGAAGGTTGTGTAGTAGACATCAGGTATCGTTATTTTCTGACCTTCAGAGATGATTTGAGCAGATATGGGTAGATCTACTTGATTAAACATAAGTCTGAAACACCAGACATCAAGCTCTTTTCTGGCGCCGTTGCCGGGGAGGTGAGTGCTTGAAGGTATATCTTTAGATCTTGCAATCAAATCTTTTTGTTTCTTGTTTTATCACTAGTTTAGTTTATAAAAGAAAACTACAGAAAAATGGAATTGAGTTTACCTCATACGCTTCATCTTTTTAATATCTTTCGTGAGTATGATGGAAAGGAAAATTGTGCCAAAGTGTTAGAAGAAGAATGCATTAAAATGTTTGGCACTAAATATGTGAATGATGAGCATGATTGCAATGTTGTTAGTATGAATTCCTTGAATATCCATGATGCTAATGATATGCAAAGCCACAAGCTTCGGGAAGCTATGTTTGATGAAGATGATATATTTTGTCCCCCAAGCTTTGATGAGCAAATTTACTATGATGATAGCATGCCTTCTACCTATGATGATTATATTGATGAAAGTGGGTTTGGAAGAGTGTCAACTTTAGGAAGTAATGATCCCACTATTTTGGAGGATGTTGGATTTTATAATATTTATGAAAGTGGATTTGGAGAGGTCATGACTTTATTTAGTGATGCATCCACTATTTCGGAAGAGGTTTCAATCGATTGTTATGAGAACAAAGTTGCTACTTATGATGATTACTGTGATGAAACTTATGCTATAAAAAGTAGTGATAATTATATTTATGAAACTTGTCATGATTATGATTACCCCTTTTCTGAATATCACTCTTTTAATGTGGAAACAATTTATAGTATTCAAGTCTCTTATGAAACTCCCACTATTCCGAATGAAAAGAATTTTGCTTATGTGGAGAGTAGTAAAATTTCTATGCAAGTAGATCATGAAAAGAATGCTTTAAGTGCTGGTCATATTGTTGAATTAATTCATGATGCTACTGAAAGTTATTATGAGGGAGGAATGTATGCTTGTAGGAATTGCAATAATATCATGTTTCCTCTCTATGTGCTTAAAGTTTTGAAGTTATGCTTGTTTTACCTTCCTATGCAAGTTGATCCTTGTTCCCATATGTTTTTTGCTCACAAAATCCCTATGCATAGGAAGTGGGTTAGACTTAAATGTGCTAGTCATATTCTTCATGATGCTCTCTTATGATTCAATTCTTATGTCTTATGTGAGCATCATTGAAATCATCATGCCTAGCTAGGGGCATTAAACGTTAGCGCTTGTTGGGAGGCAAACCAATTTTATTTTAGTTTCTTGCTTTTTGGTTCTGTTTAGGAATAAATAATCCATATATATTCTGTTTAGATGTGGTTTTGTGTTTTAATTAGTGTTTTTGCCAAGTAGAACCTTTGGGAAGACTTGGGTGAAGTCTTTATGATCATGCTGTAAAAAACAGAAACTTTAGCGCTCACGAGATTAGCTAAAAAAATTTACTGGAGAGTGATATTTAGTTGATTCTTTTTGAAGATGATTACTAGAAAAATTCCTAAGGTCCACCAATTTATTTTAGAATTTTTGGAGTTCCAGAAGTTTGCGTTAGTTACAGATTAATACAGACTGTTCTGTTATTGACAGATTCTGTTTTTCGTGTGTTGTTTGCTTATTTTGATGACTCTATGGCTAGTAAAATAGTTTATAAACCATAGAGAAATTGGAATACAGTAGGATTAAAACCAATATAAATAAAGAATGAGTTCATTACAGTACCTTGAAGTGGTGTTTTCTTTCGCTAACAGAGCTCACGAGATTTCTGTTAAGTTTTGTGTTGTGAAGTTTTCAAGTTTTGGGTAAAGATTCGATGGACTATGGAATAAGGAGTGGCAAGAGCCTAGGCTTGGGGATGCCCAAGGCACCCCAAGGTAATATTCAAGGACAACCAAGAGCCTAAGCTTGGGGATGCCCCGGATGGCATCCCCTCTTTCGTCTTCGTTCATTGGTAACTTTACTTGGAGCTATATTTTTATTCACCACATGATATGTGTTTTGCTTGGAGCGTAGTTTTTATTTTCTTTAGCTTTGCTTGCTGTTTGAATAAAATACCAAGTTCTGAAATTCTTAAATGGGAGAGTCTTCACATAGTTGTATAATTATTCGACTACTCATTGATCTTCACTTATATCTTTCGGAGTAGTTTGTCATTTGCTCTAGTGCTTCACTTATATCTTTTAGAGCACGGTGTTGGATTTGTTTTATAGAAACTGTTGATCTCTCATGCTTCACTTAGATTATTTTGAGAGTCTTAAATAGCATGGTAATTTGCTTAAATAATCCTAATATGCTAGGCATACAAGATTTGTAAGAATTCTTATAAGTGTGTTGAATACTACGAGAAGTTTGATGCTTGATGATTGTTTTGAGATATGGAGGTAGTGATATTAAAGTCGTGCTAGTTGAGTAGTTGTGAATTTGAGAAATACTTGTGTTGAAGTTTGCAAGACCCGTAGATGCACGTATGGTGAACGTTATGTAACAAATTTGAAACATGAGGTGTTCTTTTATTGTCCTCCTTATGAGTGGCGGTCGGGGACGAGCGATGGTCTTTTCCTACCAATCTATCCCCCTAGGAGCATGCGCGTAGTGCTTTGGTTTTTGATGGCTTGTAGATTTTTGCAATAAGTATGTGAGTTCTTTATGACTAATGTTGAGTCCATGGATTATCGCACTCTCACCCTTCCATCATTGCTAGCCTCTTGATGCCGTGCATTGCCCTTTCTCACATTGAGAGTTGGTGCAAACTTGGCGGTGCATCAAACCCCGTGATATGATCGCTCTTTCACACATAAACCTCCTCATATCTTCCTCAAAACAGCCACCATACCTACCTATTGTGGCATTTCCATAGCCATTCCGAGATATATTTCCATGCAACTTTCCACCATTCCTTTTATCATGACACACTCATCATTGTCATATTGCTTAGCATGATCATGTAGTTGACATAGTATTTGTGGCAAAGCCACCGTTCATAATTCTTTCATACATGTCACTCTTGGTTCATTGCATATCCGGTACACATCACGGAGGCATTCATATAGAGTCATACTTTGTTCTAGTATCGAGTTGTAATCATTGAGTTGTAAATAAATAGAAGTGTGATGATCATCATTTAATAGATCATTGTCCCAAAAAAAGAGAAAGGCAAAAAATAAGGACCAAAAAAAGAGAAATAAAAAGGGGCAATGCTACTATCCTTTTTTCCACACTTTTGCTTCAAAGTAGCACCATGTTCTTCATATAGAGAGTCTCTTGAGTTATCACTTTCATATACTAGTGGGAATTTTTCATTATAGAACTTGGCTTGTATATTCCAACAATGGCCTCCTCAAGTGCCCTAGGTCTTCGTGAGCAAGAAATTTGGATGCACACCCACTTAGTTTTCTTTTGTTGAGCTTTCATACATTTATAGCTCTAGTGCATCCGTTGCATGGCAATCCCTACTCCTTGCATTAACATCAATCGATGGGCATCTCCATAACCCATTGATTAGCCTCGTTGATGTGAGACCTTCTCCTTTTTTGTATTCTCCACATAACCCCCATCATCATATTCTATTCCACCCATAGTGCTATGTCCATGGCTCACGCTCATGTATTGCGTGAAAGTTTATAGGTTTGAGATTACTAAAGTATGAAACAATTGCTTGGCTTGTCATCAGAGTTGTGCATGATGAGAGCATTCTTGTGTGACGAAAATGGAGCATGACTAAACTTTATGATTTTGTAGGGATGAACTTTCTTTGGCCATGTTATTTTGAGAAGACATAATTGCTTAGTTAGTATGCTTGAAGTATTATTACTTTTATGTCAATACGAACTTTTATCTTGAATCTTTTGGATCTGAATATTCATACCACAATTAAGAAGAATTACATTGAAATTATGCCAAGTAGCATTCCACATCAAAAATTCTGTTTTTTATCATTTACCTACTCGAGGACGAGCAGGAATTAAGCTTGGGGATGATGATACGTCTCCAATGTATCTATAATTTTTGATTGTTCCATGCTATTATATTATGTGTTTTTGATGTTTATGGGCTTTATTTTACACTTTTATATTACTTTTGGGACTAACCTATTGACCCAGAGCCCAGTGCCAGTTCCTGTTTTTTCCCTTGTTTCAGTGTTTCAAAGAAAAGGAATATCAAACAGAGTCGAAACGGAATGAAACCAACTGGAGAAGTTATTTTCGGAAGGAAAGCAACCGGAAAGACTTGGAGTGCACGCCAGGAAAGAAACGAGGGAGCCACGAGGTAGGGGGCGCGCCCACCCCCCTAGGGCGCGCCCTCCACCCTCATGGGCCCCTCGTGGCTCACCTGACGTACTTCTTCCGCCTATATATACCCATATACCCTAAAAACTCCGGGGAACAGAATAGATCTGGAGTTCCGCCGCCGCAAGCCTCTGTAGCCACCAAAAACCAATCGGGACCCTGTTCCGGCACCCTGCCGGAGGGGGGGAACCCTCATCGGTGGCCATCTTCATCATCTCGGCGCTCTCCATGACGAGAAGGGAGTAGTTCACCCTCGGGGCTGAGGGTATGTACCAGTAGCTATGTGTTTGATCTCTCTCTCTCTCTCTCTCTCTCTCTCTCTCTCTCTCTCTCTCTCTCTCTCTCTCTCTCGTGTTCTTGATTTGTACGATCTTGATGTATCATGAGCTTTGCTATTATAGTTGGATCTTATGTTGCTTCTCCCCCTCTACTCTCTTGTAATGAATTGAGTTTTCCCTTTGAAGTAATCTTATCGGATTGAGTCTTTAATGACTTGAGAACACTTGATGTATGTCTTGCCGTGCGTATCTGTGGTGACAATGGGATATCACGTGATTCACTTGATGTATGTTTTGGTGATCAACTTGCGGGTTCCGCCCATGAACCTATGCATAGGGGTTGGCACACGTTTTCGTCTTGATTCTCTGGTAGAAACTTTGGGGAACTCTTTGAGGTTCTATGTGTTGGTTGAATAGATGAATCTGAGATTTTGTGATGCATATCGTATAATCATACCCACGGATACTCGAGGTGACATTGGGGTATCTAGGTGACATTAGGGTTTTGGTTGATTTGTGTCTTAAGGTGTTATTCTAGTACGAACTCTAGGGCTGTTTGTGACACTTATAGGAATAGCCCAACGGATTGATTGGAAAGAATAACTTTGAGGTAGTTTCGTACCCTACCATAATCTATTCGTTTGTTCTCCGCTATTAGTGACTTTAGAGTGACTCTTTGTTGCATGTTGAGGGATAGTTATATGATCCAATTATGTTATTATTGTTGAGAGAACTTGCACTAGTGAAAGTATGAACCCTAGGCCTTGTTTCAGCGCATTGCAATACCGTTTACGCTCACTTTTATTGCTTGCTACCTTGCTGTTTTTATATTTTCATATTACAAAAACCTATATCTACCATCCATATTGCACTTGTATCACCATCTCTTCGCCGAACTAGTGCACCTATACAATTTACCATTGTATTGGGTGTGTTGGGGATACAACATACTCTTTGCTATTTGGTTGCAGGGTTGCTTGAGAGAGACCATCTTCATCCTACGCCTCCCACGGATTGATAAACCTTAGGTCATCCACTTGAGGGAAATTTGCTACTGTCCTACAAACATCTGCACTTGGAGGCCCAACAACGTCTACAAGGAGAAGGTTGCGTAGTGGTCATCAGGTATCGTTATTTTCTGACCTTCACAGATGATTTGAGCAGATATGGGTATATCTACTTGATGAAACATAAGCCTGAAACATTTGAAAAGTTCATATAATTTCACAGTGAAGTGGAAAATCATCGTAACAAGAAAATAAAGTTTCTACGATCTGATCGTGGAGGAGAATATTTGAGTTACGAGTTTGGTCTTCATTTGGAACAATGCGGAATAGTTTTGCAACTCATGCCACCTGGAACACCACAGCGTAATGGTGTGTCCGGACATCGTAACCATACTTTATTAGATATGGTGCAATCTATGATGTCCCTTACTGATTTACCACTATTGTTTTGGGGTTATGCATTAGAGGCAGTTGCATTCACATTAAATAGGGCACCATCTAAATCCGTTGAGACGACACCATATGAACTGTGGTTTGGCAAGAAACCAAAGTTATCATTTCTTAAAGTTTTGGGTTGCGATGCTTATGTGAAAAAGTTTCATCCTGATAAGCTCAAACCCAAATCGGAGAAATGTGTCTTCATAGGATACCCAAAGGAGACAGTTGGGTACACCTTCTATCACAGATCCGAAGGCAAGACATTCATTGCTAAGAATGGATCCTTTCTAGAGAAGGAGTTTCTCTCGAAAGAAGTGAGTGGGAGGAAAGTAGAACTTGCTGAGGTATCTGTACCTGCACCCTTATTGGAAAGTAGTTCATCACAGAAATATGTTCCTGTGACTCCTACACCAATTAGCGAGGAAGCTAATGAATGATCATGTAACTTCAGATCAAGTTACTACCGAACCTCATAGGTCAACCAGAGTAAGATCCGCACCAGAGTGGTACAGTAATCCTATTTTGGAGGTCATGTTACTTGACCATGACGAACCTATGAACTATGAGTAAGCGATGATGAGCCCAGATTCCGCGAAATGGCTTGAGGCCATGAAATCTGAGATGGGATCCATGTATGAGAACAAAGTGTGGACTTTGGTTGACTTGCCCGATGATCGGCAAGCCATAGAAATAAATGGATCTTCAAGAGGAAGACAAACATTGATAGTAGTGTTACTATCTACAAAGCTAGACTTGTCGAAAAAGGTTTTGACAAAGTTCAAGGTGTTGACTACGATGAGATTTTCTCACTCGTAGCGATGCTTAAGTCTGTCCAAATCATGTTAGCAAATTGCCACATTTTATGAAATCTGGCAAATGGATGTCAAAACTACATTCCTTAATGGATTTCTTAAAGAAGAGTTGTATATGATGCAACCAGAAGGTTTTGTCGATTCTAAAGGTGCTAACAAAATGTGCAAGCTCCAGCGATCCATCTATGGACTGGTGCAAGCATCTCAGAGTTGGAATATACGCTTTGATGAGTTGATCAAAGCGTATAGTTTTATACAGACTTGCGGTGAAGCCTGTATTTACAAGAAAGTGAGTGCGAGCACTACATCATTTCTGATAAATATATGTGAATGACATATTGTTGATCGGAAATAATGTAGAATTTTCTGGAAAGCATAAAGGAGTATTTGAAAGGAGTTTTTCAAAGAAAGACCTCGGTTAAGCTGCTTACATATTAAGCATCAAGATCTATAGAGATAGATCAAGACGCTTGATAAGTTTTTTCAATGAGTACATACCTTGACAAGATTTTGAAGTAGTTCAAAATGGAACAGTCAAAGAAAAAGTTCTTGCCTGTCTTACAAGTTGTGAAATTGAGTAAGACTCAAAGCCCGACCACGGCAGAAGATAGAAAGAGAATGAAAGTCATTCCATATGCCTCAACCATAGGTTCTATAAAGTATGACATGCTATGTACCAGATCTATTGTATACCCTACACTGAGTTTGGCAAGGGAGTACAATAGTGATCTAGGAGTAGATCACTGAACAACGGTCAAAATTATCCTTAGTGGAATAAGGATATGTTTCTCGATTATGGAGGTGACAAAAGGTTCGTCATAAAGGGTTACGTCGATGCAAGTTTTGACAATGATCCAGATGACTCTAAGTCTCAATCTGGATACATATTGAAAGTGGGAGCAATTAGCTAAAGTAGCTCCGTGCAGAGCATTGTAGACATAGGAATTTGCAAAATACATACGGATCTGAATTTGGCAGACCCGTTGACTAAACTTCTCTCACAAGCAAAACATGATCACACCTTAGTACTCTTTGGGTGTTAATCACATAGCGATGTGAACTAGATTACTGACTCTAGTAAACCCTTTGAGTGTTGGCCACATGGTGATGTGAACTATGGATATTAATCACATGGTGATGTGAACCATTGGTGTTAAATCACATGGCGATGTGAACTAGATTATTGACTCTAGTGCAAGTGGGAGACTGAAGGAAATATGCCCTAGAGGCAATAATAAATTTGTTATTTATATTTCCTTATATCATGGTAAATGTTTATTATTCATGCTAGAATTGTATTAACCGGAAACTTAGTACATGTGTGAATACATAGAAAAACAGAGTTTCACTAGTATGCCTCTACTTGACTAGCTCGTTGTCAAAGATGGTTAAGTTTCCTAGCCATCGACATGAGTTGTCATTTGATTAATGGGGTCACATCATTAGAGAATGATGTGATTGACTTGACCCATTCCGTTAGCTTAGCATTCGATCGTTTAGTATATTGCTATTGCTTTCTTCATGACTTATACATGTTCCTATGACTATGAGATTATGCAACTCCGAATCGGAGGAACTCTTTGTGTGCTACCAAAGCGTCCTGGCGTAAGCGGGTGATTATAAAGGTGCTCTACAGGTGTCTCCGCTGGTACTTGTTGAGTTGGCATAGATCGAGATTATGATTTGTCACTCCGATTGTCGGAGAGGTATCTCTGGGCCCTCTCGGTAATGCACATCACTATAAGCCTTGCAAGCAATGCAACTAATGAGTTAGTTGCGGGAAGATGTATTACGGAACGAGTAAAGAGACTTGCCGGTAACGATATTGAACTAGGTATTGAGATACCGATGATCGAATCTCGGTCAAGTAACATACCGATGACAAAGGGAACAACGTATGTTGTTATGCGGTTTGACCGATAAAGATCTTCGTAGAATATGTAGGAGCCAATATGAGCATCCAGGTTCCGCCATTGGTTATTGGCCGGAAACGAGTCTCGGTCATGTCTACATAGTTCTCGAACCCGTAGGGTCCGCACGCTTAACGTTTGGTGACGATCAGTAATATGAGTTTATGTGTTTTGATGAACCGAAGGTAGTTAGGAGTCCCGGATATGATCACAGACATGACGAGGAGTCTCGAAATTGTCGATACATAAAGATCGATATATTGGAAGCCTATATTTGGACATCGGAATAGTTCTGGGTGAAATCGGGATTTTACCGGAGTGCCGGGGGGTTACCGGAACCCCCCGGGGGCTAATGGGCCTTGTTGGGCCCTAGTGGAGAGAGAGAGGGGCCGGCCAAGGCAGGCCGCGCGCTGAGGGAGTCCTTGACTAAGGGGTCCTTGGGTGTCCGGTCTGCTATCCATGGGCCGGACTGATGGGCTGTGAAGACATGAAGACCGAAGACCATACTCGTGTCCGGATTGGACTTTCCTTGGCGTGGAAGACAAGCTAGGCTATGAAGATTCCTTCTTATGTAACCGACTCCATGTAACCCTAGATTTCTCCGGTGTCTATATAAACCGGAAAGCATAGTCCGCATAGGACACATTCATTACCATATTCATAGGCTAGGCTTTTAGGGTTTAGCCATTACGATCTCGTGGTAGATCAACTCTTGTAATACTCATATTCATCAAGATCAATCAAGCAGGAAGTAGGGTATTACCTCCGTAGAGAGGGCCCGAACCTGGGTAAACATCGTGTCCCCCGTCTCCTGTTGCCATCGATCCTAGACGCACAGTTCGGGACCCCCTACCCGAGATCCGCCGGTTTTGACACCGACATTGGTGCTTTCATTGAGAGTTCCACTGTGCCGTCGGCAAAGGATTCGATGGCCCCTTCGATCGTCAGTAGTGGCGCCGTTCAGGGAGAAACCTTCCTCCCCAGACAAACCTTTGTGTTCGGTGACTTTGTACTGCGGGCCAACTCGCTTGGCCATCTGGAGCAGGTCGATAGTCACGCCCCTGGCCATCAGGTCAGATTTGGAAGCTTGAACTGCATCACGGATACTCTCGGAGACTTGATCTCCGATGGATTCAAGACTGCGGCAGTCATTCCCCCTCTCTCCGATGAACATGACTTAAATCTGTCATCGGATCACACCCAGGAGAAGGATCATGTTGCTGCAACGGCCTTAGAACCGAAGCAGATCGTGCCCTTCGAGGCCACAAAGTCCACGGCGTTGGAGCCACACACGGACTCGACATCCTACAATATTTGCGTCAATGGAACTCCGGACTCATTTTCGTCCACACGTTCCAGATCAGATGCGCCTACGGACACCGTGCTGGATCGGTTATCGATTTTCGAATTTGGCGTCGCAGACCTCTTCCAGCACTCCCCTTTTGGTGACATACTAAATTCTTTAAAGAACTTATCCTTGGAGGAGGACTCACAGCCGAACTATGTTCGGGTCGAGCTAGAAACGGATGACGGGGAAATTTGCTTCCCACCCGCCAACCACTTTATAGCCACTGTCGATGACTTAACTGACATGCTTGACTATGGCTCCGAAGACATCGACGGTATGGACGACGATGCCGATATGGAGCAAGGCCAAGACCCGCCATTCACCGGACGTTGGACGGCTACCTCTTCGTACGACGTGCACATGGTTGATACACCCAAAGGATCTGGCGACAACAACGAAGAGACAGATGCGAATAAAACCTTTGAGACGCAGTCCAAGCGCCGACGCCCCAAGCGTCGTTCTAGGCCTCGTCTCTCAAAGGATGGAAACACTGGCACCGGAGAGAATAATACTCCAGGCGACGCCGAAAACAATGAAGACCTTGTCGGAGCTACATCCGAACAGGAGGAACATGACAACAGGCAAGACAACCCTGATGAACAGGCCACAGAAGATGACTCGGAGGATGATAGCTACCGTCCACCCTCCGAAGAGGAGACAAGCCTCGGCAACAAAGACTTCATCATGCCTGAGGATCCTCTAGAGCAGGAGTGCCTTAAGCTTCAGCTCATAGCCACTGCAAGGAGCCTGAAAAAGAAACAGCAGCAGCTTCAAGCTGAACAAGATCTGCTCGTCGACAGGTGGACTGATGTCCTAACAGCCGAAGAATACGGCCTCGGGCGCCCAACAAAGAGCTACCCGAAACGCAGACTGCTACCTCAATTCAACGAGGAAGCACTAGAGCATACATCTCCCTTGTGTAATGCGGAACGACCACCACGTGGTCGGGACAGGGCGGCCGACCGGCCACCCCGCGGCCGGGAGAAAGCGGCAACTCAGGCCGAACAGAAGCCTGCCCCACCGCCTCGTAAAAATAGAGACGGAAGAGTTCGGGGTCACACGTACGACCTCCAGCAAATGCTGGACGGTAGAGCAGGACATACAAGATCGATCTACGGATCGCGAGGGCGTGCCTCGAGGCACGACGACGGCTACCTATTCGGACGTGATAAATCTAACCACGCCGGGCGAATACATGAGACGGACTCCGTCAGAGCTACGCCATGACGTGGCCCGATATAGAGGCGCCGGACACCCTCTCTGCTTCACAGATGAAGTACCGGATCACGAATTCCCCGAGGGGTTCAAGCATGTCAACATTGAATCATACGACGGCACAACCGATCCAGCAGTATGGATCAAGGATTTCATTCTCCATATCCATATGGCTCGAGGAGATGACCTCCACGCCATTAAATACCTCCCACTAAAGCTCAAAGGGCCAGCTCGGCACTGGCTTAACAGCCTGCCTAAAAATTCTATCGGCAGCTGGGAGGACTTGGAGGGAGCCTTTATGGACAACTTCCAGGGAACGTATGTCCGCCACCAGACGCTGATGACTTAAGCCACATAGTTCAACAACCCGGAGAATCAGCCAGAAAATTCTGGACTAGGTTCCTAACCAAAAAGAACCAGATCGTTGACTGTCCAGATGCCGAGGCCTTAGCAGGCTTCAAACATAGCATCCGTGACGAATGGCTAGCACGCCACCTCGTCCAAGAAAAGCCGAGGTCCATGGTAGCCCTCACGGCACTTATGATCTGCTTCTGCGCAGGAGAAGATAGTTAGCTGGCTCGCAGTACAGGCATAACCAACGAAATAGGCCCCTCTGAGGCCAAAAGAAGCACCGGCAAGCTCCGGCGCAACAGACACAAACGCCGAAGCAATGGCGATAACACCGATGACACTACAGTTCACGCCGGATTCAGTGGCTCCAAGTCCGCCCAACAAAAGAAGCCCTATAAAAGGAGCAGCGGAGGACCATCCAGCTTGGACCGCATACTCGATTGTCCTTGCCAGATACACGACACCCTAGACAAACCGGCCAGTCACACTAACAGAGATTGCCGGGTATTCAAACAAGCTAGCAAGATAAACATTGGAAATAAGGAAGGGGAATCATAGAGCGAGGACGGTGACGAAGAGCCCCGGCAGCCGAACACCGGAGGGCAGAAGAAATTTCCCCCTCAAGTCAAAACGGTGAACATGATATCGCTCGCACATCCCCAAAGGGGCGTGGCGAGCACTTAGGGGCGTCTCTGGCGGTAGAGCGATCGCCCCAAAATTCAATCCGTGGTCATCATTCTCGATCACCTTCGATCGTCGAGATCACCCAACCAGTATCCGCCATGGCGGTTCAGCCGCACTAGTCCTCGACCCAATTATTGACAGGTTTCACCTAACACGAGTCCTGATGGACGGTGGTAGCAGCCTCAACCTGCTCTATCAAGACACAGTGCGTAAAATGGGCATTGACCCCTCACGAATCAAACCAACAAAGACTACCTTTAAAGGAGTCATACTAGGCGTAGAGGCCCGTTGTATGGGCTCAATCATGCTGGAGGTGGCCTTTGGTTCCCCGGACAATTTCCGAAGCGAAGAGTTAATCTTCGATATCGTCCCCTTCCGCAGCGGCTATCACGCGCTGCTCGGACGAACGGCGTTTGCTAGATTCAACGCAGTGCCACACTATGCTTATCTCAAGCTTAAGATGCCCGGTCCATGCGGCATCATAACGATCAATATTGTCTGGAGCGCTCCCTCGAGCAGAGGAGCACACGCCGCCCTAGCAGCGAAGCGCGAGCGGCCTTCTCAAGCAGCACCATAGTACGGCTGTCGAGCCCTCGAACATCATTAAGAGGTTCCGGACTACGCTGCAACAGGACGGCGCGGCTCGTCAAGAGCTCTACTAGCAATTCGTCCTCCGTCCCAATCTCAATGAGGTAGTGGCATTCGCACCACGCATACACAATCACGCACTCGAAACCCCATGGGTACCGACGGAGGCATACCCCGCTCGCAATCCACAGATTACACGGACAACCCGCCAGCAGAACACACCAAGGAGGCAGGGAGCTCTGGCTTACAAGGGAATCCCCAGGTGGTCTCCACTAAACCATTGCCATAATTGCTTTTCATACCCGCATGTAGCTCTCCCTTGGTGGCGGCGTGTTAAATAGACTTACTTGCTTATCGCATTACTTGTACAAAGTACGCCACGACGTACTAGTTACATAACAATGGTGAATACACGGTAGTGTCAGCTTATTACTTCATTTTCCCTTTCCTCACATCGGTATTAATTACTCGATGCACACGTACACCATGTATGCGTATTACTCGCCGAGGCTTCATCACACCCGCATCACGGCAATAAAAGTCAAACACTTTTACGGTATAGTTCGGCACCCGAACTTATAGCATATATGCATCGGCTCGAATCATGTCTTTGGTCAATAGTTGGGTTGCGGCTCGATGCTTACTTCCTTACGTTCCGCTACATCGGCTAGGGTAGTAAAGGAGAACTACTGCGATTGTGTCCGGTTCTTCGGATGAGCACCTTAGTAGAGAAAGCCGAAAACTGACTGTCATGATGCGGCGAGAGCCGGTCAGCTGTTCGAGTGGTTCCAAATCATTGGAGATTTTTTCCGCTTCTTGCGAAGAATCGGTTCTTCCGATTAGGCGTGTATAACGCCCTAATTGACCTTCGAACACTAGGGGCTTCGCCAACTTTATTAATTGTCAAACTCCTATGGCTAAGTGAGGGCAGTAAAGGCCGCATAGTCCGATTGCCTTGTTCGTTGTGCTAAACACCTCCTTTAAGGACCAAAATGTGGAGTAAAGAGTGTTTAGATTTACACCAAACACCCCCGTAATTTCTACGTGGGGGCAGAAGCCGACGACTGGTCAACCCTTAGATTTAATAAACGTCCGCACATGAGGTAACATTTAGATCATAAACATTATACTACATAATATCATTGTTCCATATTACAGAACAAGGTAATACACATGTTCTCATGGGAATATAACATCCTTCGAACATTGCTCCGCCACAACGCGTGACCCCTCTAGAACGCTGTCAAAATAGTGCTCGGGCCGACGATGCTCCTTGCCCTCCGGCAGTCCCTCGGTCGTCAGCTTCTTGGCATCCAGCTTCCCCCAATGCGTCTTGATGCGGGAAAGGCCATACGCGCACCTTCAACGCAGACCGACCGCTTCACGGCTTCGAGCCGCGGACAGGCACTCACCAGCTGCTGCACAAGTCCGAAGTAGCTACTAGGTATAGGATCGGCAGGCCACAGCCGGACTATCAGGTCCTTCATGGCTAGCTCCGCCAACCTATGCAGCTCGACCAACTGCTTTAGCTGGTCGCTGAAGGGTACCGGATGTTTGGATCCCAGATGTTGGGCCTAGAATAGCTTCTCCGTAGACATCCCTTCCTTGGCTCTGTAATACTCGGCAGCATCCCATACACTATGCGGCAGATCCGCAAATGCCCCTGGAAAATCCAAATTCAGGATAAGTACAAGGAACGTTTCTTCTATATACTTGCTATGCATGATGAAAACTTACCCGCTGTAATCATCTTGGCCGCCTGAATCTCCTAGAGGGCGCTCTGGGCTTCGGCTCGTGCATCCTGTGCACTCCGGTGAACCTTCGCCAATTCGGACTCTTGCGCCTTACAATCGCGTTCCAAGGACTCAAATCTCTCTATCGCGCCCTGGAGCTGTTGTTGCGCCTCGCCAACCAGGACCTCGTGCTTCTCGCGCGAGGCGTGTTCCTTGGCCGCTTTGTCCTCGTCCTCGGCTAGCGCCACCATAAGGGTTGCCACCTCGGTCGCGGCCCCTAATAAAGTTTATGACAATTTAGTCCATCCGGACTATTCATTTTCTAGAAATATACCTACAAGTTACCGCATACCTTGGTTATCCTCCAGCTGCTTCTTCACGAGGCCGAGCTCCTCCTCGGCCCGCTCCAGTTTCTGCTTCAGACCGGAGACCTCCGCAGCATGAGCAGTGGCTGCCTTAAGCAATACCTGCTTATTCACACAGACAACTCATGTTAGACTCTTGCGATATTTCTTCTCGATCCTCTGTTCGGCTTTTCTTCACGAACACCAAATAGAGCATCGAGAGCTCTTGTCTATCTTGTGATATTTTTACAATCACTTACCTCAAAGCCCGTTAGAAGGCTAGTGCAGGCTTGGCCAGTTAAGCTTTGGCGACAGAACCTTCTCTATCACCGTGTCCATAAGGGCAGGATGTTCATCCACAATAGAGGCGCCTCGTGGCGCCTCCAAAGAGATATCTGGCGCCTCTGGTTGGACAGAGGTCACCGGGGGAACAGGCACATTCCCTCCTTGAAGGGAATGCCGTTCGCTGGACCCTGGAGCCATGTAGATCTCCGGAATGGTATCCGACTGAGGTCCAAAGGGAACTCGGGCCCCGTCACCAGTTCCCATGGGGACCTTTTTCCCCCATGTCCGGCGGCCGAAAAATCATCCTGGGAAGTCACCCCGGTGATCTCCGGAATCTCCCCCCGTCCTGGTAAAGCCTTTTTTGACACCACCTCGTCATCACCCTTGGGTGATACGGAGTAAGCAGGTGGCGGAGATGTGCTAGCCCTCTCCTCGAGCCCAGCGAATCCTCAGTCGAGGACTGCGGGGAGCCATTGCGTGCCGGACTGCAGTAACAAGGCTTACAATATGTCAATACTATAAAACAGGAAGGTCGTACGTTTGCAGATTCTGGTACTTACGAAGCGACCTGAGGCTTGGTCCGGCGAGGTCGTTTCGGACTGCTATCAATATCCCACACGGAGTTATCTGTTTGGAGCCTTTAACCTTCTTGGGTGCTTTCGCCTCCAGATCCGGGGGAGCCGCCCTCTTCTTCCACCCCACCTCAGGTGGGGAATCATTTTATTCTTCCTCCTCTTCATCGTCATCGGATGAAGATGAAGTCTCGTCCTCGGACAACATGTACGGAGCACCCTTTTGGCAAGGGCCTTTCTTGGCCCCTTTGGCCGCTTTCTTGGCCGTCTTCTCCGGCACGTCATACGGCGCCGGAAACAACATCTTCGTCAGAAGTGGGAATTCTTCCTCCTCGGGAAGCGGAGCCGGACTACTAATCTACTCCGCCACCTCGATCTAGGCCTAGTGAAGTAGATGGAGGAGCTCAGTATCCATCCTCAAAATATGCTGGTAAAGGGTATACCTCGAAAGCACTAAAAAGACTTACCGAATTGGCCTGGTGCTGTGAGCTAAGCCCGCGATTTTCGGTTGTGGGCGGGGGCGTCTCGTCCGCCTTGAAGAGCGCTTTCCAGATGCCTTCGTGCGTTGTGCCGAAGAGCCCTCGCAGTGTCTGGTGCTCGGCGGGGTCGTACTCCCACAAATAGCAAGCCCGGCGTTGACACGGAAGGATCCGGCGAATGAGCATGACCTGGATCACATTCACAAGCTTGATCTTCTTGGTTATCATGTTCTGGACGCATGTCTGGAGCCCAGTTATCTCGTCCAGGCATCCCCAGGTCAGGCCCTTCTCTTGCCAAGAAGTGAGCCGCATCGGAACTCCAGATCAGAATTCGGGGGCTGCTACCCAATTGGTGTCACGCGGCTCGGTAATGTAAAACCACCCCGACTGCCATCCCTTCACCGTCTCCGTGAAGGAGCCTTTGGGCCAGGTGACGTTGCGCATTTTGCCCACCATGGCGCCTCCGCACTCTGCTTGTTGACCGCTCACCACCTTCGGTTTCATGTTGAAGGTCTTCAGCCATAGGCCGAAGTGAGGCGGGATGCGGAGAAAAGCCTCGCACACAATGATAAATGCTGAGATGTTGAGTATAAAGTTGGGGGCCAGATTGTGGAAGTCCAACCCATAGTAAAACATCAATCCACGGACAAATGGATGAAGGGGGAATCCTAGCCCGCGGACGAAATGTGTGAGGAACACAACCCTCTCATTGGGCTCGGGGTAGGGGCGATTTGCCCTTCGCGAGGAGTCGGTGAGCAATCTCCTTATCTAAATAGCGGCCTCCGGAGCCCGTGATGTCCTTCTTCTTGTGGAAGAGGCCATCCACTTGCCTCCAGCTCGGATCCGGACATGATTGGAGTGCCTTCTCGAACAAGGAAAAACTAAAGCTTGGCGCTGGGCTCGAGGGCGGAAGGCGGAGATGAAGAAGGGTGTGGGAAAAGGAGAGTGTCCTTATCCCTTATAAAGGCGCGAATGTCAGCGCCTCCCCACTCGTCGTAAAACTCGCCTATTCCCAAGGGCTATATAAGCAGCGCGGTTGAGTTACCTATGCCGCATTGATGAGAATCCGCAATAAGGGAGCGATCTACGCCCGACAAGACGTGCCAATAGCAGCCGTGTCTCGAAACGTGGGATGGCAGATGAAAAACGGTTCGAAATTATGGCCGAACAAACGCGATGTCGTGTTGTAAAAAAGCTATCAACAGATCGGGTTCGTGCAAATATTATATTCTCTCTGCGGTTATACCAGGTCCGGATACAATCATCGCATCCGAAGACTGTCTTGGAGTTCGGAGAAAGGGGAACCTGCCTTGCAATGCCGAAGACAATTTGCGTGCCGGACTCCTCGTCATTGAAGCCAGGTTCAGGGGCTACTGAGGGAGTCCTGGACTAAGGGGTCCTCAGGCGTCCGGTCTGCTATCCATGGGCCGGACTGATGGGCTGTGAAGACATGAAGACCGAAGACCATACTCGTGGCTGGATTGGACTTTACTTGGCGTGGAAGGTAAGCTAGCCGACCAGCTGTGAAGATTCCTTCTTATGTAACTGACTCCATGTAACCCTAGATCTCTCCAGTGTCTATATAAAACGGAGAGCATAGTCCGGATAGGACACATTCATTACCATATTCATAGGCTAGGCTTTTAGGGTTTAGCCATTACGATCTCGTGGTAGATCAACTCTTGTAATACTCATATTCATCAAGATCAATCAAGCGAGGAAGTAGGGTATTACCTCCATAGAGAGGCCCGAACACAGGTAAACATCGTGTCCCCGTCTCCTATTACCATCGATCCTAGGCGCACAGTTGGGACCCCTACCGAGATCCGTCGGTTTGACATCGACAGGCGCCCCTCCTTGAGTCGAATAGGACAAGGAAAGGGGCGCGGTGCCCCTGCCTTTCCCTCTCCCTCCTTCCTTCCCTCCTAGTGGGACTAGGAAAGGGAGTCCTACTCCCACTGGGAGGAGGACTCCTCCTCTTAGCCGCGCCCTCCTAGGGCCAGCCGGCCTCCCCCTTGCTCCTTTATGCTCTGAGGCGGGGGCACCCCAAGACTGAAGTTGATCAGTTGATCTTTTAGCCATGTGCGGTGCTCCCCTCCACCATAATCCACCTCGGTCATATCGTAGCGGTGCTTAGGCGAAGAGCTGCGTCGGTAGCATCATCATCACCTTCATCACGCTGTCGTCTTGTGGAACTCTCCCTCGAAGCTCTATTGGATCAGAGTTCGTGGGACGTCACCGAGCTGAACGTGTGCTGAACTCGGAGGTGCCGTGCGTTCGGTACTTGGATCGGTCGGATCGTGAAGACGTACGACTACATCAACCGTGTTCTCATAGCGCTTCGCTTCACGGTCTCACAGTGCGTGGGCGACCTCTCCCCTCTTGTTGCTATGCTTCACCATGATCTTGCGTGTGCGTAGGAATTTTTTTGAAATTACTACGTTCCCCAACAGGTCTAGCTTTAGGCTTTTTCACGGGAGTGGAAACTTGCTTGCCATTCTTCTTGAAGTTCCATTTCTTTTCCTTGCCCGTTTACTTGAAACTAGTGGTCTTGTCAACCATCAACACTTGATGCTTTTTCTTGATTTCTACCTTCGCCGACTTCAGCATCGCGAAGAGCTTGGGAATTGTTTCCGTTATCCCTTGCATATTATAGTTCATCACGAAGTTCTAGTAACTCGGTGATAGTGACTAGAGAATTCAGTCAATCACTATCTTATCTGGAAGATTAACTCCCACTTGATTCAAGTGGTTGTAGTACTCAGACATTCTGAGCACATGCTCACTAGCTGAGCTATTCTCCTCCATCTTGTAGGCAAAGTACTTTGTCAAAGGTCTCATACCTATTAACACGTGCATGAGTCTGAAATACCAATTTCAACTCTTAGAACATCTCATATGCTCCATGTCATTCAAAACATTTTTGAAGTCTCGGTTCTAAGCCGTAAAGCATGGTGCACTAAACTATCAAGTAGTCATCATACCGAGCTTGTCGAACGTTCATAACGTCTGCATCTGCTCCTGCAATAGGTCTATCACCTAGCGGTGCATCAAGGACTTAATTCTTTTGTGCAGCAATGAGGATAATCCTCAGATCATGGACCAAGTCAATATCACCTTTCAACTTATTTTTCTCTAGGAACATATCAAAAATAAATGGGGAGCTACAACGCGAGCTATTGATCTACAACAAAGTTATGCAAATACTATCAGGACTAAGTTCATGATAAATTAAAGTTCAATTAATCATATTACTTAAGAACTCCCACTTAGATAGACATCCCTATAGTCATCTAAATGATCACGTGATCCATATCAACTAAACCATGTGCGGTCATCACGTGAGATGGAGTAGTTTTCAATGGTGAACATCACTATGTTGATCATATCTACTATATGATTCATGTTCGACCTTTCGGTCTCAGTGTTCCGAGGCCATATCTGCATATGCTAGGCTCGTCAAGTTTAACCCGAGTATTCTGCATGTGCAAAACTGGCTTGCACCCTTTATATGTGAACATAGAGCTTATCACACCCGATCATCATGTGGTGTCTCGGCACGACAAACTGTCGCAACGGTGCATACTCAGGGAGAACACTTATACCTTGAAATTTTGTGAGGGATCATCTTATAATGCTACCGTCGTACTGAGCAAAATAAGATGCATAAAAGATAAACATCACATGCAATCAAAATATGTGACATGATATGGCCATCATCATCTTGTGCCTTTGATCTCCATCTCCAAAGTACCGTCATGATCTCCATCGTCATCAGCATGACACCATGATCTCCATCATCTTGATCTCTATCAACGTGTCGTCACATGGTTGTCTCACCAACTATTGCTTTTGCAACTATTGCTATCAATAGTGATAAAGTAAAGCAATTATATGGCGCTTGCATCTTGTGCAACAAAGAGACAACCATAAGGCACTTGCTAGTTGCCGATAACTTTAACAAAACATGATCATCTGATACAACAAATTATATCACATCATGTCCTGACCATATCACATCAAAACATGCCCTGCAAAACCAAGTTAGACGTCCTCTACTAGGTTGTTGCAAGTTTTACGTGGCTGCTATAGGTTTCTAGCAAGAACCGTTCTTACCTACGCATCAAAACCACAACGATTTTTCGTCAAGTGTGTTGTTTTAACCTTCAACAAGGACCGACCGTAGTCAAACTCGATTCAACTAAAGTTGGAGAAAATGACACCCACTAGCCACCTGTGTGCGAAGCACATCGGTAGAACCAGTCTCATGAACGTGGTCATGTAATGTCGGTCCGGGCCGCTTCATCCAACAATACCGCCGAATCAAAGTAAGACGTTGGTGGTAAGCAGTATGACTATTATCACCACTACAAAAAAAATACACTTCCGTGATGATACGTGTTTGTCACAGTAGGTCGCGTTTTTTGTCATGCATGTACATCCATGACAAATTTATGACAGAATCAAGATAGTCATACCTGTGTTGTCGTAGAAGTGTTCCATGACATTACCAAAATTATCATCACGGAAGTGTCCACTTCCATGACGATAAATCGCGCATCACAAAAGTACTTTCGTCAAGGGTGACCGACACGTGGCATCCACCGTAACGGAACGCTGTTAAGCTATCGGGTCGGGTTTTGGATCCAATAACCCGTTAACAGCCCCAACCAATGGGGATTTTCCACGTGTAAAATCATCATTGGCTGGAGAAACTGCGTGTCGGCTCACCGTTGGGACAGATGTCATCCACTCATTGGGCCGGAAGCGCCTATAGTGCGTCGACATGTGGCACGCCTAACAGAGGCCCATTCCTGTGAAAAGGCCGACCCGGTAAAAATTAGCAGGCCAGCCCATATAAGGCCTACTTGTGTCAGGTCCATTTAAGCCCACGGCCCATATGAGATGAGCCAATTCGGCCCGTCAACGGCCCGTTAAAGATTTGACACCATTGCAGCCCATCGTCGATTCGAGCCCGTTAACGACCGCTATATATCTGGGCTCAATATCGGCTGATGAGATTTGGCTGTTAACGGCCCGTTTAATGGATGGGCCAATTTTGGGATGTACATCTTTCGGCCTTTTAGCGACCCATTTAAATGTTGGGCTAGTTTCCGGCCGGTGTGTCTTTCGACTGTTGACGGCCCATAAATCTGATGGGCCATTTGTTGTCGGACTGAGTTTGACCTTTTAGCGGCCCATTTAAGTGTTGGGCCAATTTTACGGCCGGTGTCACTTCGACCTATTGCGACCCATAAATCAGTTGGGCCATTTTAGTCGACTGAGTTTTGGCCTTTTAGCGACCCATTTAAGTGTTGGGCCAATTCCGCCCAATGTGACTTCGGCTGTTAACGGACCATAAATGAGTTGGGCCATTTGTAGTCGGACCTTAGTTTTGGCCTTTAACGGCCCATGCCCTTCATGGTCCAATACCAGCCGGTTTCTCTTCGGCTGCTAAAGGCCCACAACCTGATTGGGCCATTTACAATCTGACCGACTTTCGGCCTCTTAGCGGCCCATGGTCTTCATGGTCGATACAAGCCCATTTGTCTCTTCGGCTGCTAAAGGCCTCTGATATAGTTGGGCCATATGTAGCCCAAACTTAGTAACGACATGTTAACGGCCCGTTAAATAAATTGGGGCCACCTGTTGCCCGCTTTGAAGTCGGCATGTTAACGACCCGGGAGGTAAGAGGGCCGACAATTAACTTCGGCCTAATAACGGCCCATTAACTTAATGGGCCCACTAAAGTTCGTACATGTCTTTAGGCCAAATTAGATAATTTGAGCCCATTCGACGAAACAATTATGCAGGACCAAAACCGATCACGGAAAGGTGCGACATACGAGGAATAATGTTGCACATCCGGCATATACTATAGGAAATTACATCCTTTGGGCAATCAAAGATTGATGCGGTGCAAATAAATAAGAGAACCTAACCATCTACAATGTCTGTCGCAACCTCGGCCACAGATGGCGCCCATAAGCATGTTGGCAAGTTCTTTACGCTTTGCTACACTTTCTCTGAAAACATTGATCGGTTGTTGTGTGCATACGACTCTGCACCTCTGATTCATCCACCATTTTCATCATTGCTTTAGCCATTAATTGTTTCACAAACATACATTTATTCCGTTGCATTGAGGAGAGGAGGATCTTGAGCAGATTCGGATGGCGATTTTGGCGAGGCTTGTATTATTGATAGTGGAGAGTGTCTCGACCCTTTGCATCATAACATAAATTAGGGCGGGAACCAAACAGATTAATCATGAGTTATTGACATATTACTGGCCTAGATTCTTTGGAAAGAAACAATGGGGTTGCCTTGCTGTTTTTGAGTTTGTCTTCTTATCTTGATGCTTTGCACAAAATTAACACACTAGCATTGCTATCATTGGCCAAGTCGGATAATAGGAAAGCAACATTGACACAACGAGCGTTTGGGCAAGTAGCCTACACCAAATTAACACAATATGGCATAGCTATCATCAGCCGAGTAAGGTAGTACTGAAAGCAACATTGACACAATGAATGAATGGGCAACGAGAAGCACTACAATTGATAATGTGCATGATATGAGATAGTACATTCATGCAGCTCGATATGCAAAACTACCGGGCAGTTTTCCTTACAAAAATCAACATTGGCGCCTTTAACATTTTGCTACAACTAATTTTAGATCAGATAAAGGTTAGATTCACGCCGATTAACAAAATACATGTTGATGTAAAAATATAGTGATATACAACAGTACTTACATCAGCATTGGAGCACGAGAGAATTCCATAAGATATTTTCCTCGAATCTGATCCCAATGGAGGAAGTCTTCTATCGTTTAACCTTATTTTCTAAAAGAGATGGGTAAGAAACATGTAGAAAATATGATCAGAATGCTATAAAATTTCATGATGCAAGAATCGCTGCGCTTCTTAGAATGGAGTTGACATTCTTTTCTTTGGATTTGGAAGCGGACTAGTTCTTTGTACTTTGGAATCGCTTATTATCGATGGGAGTTGGGTTTCTCTGTCTTTGGAGCAGTATCTATGAAAAATGGAGTTGGTTTATTATCTCTGGCGTTTGGATCTTTTGCAAAGACCTGGTTTGTAACCCTTGATTCTAATGAGCCGTCTTCCCCATGCATGCCTTATATAGAAGAATGGTGATTCGGTTATAAAACATGCTATAGCAGAGATGGAATAGAGTCTTGAAGAATAGAAAGGCATGACATATTGACATGTATTCCCTCCATCCGGAAATAAATGGGCGAGTCTAGGCGTATTTTAGTTCTAGATACATCAGTTTTATCCATTTCTGCGACATTTAATCCGGACGGAGGAGTATGATGTAAGAGCAAGGGATCTGACAGGACAACACGGTAAAAAAACACTGAAAAACCCACTGCAGAACCAAAGTATTCAAACCCACCGATATGAGATAGTACACTCATGCAGCTCGGGATGCAAAACTACCGAGCAGTTTTCCTTACAAAAATCAACATTGTGGCCTTTAATCATACATTTTGCTACAACTAAATTTAGATCGAGATAAAGGTTGGATTCATGCCGATTAACAAAATACATGCTGATGTAAAAATATAGTGATATACAACAGGTACTTACATCTACATTGGAGCGTAGAGAATTCTGCAAGAATCTTTCCTCATAAGCGATACCATTGCAGAAATTCTTCTATCTGATTAAGCTTATTTTCTAAAGAGAGATGGGTAAGAAACATGTAGAAAATATGATCAGCATGCTATAAAATTTCATGATGCAAGGATACGCTTACGCTTCTTAGAATTGAGTTGACATATTTTTGCTCATTGGGCGGACTAGTTCTTTGGCCTTTGGAATCTGCTTATTATCGGTGGGAGTTGGGTTTCTCTGTCTTTGGGCAGTATCTATAAAAACTGGAGTTGGTTTATTATCTCTGGCGTTTGGATCTTTTGCAAAGGCCTTGTTTGTAACCCTTGATTCTAACATAGTCGTCTTCCCTTGCATGCCTTGTATAGAAGAATGGTGCTTTAATTATAAAACATGCGATGGCGAGAGAGAGATGGAATAGAGTACTGAAGAATAGAAAGGCATGACATATTGACATGTATTCCCTCCATCCGGAAAAAAATGGATGGGTCTAGGCGTATTTCAGTTCTAGATACATCCTTTTTTATCCATTTCGGCAACATGTAATCCGGACGGAGGGAGTATGGTGTAAGAGCTAGGGATCTGACGGACAACACAGCAAAAAAACTAGTTGAATGTAAAACTATATGCTAGCGGAATACGTGCGAGAAATAACCAAGGCAACATACGTGTATGATTGGGAAAATAAGATGGCATTGCAATAGAGCACTAGAACAACACTTCAAAGTAAAAAACATGGTATGGCGGACGGATGAAGTACATCTTGATGAATAACAATGCATAAGATATTGAAGCATGATGTCCAAATTAAGCGAGATGGCATTGCGATAGATAGAATGACAGATATTTGAATTTGAAAACATGTTATCATGAATGGAATAGAGTCTTGAAAAACAGGAAGGCATGACATATTTACATGCATGATCAGCATGCTAAGCACATGGCATTACAGTGAGTAGATACACTCCAGGACATTATATGCATGTTGTACCCATATCACAGGCCAAGTTAGAGCAAGGACCTTGTGGGGTGAAGAGGATTCATCATCTTTTTGCAAGTCTTCTGAAGAACTGCCTTTACATGTTCCATCATATTGGGTATCATTGACATCAAGTTTATTGGCCTTTACATTGCTCAGTGAGGTTCTTGTGGATATATCGGTGTGTGCAATTATATCGACATGCATGGAAGACAACTAGTAGTTAGATTTATGTAAATGAGTGCACTGTAGGAGCGACATAAATAGTAGGACTGGGGTTAACTAGCAGCAACAGGTCTCATAAACTAAAGGAGAACACGGATGAAAGCTACGAGAATATGTATCGTTTGTACTCGAGATTAACTAGATGGCACACAAAAGTATTAAAGAACAACATAGGTAATACTAGAAGTGGTATAATACTATAATCACCAGCACGTGGGATAGCATTGGCTGATGGATGATAACTATGGAACAGCGTTACCTAAAGAACAAGTATCTTAGCTGAACTATGGAACAGCGTGAACTCTGAACAAGACCCGTAAGAGATCAACATGAATATACGGTGAAATGTGATGATCTATTTTCCGTGTAGATGAATAACAAAGCCATAAATGTTGCACACAAGTAAGATGAGGTACAACCTATCGGCTGCCATCCATAGGAGTGAGCATCATGTCTTGACTTGTCGATGGCCTGCACTTGTTGTGGCTGTCCATGTCGGGCACGCGCATTCGATCGAGGAAGCTGTTGAGTGGGGCTATAGCTCCCTTACGGTGTATGCTTCCTTGTTGGAGCAAGCTGCGGTGAGTCGGAAGGCGGTGTGTGCGAAGATGCAGATAATGCATAAAGTTAAGAACGACATATCTCTTTGATCGAAGAAATACACTAAGAGATCAACAACAAAGTACGAGAGTGGTCACACGTCTGTTGTTGAAGACTAAATTGGGGTCACACGATTTTATTTTATTTTGGTAATGTCCGATCTCGCGGATGGCTTGATGGCCATCTTGTGCCTCCGGTGACAACATTGGAATCTTCCCGAAGAGCCGGTGACCAACGGCGAGCAGCCTGCCTCCGCCGTCCATGGCCCGTCAAAACCCGCTCCCCCACCGCCTTTGTTGTGGTTGCGCCGCCCGGGCCAATCCACAAAGACTCCCGTCATCCAGATCCGTGGCGGTAGTACCTTCAACCCGCAACTCAAAAGATAGCCATCTAAGCGCTGCTTCGCGGCAAACTTGCGGCCCCACACCCTTACGTTAGACACCAGCCAACCGGCAGCCTAGGAGCTCGCCGCCTCGAGGGGTGCTGCTTCCCATTGGGAATCGATTGGCCCGAATAAAAATTCAGACAAGCGGCGCCTAAATAAAGTGATTTCAGATGAGGTGCGACCTATCTCGCGGCATGGTGAAGTAGGCAGGTCCGGCTGCCGAGTCGGTGAGGCGGCGTGGTTGCGGTGGTGACCCGGCGAGGAAAAAGCGATGTCGCGATGGTCGGCGGCTCTGTGAAGCAGCGCCGGGACTCGGGCGGATCGAAGTTGGAGCCGCTCGGCGCCGTGAACAACGGCGGGGTGAATCGGCTCGATGCAGTTCAGCGGCCGTCGTCGAGCAGCACCGGCAACCGCGGAGTAAGAGGCACACGGCCCGATGCTGCGGCGGCAATTGGACAGCGTCTCGGCATTAGGGAGGAGGCGGCTGTGAAATTGGTGCGGTGGGGCGCCATGGAGGTGGGGCTGAGGTTTCATGGCTCGGAGAAGGAGCTTCCGGGAGAAGGTGATTTGGCGCCCACGAGGTATGAATGGGGGCGGGGGGGAATTGGGAGGAGTGGAACCATGTCTTCGGACGCATTTATGCGAAATGTGAGGGGAATTCTGAGTTCTACCCTTGCCTATAGGCTTTCGGCAGTTACGTGTCTTGAGGTGGGGATAGTAGAGTAACTTTGCTTCTCCCCAAATAGTGGGCGGGGCGATTTGAGGCGAGGCGTGTTTTGAACTATAGTGGGCCTGGCGAATTGAGGCGAGGAGGCGTGTTTTGAAATAGTGGTGCGAGCTATTTGAGGCGAGGAGAGTGTGTTTTGCCGACCATGGTTTATGAATTATTGGCACATGTCATTTCGGCCGAGGAGAAGGCGCTTGGATGAAATTCTGAACCTACCCTCGATGTACAGCGGGCCAATTGATCGTGTCCCACATAGGATGGTAATTTCGCGTCTCCCATTTATTTGCTCGGCGAATTCCACCGGCGAGAGAGGATGTTTAACAGTTCGTTCAAATTTTGGGAGAACGAGCATCCACGTCTACCTTACCAAGTCGATTGAATCAAATTTTGAAATATTAGCTTGCCACTTCTTTTTAGATGGAGAGATGATGCTCGGGAGTAATGTGTTTTACATGCTCGTTGCTAGCGATTTACTATATGACAAATAGTTGACCCACTCAAAAACGCGAATCAAACCCAAAATGAAATATCTCGATTCAATGAACTAGCTCGTTCAGTAGGTCAAAATAGTGAACTAAATCCAAAATTGAACACCTCAATTGAGTAGCATGTTGTACAGTATTATAGTACTCCATGAACATGTTGAAAGTCAAATTAATGAACTTGTTTGATATATGCATATATCCGTTCATGTGTGAATTGCAGACAACATGGTCTCCAATTTAAATATTTGAATGCAAGTTTATATCAGTCTTTGATGCATAAAACACGACCTACCCCTCTCCCGGACTCCTATTCTTTCTCTCTCTCTCTCTCTCTCTCTCTCTCTCTCTCTCTCTCTCTCTCTCTCTCTCTCTCTCGCCGACAATCTTCAATTCTGTCGCACGCATCCAACACAAAAACCTTGTTGGTCCCTCTCCCTTTCCCTCTCTCTCTCTCTGTGTGTGTGTGGGGGGGGATCTTTCTAGTCCGCATTCATATATACACCATCTATAGGTCTCTCTCGCACACTATGTATGATACTCTAGCTAGTCCAAGCTAGATATCTTGGGTGCACTCATCGTATGCACACAAATTCCTTGGCTCTTTGCCGTAACTCTCTCACGCACCACTATGTCATCTCGGAGCTCTTCCCCCTCTCTCAAACTCTCCATCCACAGGTCACACATACACATGCATATCTCACTACTTTTCGATAGGCCCATCTAAAACTCTATCTCTCTCCATCGTTCTCTCTCCATCTCACACGCACACACACACACAATCTCATGCCCAGCTAGCCAAGTATGATGGTCTCTCACTCAATTGTAGGCACACGCAGTCCCCTATATGTATATGACTAGCTAATCTTAGTCTCCATCACAAACATGTGCATGGTCTATCTCGATTTCTCTTGGGGCATCTTTCTATCACACACGCACTCCTCGATCTCCCACCCATATAGTCCCTCACGATCTCGGGGATCTCTCTATCACAAACACACCCTCTCTCCCTCCCCATGCGTCCATGCCATCCATGTGTCCCTCTCGACCTTTTTTCCTTGTTGGCCAGACCTCTATTGGACATGTGCTGAGGTGTCTCTCTCCGTTGCAAACAATCACACACTAGCTATCTTCGTGTACCTCCTCGCCTCGCTTTTCCATCTCGGAGATGCATCGTGATATGTTAGCATAAGAAACGAAAAAACACACTCTCTCTCTAATTTATCGTTTGTTGTCACTTTCTCTTTCACACACATACTCTTTTTGC
Source organism: Aegilops longissima (assembly GCA_021605205.1). Taxonomy (NCBI): domain Eukaryota; kingdom Viridiplantae; phylum Streptophyta; class Magnoliopsida; order Poales; family Poaceae; genus Aegilops; species Aegilops longissima. The sequence goes on along the minus strand of CM038677.1, from coordinate 551,623,361 downwards.
ACACTTACTCATTCTCCTTCACACGCACTTGATCTGTCTCATTGAGGCACTCTCCTCCGTCCATAGCACATAGATTTATTGAAAAGTCAAACATCACAAAGTTTGACCATGTGCGTGGAGAAAAAGAATTACATCTAGTCGGCAAACATATACCATTAGATTCACCATGAGATGTAGTTTTGTATGATGTATCTTTGGTATTGTAGATATAAATAACATTTGCGTAAACCTGATCAAAGTTTCCAAAGTTTGACTTCTAAAAATTTACATACCTTTGCATTATCGGCGGATGGAATATCTCTTTCCCCTCTCAGCTATCGGCGCACCACTCAGCCTTATCGGGGCTCCTCAATCTCTCTCAAACTTTATTGGTCAGTTTGGTTCGTGACTGACCCTCATGCCTTGATGGTCGGTACTGCTGGTGTGGGCGTGAGATGTAAAATATTTCTACTGGCCAGGCTTGTGTGGTCTTGAAGCGTTTGGTTCATGCACAGGCGAGCAAAGCATCAACGTCCCATCAATCAATCCATGCATCAATTATTTAATGCTAATATCCATCCATGTTGTTGTTAGCCTCGTGGCTGCACGACCGAGCACGGCGAGCGTTCAAATCGCTTGGGCGAGGCTACTTGCGATGTGCGGAGTTCAGCCGAGGCTAATTAAAGTGCAAGGAACCCAGCCAGGCGGGCTTTCTTTTTCACGAGGTAGCAACCAAACAAGCGTGCATGAAATCCAGCCACAACCCAGGCCACATAAAAGATGCTCACGGACGCAAGCCAAGCGGGCCTTATATCTCCCTAGTTCACACATACACATGTCTCGCTCGCGCTATACATATAGACCCATCCAACACTCTCCGCCCTTGTTCTCTCTCCATGTGACACGCACCCCCCTAAGTACCATAATCCCTCACTCCATCATAGGCTCTGTTTGGATCCATGGGTTAGAGTTAGTTTGGGTTAGTTTGGAGTCAACTAACCCAAAAGATCCAAACAGGAGGGTTAGTTTAGGTTAGATGCATCTAACCCATCCAAAAAATTAACCCATCCAAGAGGTGCTTATTTGGGTTAGTTCTTCTGGGACCACTAATAAACACTTTTTCTCTCGCTCTCCCGCAGCAGATCCTCCCCACTTCCTCGAAGCTTCTCGTCCTCTCCTCCCTCCCTCTACACCGCCCGTGAAGGTGCCTCGCCGTATCCCGCTCCATCTAACCCTGCCATCCAAACACCTCTTTACTTAGAGTTAGTTCAGGGTTAGAATCTAACTCTAACCTCTAAGCGAGTTAGAGTATCCAAACAGGCCATAGGCGCAAGCACTCCCCCCTCCTAAGTATGATTATCTCTTACTAGCCATCGGGAACACACGTATTGTCTCCTTCCATCCATCGTCTATCTCGATATCTCTCGGGGCATCTTCTATCACGCACACACCTTGTCCTCGATCTCCCACCCATGTAGTCCCATCACGATCTCGGGGATCTCTCTATGACAAACATACACTCTCTCCTCCCCATGTCGCATTTTCTCCGTCGTCTCTCTTGACCTCTCTCCTTGTTTGTGAGACCCCTCTTGGCCACGTGCTAGGGGTCTTCCTCTCTCGGTTCCAAACAACCACACACTATCTCCTCACCTTGCCTCCGTTGTCGAAGATGCATGTGTGATATGTTTGCATAAGACACATACGCTTTTCTCCACTTTTATCGTGTGTTGTCCATGTCTCTTTCACACACTCACACACACTTTTTTCTCTCTCTCTCTCTCTCTCTCTCTCTCTCTCTCTCGGGGACTCTGTCACGTCCATAAGCATATGGATGTTTTGAAAAGTCAAACCTCGAGAAAAGTTTGACTAGGTATATGTGGAGAAAAACATTTACATCTGGAGCGATCATTAGATTCATCACAACATGTACTTACTTCATACTATCATTTATCTTTGGTATTGCCGATATAAGTAATTTCTTTATAAACTTGGTCAAAGTTTCAAAAGTTTGACTTAAAAAATGTTGTAACTACATTATCGAGCGGAGGAGTAGCTCTTTCTCTCTCTCTCTGCTATCTCTCACGGGCCTCCTCTCTCCTCGAACTCTCTATATCCGACGGATTATCGCTCCTTGTGTCAGCGTATAGCTCTGTATATTGTTTAGTTGACGGTCAACCAATCCACATGCTGCGTTGTCAGCTCGTGTTACTGTATCTTGGTGTCTTTGGCCCATGTGGCGGTGGGTGAAAATAAGTAAACTAGAGGCCCATCGACGCTGTGAAGGAAACAAAGTTGAAACCACTCGGGGTAGCACCCTTGCGCTAATAAATTGAGGCGCGTGAGGACAAACTTCTTGCGCGAAGGGCCTTTTCGCGCACAATTCACCATTGTGCGGCGGCATGCCTGAAGGGCGACTTGCGCACACCCAGCACACAACACACACAGCACTGCGTGTACACGGCGTCGCCGCCGGTTGAGATGGGCGGCGAGGCAGCCAACAAGCGGAGGCCGCTCGAGCCAAAACCGCATCCGGCGAGCACTGGACTTCATCGGCAGCCTCCCGATGACATGCTGCTCGTCATCATCGGCCTCCTCCCACCAAATCTGCCGTGCGGACCGCCCTGCTCTCTGGCGGTGGCGCCCCTCTGGCGCTGCGTCCCCTCAACCTCACCGTCGACAGCTGCCTCTGCGGCGGGGATTGCAAGCGCATGGCGCGATCTCCAAGATCCTTTCGCCGCACCTGGGCCAGCGGGCGCCTTGACATCCGCATGTTCGGTACCAAGCTGCAAGGTCCAACCCAAGTTCGACGAGTGGTTCTTATCCCCGCCCTAGATCAGCTCGAGGAGCTCAGCTTTGAAGCTGGGCGATGTTGCTCTCTGCCGCCGTCGCGCTCCGCCTCACGCCAGCGCTGCGCGCGCCCGGCTTCAGCTCCTGCTATCTTCCCAGATTAATGTCGCGCCCGCCCTTCTTCTCCCTCAACTCAAGCAGCTCGACCTCTTCGACGTTGTCATCTCGAAGAAGGCTATGGAGCACCTGCTCCGCAGCTATACTGCGCTCGAGTACCTTCGTCTTGAGCAGATCCACGGGTTCATTAGCCTCCACATCGCCTCGACGAATCTCCGATGGATTTATGTGTCTTGCTGGCCCCGCAACAAGACATCAATTGGGAAGAGATCACTCCAGCTGTTCCACGTTATGGTCATTGAGAATGCGCCTTTCCTTGAGAGATTGCTTGTATCGGATCTAGAAGGTCCAACAAAAATCAGGGTCATTGACGCGCCGAAATTGACAGCGTTGGTGTACTCATCTGCCAAATTCTCCGAACTCTTTATTGGATCCGTAATCGTTCAGGTACAACACTCATCTTCTTCTCCGTCTTCTTGAAATTCACATTTTTAAATTTCTTCTTGATGTATTTGACCGTCTTCGAAAATGATTCCCACAAGCTTGACCCGGTCCATGCGCACGGTGAAGATCTTAGCACTAAAATCTATATTTAATCTGGATCAAGTTGTTGGATTCCTTACATGCTTTCCATGCGGAGAAGCTACTCATCGAGGTGAAACTTCTTTCCTATTAGTAAGCGGTAATCTGGCGTAGCTCAATTTTTTCGTAATTTTCCCAAATTACGATGACAAGTGTAGTGTTCAAAACTACATCTCGCCTTTGCACGAAAGAAATGTTTTAGTATTTTTCTCACGTGATCACTGCATCATTTTTATCTTTGTACTACTATAGTAGCCTAGGCTAGTCATAGTGGAAAGTAACTTAGACTACTCCGGTAACTCTATGGTTACCCTAAGGGCAAGTACTACCTCCGTCTGGTTTACTCTTCCAATTTTGTAGTATCAAAATTTGACCATAGATTTAAGCGACAAAATGTTAATGCATGTCACTAAGAACTATATCGTTGGATTAGTATTTGAACATAATTTCAAATGGTGTAATTTTAGTGACATGCATTGGCATTTTCTTAGGTAAATCTATGGTCAAAATTTTATACTAAATACGAGGTAGTATTCCCTCCGTCCCAAAATTCTTGTCTTACATTTGTTTAGATACGGATGTATCTAACACTAAAATGTAACTAGATACATCCGTATTTAGACAAATTTAAGACAAGAATTTTGGGACGGAGGAGTAAAAAGTGGGCTATGTAGGCCAAAACATGTGCCAAATTCACTTGTGATGCATTTGGCATCGATGCCCCTCCATTGCTCACCTGGTGCCCCAGTCTGGAGCACCTACTTTGCTCCGGTGCCAAATTAACTCACGCAATGAAAAAACACTGCCTGGGAGAGAGAGGACTGAGGCAATAAAAAAACACTTGTTTGGGAGAGTGAGAGGCTGGTGTAGTTGGTTTGATTGATTTGTTTATACATGTGGGTTGTGTGTGCAGTGGTGCCAACTCTCTCACATCGTGAGGCGGTGCCAAAATCTTTTGATTTGACATCGATCGTATTATGTGGCATACTTTTGCGAAATATGGCATCGGCCACATAGTGGAAGGCAACAAATGCCCAAGCTCTTCACGTGCTCCTAGTTAAATGAGAGGAGAGAAGAGAGAGAGAGAGAGAGAGAGAGAGAGAGAGAGAAAAATATCACTAGCCAGCCAACCCTATCGTATGGCGAATGATATTGGTACCTCTTGATGACACGGCAATCTTATGCAGCCAGCTGCTCTAATATATTCTCTTCTTTTGCGAGATAAAAAAGACCGAAAGTGAAAAATGTGCTGCACTATAACAATCTCATCGAATGCCTTGATCTCCATCTTACGAAATTGATTTGATCGACTACGAGGCAGCACATCGAGATTAAATTGGCGAGGTTCTTTGTTACGGAGGCAAGTGTGCTCAAGGTAATGAGGTTTGGCGTTCTCTGGCGCAACAATGAATGGCGTCTGATCACATAGCGTCTAAGCCTAAATGACAAAGTCTCCCAGAAGCTGAATTTGTTTTGAAACATCAAGTGGCGAGACTCGAAAACTTATTTGCCCATTAGTGACTTGTCGAGGCGGTGGATTTTAGTTTGTGCGATAACGCTGCATCCACCTAAAGTAACGAAAGTTCTTACGTGAACTTCCTAGTAATTCCCTCTTCCTAGGTGCAGCATTACTCCTAACATTTGTAATATCAGTTTGAAACTTGTAATATTGCCGTGTCCTATTCCTGCGTTTTCAAAATCCTGCGAATCAAACAGGTCTGAGTTGGTGATGATGTTGTGCCTCCCATCTTTCACCAATAGCCGTCGGATCTAGATCGGCGATACAAACCAAGCTTCTCCATTTTGCAAAAGATGCCGCACTTGTTCCCTATTTACAAACAACTCCTTGTCTCTCACAATCAGCCTTATCTCCTCCCCACCACATCTAGAAGGCCGTGGAAAAATCTGGCGCGATGGCGCTGCGGGCAGTCCACCCCAATCTTGGTGTTCGTGCAATGCACAGGCATCTACGCACGGAAATTATGTCGAACAGGGCTAGTTGTAAGCAGGCTAGCTCTACAGCCATGATGATAGTATTTGCAGACGGTGAGGCTGACTATGGTATGCGAACAGGCGCCTATACTCAGTGTCATCTCCGCGCGAGGTCTTGTCACTTCTTTGTGAGGAGCAGCACGTAATAATTTGACCAGCGGGTAGTGCAGTGCTAGTACTCCTAGGAGTACTACATTGGTAGTACTACTACTAGTACTAGTAGCACCACCGTCTGGATTTAGGAGTACTACCACGTCCATCTGGATTTTAGTATTTGACTAGCAATATCTAGTAATGCATGTCACAAAAATGTACTACTCCCTCGTAAATAAATACATGGTGTTTTATTCCTATCGTGAGAGAACTTAATGTTTTCTTGCTAACTAGAGTCTTAATAGGATTACATGCAATGAACTAAACACTTGCATGTCATGTTTGGTAGTCTCAAGTCATTGAAAGCATGCGGCCCACATCTCTCATTGGTTGATATGTCACGAAATAAGAAACAAGGAGGAGTTAATGCACCGTGCCTAAGTGTTTTGGGATTATTTGGTTTTCGTAATGTGACTTACACAACATTTTTGTTTACATGCATTAACATTTTATTAGTTAAATCAAAGGTCAAAACTTGGCGCCAAAATGCAAAGGGACCAATAAACCGATAAACATCAAACTTCTCTCGTTTGGCCCCAACTAGAGGTCGGTGAGATGACTATCTTTGCACCGCACGGAGGGGGCGCAGCTTCATTGACTTCGGCAACTATCTTTGGGTGAATGACACGTGGGCCGGGGTGGCTGGCCCACCTATCATACTGACCAAAGGCGAGTCTGATAGAGGGCGAGAGTAGTACAAAATCCCTCGCACCTCGCACGCTAACCAAGGGCAAGAGTGATCACTCGAATCGCAAGATCAGTTGACTAGTAGAAGCTAAGCTAGACCCATGGAGGCGATGGCGCGAGCATCGGCCGGTTGTGCGGATGGTCCACGGCGCGGCTGTGGCCCAACAACGAGCGTCTCGGTAGTATTGCTTGAGGCGGCGAGGCGAGGGCGCTGGACGACAGCTTGTCTCCTTGTTCGACGAGGTCCTCGTCGGTTTCCTCGACAAGTTCACCGTCGTCAAGAAGCTCGCGGACGACTTTGGCGTAAGCCTTCACCGACGCGCCCGAGGCTCTGCGATGCCGCCACCCTCAGCGGCCACTATGGTGACAACCTCTTGACGCCTTGGTGGTCCTGCGATTGCCGCCGCCGCGCGGAGAATGTCCACCTTGAGGTCGCGCTTCGCCGCGCGCCGCTGGCGCAGCAAGACACCATGGACATAATCACCCGTCTCACGCGCATGCAAGAGGAGGGCGATAGGGCGCTGGCCTTCTTGGACCGCAGGGCAACCTTGGGCCGCCTTGTTTAGAAGCACGTTGAGCTCGCCGCCAGCGCCGCTCCTCCTCACCGTCGGTTGGTGACCCGGCGCACTAGGGCGTGAGGATGTCGTTGATGGATCCGTATGTATTTTTATCTTTCCGTCAAATCCATGTAGTAGTATATGATACTACAGTAATTATCTTACCTTTCACATCAACTTCATAATTTTTATGCGTACTCCATGCATGAGCGGCGCGAACCAAACTTCTCATTACTCTAGGCAAAATCGTTATTTTCTATCTATCGATCGCGCCATGGAGCAGAACCAAATTTTACAAATTACGAGTTCAAAGGAAAAGCCTGCCGTGTTCGCGCGCACCCCACACGGTTGGTCCGCACGCCGCTCAAGCGGGAATGCGTGCGGTGTTGCATTTTCACTTACAAGTGGGACCGTAGTTGAGCAAACCGACTATCGGCAAACCCCACCCGCCCACCGCGCGATGGCTGAGAAAAGCAGGAGGGAGAAGAGATGGCTGTATACGGACTCCAAGAAAATTGGTGTCGGATGGGACTCGTGTGGGTGGCGTGTGCCATAGTGCTAGGCGTGAATGCTAGTTATGGCCCATGCCACCCCACTATATCGAGCCTATATCGAGGTACAATCGTAGAACAAATTTCCTGCAGTCCGTGCTCGGCCTCCTCTATCTCTCTTCTCAGCCAGCCGGTGGACCTGTGAGCCCATCGTCTGTTTGCTCACATGCGGTCCCACATGTCGCTGAAAGCATAAGCGGACCCATGAACCTGCACATCTTTCACCTCGGCGTCTTTGGTGATGAAAAACAAATCAAGAAAGATCTTGGTGGCGCTTTTGGAGTTACTCAAGAGTAGTAAGATTCTATTACTGATTTAACCCAAGATGCACATCTCGTGGCTTCAACTTATCAACTACCACTCTATTTTCTTTCATGACACGACCTGGATGCTGGATGTCCCACGTGTCGGCAAAAGGAGGAAGAACCCGACCAAATCTTCGGTTGTGCTCTCGGATTAGACTAGTTGTGCTAACTTAAATTTTTTATTGTGTACTCCCTCCGTTCCAAAATACTTGACTTCCATTTGTCCAAAAATGGATGTGCCTATATACTAAAACATGTCTAGATACATATATATTTTGACAAATAGAAGGCATGTATTGTGCAATGGAGGGAGTAGAATGGATGCAAGTTTTTGTATTGGGAAGAAGAGTACATCCATATATTGATAGAGCGCAATTTAGTAGATGTTTTATCACTTTTAGCTAGCACAAAGGCTATAGATGAGATTAGTGCACTTGTTGATACTCCTAATTGGTATGCGTGTTGCTGCTTAGGCCTTGAGAGAAAAAGCGGACGGAGGAGTACTAGAATAGAGGCTAGACATGAGACTAGATGCGAGGAAGCAACGTCTACTTCTTTACACTCGAAGAAGAAAGAAGCACACAAGATCGAGCCTCCATGAGATCAACAATGAATGCATCGAGAAGGCACTAATCCAACTTACGGGAGTAGTAAAATGTATTCTTGTGGTTCTTGTTTTCTTTGGTCTTGCTTTTCTAGTCAAAATTATCGTTGGAGTTCGTGCAAAGCGGAGGTCCGTTTGGGGTCGTGCGTTGCAGTTGGCCTTACAAGTGGGACCGCGATTAAGAAACCGACTATCGGCAAACCCCACCTCGCCCTTGCCTTGCGATGGCTGAGTTAGAGAAACGATGAGGTTGAAGAGATTGCTCTATACGGACTCCAAGAAATATGATGTCGGATGGAAGTCGTCTTTGGTGGCGTGTGCCGTACTCCTGGACGTGAATGCTTGTTCTGGCCCATGCCACCCTACTACTCCTACTAGTTAGTACTACTATATAGTACTACTAGTAGTATCGAGGATTCGAGGTGCTGGTTACGTAGTACAGTATGGCTACAGTAAAAACACCCGCACGACGCGCAAAGCATGTGAAGCTAGTACAAATAGTGTACTACTATTGTTGATTGGCCCCATCCGATAACCTGTTGCAATGCACATACAATTATGTATTCGGAAAATATTTTTTGCCTCGTCGCACCACTCACTCACAGAAGCAACTCGAAAGCCATTCATAAATTTAGTAAGTTTATCACAGGCATATCATTTTATTACATACAACAGGTCATCAACCCACATCGACAACGAGGATACATTATAAATACTAAAGTTTTCACCACACAACAAATAACAAGCAATGAAATGAACTTCAACTCAACCATTCCTCGGCGTTGGAAACGCTTGCTTTGAACCACAAGTGATTCTCTGGGACGGGCCATCCATTGTCGATCTAGAGACCAACGCAAGACTGATCATCCAGGCTGAAGCGGCCTACTATATCGATACCGGTGAGGGAACCACCCAAATGTCGAGGTATGACACGGTTGCTTCTCATAAATGGTAGTAACGTTGTGTCAACAGCAGTTGGATCGCCTTTCACCATCATTGGATAGTTTTGTCCAAGGAAGGCGAGTTTTCTCCAAGACTATCAATTCTGTACGGGGAGAAGGAGTTGGCGCTAGCACACTAGTATCCATCCGAATACCATGCAGCGGGTGTTGGAATAGGTCGGAGAGTGCGACCATGGGAGACTACACCTGCTTCCTTAGCAAGTAACATCATCGATGGGCTGTATACACACGAGAAGAGGTGATCCATCGAATTAGTTGCGAGCGCCAAATAGTATATAGGCGCTGCTCGTGATCATCACCATCATCATCTCCCCTTGGTTATAAAATCTTCAAGTATAGGTGGTGGAATGTTCACGGGACCTTGGAAACACAAGAAGAAGGTTGGATGCATGTGGATGAAACAATTATAATTATGGTGGAAGACAAGCGTGCGAAACAATGAGGATGCCATGCAAAAACAGATTGCCATGAGTGGTGGTAGCAAACACAAGGCCCTCGTATTGAATTGCATCACAATACTCATCCGTGTCTGAAACTGATTTTTGAGCAATATCCATCCGGTCAAACCAGCGGCGGCGGCAACAAGCTTGTCGAAGATAGCAACAACTTCATAGTTGTTGTAATTCCAAGAGCGGTTGGGGACTCGAGAAATTGCTATCTTCCGTAGAAGACAGTCACCATGATTGTATTTGAACATGCGTACAATACCGGTGTGCTCAACCTCTGGGCAGTCTGCTGAGATTTTTGGAAGTGGAACCCGGTCACGAGTGTACACATTCACAAGTTCCCACTCGCATGATTGGACCCAATGTAAACAACCCAATCTCCATTTGCGCCTGCCCAAGCCTTGCCCTCAGCGATGGCATCTTAACATCATACGTATCATTATCAAGCGGCATCAACTTGCACGAGGCGAGGCCTCCGTCGTGTGGCGCCGATCATCGAGTCCGGCGAAGAAGATAGGGAGATCAAACCGCTCCTTGACTCTTGGGTTCCTTGTAATGATGTTATTAGTTGAGTCGAGAATGGGCTTGAGCGAACCTGCCATGCTAGCGAGGTGATGACGTCGCACCGATCAATGAGTTCCTCCACCACGTCATCTTTCGGATCGGGTCAATAAGTTTCCGTCCTGTTCCTCCATGGAGAAAACGATCGAACAATGGCAGAAGAAAGGGTGAAGGGCTGAAGGAAAATGGAGGAGGGAGAGGAAGAGCGTCGACAGCGATTCCAAATCGAGAGGAAAAGCGAAGAGTCGATGGGCGGTTGCCGGTTTGCCACAGTTCACGAAGGCGCCCGGCCTACGTCGGTTCGAAATACTCCTACTACTCGCCGTTGTCTCAGCGATATGTGGATCTGGACCACATGTCAGCGAGACATGGTGTGTAATTTCTCGTGCAAAATGCGATCTGGCGCGTTGGCCCTAGGTATCACACTAGTTATCGGCCTTTATTTTTTTAATGGCGCGCCGTTCAGTTTTGAAGCACGACTAAGCTGATGCTGCATGCGAGAAAATATAAACTACTCTACCACTACTCCACCTCCGGTACTAGTAGTATAAAGAAGATATATAGGCTGGAGCTTGGCGCTTTCTTGCCAAGGGCTGCCCACTTGCTTCTCACACTACCCCCTCTCCGGATCTAAAAAAGCGGCCCTCTCTCCTCCTCACGGTGGTCACAGATCCGCCGGGGAAGAAAAGGGCGTGCAGATGTTGGCCTTTTCGTCGGCGACAAGCGAGTCACGACTTGCGGCGACAAGGCCGTCCTCTCGGACCTAAGCGCCCAGCGAGGATCCTCTGTCGTGTAGTGTGTGCGGAGGGCGGCGACCACGGCGAAGCCACTTCCGCCGACCCTCGGTATGCTACCTCTTTTGAACCATACCCTTGTTCTATTGCCCCATCGCGCGTCGTTGCATGTGGATCTTTTCCACTCCACCATCTTCCCAATTTGCTATCCTCTGCTCTTCTGCTGGCCATGAGAGCGAAAACCATAATTTGCACTATTAAAGGAAACCCTACTTCATGCAGACTAATGCATATGCAGGTTGAATAAGGAAAGGAAGGAGGCTGTCTTGTCCAAGAGAGTAGGCATCGAACCGCATCTAGGTTGAAAAGGGGAAATCAGTAGCTAAGGAGCGAGTCTCGTGTCTCTTGGTTGAAGAAGGGTAGAAAGGCATGACAACGCAATAGAGAATGACCAGGTCGATCGGTTTGTTGTCCTCACATAGGAAAAAGGTGGCTAAAGAGAACAAAAATGGGGCGTAATCCACATATGCTGCTGGATATTTGTTGCTCGGGCAACCATACCTCCCTCACCACTCTGCGTCCGTGGAGGTACATCGTCTTGGTGCGCCTTGTCGAATGGGCCTCCCATGCTCTTATTGCCACTTTTTTGCTGTTAGTATAACGCCAGTGAGTCAAGTCAAGCAATGCTCTTGCTAAAGTGATGCCACATTTAACTAATGCGCTCTTAGTCTAATGCCACAGATAAATTTAAGCGGTGCCATTTAATGTCCTTTGGATCATTTCAGGGTTAGTTTGTTGATTGTGGATGTATTAAAGATTTTTCAGCTAAGGCATTCTAATCTTGTTGCACAGCCGATATACCAACGATGAAACTTGTTACTACCTTCAGATTTTTGCCTTTGTTAATGCTTATAGATTACATACCTCACTTTCATGAGATAAGTTAATTTTTTTGTGCAGTGTCACCAAAATGCCAAGCGTTGATGTCATTTTATTTTGGTTAAACTGCACGAGACAATTATGAAGACAAGAGGAAAGGTCAAGTGGGCACCTCCTCCTCCGGCTGTTCTCTTGATTATCAAGAGGAAAGATCAAGTTTTTATGTTTGATCGATTATCAAGATTGGGATAGCAATTTTAAGGTCCCCGAGTTGAAATGATATTTACCTTGGAGGTACATGGTTTGCAATTTTTTATCTGTCATTAGTTAATAATGCTAGTTACCTTCAGACTTTTGTATTTGGTTTAATGCTCATGCACAGCTAGTATACCAATCTTTGAAACTTGTTACCTTTACATTTTGTATTGTTAATTCTTATAGAAACCTTCCGGTGCTAGAGTTTATTGAAATTTGTTCGATAAAACCATTGTCTTGTACCTGTAATAAACTAACTACTCTCTTGTTGCACTAGCCCTTTGGATTAGTGTATATTTGTAGTATTGAATGGTGTTGCATTAGCGTATGGACATAAATAAAGTGTGGCAAGCTTTCCCGGATATGTGCTCAAGAAAACTACTACCTGTTTTCTAAATACTAGACGTTTGGGTACTTTAAATTGAACCATGAAAGCGTCTTATATTAAGGAGCAGAGGGTGTAGAGTTCACTCAAATTATCCGGTAAAGCTAGTCACACCTTTGTTAAAATTAATGTTCATTATGTTATCGGAGGAGGTATGTATGTTTGTCTCTAATGCTGTCTACTACATACCCGACATCATGATGTAATGTTAAGTCATTTCCTTTTATGCAGTGTAACTAAATTGTCAAAGCGGTGATGGCATTTTATTTTAGTAGAACTGCACAAAATTTGCTTAAAAGAAGAGGAAAGGTCAGGAATGGCTCAGTTTTTTAGAAAAAACTATGTATGCCTTCCTGACATCAGCCGTTGTTGCTTTATTTATTCCTTCAAACAAGTGGTTAGAAACAGTCTTGCTACCTTTTCCCATTAAGAAATTGGAATGCTTATATTTGTGAGTCTATGCTTCAACTAGTGCCACTTTTATAGTAATCACACTTTCAATATCTATGCAAACAGGGATGCTCGATTTTAGTGGAGCTGCACAAAAAGTCCAACTGGTTCAACATTAGGAGCATGTTTTTTCCAAACCTTTATATCCAATTGGTGGCACTATGAGCTGTTCATTACGAAGATACATGGTTTGCTACTATCTTGCTACACTTTTGTACTGTCATTGGATAATAATACTAGTGGTTTGCATGTGAATTTATTGGCAGGGTGGACCTACATTGGAGGTGCAGGACATGATTCAATGATTGGATGCTCAATTTCGGTTGTATCGATTTCACCTCTTCCATCACTGCGAACATGGTGTGGTATATGTTTACTAGCTGCTTGATATTTGTGCATACAGAGATGTCTGCCCGTTGCTATTTGGCAAACAAACAAAGTGTCCACAATTTTGGTTGAACTGCACAAGAGAATAGTATAGTCCTTGCATGCGAGTGCCATTTGAAAATAGACACAAAGATTGGATAGTCACTTCATGGACTGCAGAAAAGTAATCTTGTACTATTTCTTGGCCAACACTTGGTGCTTCATTGCTTTGGTCTGATTATACAATGGGCATCATTTTCCCTAAGTTAAAGTTTGTATTCGAAAATAGTCTCGCGGTGTGATCGAGAAGACCAAATCATATTGCGGTGGATGTTCCTCCATCATGTGTGGTTCATTCTCATGGTTCCGGCTGTTGGTGAAACCACTTACGTTTGCAAGAGGAATTGTAGACTTCACAAACAAATTTGTCTTTCGATGCATCTTGAATGTTGGCCAAGAAGAAGCATCCATGTTAGTAGGAAGAACAGATGTTTTTTCTAGATCTTTGCTTTTGGAGCTACATATTTGTATATGATCTGTGAATCATTGAGATGCATTAACATGTTGATCTTATGTATGGGAATCATACTAGTTAGTTTTAGTTGCGACGCAAGATCCGAAGTGGCTGATCTTTGCTTTTGGAGCTACATATTTGTATATGATCTGTGAATCATTGAGATGCATTATGATTACTTATTTCTGTTAAGCTTAGTGTTTACAAATTCTTGATCGATCACTAGCTAGCCTACAAATGCGAACTGGCAGTTTTATTTGCGGCGCAAGATGCGAAGTGGCAGTTTTTGAATAAAATGCCTACCTCTGAAAAAACCGACAAGCTACACTATCGATCCTACATGGATAAAAATGCCTACCTCTGAAGAAAGCGACAAGCTACACTATCGATCCTACGGATAAATAGCGTATCACGCGCGTACTACCTCCTTTCCGGTTTGCAGGGCTCAATTCAAAAAGCGACCTACTCGATCCTACATGAATAAATAGCGGATCACGCGCGTACTAGTACCTCCTTTCCGGTTTGCGGGGCTTAATTCAAACCTCTCACCAACCAAGGTACTCCCTCCGTCCGGGTTTATTAGTCCCGTGAGCAAAGCAGCAAGACCAAGGCATGGCAATAATTAACGGCATGCGAAGTTTAAGCCTAATTAATTCCAGCGATTTAAGTGGCTGCATCGTGCCCTCGGCTGCGACTCGTTGCATGCTGCCAGCGTCTTGCTGCGGCGATTACGAGTGCTGCATGCAGCGGCCGTAATTAAGGCAGCTAAGCGATGCGAAAAAGATCGCTTTAATTGTTGCGGGCTTTTTAAATCCGTGAAATCATTATTGACAAGGAGGAGATGATTGAGTGCACTCGTTTGACCGCCATGCGGCGTGCGACCCGAACGGGGCGGGGCGGCACGATCATAATTTCAGTTTACCTAGTTTTCCACGGCAAGCTAGCGCGCTAAGCCATTATGCATTGAATTCCGATGATCGTCGCGCTACCTTCCCCCTATAAGTACTGTTTCCCGGCATTCTCCAGTGCCACCGTGACCCAACTTCGCCATATCCTCATAAGCCCCCACCAGCCCGGCGTCACTCGCCACGTCCGCCATGCCCCGCCCGTCCGCGGTGGCGGCGCCGGGCGGTCACCGCCGGAACTAGTGTTGGTTTTTCACGGAAGGCGAGCGGAGGAGGAGGCATTCTATCTGTCTTTAGATGGCAATGCACAGATTGAGGAGTTGTTGGAGCGCGACCGCATGGCGGAGGAGCAGGAGTTGTTGGAGCGCGATCGCCTAGCAGAGGAGCAGCGTAACGCCGATTTGCGCCGCCAGTGGGACATGAAGCAGCAGCGCACCGACGCTCTGAGTCGTGAGCAGAGCGCCCGCAACTGGCCCGACTACATGGAGGCCGGCGCCCGGCAAATAGCCCTGGAGGCTGTCGAGACGCGCAGCGTTCGCGACGCCGATTTTACTACCAGCTCGTCAAGTGGGTTTCCGCTTGGAAGCAGCCGGTGGACCACGCCGGCATGGAAAGGGCCAGCAGCGCGAGCAACCGCCCTATCGCACCTCTAGCAAGTCCAAGGCGGCGGCGGGGCGCGGTGCGGCGTTTAGCGTGTACCGCCCGGCATCGTCTAGTTAGCTAAGTAAGTTAGTACTTGTCTAGTGGGAGTAGATAGTTAACTTGGCTATGATGGTTGTCAGCGTGGAAGTTCGATCTCTATATGTGGATCGGACTGTTACTTTTCTCTGAATGTTGAACTTTCCGTTTGAGCGTATGGAATGGGCTGTTATTTTTTAAATGGGTTGTATTTGTCCTCCACGGGTTTAGAGGCTGACTTGTGGGCCTAGCAAGTTTGGCGTACACAATCGGGAGATGATTATGCGTGGAAGGATGATAGCGAGGACCCGCCAAGGTCATGGCGATGCATAAGCAAGTGCCTTTTATTTCAAGCCAATAAAAAATGGCTCCTCCTAGTGGATTTCTAACATCTGGGTCCCATGCCATTGTCAGCGTAGTCAATAAGCGAGAGAATTACTGTGGCGGTGACACGAGGACCCGACAGCTCGCCCATTTTTTTTGTTTTGGGTTAATTTGATAAATGCCTCAGAAATGCCACTGCAATTTCCAAACTTTGAAAATGCCATTTCATGCCATTTCTAGTGGCATTTTTGAAGTCTGGAGTGCATTTTCAAAGTTTGCAAACTGCTTTGTGGCGTTTTCAAAGTTTGCAAAAATTGCATTGGCATTTTCAAAGTTTGGAAATTGCGGTGGCATTTTATGAATCGCCATAATTGGAGTGGCATTTATCTAATATGTTTTTGAGGCAGGAAGGGTGTCAACTAGGCTGTGCGGGACACTCTGGCTGTCTAGACAGCCTTTTCTTTTATGTTTACCACAAACCAGCCCGTAGTTTTTTTTCTTTTTGAAAATGGCTAGCCCAGTTTTTTGTGATTTGTCAAGTAAGTCACTTTATCAGGCCTGTTGGGCTGAACGAGGAAAGCTTCATTGGCTGGCGAGAAAATAACCTATCGGTAATGAGAAATGGGTTGTACATTTTAAAACACATCAAACCGGCAATTAGTTTCAAATATCTCTTTTTCATTTCGAGATTTTAAATTGCATTGATTTTTATGCGTGGACAATTTATTGGATTTTATATTGATATACATTTATTTTTAAAATCAGTCTGAATGTGACTCGATATTTCGGGATTAAAAACAATTCAAACCGCACCGACATATGCAAAATTTCGTATAATTTTTTAACCGTGGCCACAATATGGGTTGTAATGCTAACAAAAAGAATATGGGCTCCAAAAAAACCTGTAAGAATTAGCAAATGGGTTGTAAACTATTTGAAATAATGGCAGATGGGTTGTATGTTGTTTTCCACAGATTTGAGGCTTTCCACAGATGGCACGTATCTTTGTTGGATGTCCATCCAACGGCCGTCGTCTTCTTCAAACTCTGCTCTTCCTGCTCGGCCGCTCAAACAAGCGCCCGGTGGGACAGCCCGCTCCCTCCTCCCATGGCGGCTGTCTTTGCCTTGTGCCCACCATGCCGTACTCCCATCGCTGGCCTAGCTATCCCTCTACTCACCATCAGTCCACACATCTGTTATTCTCCGGTGACGGCGAGGCGAACGATAAACCCTCGTACTCCTCCGTGTGGGAAATAACTGCCGAGTATTCCCTTCCTAGGCCTCGCCGTCGTCCACTGCCCTGGTGCTCTCGGCGTGGCCTGGTCAACGTGGTCAATGAACGACATCCATCGGAAGTGGACTATACGTGGAGAGGCTGACAGCTGGGTCCCGCAAGGAAATGCCTCCTTATTACGCGCAAAATAATGATTCCTTCACCTGACATCTAGGACCCACCGAAAGGGCCTCTGTATTTCATGAAAAAAACGTTACCGCTGCTGACAGCTCGGACCCACCAGCTATATCTTCACACGCAAGGAAGTGCCTTCTTATTATGCCCAAAAAAAAGAATACCCCCTGCTAGCTGGGACCCAGTATAGTGGGCCTACTAAGTTGACAGGGACGAAGGGCTTTGTCAACTTAGTCAATATCTACGATTCTAGCTCATTGACCGTCGATGTCCATCCAACGGCCGTAGTGCTTCTTCAACCTCTGGTCTTCTTGCTCCAGCCGCCCAATGCAGCGCCGGTCGTGCCGCCTGCTCCTGCCTCCCATGGCCGGCTGTGCTGCCATGGAGGCCTCACCGCCCCATACCACTCCCACCGCTGGCAGGCCATCCCTCCCTCCACTCACCCACCCCTATTATTACTGCGGCGGCGGCGTAGCCGAACCAGTGAACCCTCATACTCCTCTCTGCGTGGGCATCCACTGCCGCGTCTTCCCCGGCTCCGCGTCGTCCCCTTCCTAGGCCTTGCCGTCATCCACCGCCGTGGTCAATGTGGTCAACGACCGAATTCCATCGAAAGAATACTGTACGTGGAGAGGCTGACAACTTGGTCCACGGCAGCCGCAAGGAAGTGCCTCCTTATTACGGAAAATAATTATTCCTCCACGACAGCGAGGACCCACGGATGGGCCACCGGTATTTTCGCGAAAAAACGTTTTCCCGACTACGGAACCCCTTGACGGCGAATACCGTATTCGTGAAAAAATGTTCCCCTGCGTCGGCTCGGACCCACGGAAGTGCCTCCTTATTACGCACAAAAAATGAATACCTCCCGACTAGCTGGGACCCACCTTGGTGGGAGGCTGACTTAATGGGCCTACTAAGTTGGCGGGGACGGAGGGCTTTGTCAACTTAGTCAATATAAGCGATTCTAGCTCCGGTGACCGTCGATGTCCATCCAGCGGTCGTAGTGCTTCTTCAACCTCTGGT
Source organism: Aegilops longissima (assembly GCA_021605205.1). NCBI lineage: Eukaryota > Viridiplantae > Streptophyta > Magnoliopsida > Poales > Poaceae > Aegilops > Aegilops longissima. The sequence continues at coordinate 551,605,154 of CM038677.1, read as the reverse complement.
CTTCTTGCTCCGTGCCCAAAGCGGCGCCCGGTCGTGCCGCATGCTCCGCCTCCCGTGGCGGATGTGCTTGCGCGGAGGCCTCACCGCCCTACTATTCCCACCCTGGCGGGCCTGCGGTGGCGGCAGCCTCACACGCGGCCGAACGGTGAACCTCGTACTCCTCTCGGCGCGGGCTTCCCTTTGCGCGTCTTCCCGGCTCCCGTCGTCCCTTCCTAGGCCTCGCCGTCGTCCACCGCCTGGTGCTCTCGGGCGGCGTGGTCAAAGTGGTCGAGGCGATTTCCATCGGACGTGGACTGTATGTGGAGAGGTGACAGCTGGGTCCACGACCGCGACAAGAAGTGCCTCCTTATTCGCGCAAAATAATTATTCCTCCACGGCAGCGGGGACCCACCGGACAGGCCACCGTATTTAGCAAAAAAAAAACATTTCCCCCTGTCTGCTGGGACCCACCAATTACATCTTCGCACGCAAGGAAGTGCGTCCGAAAAAAAAACAATTCACCCCCCTGACTGCTGGGACCCACCATCTACATCGTCGCACGCAAGGAAGTGCCTGATAGTCGGGACCCACCTAGTCGAAGCGTACGTAGCGTTGTCATTCTAGTCGCGAATGTGTACGTACATACTGGTCGATGTAAGCGGCGCGCGTGTCGTAGATGTAGAAGCGCGCACATGTAAGTAGTAGGAAGCGCGCGCGTAGCATGTACGCGTCGTACAGCGGCGAGGTGCAAGAAAGAAAATCTGACCCGCGTCGCGTACATACGGGCAGGGTCTCGAAGGCCTACTGGCGCATACGTACATGGCTGGGTCGGAGCGGAGAAACAGCGTCGTCGTCGTGTTCATGGGGAGCCAACCGGCTGGGTCGGAGCGGAATGCGTGGTCGTGTTCGCCGGGAGGCTTGGGCGGAATAAGCGATGGAAGCGAGGCTGGTGTACCGCACAATGGAGAAGCGGCCTTGTGTTTGACCGGCCATGTTAAAGCAGGGTCTGTTGATCGGGAGGGCACGGCATACCGCAAAAGCGAAGAAGCGGACCTCCTACGGTCGAAGCAGGGGTCTGTTGATCGGGAGGGTGTGGCGTACCGCAAAAGCGGAGAAGCGGACCTCCTAGGGTGAAGCAGGAGTCTGTTGATCGGAAGGGTGTGGCGTACCACAAAGCGGACTAAGCAGACTTGTGTTGGGCGCTACGGTGAAGCGGGGAGGGTGTGGCGTACCGCATAAGCAGGACTCCACGGATCTGTTCATCTCCACCGTCGACCTCCTCCAGCCTCCACGGGCTACCGTCGACCTCCTCCAGCCTCCACGGGCTCCTGTTCAACCACCCCTCCACACGGGCACCCCTCCACCGTCTACTGTTCATCCAGCCCTCCACACCACGGGGTCATGTTCAACCACCCCTCCACGGCCACCCCTCCACCGTCTACTGTTCATCCAGCCCTCCACACCACGGGTTCCTGTTCATCCAGAGGCAACGCCACCGCTCCTTGTTCATCAACCCCCCATAGCGCTCACTGTTCATCCAGGCAGCATCGATCGGCTTGATTAGCAGCGATGGCGAAGAATCGCTCCATCGGGTTGATTAACAGCCATCGATCGATCGCTCGGGTTCGATGAAGCGTAACTGCGGTCTGTCCTTTCGAGTTGATTAGAGCCAGCGCCTCGCTTTTACGTGCGACGTCTGAAGAAAGCAGCGCATGGCTCCGCCCCGACCTCCACCGTGGCGCAACTCCCGAAATTTTCCTCCCCTCGCTTCTACCACGATTTTTTCCGTAATGGGCGGCCCAAAGAATGTCATGCAGCTGCATCTCCGGCCCGCCAGGGCGAAAAGCCCATTTCTGTCATGATTTTTGTCATAGAAGTAAGGCCCACCACATCTATGATGATACGGGTTTTGTCACAATTATCGTCATAGAAGTGTCATATGTATGACAGAATTTTTTTTCGTTCGGCCCAAAATGTCACGGATGTGTCTTTTTTTTGTAGTGCACCCATAACTCTTTGTGTTCTACTTGTGCATATAACATCTAAGCATAGACCTGGCTCGGATGCCACTGTTGGGGAACGTAGTATTTCAAAAAAAAAATCCTATGATCATGCAAGATCTATCTAGAAGAAGCATAGCAACAAGCGGGGAGAGTGTGTCCACGTACCCTCGTAGACCGAAAGCGGAAGCGTTTAGTAACGCGGTTGATGTAGTCAAACGTCTTCATGATCCAACTGATCCAAGCACCGAACGTACGACACCTCCGTGCAGCACACGTTCATCTCGATGATGTCCCTTGAGCTCTTGATCCATTTGAGGCCAAGGGAGAGTTCCGTCAGCATGACGTCGTGGCGACAGTGATGATGAAGTTGCCGGCGCAGGGCTTCGCCTAAGCACAACAACAATATGATCGAGGTGTGTAACTGTGGAGGGGGGCACTGCACACGGCTAGGAACAATTGATGTGTGTTCTAGGGGTGCCCTCCCCACGTATGTAAAGGAGGTAGAGGAGGAGGCAGCCTAGAAGCGCGCCCAAGTAGGGAGAATCCTACTTGGGAACCTAGTCGGTCGCCCCCCTACCATATTTGGACAAGGGGAAAGGAAGGAGGGGGAGGGGAAGGAAGTAGGAGTCCTACTTCATACTTTCCTTTTCCTCCTCTCCTTTACCTTTCTCCCCACGTGGATGGCCCTATAGGGGGCGCACCAGCCCGCAACGGGCTGGTGTGTTCCCTTACTTGGCCCATTAAGCCCATATCTTTGTCGGGGTTTGCCCGGAACCACTTCTGGTGACCCGGTATCACCCAGAACACTTCTGGTGTCCAAATACCATCGTCCTATATGTGAATCTTTACCTCTAGACCGTTTCGAGACTCCTTGTCATGTCCGTGATCTCATCCGGGACTCCGAACAAACTTCATTCATCAAATCACATAACTCATAATACAAATCGTCATCGGACGTTAAGCGTGTGGACCCTACGGGTTCGAGAACTATGAAGACATGACCGAGACACATCTCCGGTAAATAACCAATAGCGGAACCTGGATGCCCATATTGGCTCCTACATATTCTACGAAGATCTTTATCGGTCAAACCGCATAACAACATACGTTGTTCCCTTTGTCATCGGTATGTTTCTTGCCCGAGATTCGATCGTTGGTATCCTCATACCTAGTTCAATCTCGTTACCGGCAAATCTCTTTACTCGTTCCGTAATGCATCATCCCGTAACTAACTCATTAGTCACATTGCTTGCAAGGCTTATAGTGATGTGCATTACCGAGAGGGTCCACAGATACCTCTCCGATACTCGGAGTGACAAATCCTAATCTCGATCTATGCCAACTCACCCAGTTACGTTGTGACGTTTGATAGCACACAAGGTGTTCCTCCTGTATTCGGTAATTGCATAATCTCATAGTCAGAGGAACATGTATAAGTCATGAAGAAAGCAATAGAAATAAAACTAAAGGATCATTATGCTAAGCTAACGGATGGGTCTTGTCCATCACATCATTCTCTAATGATGTGATCCCGTTCATCAAATGACAACACATGTCTATGGATAGGAAACTTAACCATCTTTGATTAACGAGCTAGTCAAGTAGAGGCATACTAGGGACACTCTCTTTTGTCTATGTATTCACACATGTATCAAGTTTCCGGTTAATACAATTCTAGCATGAATAATAAACATTTATCATGATATAAGGAAATATAAATAACAACTTTATTATTACCTCTAGGGCATATTTCCTTCACCCATACCTACTCAAATCATCTATGAAGGTCAGAAAATAACGATACCCGCCGCGTGCTTCAACACTCATCGGACCACATACATCGGTATGTATTATTTCCAATAAGTCATTAGCTCGCTCCATTGTTCCGGAGAACGGAGTTTTAGTCATATTGCCCATGAGGCATGGTTTGCAAGTATCGAATGATTCATAATCAAGTGATTCCAAAAGACCATCCTCATGGAGTTTCTTCATGTGCTTTACACCAATATGACCTAAACAGCAGTGCCACAAGTACGTTGCACTATCATTATCAACTTTGCATCTTTTGGCATCAATATTATGAATATGTGTATCACTACGATCGAGATTCAATAAACCATTTTCATTGAGTGGATGACCATAGAAGGTTTTATTCATGTAAACAGAACAACAATTATTCTCTGACTTAAATGAATAACCTGTTGCAATAAACATGATCTAATCTTGTTCATGCTCAACGCAAACACCAAATAACATTTATTTAGGCTCAACACTAATCCCGAAGGTAGAGGAGTGTGCGATGGTGATCGTATCAACCTTGGAATCACTTCCAACACACATCGTCGCCTCACCCTTAACTAGTCTCTATTTATTCTACAACTCCTGTTTTGAGTTATTAATCTTAGCAACTGAACCAGTATCAAATACCCAGGGGCTACTACAAATACTAGTAAGGTACACATCAATAACATTTATACCAAATATACCTTTGTTCACTTTGCCATCCTTCTTATCCGCCAAATATTTGGGGCAGTTCCGCTTCTAGTGACCATTCCCTTTGCAGTAGAAGCACTCAGTTTCAGGCTTAGGTCCAGCTTTGGGCTTCTTCACTTGAGTGGCAACTTGCTTGCCATTCTTTTTGAAGTTCCCTTTCTTTACCTTGCCCTTTTCTTGAAACTAGTGGTCTTGTTAACCATCAACACTTGATGCTCTTTCTTGATTTTTACCTTCGCCAATTTCAGCATCGCGAAGAGCTCGGGAATCGTTTTCGTCATCCCTTGCATATTATAGTTCATCACGAAGTTCTAGTAGCTTGGTGATACTGACTAGAGAACTCTGTTAATCACTATATTATCTGGAAGATTAACTCCCACTTGATTCAAGCGATTGTAGTACCCAGACATTCTGAGCACATGCTCACTAGTTGAGCTATTCTCCTCCATATTGTAGGCAAAGTGCTTGTGAGAGGTCTCATACCTCTCAACACAAGCATGAGCCTGAAATACCAATTTCAGCTCTTGGAACATCTCATATGTTCCATGGCATTCAAAAACGTTTTGAAGTCCCGGTTCTAAGCCATAAAGCATGGTGCACTAAACTATTAAGTAGTCATCATATCGAGCTTGCCAAACGTTCATAACATCTACATTTGCTCCTGCAATAGGTCTGTCACCTAGTGCAGCAATGAGGATAACCCTCAGATCACGGACCCAGTCCGCATCATTGCTACTATCATCTTTCAACTTAGTTTTCTCTAGGAACATATCAAAAATAGGGGAGCTATATCGCGAGCTATTGATCTACAACATAGATATGCAAAAACTATAAGACTAAGTTCATGGTAATTAAATTAAGTTTAATTAATCAATTACTAATGGACTCCCACTTAAATAAACACCCCTCAAGTAATCTAAGTTATACATGCTCCAAGTCAACTAACCCATGTCCGATCATCACGTAGATGGGCATTGGTACGCGTCGGTGCTATACAAACGGTTTTTAACCCCTTTCCGCGACGACATTTGGAACCGTCGCCAAGTGAGTGTGGGCGATAGGGGGGTCCTTCCCACACAACCCAAAAACCGTCGGGGATAGGGAGCCTTCATGCATGCAGTTGTCTATATATAATCGTTTCCGATATCTCGAATATCCCAAACGCTTCATACTTGCTACTCGTTTGTGCTCGCATTGCCATCGCAGTCAGAGTTTTGTGGTTTTACCTAAAACCAGGCACGTACCAAACTGGCTCATGTTTATGATGCCTGGCACATCATAAATAGTTCATGATTATAAACCGTGTACGATAGGTTGACAATCACACACATTTAGTTTTCCCGCACTGTATGTGATAGTGTCTGACATCACACACGCTTTGCAAATGACAATTGTGTGCATTGTTACTGTGACACTCCCAAATTTTTCCTTTGGTTTTCTTAAAATTTTTGTTGGATTTGAAGGAGGTCACCAAAACCCTTCCAAAAATCTCTATCAAAAGCATTTTCCCTTTAGCAATTTTTTTTTTGCATCTCCTTCAACTCTAGTATTTGGTTTTAAATTTTCTTCTGATTGCCCTCTTCTCAAAATTTCAAGAAAAATCTTTGGAGTTTATTTTATTTCAAAAGGAAACTCTAGGAGTTTTTCATCCTCTCCCATATTTGAAACCATTCATGATTCTTCCATGCACCACATGGTAAAACCTTCCCAAAAATCTCTCCTTCCACTTTGGTACAACTCAAACATTCTGTCCAAACTAGTAAAATCCATTTTTGGATTTTATTCCAGTATTCTCCTCCCAAAATAATTTTGTCTTTTCTTTTGAGCCTAGGTGATTTGCAAAGCAAGTACCCTAATGCTTTTGATTTTTACCTCAACTCCACACCTGGATAGTCCTTGGTATCCACAACCCGAACCATCTTGATCCACTCTTCTTCTTTTCAAATATTTCAATTTTCACTCTTTGCAAGTTTGGACCAGCTTTGCCAAATTGGGTGAAATTCATATCTACACTTCTCCAAAATTCCACCAAAATTCAGGCAACCTCTAGTTGCAATGAGAGACCACTCCACCAAAAATCAGCTCAAGGAAAGATCCTGGATACAGAATCATTTTGTCGAACACACGGCATGCCTTTGTTTTGTTCATATTCAGTAAATTCAAAAGTTGAGTGTCGTTTCTCCGGCAGAACTTGATCACATGCCCTTGTGCGTTTGGCTCGATGCTCGCAGCCTGGCCTGCTTGTCCGGAGCTCCACACGCGCGCTTGGCGCCTTCCCGGCGTCGGTGGCGCCCTGGCCCGCCTGCGCCGGCGTGCTTTGCGGCGGCCGAAACACCGTAACGGCGACAGGGGGCAAAACTGCGGCGCAACACCGTTCGGCGCCGCCCAAGCGTCCTGGTGGCTCCGCGTGGCCACCTCCTTGCCAGCGCATGCATGCGGCACCGTCGCCGTGGCTTGGCACGCGTGAAACCGCTCTGCGCCGCCGACGGGCGCGGCCGTTTCGTCGAGGGCAAGCCGTAAACCTTCCTCCCGTGCTGAGCTGGACCCTAAAATGGCACCACTACTCCACCTAGGCGATGCTCAAGCTCCTAAGCCGACCATCCAGCCACAGCGTCGCCGTAATCAACTCGCCGGACTTATCCGTTCACGGCAACCGACTCGGGCCGGCTATATATAGCACCCTCGAGCCTGCTCTCGCCCCCGCACGACTCCACCACCTCACCAGACCCCGCCTAGCCACTGGAGGAGCCTCGAGGGGCCTTTCTTCCTCGACTCCGGCCACCTCCGTCCGCCTCGGGCTCCGGCATCGTTCTCTCCGGTGAGAACTCCTCCGCCACCCTACCTTCGCCCGTAGCCTCGTACCACCTCTAGTAGGATAACCCCCATCTCAATTTTGGCCCCGCAGCTCTCTCCGGCGAGATCCACGGCCGTCTGAACCGCCGTCCGCCGGAGCAAGGGCCGCCGTCGACGTGGTGCTCGCCAACGACCTCTGCCACCACCTACAGGCGCAGAATGGCACCCTGAACACGGAGGTACTCTCCGATCTCCCTGCCTCGCCGTGGATCGCCGCCGGCGACCACCGCGGCTCTCGGGCGCCGAGGAGCCCCGACTCCCTCGTTTGAAATTTCAAACCTGACGGGTGGGACCCGCCCGTCAGCCTCACTTTTGTTTTTTTTGAATCGTTTTCTGAAAGCTTACTTTGGCAAATACGCTTCCACTCTGAAACGTTTTTGTGGATTTTTCTGCCAAGCCCCCTGGGAGTTTTCTGTTTCATTACAGATGAGTCCTTGGGCTAAAACCCTTATAACTTTTTAATAGCAAGGAATTTTTGAGTGATTCTTTTTCTGTCCTCTTCAAATTTTGGTCTAGTTTTTTATCATATTTATTTGAAAAATATTTGGATCAACTTTCTGTACCCCACGGTATTTACGTTAGCGCGTGTATTTTGTGTACCGTAGATACCGAAGGAGGTGACGAACCATGAACCGCCGAGCTAGACCCGACTACTCCGAACCAGGCAAGCAAAGTTTGAACTTTTGATATGATGAGTGTCTGGGCATGTTTGCATTTTTTTGTATCATGGCACGTTCATGAGCATTTTCGATGATAGTTTATCTCGTGAGCATTGAGGCAAATGAGCTCGGTAAATCCGTGAGTTCTTTGGAAACTTGTTGCATGGCCATGAGTTGGCATGAGTATGGGTAAGATGGCAGTGTTGTAGCATGCCAGGCTTATGCCATATCGTTGACCAGTGTCAACATAAATCGGTCGATTTCCGTCCGTCTTCCTTTCCGTACTACCACTGTTTCCCGCAAGGGATCGGCCTAATGGTTGCAAACCACTTCTGGTACACACCAAATCGAGAGGCGGGATGAAGGTCCCATGGCCTGGATTAAAGCCTTTCATCCGGTCGGGGCATGGGTGTTTCGGTTGGGACCGAGAGGGGCACCCTTAGAATGGCGTGTATATAAATTTGATCCCATGCTATTCGAGATTGTGATCTCCCCGTCTCAAAGTTTTTCTTAAACGCTGTCTAGGGTGATTCCTGGAAACGTGAGGTATGATGGGTGTGTACTAGCTAGTTGTGTTTCCTCTGAAATACCGTAAACGGAACTAGTCCTTCGTGACTACGGAAATCCGTTGGTTGTGGATAATTTTGGTACAAACTCTGCAGAGTCAAAATTCTTGAATTCATCTTATTCATGTCCAAGTACCGTGATCATCTCATCTTGTCAAGTGCCAGTCTCAGTGACAGAAACTCCCGAGAACCATTTGAGTATTAAATGTTTACTTGCCTGTGAACGGACTAACCCGCTTATTGTCTTGTGATGAATATTTTCCGTGAGCACTATATCTTGTCACTTATGAATAATGAATTATAAGCCCTTTCCGCGATGTCGCTCAGACATCCGACTGCGGCAATGTTGTTTTTTGTTTTTATTATAAGCCCTTTCTGCGATGTCGCTCAGACGTCCGACTGCGGCATTGTTGTTATTTATTTTCATTATAAGCCCTTTCTGCGATGTCGCTCAGACGTCCGACTGCGGCATTGTTGTTATTTATTTTCATTATAAGCCCTTTCTGCGATGTCGCTCAGACGTCCGACTGCGGCATTGTTGTTATTTATTGTCATTATAAGCCCTTTCTGTGATGTCGCTCAGACGTCCGACTGCGGCATTGTTGTTATTTATTTTCATAATAAGCCCTTTCTGCGATGTCGCTCAGACGTTCGACTGCGGCATCGTTATTATTTACTTTTATTATAAGCCCTTTCTGTAATGTCACTCCGACGTTCGACTGCGGCACGCATGTATTTTTATTTCAATACTTTATGAGGTGTCGCCCAGACGCCCGACTGTGGCATGTTTTACTTATTTTCACCCTTCGAGGCGTCACTTCAGACACTCGATCGGTTTTGAGTGTATCCTTCTTTGGGTTTTCGAGCGGACTACCGCTGATTCCCTTCTTATTTTATTTTTGCTATACTCATTCATGCATTCATTTGTTATATCTTTTGTCCGAAACGGCTTGCGAGTACTTTCAAAGTACTCACCTGGCTTGTTGATTTGGCCAGATGCTGACGAAGGCGATCTCATGGATGAAGAATTCGATAGTGAGTCCGACGCCTAGAGGAATCCCAGTCAGTCTCGTGCGACCCCTGGATTAGTCATTGTGATATATCCGCTTCCGCTACCCAAATAAATTCATCGAGCCTCACCTCTACGCTCGATGAACCTCCAGTGTAGTTGACTTATTAACCACCCCGCTGTGTTATTCCACCAACCACTCATATCTCGAGTCAGTAGTATTTCCATCCCACACGTTTGAGTCATATCCGCCACTATGTATAATTATCGGCGTGTCTGTAATAATTGGTTGGGCATCTTCAGTCCGACCCCTGTAATATTGTAATGCTACTGGCTTATTGTATAAAAGTTTTGTCTACCGGTATGAAGGATTTTCCTCATATTGGACTTCATAGGTCGGTTGTTCAATAAATATTTTTATTGAAAAACCGGTCGTGACATGCTTGGTACTAGAGCCAAGCTGACTGTAGGAAGCCACTAGGTGCGATCGCTAGTCGGTTATTAGCATAATAGAGCTATTTTATTTTTTTTCACAAATGTAGACAATTTCTGACAGTCAGCATAAATTTATGATTTGACTACTCAGGACTTTTGCCTACTTTTGTAGATGGCTGGCAATGACTGCGAGTCGCAGATGTTCGCCAACATGCCCAATGGGTTCGTCAAGCTTCTCTCCTTCATCGTCCAAGTCGCGATGGGGCCGGATGCGCGCTTGATCTTCTCTCTCTCTCAGCACAAGGTCAACGACCGTCTAACCATGCACCAGGCCGCGGTGGAATTCAAGAGAGGACGAGTTGAGCGCTACCGGTTTGTGGGGAGAGCCATGCCCACAGAGAAGCATGCACTGCAGATGGCAGCCCGTGAGGCGATAGCTCGTCTCAGGGATATCCTTCCTTCGATGAAGACTCGTCGCTACCGCTACCTGCCATGTCACGTGCCATACACCTGCCACTACGCGTTCTCTTGCCCCAGAGGAGAACAGGACGAAGCTTTTGAGATGCTCATAGAGTATCTTCGGGCTTTGGAGGCAACCTTCGACAACCTGGTGGACGACTTTGTAGCTGCCCGCATGGACTCAGTCCATGGTTGTGCCGCCAACAGGAGGGAGCTCCTGCGCGCCGCACCGCCACTGACTTTCGTCTCGTCATCAGCATCGTTTGCTCCTGCTGCTCGCGCCGCTACTCGTCGCTTGCCTACCATGGAGGAGTTCAACCACGTCGTTGCACCTACTCCGGTTCGTTCTGCACCACCCCTCGTGCCCGCTCAGATTGAGTTGTCCCACACAGGCACCTGCTCCACCAACTCCGGCGCAGCGCCTCGCGTCTGGAGCCTATCTCCAAGAGGAGGTTGAGTCCCCAGCCCTCTCGCCTCACCCTTGGCAGGCCAAGGAAATCCTTACCATCTTCGACTAAACACGCTTAGCGCCTTGCGATGTACCGGCTTGTTTGATATGTTTATATGTAAATAGGCTGTGAGAAGTAGTTTTTTGCGCATCATGTAGGATCTGGAGAAGTGCACTAGACTAAATAACATGTCAGGATTTATGTACGCATATCCTGAGTGACGTATTGTATAATTACTGCTTGCGTGTAAGATATGTAATGAGCAGTCCCTCTCCGTGCGCAATCGACTTGTTTTCTTAAAAATCTTGGAGCATTTGCAACTTTTTGCATCTTCTTGAATTTATTGATTCTTGCGGCTCAATTTCTTTTCTTATGAGTGTTTCAAAATATATCCCCAGAGAGAACTATGTCTCGTCCTTGGACGCGCTCCATGCCAACTCCGACAGAGGAAAATTATGGCACACCCCCAGGCAACAATTTCACACAAGGACAGACAAGTCAGCAGGACAGTGAAACGGCACATTCCCAAATGTGTCGTCTTTATGAACAAATTCAGCGGCAACATCAGGAAATACTGAACCAAGTCATCAATATGGGAAATCACCGTGGACAGTATCAGCAGCAATCAAAATTATCTGAGCTACAGAAGACACGTCCCCAAACATTTTCTCACACTGACAAACCTCTTGAAGCCGAGGACTGGCTTCGAGACATGGAGAGAAAATTAATCATTGCCCATTGTTCAGATCTTGAGAAAGTGCTTTACGCTCCGCACTGTCTCACTGGAGCAGCCGCATCGTGGTGGGAAAATTTCCTACACATGCACCCCAACGAAAATAATATATCATGGGAGGAATTTAAAGAAGGTTTTCGTGGGGCACATATTCCTAAGAGTCTTATGAAGATCAAAAACAGAGAATTTGATGACCTCAAGCAAAGGACAATGGCGGTGTCGAGAATACAACAGTCAGTTTACCTGTTGTCTCGCTTCGCCAACGAGGGCGTATGTCGAAAACAAAAGATGGAGAAATTCCTAGACGGTCCGACGCCGCACTTAAATGCCAATTGGTCGTACACATTTCCAGATTTTAAGGCGCTGGTGGATAAGGCCATTACCTTGGAAAATGAGAGACGAGCTTAGAAGATTTCCGAAGCGGAAGAGGGACCAGACTAAACACACCGCAACCACCGCAGCAAGACAGATGTTCGAAAAACTGGACACCCAAACCCACGACAAGCGTCTCACGCCCAATCAAGAATTTCCACGCAAGGGACAAGGAGTTCACATATCACCCAGGCGTTACTGTTACGCTTAGGAGAAGAAGGGCACTATGCCAAGCAAAGTGCCCCTAGCCAAGAAACTCGACCCCAAAGCCGAACAACGGAAGCAATAATTGGCGCCAAAGCGCAACAATTTCAACCCAAATAACAACCACAGGAAGGGTCATCTGAACCACGTGACCAAAGAGGAAGCACAAAATGCCCCAGATATCGTGACTTGGTGCGTTTCTGTCAACACAATACCTGCCATGGTTTTGTTTGATTCGGAGCTTCTCACTCATTCGTTTGAAAAGTTTTGCTTTGCAAAATAATTTTTTGATGCTTCCCTTGGGAAAATCTATGATCGTCAAGTCCCCTGGAATTAAGCAAGTTACCCAGAATTATTGCCAGGGTGTGGTTATCGAGTTTGAAGGGTTGAAGTTCCACGCAAATCTTATCGTGTTGGAAAATAAAGGACTGGATGTCATCTTAGGGATGGATTGGTTAACTACCAACAAAGGTTTTATTAACTGCTTCAACAGGACCGTAATTCTCACCCATCACCACGGGAATACCATAAAGGTTTCAGCCAAGGAAAGAAAAATATCCCGGCAACCGAGATTGAATAAGGTGGATATTTCTGAATTGAGCAAGGTTCCAATAGTGTGTGAATTTCCAGATGTGTTTCCCGAAGAACTACCAGGCATGCCACCAGATCGAGAGATAGAATTCAGCATTAAGCTAGCACCCGGAACCGCTCCCATATACAAGAAACCGTACAGAATGGCACCATCCGAATTGGTAGAACTGAAGAAGCGAATTATTGGAAAAAGGGTACATACGAGCCAGTTCCTCACCTTGGGGTTCACCAATTTTGTTTGCCAAAAAGAAGGATGGAACACTGAGATTGTTCATAGACTATCGAGCGCTAAACATGGTCACAATCAAGAACAAATATCCGATGCCACGAATAAATGATTTATTCGATCAACTCGCTAAGGCCAAGGTGTTCCCAAAGATTGACTTGAGATCGGGATACCATCAACCGAAAGTGCGAACGAAGATATTCCCAAGACCGCTTTCACCTCCAGATACGGATTGTATGAGTTCACCGTAATGCCATTCAGACTAACAAACGCCCCCGCATATTTTGTTCACCTCATGAACAAAGTATTCATGAAGTTTATGGATAAGTTTGTTGTGGTATTTATCGATGATATTCTGGTATACTCCAAAACACCAGAAGAGCACGCTGAACATCTCCGGATTGTACTAGGAGAACTCAGAAACATCGGTTATACGCTAAATTCAGCAAGTGTGAATTTTGGCTAAAGCAAGTAGGTTTTACGGGCCACGTCTTGACTCAAGAAGGTATCGCCGAGAACCGGAAAGGTCAAGGCCGTGCTTGGCTGGAAGCCACCAGCCGGCGTGGCGGATGTCTGAAGTTTCTTGGGAATGGCAGGATACTACGGAGATTTATTGAAGGATTCTCCACCATAGCAAAGCCAATGACGCAACTACTCAAGAAAGACAGGAAGTTTGAATGGGCGGAAGCCTGCGAGAAAAGTTTCCAAGAACTAAAGAGGCGGCGACGACAAGACCGTACTAATTGTGCCAGATATACACAAAAATTTTGAGGTATTTTGTGACGCATCTCGAAAGGGCCTCGGGTGCGTATTGATGCAAGAGGGCAAGGTTGTCGCATATGTTTCTAGACAACTTCGCAAGCATGAGGAAAATTACCCTACCCATGACCTGGAATTAGCAGCAGTTATTCATGCACTCAAGGAATGGAGACACTTTTTACTTGGTAATCGTTGTGAAATATACACGGACCACAAAAGCCTCAAGTATATTTTCACACAACCAGAACTAAATTCGGCAGCGACGCTGGTTGGAATTAGTAAAGGATTATGATGTTGGGATCCACTACCACCCGGGCAAGGCAAATGTTGTAGCAGATGCTCTGAGTCGGAACCCCAGTCCGGACAACGACGGCATGCCAGACTTAAGACCTGAATTCCAGCAGGAATTCGCAAAGCTCAACCTGATGGTGGTCACCGAAGGCAGTGTGTCAAACTTAGAAGTACAGCCTACCCTGATAGAGAAGGTTAAAGAGGCTCAACGTGGACACCCCAGCATTGAAGGCATAAAACGGAAGATGAAGTTGGGCAAGGCCTCGGAATTCATTATTGATGAGCAAGGAATATTGTGGTACGGGAATAGGCTTTGTGTACCAAATATCCATGACCTTAAACAGCAAATCCTGGCTGAAGGCCACACCGCTCCATATTCAATCCATCCTGGAGGAACAAAAATGTACAAAGATCTTCAGGAAACATTTTGGTGGCATGGTATAAAAAGAGACATAGCCACGTTTATTGCATGTTGTGACTCTTGTCAACGCATCAAGGCCGAGCACCAGAAACCGGCCGGGCTATTGCAACCGAATAAGATACCCGAGTGGAAATGGGACGAGATTGGAATGGATTTTATTGTTGGACTACCTCGGTCGCAACACGGACATGATGCCATATGGGTAATCACAGATAGACTGACTAAAGTAGCTCACTTCATCCCCGTGAAGACAACACACACCACTCATAAGCTTGCTAGGCTCTACCTCTCCCGTATCGTTTGCCTACATGGAGTCCCAAAGAAAATAATCTCGGACAGAGGCACTCAATTCGTCTCCCGGTTTTGGGATCACTTACAACAAGCTCTGGGAACTCAGGTGGCATTCAAGACGCATACCATCCCAGACATGATGGGCGGTGAGCGAGTAAACCAGATTCTAGAAGATATCTTTGAGAGCATGTGTCCTCACCTATGGGACCAGTTGGGAGGAGAGCTTACCATACGCAGAATTCTCATATAACAACAGCTATCATCCAGCTGCAAATGGCACCATTTGAAGCTCAGATGGACGAAGATGTCGTACCCCGCTAAACTGGTCGGAAACCGGAGACAGTCATATCTTCGGCCCAGACCTGCTCAAAGAGGCTGAAGATAAAGTCAAGGTAATTAAGGACCGACTCAAGACAGCCCAAAGTCGACAAAAGAGTTATTATGATCAGAAGCATCGTGGAGTCCATTTTGAACCCGGTGAATTTGTGTACCTACGAGTATCACCCATGAGAGGCCTGCACCGATTCAAGATTAAAGGGAAACTAGCACCAAGATTCATCGGACCTTTCTGCATAGTAGCACGAAGAGGCACGGTGGCCTACCAGCTAGACTTACCCGAAGAATTATCCGACATCCACGACGTATTCCACATCTCCCAATTGAGGAAGTGCATAAGCAACCCCGAGAAACAGGTACCCCATAAAAACATTGACGTGCAACCAGACCTTACATATCGGGAGCATCCGATAAAAATCTTGGAAGAGTCAGAAAGGAGAACCCGACAGAAAACCACCAAGTTCTTCAAAGTTCAGTGGAGCAACCACACCGAAAGTGAAGCCACTTGGGAAAGAGAGGATTTCCTTCGAGCAGAGCACCCACAATTATTTGAGGATCAACTGGAATCTCGGGGACGAGATTTTTCCTAAGGGGGTAGGTGTTGTGACACTCCAAAATTTTTCCTTTGGTTTTCTTCAAAATTTTGTTGGATTTGAAGGAGGTCACCAAAACCCTTCCAAAAATCTCTATCAAAAGCTTTTTCCCTTTAGCAAATATTTTTTTTGCATCTCCTTCAACTCTAGTGTTTGGTTTTAAATTTTCTTCTGATTGCCCTCTTCTCAAAATTTCAAGAAAAATCTTTGGAGTTTATTTTCTTTCAAAAGGAAACTCTAGGAGTTTTTCATCCTCTCCCATATTTGAAACCATTCATGATTCTTCCATGCACCACATGGTAAAACCTTCCCA
This sequence comes from Aegilops longissima, assembly GCA_021605205.1. Lineage (NCBI taxonomy): Eukaryota > Viridiplantae > Streptophyta > Magnoliopsida > Poales > Poaceae > Aegilops > Aegilops longissima. Next base: position 551,589,119 of record CM038677.1, on the reverse strand, counting down.
AAAATCTCTCCTTCCACTTTGGTACAACTCAAACATTCTGTCCAAACTAGTAAAATCCATTTTGGATTTTATTCCAATTATTCTCCTCCCAAAATAATTATGTCTTTTCTTTTGAGCCTAGGTGATTTGCAAAGCAAGTACCCTAATGCTTTTGATGTTTGACCTCAACTCCACACCCCTGGATAGTCCTTGGTATCCACAACCCAGAACCATCTTGATCCACTCTTCTTCTTTTCAAATATTTCAAATTTCACTCACTGCAAGTTTGGACCAGATTTGCCAAATTTGGTGAAATTCATATCTACACTTCTCCAAAAATTCCACCAAAATTCAGGCAACCTCTAGTTGCAATGAGAGACCACTCCACCAAAACTCAGCTCAAGGAAAAATCCCTGGATACCAGAATCATTTTGTCGAACACCTGGCATGCACAGTTTTGTTCATATTCATTAAATTCAGAAAGTTCAGTGTCGTTTCTCCGATAGAACTTCAGTCACATGCCCACTGTGCGTTTGGCTCGATGCTCGCAGCCTGGCCTGCTTGTCCGGAGCTCCACACTCGTGCTTGGCGCCTTCCCGGCGTCGGTGGCGCCCTGGCCCGCCTGCGCCGGCGTGCTTTGCGGCGGCCGAAACACCGTAACGGCGACAAGGGGCAAAACTGCGGCGCAACGCCATTCGGCGCCGCCCAAGCGTCCTGGTGGCTCCGCGTAGCCACCTCCTTGCCAGCGCACGCATGCGGCACCGTCGCCATGGCTTGGCACGCGCAGAGCGCGCTCTCTGCCGCCGACGGGCCGTGCGGCCGTTCCGTCGAGGGCAAGCCGTAAACCTTCCTCCCGTGCTGAGCTGGACCCTAAAATGGCACCACTACTCCACCTAGGCGATGCTCAAGCTCCTAAGCCGACTGTCCAGCCACAGCGTCGCCGTAATCAACTCGTCGGACTTATCCGTTCACGGCAACCGACTCGGGCCGGCTATATATAGCACCCCCGAGCCTGCTCTCGCCCCCGCACGACTCCACCACCTCACCAGACCCCGCCTAGCCACTGGAGGAGCCTCGAGGGGCCTTTCTTCCTCGACTCCGGCCACCTTCGTCCGCCTCGGGCTCCAGCATCGTTCTCTCCGGTGAGAACTCCTCCGCCACCCTACCTTCGCCCGTAGCCTCGTACCACCTCTAGTAGGATAACCCCCATCTCAATTTTGGCCCCGCAGCTCTCTCCGGCGAGATCCACGACCGTCCGAACCGCCGTCCCCCGGAGCAAGGGCCGCCGTCGACGTGGTGCTCGCCAACGACCTCTGCCACCACCCACAGGCGCGGAATGGCACCCTGAACACGGAGGTACTCTCCGATCTCCCTGCCTCGCCGTGGATCGCCGTCGGCGATCATCATGACTCTCGGCGCCGACGAGCCCCGACTCCCTCGTTTGAAATTTCAAACCTGACGGGTGGGACCCGCCCGTCAGCCTCTCTTTTGTTTTTTTTGAATCGTTTTCTGAAAGCGTACTTTGGCAAATACGCTTCCACTCTGAACCGTTTTTCTGGATTTTTCTGCCAAGCCCCCTGGGAGTTTTCTGTTTCATTACAGATGAGTCCTTGGGCTAAAACCCTTATAACTTTTTAACATAAAGGAATTTTTGAGTGATTCTTTTTCTGTCCTCTTCAAATTTTGGTCTAGTTTTTTATCATATTTATTTGAAAAATATTTGGATCAACTTTATGTACCCCACAGTATTTACGTTAGCGCGTGTATTTTGTGTACCGTAGATACAGTCGGGGATATACCCCGCGGTGTAAACCGGCCGGAAGTTAACCCGGCCGGACTTGGCAGTTTATTTGAGGTCCCGCTGGCACTTGGCGATATTCATCTGGTGACCGCCAGACACGGCAATTTACCGAGAACTCTGCCGGACGTTGTAACTCACTTTGGTGGCCCGTCTGGCGGTTCATGAAGGCGGTTCAACTATTGTGGGCCGGTTTAAGAGGAAAGGCATGAGGAATATTTACCTTACAAGGAGTTAAGACCAGGACTTGTATCCGGCTTGCATTAGAGATAGACTTGTCCTAATCCTAATAGGACTCCACATGTAACCCGCCCCTTCAACATATATAAGGAGGGGCAGGGCTCCGCAAAGAGGGAGAAGCTACAAGCAAGAAGAAACAATCTCTAGGGCTAGACACAAAGAGGAGAGCCGGTTCTGGCGACTCCTCGTGATGATAATGAGACCTAGCCTCAAACAGCATGTAGGGTTTTTAGCGGATGATGTTTCCCGGGGCCCGAAGCTGTCTAAACCCTTGTCTTGTGTTGCATCTCTCGATTCCGTTCAACCCCTCTCAAGCTACCACATAGATGCGCTGGCCTCGCGACTAAGTCCTGACACTAAGGACATCTGCCGTGACAATTCCACGACAGTTGGCGCCCACCATGGGGCCACGCACGGTGGTGTTGAGTTCTTGTAGGGATCTCTTTAGGGTTCGAGAAGCTCGCGATATGCCGGATGAAAAAGAGCCGGCGCAAAAGTTCACATCTTCGGCGAACAGCCAAAACGGCATATTCAAGATTTACGGTCAAAAGAAAATCGGGGATGTATCACTGCCATCGCCATAACTCGTCGAAATCGAGAGGAGATTTTTTTCGGCCGAAGCCAAACTACCGCAGCAGTCAACCCAAGCTGACAGCGGTTTCCATTGGAGGATTGGTGACCGGGTCCGATTACTAGTGCATCTACAAGTAGTGGACCAATCTGCGTAGAGAAGTCCCAAAATACAAGTCCCAAGGGAATCAATGGTTGCTCCTGCTACTTTGGGCGTGAAGGTCAAATCAACTCCGAAGTACTTTCACTAATACGTAATGAAGATTAGTACTGTTGAGTACTAGTGGATCGGTTTTATTCTCTCATCCAATTGCCTGATTCATCGAGCAATTAGGCTAGACGTTGAAAAAAAAAGATCCGACCACGACCTGGGTTCTGGGCTCTGCCATCGCTGCTTGCGCAGACCTGCCTCCGAGCGGCCTGTGGCTTCAGTGGCCACATCTGCAGTCCCAACATCGAGTCATCTCCGCCAGAGCTTCAAGTCACCAGCAGCTGCGGTCCTCTATTCCACCAAGATCGACGGATTTTTTCTGCCGTAGTCAACCTACTGCAGTAGTCAATGGAGTCCGCTGAGTTTGTTCCGCTGCAAACACACGGATTGGATCCATCCGAGAACAAGTACGCCTGCTACAAGGATTTACTGCACAAAACGGGAGTAGTTGAGGCCACATACTTGATCTTTGTCTCTGTCTTCGTTCCTAAGCCGCCATAATCAGGCGCGCCTCCGAGGGCCGCTCGAGCTTGATCCGGACTCGGACTTGCGGCCGCGCGCCCGCCTCTTGAATTGCTGGGTGGCTCCGCCACGGAACTAACCTGAGTCGCTGTTGTCCTTGTTGCCAGGCCGCCCCGGTCTCAACTCCGAGCCATCGCTCGTCCGAGCACACCCATCAAGATTACAGAAAAAAGATTAGCGTGTGTTGCATGTTGATCAAAGCGAACCAGAAGACATCAAATCATGAACTACTAGAACACGAAGCCAAAAGTGGATTTAATATGCGGGGTCAGCAGTATTCGTTTGACTGGTTTAGACTACGCCGCATCCAGCTCTGTTGATCACTAGAGCCGCTGCCTCCGTGGACGGCCTCGCATTTACCTTCTGCCGCGCAACGTCCCAGCTTTGAGCCGCCATGGCCTCGCATCACTCTTGCGCTGAGCCGCCCGCTGGCTTCGTCACTTTTCAGTGCCCCCGCCGGGTCTTGCTGCCGCACGCCGAGTCGACCGAACGTCGCCGGCCGCCTCCGCGCCAAGATACGGCTCCCCCTGTCGCGCCGACCTGTTAACCCGCCGTGGAGCGCCCCGACTCGCCGTTGTCGCGGCCTTGTCTGCATTGGCAAACTGATTTTGTTGCCACCAAAGTTGCTGCCACGAGCTCGCTGTGAGCCGCCAAAGTGCCTCCATTTCCAACGTGATTAGTTCTGGGAGCCCATTAAACAAAGGACCAGCAATGCTTTTCATCAGTTATTCACATGACTACATTACTAAGGGACAAATACTGGAGCAACAATCACTCACGGGCACAGTGAATGGAGATGTTTTCGACCCGCGAGGTAAAGCTGGGACCAGCGACGGTGTTTTGGCAAGGAGGTGACACGTCAGACTATGGTTTTGATCCCCGGCATCCATGATCATCGGACGAAAAAGACCAGGTGATGTCCATCCATCTATTTTTCTTAATACATTGTTTTTATCAAAGAACAATTACTTGGTCTATGCTATGTTTTCATCCAGACGAACCGGTGTTTGCAAAAGGGGCCCCCTCGGCCGATTCTCCCGCCCGCGCCGGTTTATAACGCTGCGGCCGACTCGTTGTCCGCGCCGGCTTACAAATGTCGCGTCTGACAAACCCGTCCACATCGGTTTACCACACCGCGGCCGGTTCGCCCGTGAGCGACTTCGATTTCACCTAGCGATCATCAATTTCATGGCGAATTATTTCCGGCCTTGCACATCAGGTGATATCCATCTAAGATATCTTTTATTGGCACATATTATTGTCAAAGAGCAGTTTATCTTTGTCTTGGTCTGCAATATTGTTGATGTAGGAAAATTGTTCACTATATCAAAACGACGCGGTTAACTCGCCCGTCCATGCCGGTTTACGACACCAGTACCGATTTCCCCATCCATGCCGGTTTACAATGCCGCGGCCGACTCATCTGTCGGAGCCGCCACTGATGATGCGGTCGTCTCTGCTGTTCGTCTCTCGCGGCCTGGTCTACATCAACATACCGGGCCGCACTTTCTGCATGAGCTGTTTATTGGATATGAGCAAGTCACAGCTTGGGTAGCCCGGTTTTCTTTCAAATTGGAGGCAAATTATCGTCAACCGCCGTCTGCACTGGATGGCTCAATAAGCAGGCACACAAGTCGCCGCCATTACAGTTCTGGTTAACTTCAAGTCGCCAGTTGGAAGGAACCATTGGCCGAGTTGCTGACATGGCTCATACGGGACCATTTACAACCCGCCACAGTCACCTCAACCTTTTGTGGATTCACATTGTGCTATCAACACCAATGATACGAAAGTTATACCGGTTTACATCACGGTCAAATATGGAGAGTTTCAAGCCAACTCCTCGAGTCACCTTGAGACTCGGGGGCTACGATGACATGACTCAGCAAATCTTGCCAGTTTCAGCAAAGTTAAAAACCCCAGGACGATGGAGGGAAAGATAACCCGGTCCGGAGGCTACTGTTATATTGATGAAAATTTAGAGGCTGTCGAAAATTTCCGCTTAGAAAGAATATAACAGTTACAAAATCCGGCTCAATGAAGAAGTTCGGGTCATCGAAAGGATTCGGTTTAAAATCCGGCTCAAGGAAGTCGGTCTCATTGAAGCTCTCAAATATCCGGGTTACAATCGGTTCAAGGGAAATTTGTTCTCCTGCAAAGCTCAAGCTCTAAAAATCCGGTTTAAAAATGTCCGGTTCAAAAGGAATTAGCTTCGCAAGTTCGAGTTTAAAGGCCGTCAGAAAATTTCCGGCTGAAAATGAAGATTCCGGTTTAAAATCCGGTTCAAAGGAAAGATGTCTCCCACAAAGCTTTGAAGCTCTCGATATCAGGTTCAAAATCTCGGTTCAAGAAGGATTTATCTCTTACAATAAGTTAAAAGGTGCCAAGGAGGACTTGCTGCCATGATGCCGGTTCAAACATGGGTATCTTGCCTTATTGGCTTATCATATTATTGATCACTTGGGGGCTTGGTCGTATCCAAACCATAGCCACGCCTCTTGATCGGCCTAGTGCCACAACATCACTTGGGGGCTTGGTCGTGTCCAAACCAATGCAACACCTTTTGATAGGCGAAAGCCACCAGATCACTTGGGGACATGGTCAAGTCTGAACCAGTCACGCCTCTTTATCGGCCTAAGGCCATAGAGTCACTTGGGGGCTTGGTCGAACCCGAACCATTGCCACGCCACTTGATCAGCATAATGCCACGATTTCAGTTGGGGACCTGGCTGACTTGAACCATGGCTACACCTTATTGGGAGCTTGGTCGTGTCCGACCATGGTAACACCATCTGATCGGCTCAGTAATGCCTCATTTGCAATGTTTTTATTTTGCCTTTGCTTGAATTCTGTTCTTTTTTGCTAAAGAACTTTTACTTCTGTTGCGTTTTTAAACCGACATTGTTAATCCGGTTCAAGATGTCAATTACAAATTGGCGGAACACGGTCAAGTCCTAATCCGGAGACTATCTGCCCGGTTTGATTTTATGTTACCATCTTATTATGGAGTAAACCGGTGTTCATTAACCCGGCTTGACCTTCAATTACAAGTTGTCAGTACATGATCAAATCATAATCCGGAGACTATCCGCCCGGTCTGGTTTGACTACGAGTCGCCAGTATTATATATGGTTAAACCGGTGTTTATTACAACCCGGTACGGTTTTATCATAAACCGATACAGTATGAAAGGAGTTATCATTACTCAAGATTGGGGTTATCACCCTTACTACAAAAAGTTGGTAAACCAATGATGTGATTCAATGTCACAGGTATGATATATTTCATTGATTATTCTTAAGTGCAGCCTTAGTTATAAACCTGGGTTATATGTTGGGCATTATGACCCGTCCGTGATGAACCGCCGGGACACTTTAAACTTGTTGTATGCAGAGACAGGTTCAATAAAGCATGATGATAAATTATCCGGTGTTTATTAAACCGGCCTGGCTTTAAGACGATAAGTCGCCAGTATATGATGAGAAATTATCCGGTGTTTGTTAACCCGGCCTGGCTTTGGACTATAAGTCGCCAGTACATATTTGGATTGCGCCATTGGAATCATGCGCTTATAAATCATTGGGTTATATTATTCAAATAGCCAAACTTGGCTGAATTTTCATTATGATATTGAATGAATAAGGTTTTTCATACCAGATTATATTATCTTGAATAAGCCAACATGGCTAGATTTTTATTATGGTTATCAATAACCAATATTATGATTGAGGTTTTCAAAGTCGTAAAACAAGAATGGCTATTATTTCATCAATGGGTATGATTTATTCTACAATGGAGGAATAGTCCCAGTCGTTGCAGGCTTACGACCCGACACTTGGGGGCTACATTATTTAAGTTGAGATTATATCAAATATGCAAGTCTCATGTCGCTGCAAGCATGCACCATGACACTTGGGGGCTAATGCAAAGTAATTTTTTGCTCATATTATTGAAGACCCGACTCATCACATTATAATGAGTCGGCCCTTGGGGGCTACCAATTGCTCCTGTCAACAGTTGAAGGCAATTACAAGTCCCAGGTTGCTGCAAGCATGACAACCCGGCACTTGAGGGCTACATAGTATGGAGTATTCAGTTTTTACTAGTTACTGGGATGAACAACATGGTTTTCTTTGAAAGTGGCAGTATTTATATTGAAGCAAAGTCTTAAGCCACCACTTTGTTCTTCTCAAAGACTTGGGGGCTACAGGTATTATATTGTTATCGAAGAAATATTGTCAAATTCTTTGATTGAGCAAACTAGGTTGACCCGGTGTCACCAATCATTATGACCCTGTGGCTGCAACCCGGCGTCATTAATAATCATGAACCGGCGTTGGCAACAATCATGAACCGGTGTCTGCAACAATCATGACTCGAAATTATCAAGTTTTTATAACCCGACGGTCTTTGGCAATGATAAAACGGCAAGTTCGCATCTTCAAACCGGTTGAATATCGATGAGTATTTCAAGACCAATATTTCTTAAACCGCGCTTTGGAAGCCGACTCAAGTGGATTATTCTTCACAATATTTTTCTATAAGAAGCCAACATCAGTAATTTGAGTATGAAGCTGGTTATTGACCCGGATTTTCTAGCAGGAGGAAATGACAAAGGACTTAAGGACGATCAAAAGTGCGGTCTACAAGAATTCTTAACCCGAGCACAACCTGCCAAATTTGTTCGGTGTTTATTTTGCAGCATAAGTTTACTATGGATAAATCCAAGCTAAACTTGGGGCTAATGTCGGGATATACCCATGGTGTAAACCGGCCGAAGTTAACCCGGCCGGACTTGGCAGTTTATTTGAGGTCCCAGCGGCACTTGGCGATATTCATCGGTGACCCGCCTGACACGGCACTTACCAAAGAACCCGCCAGACGTTGTAACTCACTGGTGGCCCGTCTGGCGGTTCATGAAGGCCGGTTCAACTATTGTGGGCCGGTTTAAGAGGAAAGGCATGAGGAATATTTACCTTACAAGGAGTTAAGACCAGGACTTGTATCCGGTTTGCATTAGAGATAGACTAGTCCTAATCCTAATAGGACTCCACATATAACCCACCCCTTCAACATATATAAGGAGGGGCAGGGCTCCGCAAAGAGGGAGAAGCTACAAGCAAGAAGAAACAATCTCTAGGGCTAGACACAAAGAGGAGAGCCGGTTTACGGCGACTCCCTCGTGATGATAATGAGACCTAGCCTCAAACAGCATGTAGGGTTTTTACCGGATGATGTTTCCCGGGGCCCGAAGCTGTCTAAACCCTTGTCTTGTGTTGCGTCTCTCGATTCCGTTCAACCCCTCTCAAGCTACCACATAGATGCGTTGGCCTCGCGACTAAGTCCTGACACTAAGGACATCTGCCGTGACAATTCCACGACAGATGCCGAAGGAGGTGACGGAACCGCGAACTTCGCCGAGCTAGACCCCGACTACTCTGAACCAGGCAAGCAAAGTTTGAACTTTTGATATGATGAGTGTCTGGGCATGTTTGCATTTTTTTTGTATCATGGCACGTTCATGAGCATTTTCGATGATAGTTTATCTAGTGAGCATTGAGGCAAATGAGCTCGGTAAATCCGTGAGTTGCTGGAAACTTGTTGCATGGCCATGAGTTGGCATGAGTATGGGTAAGATGGCAGTGTTGTAGCATGCCAGGCTTATGCCATATCGTTGACCCAGTGTCAACATAAATCGGCCGATTTCCGTCCGCCTTCCTTTCCGTATTACCACCTGTTTCCGCAAGGGATACGGCCTAGTAGGTTGCAAACCACTTCGGTACACAACAAATCGAGAGGTCGGGATGAAGGTCCCATGGCCCTAGATTAAAGCCTTTCATCCGCTCAGGGGCATGGGTGTTTCGGTTGGGACCAAGAGGGGTACCCTTAGAGCGCTGCAGATATAAATTTGATCCCATGCTATTCGAGATTGTGATCTCCCGTCTCAAAGTTTTTCTTAAACGCTGTCTAGGGTGATTCACGGCAACGTGAGGTATGATGGGTGTGTACTAGCTAGTTGTGTTTCCTCTGAAATACCGTAGAACGGAACTAGTCCTCCGTGACTACGAAATCTGCTGGCTGTGGATAATTTTGGTACAAACTCTGCAGAGTCAAAATTTTGAATTCATCTTATTCATGTCCAAGTACCGTGATCATCTCATCTTGTCAAGTGTCGGCCTCAAAGGATGTAAACTCCCGAGAACCATTTGAGTATTAAATGTTTACTTGCCTGTGAACGGACTAACCCGCTTATTGTCTTGTGATGAATATTTTCCGTGAGCACTATATCTTGTCTGTTATGAATAATGAATTATAAGCCCTTTCCGCGATGTCGCTCAGACATCCGACTGCGGCAATGTTGTTATTTATTTTATTATAAGCCCTTTACGTGATGTCGCCGACGCCCGATGCTGCATTGTTGTTATTTATTTTCATTATAAGCCCTTTCGCGATGTCGCTCGACGTCCGATTGCGGCATTGTTGTTATTTATTTTCATTATAAGCCCTTTCTACGATGTCGCCAGACGTCCAACCGCGGCATTGTTGTTATTTATTTTCATTATAAGCCTTTTCGCGATGTCGCCAGACGTCCGATCGCTGCATTGTTGTTATTTATTTTCGTTATAAGCCCTTTTCGCGATGTCGCTCAGACGTCCGATGCATGCATCGTTATTATTTACTTTTATTATAAGCCCTTTCTGTGATGTCGCTCCGACGTCCGACTGCGGCACGCATGTATTTTTATTTCAATATAAGCCCTTTATGAGGTGTCGCCCAGACGCTCGACTGTGGCATGTTTTACTTATTTTCACCCTTCGAGGCGTCACTTCAGACACTCGATCGGTTTTGAGTTTATCCTTCTTTGGGTTTTCGAGCGGACTACCGCCGATTCCCTACTTATTTTATTTTGCTATACTGATTTATCGAGCATTGTTCAAATTAATCATGACTCATTCATGCATTCATTTGTTATATCTTTGTCCGAACTGTCTTGCGTAGTACTTTCAAAGTACTCACCGGCTTGTTGATTTGGCCGATGTCGACGGCGATCTCATGGATGAAGAATTCGATAGCGAGTCCGACGCCTAGAGGAACCCCAGTCAGCCTTGTGCGACCCCTGGATTAGTCATTGTGATATATCCGCTTCCGCTACCCAAATAAATTCATCGAGCCTCACCTCGACGCTCGATGAGCCGCCAGTGCAGTTGACTTATTAACCACCTCGCTGTGTTATTCCACCAACCACTCATATCTCGAGTCAGTAGTATTTCCATCCCACACCTTTGAGTCATATCCGCCACTATGTATAATTATCGGCGTGTCTGTAATAATTGGTTGGGCATCTTCAGTCCGACCCCTGTAATATTGTAATGCTACTGGCTTATTGTATCAAAGTTTTGTCTACCGGTATGAAGGATTTTCCTCATATTGGACTTCATAGGTCGGTTGTTCAATAAATATTTTTATTGAAAAACCGGTCGTGACAGTTACACACGTTTCCTCTCCATGAACCGTGTCAGGTTATGATGTATATTGCAAATGTTTGTGTTTTACCAACTATTTTTGGCGCAACAACCAGGAGAGCGTAATTTCGCCCTAATTTAATTGCTGCTATTTAAAATTGTACCTAATTTAAACTTGAAAGTAGGCTATAGCTTTATTCATATCCATCAGGTGCAAACTACCAATGCATTATTCGATTCACATGTACATATGTTTAAGAATTGCATAAGCACCAAATAAAGAATGATGGACCAGGGTTCTATACTTGTAGTATTATAGATGGTAAAGAAAGAGGCGACAGACATTCTGGTTGCTGAACAAGGTGAAGCAGAATGGCCCTATTATGCTCTCCAGGATGCAGAAGGCACGCACGACTCAAGTACAACCCCTTGTGATGGTCGGCTGCCAATCATGTAGTTTGAGAGGTAATCTTGAGTAAACTGCTTCAGGATCCACTGCAAAGGAAATAAGATTCAGACATTGTCATCTAACACAACTCATTATGGGCAGTAAAAAGAAGGCTACAGGGTTCTTACTTACCATCTTGCAGTTCACTGTTGTCTTGCATAAAGTGTAAACAAATAGTTTGATTGACATCTTTTGACCCATTTTAATAACAATCTTTATCAGTTTCCCACTTCATGCTGGTTCATGAATATCTCATTGCCCCATACGCGGAAAGGGTCAAAGTGTGGATCTTTGGCAATGACATATGTACCTAAAAGCACCAAGTTAATATTAGAAGCTAAACAACAATTGAAAAATGATGTAGTACAACACTCCCTCCATCCCATTATATAAGATTTTATTACATGTATATCTAGACATCATCAGAACTTTAAGGTAACACTCTTCCTTGTTGCTATGTAGCCTGGGATTGCATATTTAGTCATTTAGTACAATGCATGTTGCTATGTAGCCTCAGATATATTAAATATGGCCATAGTTAACCTACTGATAAATGGGTTACAGATATATTCAATGAAATGTCTGATTCGACGATTAATCCCTTATCAGCCCCCAGGCTATATGGTACCAACTACCAATATCCTAAACAGTGAGTACATATAAGCAATGCGATGAAACTAACCTCGATGGAAAACAACATTGTGCTCAATATTGTCCTGTATGAGTACATATAAAGGCATGTTAAGCACAACATGTTAAACATCAACCAAATATATCCATGGTAGACAACATAATCTACAAATGATAGCTTCAGTGTGCAGGCTTAAGCATGCTAGTTAAGCAAAACAAGAAGTGGAAAGGTCTGTTAACTGCATCAGGCAGAACATGTAAAAACAAGCAAATAGTCATTCAAACTGGTATTGTGTAGGTTTAAAGTACACTAGTTCTTATTAAAAAAACGAAAAGGCATGTTAACTGCAATATCCTTAACAGCAACCAAATATCGTAATTTATAGTGGTATTGTTGAAACTGTTATTGATGAAATTGAACTGCACGGCCAATAGTTGCACATATAGAGCATCACATTGTGAGGAACTGAAATAAACAAGGCATAAGGCCATCTCTAGCCGATCCTTTAAAAGTTAAAGGACTAAAACCCTTAGCGGATATATATATATATATATATATATATATATATATATATATATATATATATATATATATATATATATATATATACTCCGCAGGTTTTGGCCGTTTCTAGTCGATCCCCTAAACTTAACGTTGAAAACTTCAATTTGATCAAGTTCAAAGCAGGTTGAACCGAAAGTAGCATACATTCAAACATAAACATAGATAGTTTTGCATAGCTGAACATAAAACATAAATTTAAACTAAGCTAAACTACTTTCGATCAAAGTAGAGGTCGAACCAATCCTTCCTCGTCAGGTACGGTGTGCCGCGAGCCAGGTCCGGGCCGGTGCCGTCATTGAGGTCGTTGGGGAAGACAGTCCTCCACTCGTCGATGTCGATCTCCTCGTCCTCGACGCCCTCTGCGCCGCCTTTGAACTCGTCATCGGAGGAGAGCGTGATAACCTCGCCGCCCTCCGCACCGGCAAAGATCGCCTGCTTCGCCTCCATGAGCTATGGGTGCTGCCGGCGGAGCTCTTGCGTGTAGGCCTCGTCGGCGGCCTCGTCCTGAGGCGTTCCCACACATCGCGGTCCTCCCGTGCCATAGCCGAGCTCACTACCCCTAGCTCCGGCGGAACAAGGTCGACCAGACGTGTGCCAAAGGGGAAATTGAGTCTAGCCGTCGCACCGTGGTAGCTGACCTGCCAGAGGTCGTACTCCATAGCCGCGAGCTCAGTCGTGTGGAAGCTAACGAGACACCAGCGGATGTGGGTCTCCTGATCTGTAATCTCGGCGACCCACATCCCCCACCACCGCTGCCGGACCTCGAGGTAAGACCTTGTCGGCTTCCAGGTCCGAGGGAGGGCGGGGAAGTCCTCGAACTGGCGTAGGGGCGCGGCAGAGGGCGGATCAGGGGACCGGTAACGGCGGATCGATAAAGAGCCCGTGGAGGACAACGGGGACACCTCGGCGGCCACCTCGATGGCATCGGGCGAAGAGGCCGCGATAAACCTCCTTTTGGCCATTGGCTCCTCGAGCTCCCCGGCACACAGGAAGAGGTTGAGGATGGAGGCGGCGGCGATGGCGGCGACCTACCAATGGTTTCGGGGGTGGTGTGTGTATTTCTGGGCGAAGGTTTTGGGGAGTGTGTGGTGTGTGTGGAGGGGGGCAAGGTGGAGTTTGAGGAAATACCGTGGCAACTGAAAATTTTACTAGGCGGGAGTAACAAGGTGGGGCTACTGAAAATTTGGATCAAGGGCGAGCAGATATTTTTGAGATTGCGAGGGATGCATAGGCGGGAGTAAAATGCCGGGGCTACTGAAAATTTGAATCAAGGGACTGAAGCAGAGCGGGAGTAACAGACATCGCACATGGTCCGCACATACTAATCGTGTGCTACCAAACATTAAAACCTTCCAGGTGGTATATATTTTCGAGATTACAAGGCAGTAGATATTTTCGAGACCGGGAGACAAGCCTCATGGAGCCCAATCTATTGTGCTGATGTGAGAGACTGCAGGGCACGGGCGTTGCACACGGGTAGTCTGACCAAACCGTGTCTATTGCGTACCCAATCAAAGACGGTTTCTACATCCAACTCGTGTGTTGTTTATAATTTGGCAAAAAGAATAACGCGGTAGAGGGTCAAAACACGAACACACTTGCATGTGGACCAAATATATGTATGAAAAGGGTGGTTTGATGTTCGAATACCCAATGCAGAATCCAACTTGGTCGTACAACCTCTCCCCGCTCGTTGTTGGTCAAAGTGATGGACGTCCACACGGCCCCGCAAAATGGGCTAGCTTGTTGCTGATAACCTCGCGAGGGAGTATTGTATGAAGACAAACCCACTCTGTGCATGTGGCCCAAGTATGTATATGGAAGTGGTGTGTGTGGTGTTTGAATACCCAATGCGCAAATTTGTTGTGGCACCATGCTTTGGAACCGTAAAATCCCCACACTGAGCGAGGGTTCACGACGCGTAGCATGCGCTCAAACTTAATTAGGCTTGGAATGGGTCGACCTACTATATGGTAACTCATAGAAAATACTAAGAATATATCCACCCTGGTAACCTTTCTCATCGTTGGTCGAAATGATGGACGTCCACGCGAGCCCACGAATATATATAGGCTTGCCGCCTATAACCAAGCGAGTGAGAGTGTGTCCAAAGACAACCATTATTGCATGTGTGTGTCCTGAACATATTTATGGAGGCGTGTGATGCATGCAGATGTGTTGAATACCCGACCCAATGCACAACATTGATGTGGTGCATGCGTTGAAAATCACAGAGGTCCCCACACAGAGCAAGAGGTCATTCATGACGTGTCGTGTGCTCACCCCCCCCCCCCCTTCGATCCAGCGGGATGGATTCATGTGTACAGATGCGCTATTATATATATGTAATCTCACATCATGATCTATATCAAGACAAAACAAAAAATTAATCCCCTCCTAAGTCAAATTAGTTAACCTCTCTCGCGCTGTCGGTGAAAGTGATGGACCAAGCTGGTCATCCCCCTCGACACGTACTATATATACACCTAGTAACATAGCCCTAAAAGAATTAATCCTCCTTGTTCGTCAAACGCGTACCTCTCTCTCACTGGGTCAAAGTGATGGACGACGAACTCGCGGGCCCAACACAAAAGCGAAGCGTACGTCACACGCGAGTGATCATCCTATATAGGACTATGTACCACCATATGCATGTGGCCCAAAGAGCTGTTTGTGTGATGTTTGAATACGCAATGCACAACTTTGATGTGGCACCACGTATATAGGAAACCAAAAAGTCCCCAAAGAGAGCATGAGGTTCATGACGCGTGGTATGTGCTATATGTAAACCCCCATTCGACGCGTGATATATATGTACGTACTTCTATTGTATAGCACAAACCAAAAAACAATCATTCCTTGATGATCAAATTAACCTCTCTCTCATTGGGTCAAAGTGATGGAGGACAACCTCGCATGCCCACGGATGGAAGAGCCACACGCGAGTGAGTTCCTATATATAGGGCAACCACCGCCTGCATGGTATTGTGTGATGTTTGAATACCAATATAATGCAGAACTTTGATGTGGAACCTGCCTCGGGAATCGAAAAGTCCCCACATGGAGCGAGGTTATGACAAGCATATATAGAGAGTATTCATGTTGCCCCCTCTTTGACATGTACATACTCCTATACCGTGCATATACGTAACACAAACCAAAAAAGAACCATCCTTGTTGGTCAAATTAACCTCTCTCTCGTTGTACGTTCAACTGGTCGACGACGACCTCGTGGGCCCACAGAGAGAGGCACACACGAGTGATGTCATAGGACAAAAACCACCGCGTGCATGCGCTCGTGTGTTATGTGATGCTTGGATACCCAATGCACAACTTTGATGTGGCACATAGTTTGTAAACCAGAAACGCACTACACCATGATGCGTGTAGCCCTGCTACGTGTCCGACCTATCTACTTTTCCTAACGCTTTTCCTCTTGTTTTGGACTCTAATTTGCATGATTTGAATGAAAATAACCCGGACTGACGCTGTTTTCAGCAGAACTACCATGGTGTTGTATTTTGTGTAGAAATAAAAGTTCTCGGAATGGAACGAAACTTTGCGAGGATTTTTTATATAATAAAAGAGAATGACTAGAGCCAAGAACCACCGGAGGGGGGGCACCTGGGTGGGCACAACCCACCAGGGCGCGCCCCCACCCCTCCAGGCAGGCCTAGGTGGGTTGTCCCCACCTGGTAGCCCCGCGGACCCTGAAACCGACGCTATAAAATCCTATTTTTTCAGGAAAAAATCAGGGAGAAAGAATTATCGTGTTCCACCAGACGGAGCCGCCGCCGTCTCCTGTTCTTCATCGTGAGGCCAGATCTGGAGTCTGTTTGGGGATCCGGAGAGGGGGATCTTCGATCTTTGTCATCACCAACCCTTCTCCATCGCCAATTCCATGATGATCCCCACCGGGAGTGAGTAATTCCTTTGTAGGCTCGCTGGTCGGTGAGTAGTTGGATGAGATTCATCATGTAATCCATTTAGTTTTGTTAGGACTTGACCCCTAGTATCCACTGTGTTATGAGATTGATGTTGCTATGACTTTGCCATGCTTAATGCTTGTCACTTTGGTCTCAGGTGCCATGATTTCATATCTGAACCGTTCATGTTATCACCATTATATCTATGTTCTAGATCCTGAAGGAAATATGACCTAGAGGCAATAATAAAGTTGTTATTTATATTTCCTTATATCATGATAAATGTTTATATTCATGCTAGAATTTTATTAACCGGAAACTTGATACATGTGTGAATACATAGAAAAAACAAAATGTCCCTGGTATGCCTCTACTTGACTAGCTCATTAATCAAAGATGGTTAAGTTTCCTGACCATAGACATGTGTTGTCATTTGATGAACGGGATCACATCATTAGGAGAATGATGTGATGGACAAGATCCATCCGTTAGCTTGGCATAATGATCGTTAAGTTTATTGCTATTGCTTTCTTCATGACTTATACATATTCCTTTGACTATGAGATTATGCAACTCCCGAATATCGGAGGAACACCTTGTGTGCTATCAAATGTCACAACATAAATGGGTGATTATAAAGATGCTCTACAGGTGTCTCCGGAGGTGTTTGTTGGGTTGACATAGATCGAGATTAGGATTTGTCACTTCAAGTATCGGAGAGGTATCTTTGGGCCCTCTCGGTAATGCACATCATGATAAGCCTTGCAAGAAATGTGAATGAGATAGTTGCGGGATGATGCGTTACGGAATGAGTAAAGAGACTTGCTGGTAACGATATTGAACTAGGTATGGAGATACCGACGATCGAATCTTGGGCAAGTAACATACCGACGACAAAGGGTATGATGTATGTTGTCATTGCGGTTTGACCGATAAAGATCTTCATAGAATATGTAGGAACCAATATGAGCATCCAGGTTTCGCTGTTGGTTATTGATTAGAGATATGTCTTGGTTATGTCTACATAGTTCTTGAACCCGTAGTGTCCGCACGCTTAATGTTCGATGACGATTTGTATTATGAGTTATGTGTTTTGGTGACCAAAGATTGTTCGGAGTCCCGGATGAGTTCACGGACATGACGAGGTGTCTCGAAATGGACGAGAGGTAAAGATTGATATATTGGACAATAGTATTCGGACACCAGAATGGTTCCGTAGTGTTTCGGGTATTTATCAGAGAACCGGGAGGTTACCGGAACCCCCCGGGGAAAGTAATGGGCCACATGAGCCAAAGGGGAGAGAGAGGACAACCCACAAGGGGGTGGCGGGCCCCCATGGGGAGTCCGAATTGGAAAAGGGGAGTGGGCACGGACCCCCTTTCCTTCTTCCTCTCCCTCTTCTTCCCTCTTTCCCCCTCTGAAAGAAAGAAGGGGGCCGAATAGGACTAGGAGTCCAAGTGGGTTCCCCCCACTTGGCGCGCCCCCTAGGTCGGCCTCCTCCCCTCTCCTCCTTTATATACGGGGGCAGGGGAGCACCCCAAAGCACATCAATTGTTTCTTAGCCGTGTGCGGTGCCCCACTCCATTGTTTACTCCTCCGGTCATATTGTCCTAGTGCTTAGGCGAAGCCCCTGCGCAGATCACATCACCATCACCGTCACCACGCCGTCGTGTTGATGAAACTTTCCCTCGACACTTTGCTGGATCAAGAGTTCGAGGGACGTCATCAAGCTGAACGTGTGCTGAACTCGGAGGTGTCGTATGTTCGGTACTTGATCGGTTGGATCGCAAAGACGTTCGACTACATCAACCGCGTTAAACTAACGCTTCCGCTTTCGGTCTACGAGGGTACGTGGACACACTCTTCCCCTCTCGTTGCTATGCATCTCCTAGATAGATCTTGTGTGATCATAGGAATTTTTTTGAAATTCCATTCTACATTCCCCAATAGTGGCATCCAAGCCAGGTCTATGTGTAGATGATATGCGTGAGTAGAACACAAAGAGTTGTGGGCGATGATAGTCATACTGCTTACCACCAACGTCTTATTTTGATTCGGCGGTATTGTTGGATGAAGCGGCTCGTACCAACCTTACATGACCATGTTCATGAGACCGGTTCCACCGACAGACATGCAACTTGTTTTGCATAAAGGTGGCTGGCGGGTGTTTGTTTCTCCAACTTTAGTTGAATCAAATTTGACTATGGCCGGTCCTTGTTGAAGGTTAAAACAACAAACTTGACGAAACATCGTTGTGGTTTTGATGCATAGGTAAGAACGGTTCTTACTAGAAGCCACGTAAAACTTGCAACAACAAAGTAGAGGACGTCTAACTTGTTTTTGCAGGGCATGTTGTGATGTGATATGGTCAAGACATGATGTGATATACGTTATTGTATGGGATGATCATGTTTTGTAGAAGTTATCAACAACTGGCAGGAGCCTAATGGTTGTCACTTTATTGTATGAAATGCAATCGCCATGTAATTGCTTTACTTTATCACTATGTGCTAGCGATAGTTGTAGAAGCAATAGTTGGCGAGACGACAATGACGCTATGATGGAGATCAAGGTGTCAAGCCGGTGACGATGGAGATCATGATGGTGCTTTGGAGATGGAGATCAAAGGCACAAGATGATGATGGCCATATCATGTCACACATTTTGATTGCATGTGATGTTTATCTTTTATGCATCTTATTTTGCTTAGAATAGCGGTAGCATTATAAGATGACCCCTCACTAAAATTTCAAGGTATAAATGTTCTCCCTGAGTATGCACCGATGCGACAGTTCGTCATGCCGAGACACCACGTGATGATCGGGTGTGATAAGCTCTACGTTCACATACAACGGGTGCAAGATAGTTTTGCACGTGCGGAATACTCAGGTTAAACTTGGAGCCTAGCATGTATAGACATGGCCTCGGAACACTGAGACCGAAAGCTCAAACGTGAATCATATAGTAGATATGATCAACATAGAGATGTTCACCATTGAAAACTACTCCATCTCACGTGATGATCAGACATGGTTTAGTTGATATGGATCACGTGATCATTTAGATGACTCGAGAGATGTCTATCTAAGTGGGAGTTCTTAAGTAATATGATTAATTGAACTTAATTTATCATGAACTTAGTCCTGATAGTTTTTGCATATCTATGTTGTAGATCAATGACCCGTGCTACCGTTCCCTTGAATTTTAATGTGTTCCTAGAGAAAGCTAAGTTGAAAGATGATGGTAGAAACTATACGGACTGGGTCCGTAACTTGAGATTATCCTCATTGCTGCACAAAAGAATTATGTCCTTGATGCACCGCTAGGTGAAAGGCCTGCTGCAGGAGCAGATGCTGATGTTATATGAACGTCTGGCAAGCTCGATGTGATGACTACTCGATGGTTCAGTGTGCCATGCTTTACGGCTTAGAATCGGGACTTCAAAGACGTTTTGAACATCATGGACCATATGAGATGTTCCAGGAATTGAAGTTAATGTTTCAAGCAAAGTTGAGAGATATGAAATCTCCAACAAGTTCTATAGCTGCAAGATGGAGGAAAACAGTTCTGTCAGTGAACACATACTCAAAATGCCTGGGTATTACAATCACTTGACTCAGCTGGGGGATAATCTTCCAGTTGATTGTGTCATTGACAGAGTTCTCCAATCACTGCCACCAAGCTACAAGATCTTCGTGATGAACTATAATATGCAAGGGATGGACAAGACCATCGCCGAGCTTTTCGCAATGCTCAAAGTTGCGGAGGTAGAAATCAAGAAGGAGCATCAAGTGTTGATGGTTAACAAGACCACTAGTTTCAAGAAAAAGGGAAAGGAAAGAAGGGGAAATTCAAGAGGAATGGCAAGCAAGTTGCTAGTCTCGGGAAGAAACCCAAGTCTGGACCTAAGCCTGAAACTGAGTGCTTCTACTGCAAAGGGACTGGTCACTGGAAGCGGAACTGCCCCAAGTATTTGGCGGATAAGAAGGATGGCAAAGTGAACAAAGGTATATTTGATATACATGTTATTGATGTGTACCTTACTAATGCTCGTAGTAGCGCCTGGGTATTTGATACTAGTTTTGTTGCTCATATTTGCAACTCGAAACAGGGGCTACGGATTAAACGAAGATTGGCTAAGGATGAGGTGACGATGCGCGTCGGAAATGGTTCCAAGGTCGATGTGATCGCCGTCAGCACACTACCTCTACATCTACCTTCAGGATTAGTTTTAGAGCTGAATAATTGTTACTTGGTGCCAGCGTTAAGCATGAACATTATATTTGGATCTTGTTTGATGCGAGATGGTTATTCATTTAAATCAGAGATTAATGGTTGTTCTATTTATATGAGTAATATCTTTTATGGTCATGCACCCTTGAAGAGTGGTCTATTTTTGTTAAATCTCGATCGTGCTGATACACATATTCATAATATTGATGTCAAAAGATGCAAAGTTGATAATGATAGTGAACATATTTGTGGCACTGATACGTCTCCAACGTATCTACTTTTCCTCATGCTTTTCCTCTTATTTTGGACTCTAATTTGCATGATTTGAATGAAACTAACCCCGGACTGACGTTGTTTTCAGCAGAACTACCATGGTGTTGTTTTTGTGCAGAAATAAAAGTTCTCGGAATAAAACAAAACTTTGCGAGGAATTTTTATGGAATAAAAGAGAATTTCTGGAGCCAAGACCTGCCAGAGAGGGGCACCTGGGTGGGCACAACCCACCAGGGCGTGCCCCCCTCTCTTGGCGCGCCCAGGTGGGTTGCCCCCACCTGGTGGCCCCGCAGACCCTAATTCTGACGCTATAAAATCCTATTTTTCCAGAAAAAATCAGGGAAAAATAATTATCGCATTCCACGAGACAGAGCCGCTGTCACCTCCTGTTCTTCATCGGGAGGCCAGATCTGGAGTCCGTTTGGGGCTCCGGAGAGGGGGATCTTCGTTCTTCATCATCACCAACCCTTCTCCATCGCCAATTCCATGATGCTCCCCACCGGGAGTGAGTAATTCCTTCAGAGGCTCGCTGGTCGGTGAGGAGTTGGATGAGATTCATCATGTAATCGAGTTAGTTTTGTTAGGGCTTGATCCCTAGTATCCACTATGTTCTAAGATTGATGTTGCTATGACTTTGCTATACTTAATGCTTGTCACTTTGGGCCTGGGTGCCATGAACTCAGATCTGAACCGTTTATGAATTCATCATTATATCCATGTTTTAGATCCAGTCTTGCAAGTTATAGTCACCTACTACGTGTTATGACCCGGCAACCCCGGAGTGACAATAGTCGGGCCTACTCCCGGTGATGACCGTAGTTTGAGGAGTTCATGTATTCACTATGTGTTAATGCTTTGTTTTGGTTCTCTATTAAAAGGAGGCCTTAATATCCCTTAGTTCCCAATATGGACCCGCTGACATAGGAGGGTAGGACAAAAGATGCCATGCATGTTCTTTCCATAAGCACGTATGACTATTTACGGAATACATGCCTACATTATATTGATGAACTGGAGCTAGTGTCGTATCGTCCTAGGTTATAACTGTCTCGTGATGAATATCATCCAACAAGTCATCGATCCAATGCCTACAAATTTATCTTATATTGTTTCTGCTAAGTTACTACAGTTATCATCACTGTTACACTTGCTACAAAATTACTGCTATCACTGTTACCGTTACCGTTGCTGCTGTCACTACTATCAAAACTATCATATTACTGTGCTATTGATTACTTGCTGCAGATAATTAATCTCCAGGTGTGGTTGAATTGACAACTCAGCTGCTAATACCTTCAAATATTCTTTGTCTCCCCTTGTGCCGAATCTATAAATTTGGGTTGAATACTCTACCATCGAAAATTGTTGCGATCCCCTATACTTGTGGGTTATCAAGACCTTTTTCTGGCGCCATTGCCGGGGAGCATAGCAATATTTGTTGAGTCACTTGGGATTATTATCATATTATCGCTATGAAGAATCTAAAGGATCCAAAGACAAAGATTTATCCCTCTAAGACGAGGGGAGGTAAGGAACTATCATCCAGTTCTGCTTTGGATTCACCTTCTGTTCTGACTAAACTTGCAACACCACCACATGCTATTAGTTCTAATATTTCGCAAGTTATTGATGATACTACTTCTACTATGAATGATGCTTATGATGATGCTAGTGCCTTGCTTGATAATGATGATGTGCCACTTGGTGAATTTCTTGATGAACAAATTGCTAGAGTAATACAACATGATGTTGTTGTATCTGATGATGAGCTTGAAACTGAAACTCCTGAAACACCTGCTAGAACTAGCCTTCCTAGATATGAATTTCCTAAGGTACCGGAAGGTTATGTTATGAATGAGGAGACAACTAGAGATATTCTTGCTTGTAAGGATAGAGATGATCTAGAGAAATTACTATGGAAGTATAAAGAAAAATCTTTGAATGCTAGAATGAAGTATGATCCTAAGTTTGCTACTTCACCTATTTTTATTGATGATAAGGATTATGAATTCTCTGCCGACCCAGAGTTAATTACTTTGGTTGAATCTGATCCTTTCCATGGTTATGAAACTGAAACTGTTGTGGCACATCTTAGTAAGTTGAATGACATAGCCACCCTTTTTACTCATGATGAGAAAACTCGCTATTACTTTATTCTCAAATTATTTCCTTTCTCATTAAAGGGTGATGCTAAAGCTTGGTACAATACTCTTGACCCTGGTTGTGTGTGTAGTCCCCAGGATATGATTTATTATTTCTCTGAAAAATATTCTCCTGCTCATAAGAAACAAGCTACCTTACAGGAAATATTTAACTTTGTGCAAACTAAAGAAGAGAGTCTCCCACAAGCTTGGGGGAGGCTTTGCCAATTACTTAATGCTTTGCCTGATCATCCTCTTAAGAAAAATGAAATACTTGATATCTTCTATAATGGACTAACCGATGCTTCTAGGGACTTCCTAGATAGTTGTGCTGGTTGTGTTTTCAAGGAACGAACTGTTGGACAAGCTGAAGAATTATTGAATAACATATTGAAAAAATTATGATGATTGGACTCTTCCTGAAGCATCGGCTAAACCCACTCCAAAGAAGAGTGTCGGTGTACTAGAGTAGGGGTACCCTAGTACCCCGAACTCGTGCACGGATAGTCGCAGCGCCCCAAGGCCGGGCCGGCCTGATGGCCGCCAAGACCCTCAGTAGCTCCCTTGGAGCCATTCAAGAGCAAAGCAACCAAGACCCCGGCAAGAGGAGCTTGTCGGGAAGGCCACCAGTATGAAGAACAAGACCCCGCAAGAGGAGCTTGTCGGAAGGCTTGACGGGCGCCGAACCCCCAAGCGACAAGGTTCCCTTGTGCAAGGCGCTTGCCGGGCGGGCGACCTCTCTTCATCTCCGCTCCAGCTCACCCGCCAACGTGTCACCACGGGCTCTCCCAAGGACGCGCCAGTCGGGGGGGCTGTGCAGCCAGCGGAGAATAGCGACAAGCAGCACCGACAAGCTACCATCGTGGCGTAACGGAGGCGCACTTAACGGTCCTCGTTGTAATCGCTCGGGCGATCGAGACGGGAATTGATGACTCTTGTCCCTTGCCGTCAGAGTTAGGTATAGGTTACTGTACACTGTATATAGCGGTGTACCAACCTATGTTTTTACTACCTTACCCTTGTCTACTTGCCATATGTGGTAACCCCTTGTGCCTATAAAAGGAGGCCCGGGGCAACGAGAGGGGTTCGGTTCAGCTCGATAGAAGACCACACTCACGCTTAGGTCTTGTAGCCCGCATTGCTCCCTAGCAAGAACACCAGATAATCCACAAAGCAGCAGAGGAGTATTATCTCTCCGGAGAGCTCGAAGCTGGGTAAAATCCGCTCGCTGCATCGCTCGACCGCTCTTTGTGCGACCTCCGCCCCCTCCGAACCACAAGGGACCAGGGTCCCGTGAGGTGCTCGTGGGCACGACCAGCTCACCCCGACATCTTTGGCGCGCCGGTAGGGGCGCCGAGGCTGTGCGAACCTGATCCGTGGTCGCCGAGCAACCTCATCGATATCTTCATCGACATGGCGCCAAGAAGAAGCCGCCGGCAGCAGCTGAGCCGTCGCGCTGCCGAACCCACCACCACCGGAGCCGTCGGCGGGGAAACGCTGGCGGAGGGACGGCGTCGCTGAGAGAGCCCACGATGCCGCCAGGTCCAAGGACAACGCGCGCTGGCGTCGGCGTCTCGACCGCACCGCGTCCGTCGCAGAGGCGCGGGATGATAGCGCCACGATACTCGTGGCGCCAGACGCTCATTGGATCAAGGCCAAGCCGAGGATCCCGAGGCCTCGAGACCGCATGCGCCCAAAGATGCCGGTGACGAGTGGGGTGCGGTCGCTGGGCGGATGCTGCTCCTCCTAACTTGGTTGGGAGTCCGAGCACATCCCGTTCTTCGCTCCGTACACCGCTGCCGCCAACCACACCAGCGGAAGCCTTGGCAAGAGCTCAATTGCTTTTAGATTACCCTCCAACGGCCGATAAGGTCGACGGATGGAGGGCCACAATTCAAAGTCTCATCGGTTTCGCTTAACGGCGACGCCCCTTGGCAACCAAGTGCCGCAGCGCGACGGGCGATAAGGCGCGAGCCGATGGCGACGAGACTTGCGGGGTGCACCCACCGACACTCCCCTTCCCGAAGGCCAAGATCGCCGACTCGCCGGATCCACCTTGACAGCGACTCCACGGCGTCGCCGGATCCACAAGCTCGTCGCGACCAACGCCAAGTTCTTCGAGCGGCGAAGAAGAGGACGCCGAACCCAGATCAGCGCCGAAGAGAAGCGCGCCGTCAATCGACTAACGCGCGGGACCACTGCCGATATGCATGCGCCAGGGAACCAGCGAGTTGCCGTCTGACGCTGTAGGTTGCCCTGCTCACTCGTGAGCTGCGGCAAGTCCGGTGGCCCGACAAGAAGAACTTCAAACCAGATGTGCCGGAGAAGTACGACGGCAGGACACATCCATCGGAGTTCCTCAACATCTACACCATCGCGGTGCAAGCTGCGGGGGGACGAGACGACAAGATCCTCGCCAACTACTTCCCTTGGTGCTCAAGCCAAACGCCGATCTTGGCTCATGCACTTGCCGGATGGCTCTATTTCTTCTCGGCAGATTTGTGCCACCAGTTTGTTGGCGCCTTCACAGTGCCACAAGCCTCATGGCCGGAGAGTGATCTCCACCTGCTTGCCCGTATGAGGGGGAGTCCTCGCAAATTCATCCAGAGATTCAGTCGAGTGCACTACAACATCCCAGACGTCCACCCTGCTGCAGTGATTAGTGCATTCCATCAGAATGTACGAAATCGCAGGATGAGAGAGGAGATGGCGATGTGCAAAGTGAAAGACGTCAGCGAGCTCTACGCCCTGGCCGACAAGTGTGCACGCGCTGAAGAAGGAAGAAGGCTCCCAGGAGAGAGTGTGGGAGCAGAGTCTGATAGTGAGGGGACCGCCCCGGCAAGGAATAGCCGGCGGCGGAACAATAGGAGGAAGAAAAGCCAAGAAGTACTAGTTGTCGAGCAGTCCGGCAAGGATGGTGCCGCCAACAAAGCCAAGACCGTGGCTCCGGCAAGGAGGTTGTCGGCCGACGCCGACCGCCAAGCCGTGGCGGCCACCGACAAGCCCGACGGCTCCAACAAGCAAGATCTTGTAAAATCCACCGCACTAAGGGCCACGATCTCCAAAGCTGCAAGAAAGTCGAGCAGCTTGTTGAGCTACGTAAAGCTGAATACGGCGAGACAAAGAGAAGGCCCAAGAAGGTGCAGGTGCTGCAAGTAAAAAGAGACCCGGTCGGGGAGGACGCCGCGGCAAGGCCAAGCAGCGGCAAGGAGACAGACCTCCCCGTGGCCGCGACCAGGAAGAAGATGAAGATGAAGATGACGAGGATTATGAAGACGATGAAGCTGATGAGCATGAGTTTCAAAAGGCAACAGAGGTCCTTTGCGTCGACGGTGGTGCGTCTTTGCATACCTCGCACCGCCAACTCAAGCAATGGATGCGTGAGGTCAATGCAGCAGAACCATCCATAGAGTCACGCAAACCTCTGAGGTGGTCCAGCACGCCCATCATCTTTGACATTGAGGATCACCCCGATCGCATCATCGCGGTCGGGTGCTTGCCGATGTTGGTCTCACCAACCATTCGCAACCTCAAGGTCACAAAGATGCTGGTTGACGGCGGGCCGGCCTGAATTTGATCTCTCTCGGTGCTCCGTAAGCTTCAAATCCTCGACAATGAGCTCAAGAAACCGGTACTTTCCAAGGAATCAACCCAGAAGGAGCAAGCCCAAGGGAAGATCACGCTGCGGTGACATTCGACAAATAACTCAACTTCGTAACGAGAGGGTCACATTCGACGTCGCCGATTTCCCATTGCCCTACAATGGCATACTCGCCGTCCGCGCCGCCAAGTTCATGGCCGCCTCATTATGCTTACAACCTACTCAAGATGCCCGCCCGATAAGCGTCATTTCTGTCCATGGCGACAAGAAGGATGCACTTATCTGCGCCGACAAGATTTACCGGGATGCAGCAGCAGCGCCAAATAGCAAACCACTTGCCGCTGAAACTCCCGGGGGGAGGAAGACCACCAGGTCCGGCAAGAGCCCTGTTGCCCACTCCGGCAAGCGCACCTCTTCGGAGTGTTGCGCTACCGTCGAGGACGCACCATCGAGCTCCACCGGCAAGTGCAACAAGACGATGGCAGCTCCGCCAAAGACCAAGAAGGTGCTCGCTAAGGAGGACGGCACTGGTGGTACCTACACCATCAGTGCCACGCTTGATCCTAAATAGGAAGGCGGGCTCGTTGCTTTCTGCGGCGAATGTCGATGTGTTTGCATGGCAACCATCCGATATCCTCGGTGTTCCTGTGAAAGTAATTGAGCACCACCTAGCTGTCTGTCCTCACGCCGCCCGTCAAGCAAAAAGTTAGGAAACAGCGTTGGGCGCCTAGAATTCATAGCGAAGAGATCAAGAAATTGGAAGCAGCGGGGCTTGTCGAGGAGTCCTCCACCCCACGTGGTTGGCCAATCCGTAGTGGTGCGCAAGGCTAATGGGAAATGGAGACTTTGTATTGACTTCACAGACGTTAATAAAGCTTGTCCCAAGGACCCATTTCCCTTGCAGCCAGTCGACCAGATCGTTGACTCCACGGTGGGTGCGACCGCTTTCGTTTCTTGATGCATATTCAGGATATCATCGATCTTCATGGCGTAAGAGGATGAAGAAAACCGCATTCATCATACCATGTGGCACGATCGCTTTATACGGATGCCTTCGGTTTGAAGAATGCTGGTTCAACCTTTGCAAGGGTAGTCCATGATGCTTTTGGACCACAGATACGTAAATGTAGAAGCCTACATGGATGACATAGTGGTCAAGAGCAGAGACAAGGCAACCTTGGTTCGAGATCTAGATGAGACGTTTACAAACCTGCGCAAGGTCAACCTCAAGCTCAACCCCGAGAAGTGCGTGTTTGGAGTCCCTTCCGCAAGCTTCTCGGGTTCTTTGTATCTCAGCGAGGAATTGAAGCCAATCCCGACAAGATCAAGGCCATCGAGCGATCAAGCACCAAAGCGCCAAGGATGTCGTGAAGCTTGCGGTATGCGTGGCTGCTCTCAAGAAGTTCATCTCTAAGTCTGCTGAGCGCCTGCCGCTTTTTCAAGATTTTGAAAAAGGCAGGTCCAATGAAATGGACTCGAAGCGGAGGCTGCGCTGCAGACTTGAAGAGATACTGTCCTCCACTCCGATACTTGTCGCACCTAAACCACAAGAGAAGTTGTTGCTGTATATAGCAGCGACCAATCAGTGGCTAGTGCTGCGTTAGTAGCGGAGAGGAGGCAGATGATGAGCCGCAACCGAGGCAGGTGCGCCCAATGACGAGCGGGGCTTCGCCCACAAGCTCGTCCCGCAAGGACGGATCAGCTAGGGTGCGACAAGATACGGAAGAAGATGGTGCAGCGCCCAGTGTACTTTGTCAGTTCCCTTCTACAGGGGGCTAGATCGAGAGGATTTTGCAGAATCCAGAAGCAACAGGCAGGATTGTTGAGTGGGCGCTGGAACTATCAAGCTTTGGTCTCAAGTTCGAGAGCACTCCAACTATCCAGAGCAGGGCATTGGCAGAATTCATAGCAGAATGGACGCCAACGCAGGATGAAGAGATTCCGGAGACAAGCATCCCCGTCAAGGAGGCAAATAAAGAGTGGCTGTTGTACTTTGATGGTGCTTTCTCGCTGCAAGGCGCCGGTGCTGGCGTGCTGCTCATCGCACCCACCGGAGAGCACCTCAAGTACATAGTCCAGATGCACTTTCCCAAGGAACAAGCAACAAACAATACTGCAGAGTATGAAGGCTTGCTTGCGGTCTCGTGGATTCTTGTGGACCTTGGGATTAAGAAGCTCATTGTCGTGGAGACTCACAGCTTGTCGTCCGCCAAGTGAACAAAGACTACCGAGTCCGCTGATGGAAGCGACGTCGATGAAGTGAGGAAGCTGGAAGAGCACTTTGAAGGCTCGCAAATGGAACACGCTCCAAGAGCGCAGAATGATATAGCTGATGGCCTCTCCAAATGTGCCGCACTTAAGTTACTGTGGAACCAGGAATTTTTGTGCTCAAGCGACTCAGCCAACCGTGGCACCATCAACAGACAGAGCAAGAAGAGAAAATTGGTTTCGCGACTACTTCCCGCAGAGCTCTCTCAAGCCGCCGCCAAGAAGGTCCCTAAAACCAACGCAAATATCACCGAGGAGCAGCTGCTCGACAAACCATGCAGTTTGTATCGTTGAAGCAACGCCCCGACAAGCTTAGCTCCGCAAGCTTGACGGGAACATCGAGCTCCGGCGGACCCGCAGGTCCTTGCCAGAGAAGCCGATGGTCCCGCAGTGACAGATGAGCCTTTAGTCTCGTTGTCGAGCCACGGGCTCCAACTTGGGCACAGCAGATCGCCCATTTCCTTGAGACAGAGAACTTCCCAAGAGCAAGAAGAAGCGGAAAAAGTAGCCCGGCAATAAGTATGTACCAGTTTGTTGACAACATACTGCATGTAAGAAGACTCAACGGAGTGAAATTGAAGTGTATTTGCCGGAAGATGGATGTAAGCTGTTGGCGAGATACACGGAGGCATATGTGGTCACCACATTGGCACAAGAGCACTTGCCAAGCAAAGCTTTCCGACAAGGTTTCTTTCGCCGAAGCCCTCCAGATGCAATCGCACAAGTAACCAAGTGTGAAGCATGCCGCCCATTCAAAACAGATGCACCAGCCAGCTCAAGCTCTCCAGACGATACCTTTATCCTGGCCCTTCTCGGTCTGGGGCTCGACATCCTCGGCCCCTTCCCCGAAGCTGTCGGGGCTTTGAGTACTTGTACGTCGCGAATCGACAAGTTCACAAAGTGGCCGAAGTGGAACCAAGTGAGGAAGGTGACAAGACATCACCGTCAAGTTCTTCAGGTCAATTGTTTGCCGTTTTGGGATCCCTAACCAGATCATCACCGACAACGGCACACAGTTCACGAGTCACACCTTCATGCAGTACGCCCAAGATCTTGGCGCCAAGATCTTCTTTGCTTCTGTTGCTCATCCGAGAAGCAACGGGTCAAGCAGAGAGAGCAAACGCTGAAGTGCTGCGAGGACTCAAGACCAGAACTTTCGACAAAGCTGCACAAGTGCGGAAGGAACTGGATCGAGGAGCTGCAAAGTGGTTCTTTGGTCGATCAGACAACGCCAAATCGAGCCATCGCCAGACACCCTTTGCTCTAGTCTACAGAGCAGAGGCAGTTCTCCCCACGGAACTCGTATACGGGTCACCTCGAGTGCTCGCTTATGATGAGCTTGAGCAAGAGCAGGAGAGGAGGAGATAATGATGTGGGCCGACAAGCGTCGCTCGAGGAACCATCGCCTTGCCGGAAAATGGACAACAGAAAAGCTAAGTTGCTAAGTTTAAGCGACCAGTTTTAAATTTTCGAGTTATCTTCCTCGAACGATAAGTACTTTGTATGGAAAACCTGTGCGCGGAGGAACCAAATCGTGACTAGTCGCGCCCTTACTTTGTTTCGAGTCCGCTCAACAACTTAAGTGAGCTGCGGCTAGTCCGCGACGAGGTTGCTTGTCGGTAGCGACCCGCCAAAGAAGTTGCTGAAGTTCCGCTTTTCGGCGCCGCATGGCAAGGGTGCCGCACCGGCAAGTTTCCCGGAAATCGTAGGGCAGAAACATACAAGGGAAGAAATCGAGCAAAGGAAATAACGTTGCATTCGATTGCCTAAGATGGTGTATATTACGAAAATAGCTCATCGCGGCACTAGCTAAATCATTCTCAGAACTGAAATAACAGCGAAGAGAAGAAAGGTGCGCCGGCATCCAAACCCCGACAAGCTAGAGTTGCCGGGGGCTGCGGCAAGCCGGAGTTGCCGGAGTCTGCGGCAAACCAGAGTTGCCGGGGCTGCGATATCGATAAGTTTTCGTCCTTCCTCAAACATCCTCTTTCATTAAAACATTCTACTCGGATACAGTCCGTGGAGAGTGAAAAACATGAAAGAGAGGATTACAAGTTTTAAATGCGATAAGGCCCAAGGCTTACAAATTAAAAAGATAAGATGCCCGTAATCCTTTTCTGTCCCTATCTTCGTGGAGGTGGGTTGAGGAGGCGGAAGGGCAAAAGAAGCGCCACGCTGAGCTACAGTGCCGAAGGCACCAAGAGAACATGCCGGGGCTCTCCAAGACTTGACGGGATGGCGGCGCCGAAGCGGGCTCGAAGACGGGCGACAGATCGCCAAGACGCTGTCGAGGGCACTATGCCCTCGACTCGACTTGACGGCCTTGTCGCCATCCTCTTCCCTTCCGCAGCCTCCCCACGCCAGCCGCCCAAGGAGACGACCCCGGGGAGTTCGAGGAGCCGGCGACACGGATGATGGGGTCGCCGGTAACGCGCGGAGCGGCGCCCGACAACTAGTTGGGCCCGCTACCCTCGTCGTCGTTGTCGCTCTCCTCCTCGTCACTATCGCTCGAGGAGGAATCGTCGCTGTCGGAGGAGCTATCCACGCAGCACCTTGCCCGAAAGTGCCAAGATCCCTCAAGACCTTGACGGAGAGGAGGTCACCCTCCATTAACTTAAAATGGAGGGTAAACCCCGCCAAGCAAGTTGTGGATGCGGCTGAATGTCTTCCATCCACGGTCAAGGTACATCACATTAGGGCTGGGAATACAACGCGGACTCGCGTGCCGCTGATCCCACAGCCCTCATGTGCAACCTCAACGTCTCGGCGGATCCGACTCCATCGCCATCGCGAACGGAGCTGGAAGCCGAGACGACGACGCAGGTGCCCGCGCAGCTTGACAAAGAACTCGCAAGGGTCGCCCCTCAGATGGACCGCCGGGCGGGGCGGGACGGCGCCGCCCGCCCGCCTCTTCCCGAACGCCTCGAGCTCGCCCACGACTCGTCCTCGGAGAGGAACGCCGACGGAGGCGGAGACGGCGCACCGCCTTGTCCGCCTCTCCCGGGCTCCTCGACCTGCCCACGACTCGCGCCTCCCTCTTCCCCTTGCGGCCGGCTCCGCCACCCAGGCGTGGGATTGGGAGGGTGCGCTGCCTAGCTGCGACCCTCGCCGCCACCGATGGAGAACCAAGGTTCCCTTTCTCCATGGTGAATGAGAGGAAGGGAGCAGAAGTGAAGAAAGGAAGGATGGGAGAGTGCGGCTTTGCGGCCCCTTCCGCCCTTCTTAAAAAGAGCAAGGTGGGGCTCGGCCGCCTGGCCGGGCGAATCGAGGCGCAGGAAGAGCAGGAATCAGACAGACCTGCTGCCTCTGCCAAGAACGCCAAGTTTCACTTCCACCGCCTGTGACCCCGAGTGCATGGGAACCACATGGCGGAGATGCAGAATCGAGGCGACGGATGAGGCGACCTCACACGACGCCCACTTCACCCACGACACCACATTAACATGTGCCGTTCACAGAAACGCGGTGGGCACGTGCTGCCTGTGGGAGACGTGGTGGGTCCAAGGCAAGTAACGGCGTAATCAAGACCACGCTACCGTGCACTGCTTTTGGCCCCGCCCAACAGAGATTGGCGCCGTGTGTGGCCCAGTTCGGGGCTCTGCCGGTGTACTAGAGTAGGGGTACCCTAGTACCCGAACTCGCACGGACAGTCGCAGCGCCTAAGGCGGGCCGGCCTGATGGCCGCCAAGACCCTCAGTAGCTCCCTTGGAACCATTCAAGAGCAAAGCAACCAAGACCCCGGCAAGAGGAGCTTGCCGGGAAGGCCACTCAGGGCGCGAAAGAAACAAGACCCCAGCAAGAGGAGCTTGCCGGGAAGGCTTGACGGGCGCCGAACCCCCAAGCGCGACAAGGTTACCGCCGCGGCAAGGCGCTTGCCGGGGCGGGTGACCTCTCTTCATCTCCGCTCCAGCTCACCCGCCAACGT
Source organism: Aegilops longissima (assembly GCA_021605205.1). Lineage (NCBI taxonomy): Eukaryota > Viridiplantae > Streptophyta > Magnoliopsida > Poales > Poaceae > Aegilops > Aegilops longissima. The sequence continues at coordinate 551,556,326 of CM038677.1, read as the reverse complement.
GTCACCACGGGGCTCTCCCAAGGACGCGTGTCGGGGGGCTGTGCAGCCAGCGGAGAATAGCGACAAGCAGCGCTGACAAGCTACCATCGTGGCGAACGGAGGCGCACTTAACGGTCCCTGTTGCACTGTTTGGGCGACCGAGATGGGCATTGATGACTCTTGTCCCTTGCCGTCAGAGTTAGGTATAGGTTACTGTACACTGTACATAGCGGTGTACCAACCTATGTTTTTACTACCTTACCCTTGTCTACTTGCCATATGTGGTAACCCCTTGTGCCTATAAAAGGAGGCCCGGGGGCAACGTAGAGGGGGTTCGGTTCAGCTTGATAGAAGACCACACTCACGCTAGGTCTTGTAGCCCGCATTGCTCCCTAGCAAGAACACCAGATAATCCACAAAGCAGCAGAGGAGTATTATCTCCGGAGAGCTCGAAGCTGGGTAAAATCCGCTCGCGTGCATCGCCTCGATCTGCTCTTTGTGCGACTTCCGCCCCCCTCCGAACCACAAGGGACCAGGGTCCCGTAGGTGCTCGTGGGGCACGACCAGCTCACCCCCGACAAAGAGGGGTATATTATATATTAGTCTTGAAGATATGCAAGAGGCAAAGAAGTCTATGAAGGAAAAATGTATTAAAGCTGAGGATGTTAAAAAATTACCTCCTATTGAAGAAATACATGGCTTAATACACCACCACTGCCTAAGGTGGTAGAGGTAAATTCTTTAATGAAGTTTAATGATAATGACAATCCTCACAATATGCAACCTAGTCAATGCCTTTATGAGTTTGAAAACTACATTAGAAAACAAGATTACTTCAATGCAAATGTTATGAAACAATTGAAATACAATTCTGATATGATTGCTCGCTTGAGTGACTTGTTATTTAGAATTTCTAATGATGTTAGAGGTGTTGGAAAACATGATTCTATGGTACAAACCCAGTTAGAACAAGTTGCTAAATCACAAAGAGAATTGCTTGATGAAATGAATAATAATATGCATGACTTTGCTGTTAGAGTTGCAACCACTTTATCCCGAGGGACACCCAAAAAGAATTGAACAAGACTCACAAAGAAATAATACCACTACACCTAGTCCTTCTAAGAAAAATAAGAAGAAAAATGATAGGGCTTTGCATGCTCCTAGTGAACCTGAAATAGAAAAACTTCCTGATAATGAAAATGAAACTTCTATCTCTGATGCTGAAACTCAATCTGGTAATGAACATCCATCTAATGATAACGAAAAAGATAATGTTGATGTTCATGAAGATGCTCAACCGAATGAAAAAGAACCAGATAATGATGTTGAGATAGAACCACCTATTGATCTTGATAACCCACAACCTAAGAATGAAAGGTATGATAAAAGAGACTTCATTGCTAGAAAACACGGTAAAGAAAGAGAATCGTGGATTCAAAAACCTATGCCTTTTCCACCCAAGTCAACTAAAAAGAATGATGATGAAGAATTTGAATGCTTTGCTGAAATGCTGAGGCCAGTCTTTTTGCGTACTCGCTTGACTGATATCTTGAAAATGCCTCCTTATACAAAGTATATGAAAGACATCATCACTAATAAGAGAAAAATACTGGAAGCTGAAATCTCCACTATGCTTGCTAATTATACTTTCAAATATGGAGTACCTAAAAAACTTGGAGATCCGGGAATACCAACTATACCTTGCTCTATCAAAAAGAATTATGTGAAAACTACTTTGTGTGATTTAGGAGCTGGTGTTAGTGTTATGCCTTTCTCTTTATATAAAAGACTTGACTTGAATAAACTCACACCTACTGAAATATCTTTGCAAATGGCTGACAAGTCAACCGCCATACCTATCGGTGTCTGTGAGGATGTGCTCGTTGCTGTTGCTAATGTTACTATTTTGACTGACTTTGTTATACTTGAGATGCCCGAGGACGACAACATGTCGATTATCCTTGGTAGACCCTTCTTGAATACTGCAGGGGCTATTATTGATTGCAATAAAAGCAAAGTCACTTTTCATATTAATGGTAATGAGCATACGGTGCACTTTCCGAAGAAACAATTCCAAGTGAATGGTATTAATGTTATTGAAAAATCTCCGACAATCACTATTGGAAGTTTCAAATAGCTTTACCTATTGCCAAAAAGAAATATGAAATGCTTATTGTTGGGGACATTCATATCCCCATTGAGGTAACTTAATGATTTACGGAAGTTCTTTGGTTTCATGCTAATCGGAAGTGGTTGTTAATAAGACCTGATCAACCTTATTAATTAATCATTTTTGAGCGGTATGAAGTTGATGAATTTAGTAAACACTACCTTCTGTCCTTGTTTTTATTTTCTGTTTTTATTAGTTGAATAAAATAAAATGCCATGTTTTGTCTGTTTTCTGAATTTTCCGTGCAATAAAAAAATGACCCAAAAATAAGTTCTCGGAATGCTCTGAAAATTTAATATGATTTTTTTTCTGAATATTTCTGAATTTTTGGTGCAAATAATATCAGAGGGAGGTGCACCAGGTGGGCACAACCCACCTGGGCGCGCCAGGACCCCCAAGCGCGCCCTGGTGGGTTGTGGTCCCCACATGGGCGCCCTCACTTACCTCTTCATCCCACATCATCAATTACCTCCAGAAAAAAAATCCCCATTGCTCTCTCTCTCCCGTGTTCTTGCTCTCAAACCCGCTGATTTCGATCTCTTTGCTCAAAGCTCCGTTTCCGAAACTGTTTCGGGGGATTATTGCTTGGTATGTGACTCCACTGTTTGTCCAATTAGTTTTTGTTTTAGTGGTTTATATTTTGAATAATTAGCTACTCTTGGTGCTGCTGTAGATGAGCTTGCATGTTGAATTCTTAGTGTCCTAAGTAGTTTGAATGCTTGCTATGGCCTCTATGTATCCCTATGAGTAGTTGCTATCAATTAATAAAATTTTGTTGACAAATTTTTGTCACCCATTTTTTTCAGAAAATTGTACGCGGTCATGATGAACCTATTTGGAAGGAGTTCCTCGAGGAGGCGATCCTCGGGGGCATCTTCTAGTGACAGTTATGCTCACCGGTCTTATGTAGAACCAAGTGAAAGTTCCACACGAGATGCCGCCACCAAAACATGCTTATGGCCTTGCAATGAATATATGATGTGTATGGGCATTAAGGAGGAATTTGAGCAATATGTTCACAATGCCGGTCTCGATCCCTACATCTCAGATAAGTGCGAACAACACCACCTTCTCACTGAATCGTTTGTCAAAGGATTTAAATTCTTCCCTCGCCAGTCTAGAGTGTCTTTTATGCTTTATGATAATCCATTTACTATCTCACTGGAGAATTTTTCTTATCACTGTAAACTCCCATTTTGGGGTTCGCTTGACGAACCACCAAAGGCTGAGTTCAAATCTTTCTTGATTAGTCTTTGTTATGGTGAAGGGAGGGGAGTGACACAAGGTAGAATAAAGAGCATTCATTTTCCCGCAATTCAGTACTTTGCATTATTTAACGGGAAATGCATAGTAGGCAAGCAAGACTGTAGTATGCTTTGTGCTCCAGACTTGAGCCTCATATGCATTGCTCTCACCGGTGAAAGGAATTATAACCTTGGAGCAATTGTTGCACGCAGACTTCAGCACAACGCTAACAGTGGCTGGTTCTATGGTGGAATTTATGCCACATGTTTAGCATGAGGGCTGGGTGTTTCACCTTTGCCCTTTGATCCTATCCTACCCACGTAGTATTTAGATTTTGACACCTTGAAAGATCATAAAATCCTTAAGGGAAATATTCATGACTTCACATACAATCTGTTATTTAACCAATCATGTGTTGTGCACACATATTTGCTTGCGCCTGCTCTTTTTGACTATCACAACAAAGGAAGATATTTTGTTCTTGAGAGTGAGGTTCGAGCTCACAATGCAACGGTGTAGGTAGTACGGCGGGCCGAGGCATCCGCACCAAGAGCCTCCGTGAGCTACCACGCCGACTACTACCCTCCAGGCTACTGATCGACTACCAAGTTAGGCCAAAAGCCTAAGCTTGGGGGAGTACGTGTCTCTCACTGACATTATATTCATGTTCACACTTATCATTCTATTTGTCGGTGTTCACACTTTTTCATTGTATCATCCATGCTTAGATTTATTTTCTTGCTTTCTTCTTGTGTGTTTGAAAAACTTCAGAAAAACCAAAAAAAATAGTTGTAGTAGTTTACTTTCTATGAATGCTTAGTAGTAGCACTTAAAAGAAAACCCAAAAGGATTTCTTTGTTCTTCTTTTGCTTGTTGGGAGCTTTCCCGTGTAAATAGTTTTCTCGTTTTTGCTTTTCCCTTTTATTTTGCTTGTTCAAGAAACAAAAAACTCCAAAAATATTTCAGTATGTTTCTCTGAATTTCTTTTCTTTTTATTTGAGTCTTACCAAGGAGAAGACCACGATGAAAATGTTGAATGGCTCTCATATGAATACATGTTAATCTAATAAAGAGCGCATTTTACCTTGTCTTCTCCTGTTGAATAAAATGTTTGCAGATTCCAACTTAGTCCACGGCACTCTTGCACTATTATTATTTTCATATCATTCGATCGTGCAAGTGAAAGGCAATAATGACGATATTCGATGAACTGGCCGTGGCAGAGAGAAACTGGTATGAACTCGACTTGTTCTGTTCGTGTAAATATGTTTAACCTAGTATCGATGATTCAGCCCATTATGATTAAACATGTTTGCAATGACAATTAGAGATTATAGTTTGTCATGCCATGCATAAGTAGCTAGGAGTGGATAATGATTTATCTTGGATATCAACATTGCGTTAAAATGATTGTGATGTAGTATGATGATATGGTATCCTCCTCTGAATGTTCGAGTGGCTTGACTTGGCACATGCTCATGCATGTAGTTGAATCAAAACCAACATAGCCTCTATGATATTTATGTTCATGGTGTTCATATCCTACTCATGCTAGTGTCCAATGTTACTTATGCATAATGCATCGTTATGATCGTTGTTGCTCTCTAGCTGGCCGCTTCTCAATCTAATTGCTAGCCTTCACCTGTACTAAGTGGGAACTCTGCTTGTACATCAAAAACCTTGAACCCAAAGTTATTCCAGATGAGTCCACCATACCTACCTATATGCGGTATTACCCTGCCGTCCTAAGTAAATTTGCATGTGCCACCTCTAGGATTGTTCATTGAACGACAGGAGGTGGTCGGTATCTTCCATGATAAGCGGGTTATTCTCAGGTCGAGTGTTTATTCACTCGTCATTGCATGAGAAAAGGGCGGTAATAGGGATGCCCAGTCCCAAACTGCAAACATGAAAAAGAGTTAATCTCTGAAATAATCAAACAAAAACTCCCAATGGAGTCAAAACCTTTACCTTTATCGCTTGGGAACCGCCACTAGCGTTCTTAGCATGGAAGATGTTGATAACTGATGGTCGTGAAGTAAATGAGAAGGGTGCATGTCTCAAAATGTCATTTATCTTTGTTTTAAAAACTTGAGCTCTGGCACCTCTACAAATCACTGCTTCCCTCTGCGAAGGGACAATCTATTTATTTTTATGTTGTGTCATCACCTTCTAAAACAAGCGCCAGAACCTGAGAGCACAGTTGTCATGATTTATGCATTGTGTATAGCTAATGTTGGGTGCATCATGACTGGATCTTTTCTACCATGAATTACAATGTTTAGTCGCTGCTTGAACTTTGGAGGTGCTCTGCATTTATGTTTTGCAGTCTCAGAAAGGGCTAGCGAGATACCAGTATTGTCATATTATATCATGGTTGTTTTGACAACGTGTTGCCGTTTGAGATGTCTTATTATCGCTCGCTAGCTGATTATGTCATTGATATGAGTTAATATAATCTTTAAGAGTTATTGTCGACATGGTTAGTTATAATGTTGGCTGAAAACATGGGTGCTGTTTAAACCTATTTATGCAAACAAGAGCAGAAGAGTTCATAAAAGTTTTTCTTTCTCACTTGCAGTTTATCAACTAAATTGCTTGAGAACAAGCAAAGGTTTAAGCTTGGGGGAGTTGATACGTCTCCAACGTATCTACTTTTCCTCACGCTTTTCCTCTTGTTTTGGACTCTAATTTGCATGATTTGAATGAAACTAACCCCGGACTGACGTTGTTTTCAGCAGAACTACCATGGTGTTGTTTTTGTGCATAAATAAAAGTTCTCGGAATAAAACTCAACTTTGCGAGGAATTTTTATGGAATAAAAGAGAATTTCTTGAGCCAAGACCTGCCAGAGAGGGGCACCTGGGTGGGCACAACCCACCATGGCGCACCCCCCTCTCCTGGCGCGCCCAGGTGGGTTGTCCCCACCTAGTAGCCCCGCAGACCCTGATTCCGACACTATAAAATCTTATTTTTCCAGAAAAAAATCAGGAAAAAAAATTATCATGTTCCACGAGATGGAGCCACCGTCACCTCCTGTTCTTCATCAGGAGGCTAGATCTGGAGTCCGTTTGGGGCTCCGGAGAGGGGGATCTTCGTTCTTCATCATCACCAACCCTTCTCCATCGCCAATTCCATTATGCTCCCCACCGGGAGTGAGTAATTCCTTCGTAGGCTCGCTGGTCGGTGAGGAGTTGGATGAGATTCATCATGTAATCGAGTTAGTTTTGTTAGGGCTTGATCCCTAGTATCCACTATGTTCTAAGATTGATGTTGCTATGACTTTGCTATGCTTAATGCTTGTCACTTTGGGCCCGGGTGCCATGAACTCAGATCTGAACAGTTTATGAATTCATCATTATATCCATGTTTTAGATCCGATCTTGCAAGTTATAGTCACCTACTACGTGTTATGACCCGGCAACCCCAAAGTGACAATAGTCGGGCCCACTCCCGATGCTGACCGTAGTTTGAGGAGTTCATGTATTCACTATGTGTTAATGCTTTGTTCGGGTTCTCTATTAAAAGGAGGCCTTAATATCCCTTCGTTTCTAATATGGATCCCGCTGCCATGGGAGGGTAGGACAAAAGATGTCTGATACATCTCCGTCGTATCTATAATTTTTGATTGTTCCATGCCAATATTATACAACTTTTACATACTTTTGGCAACTTTTTATACTATTTTTTGGACTAGCATATTGATCCAAATTGCTCAAAGTGCAGTTCTGCTTGTTGCATGTTTTTGTTTCATGGAAAATCCATATCAAACGGAGTCCAAACGGATAAAACTGACAGAGATTTTTTTTGGAATATATGTGATTTTTGGGAAGAAGAATCAACGCGAGACGATGCCCGAGGGGGCCACGAGGCAGGGGCACGCCCCTGACCCTCGTGGACACCCCGTAAGGTGGTTGGAGCCCTTCTTTCGCCGCAAGGAAACTAATATTCGGATAAAAATTGTGTTCAAATTTCAATCCAATCGGAGTTACGGATCTCCGGGAATATAAGAAACAGTGAAAGGCCAGATCTGAGAGCGTAGAAACAGAGAGAGACAGAGAGACAGATCCAATATCGGAGGGGCTCTCGCCCCTCCCATGCCATGGAATCCAAGGACCAGAGGGGAAACCCTTCTCCCATCTAGGGAGAAGGTCAAGGAAGAAGAAGGAGAAGGGGGGCCCTCTCCCCCTCTCTCCTGGTGGCGCCGGAACGCCGCCGGGGCCATCATCATCACCGCGATTTACACCAACACCTCTGTCATCTTCACCGACATCTTCATCACCTTCCCCCATCTATCTACAGCGGTCCACTCTCCCGCAACCCGTTGTACCCTCTACTTGAACATGGTGCTTTTATGCTTCATATTATTATCCAATGATGTGTTGCCATCCTATGATGTCTGAGTAGATTTTTGTTGTCCTATCGGTAATTGGTGAATTGCTATGATTGGTTTAATTTGCTTGTGGTTATGTTGCTGTCCTTTGGTGCCCATCATATGAGCGCGCGTGTGGATCACACCATAGGGTTAGTTGTATGTTGATAGGACTATGTATTGGAGGGCAAGAGTGACAGAAGCTTCAACCTAGCATGATGCATACATGATTGAAGGGGGACCAATATATCTTAATGCTATGGTTGGGTTTTACCTTAATGAACGTTAGTAGTTGCGGATGCTTGCTAATAGTTCCAATCATAAGTGCATAGAATTCCAAGTCAGGGATGACATGCTAGCAGTGGCCTCTCCCACATAAAGCTTGATATCAGTCTAGTAAAGTAGTCAATTGATTAGGGACAATTCCGCAACTCCTACCACCACTTTTCCACACTCGCTATACTAACTTTATTGCTTCTTTATCTAAACAGCCCCTACTTTTTATTTACGTGCTCTTTATATTCTTGCAAACCTATCCCGTTACACCTACGAAGTACTTCTAGTTTTATACTTGTTCTAGGTAAAGCGAACGTTAAGCGTGCGTAGAGTTGTATCGGTGGTCGATAGAACTTGAGGGAATATTTGTTCTACCTTTAGCTCCTCGTTGGGTTCGACACTCTTACTTATCGAAAGAGGCTACAATTGATCCCCTATACTTGTGGGTTATCAATGTCATGCAAGTTCTTTCCATAAGTACGTATGACTATTTATAGAATACATGCCTACATTATATTGACAAACTGGAGCTAGTGTTGTATCGCCCTTGGTTATAACTGTCTCATGATGAATATCATCCAACAAGTCACCGATCCAATGCCTACAAATTTATCTTATATTGTTTCTGCTAAGTCACTACTGCTATCATCACTCTTACACTTGCTACAAAATTACTGCTATCACTGTTACCGTTACCGTTGTTGCTGCCACTACTGTCAAAACTATGATATTACTGTGACACTGATTACTTGCTGCAGATAATTAATCTCCAGGTGTGGTTGAATTGACAACTCAGCTGCTAATACCTTCAAATATTCTTTGGCTCCCCTTGTGTCGAATCTATAAATTGGGTTGAATACTCTACCCTCGAAAACTGTTGCGATCCCCTATACTTGTGGGTTATCACACACTGCCGTTTAGGTCATATTGGTGTAAAGCGCATGAAGAAACTCCATGCAGATGGACTTTTGGAATCACTTGATTATGAATCATTTTATGCTTGCGAACCATGCCTCATGGGCAAGATGACTAAGACTCCGTTCTTAGGAACAATGGAGAGAGCTACAGACTTATTGGAAATAATACATACCGATGTATGCGGTCCGATGAGTATTGAGGCTCGCGGCGGGTATCGTTATTTTCTGACCTTCACAGATGATTTGAGCAGATATGGGTATATCTACTTAATGAAACACAAGTCTGAAACATTTGAAAAGTTCAAAGAATTTCAGAGTGAAGTGAAAAATCATCATAACAAGAAAATAAAGTTTCTATGATCTGATCGCGGAGGCGAATATTTGAGTTACGAGTTTGGCCTTCATTTAAAACAATGCGGAATAGTTTCACAACTCACGCCACCTGGAACACCACAGCGTAATGGCGTGTCCGAACGTCGTAACCATACTTTATTAGATATGGTACAATCTATGATGTCTCTTACCGATTTAGCACCATCGTTTTGGGGTTATGCATTAGAGATAGCTGCATTCACGTTAAATAGGGCACCATCTAAATCCGTTGAGACGACACTGTATGAACTATGGTTTGGAAAGAAACCTAAGCTGTCGTTTCTTAAAGTTTGGGGTTGCGATGCTTATGTGAAAAAGCTTCAGCCTGATAAGCTCGAACCCAAATCGGAGAAGTGTGTCTTCATAGGATACCCAAAAGAAACTGTTGGGTACACCTTCTATTACAGATCCGAAGGCAAGATATTTGTTGCTAAGAATGGGTCCTTTCTAGAGAAGGAGTTTCTCTCGAAAGAAGTGAGTGGGAGGAAAGTAGAACTTGATAAGGTAGTGGTACCTTCTCTCGAATTGGAAAGTAGTTTATCATGAAAATTAGTTCCAGTAATGCCTACACCAATTAGTGAGGAAGTTAATGATGATGATCATGAAACTTCAGATCAAGTTACTACCGAACCTCGTAGGTCAACAGAGTCGTGCCCGCACTGCAGTGGTACGGTAATCCTGTTCGAAGTCATGTTGCTAGACCATGACGAACCTATGAACTATGAGGAAGCGATGATGAGCCCAGATTCCGCAAAATGGCTGGAGGCCATGAAATCTGAGATGGGATTCATGTATGAGAACAAAGTATGGACTTTAGTTGACTTGCCCGATGATCAGCAAGCCATTGAGAATAAATGGATCTTCAAGAAGAAGACTGGCTGATGGTAATGTTACTGTCTACAAAGCTCGACTTGTTGCGAAAGGTTTTTGACAAGTTCAAGGAGTTGACTACGATAAGACCTTCTCACCCGTAGCGATGCTTAAGTCCGTTCGAATCATGTTAGCAATTGCCGCATTTTATGTTTATGAAAGCTGGCAAATGGACGTCAAAACTGCATTCCTTAATGGATTTCTTAAAGAAGAGTTGTATATGATGTAACCAGAAGGTTTTGTCGATCCTAAAGGTGCTAACAAAGTGTGCAAGCTCCAGCGATCCATTTATGGACTGGTGCAAGCATCTCGGAGTTGGAATATACGCTTTGATAGTGTGATCAAAGCATATGGTTTTATACAGACTTTTGGAGAAGCCTGTATTTACAAGAAAGTGTGTGGGAGCTCAGTAGCATTTCTAATATTATATGTGGATGACATATTGTTGATTGGAAATGATATAGAATTTCTGGATAGCATAAAAGGATACTTGAATAAGAATCTTTCAATGAAAGACCTCGGTGAAGCTGCTTATATATTGGGCATCAAGATCTATAGAGATAGATCAAGACGCTTAATTGGACTTTCACAAAGCACATACCTTGATAAAGTTTTGAAGAAGTTCAAAATGGATTAGTCAAAGAAAGGGTTCTTGCATGTGTTACAAGGTGTGAAGTTGAGTCAGACTCAATGCCCGACCACTGCAGAAGATAGAGAAAAAATGAAAGTCATTCCCTATGCCTCAGCCATAGGTTCTATCATGTATGCAATGCCGTGTACCAGACCTGATGTGTGCCTTGCTATTAGTTTAGCAGGGAGGTACCAAAGTAATCCAGGAGTGGATCACTAGACAGCGGTCAAGAACATCTTGAAATACCTGAAAAGGACTAAGGATATGTTTCTTGTTTATGCAGGTGACAAAGAGCTTGTCGTAAATGGTTACATCGATGCTAGCTTTGACACTGATCAAGATGACTCTAAGTCACAAACCGGATACGTATTTATATTGAATGGTGGAGCTGTCAGTTGGTGCAGTTGCAAGCAAAGTGTCATGGCGGGATCTACGTGTGAAGTGGAGTACATAGCTACTTCGGAAGCAGCAAATGAAGGAGTCTGGATGAAGGAGTTCATATTCTATCTAGGTGTAATACCTAGTGCATTGGTTCCAGTGAAAATCTTTTGTGACAATACTGGAGCAATTGCCTTCGCGAAGAAATCCAGATTTCACAAGAGAACTAAACACATCAAGAGACGCTTCAACTCCATCCGTCATCAAATCAAGGAGGGAGACATGTAGATTATCAAAATACACACGGATCTGAATGTTGCAGACCCGTTGACTAAGCCTCTTCCACGAGCAAAACATGATCAACACCAAGACTCCATGGGTGTTAGAATCATTACAATGTAATCTAGATTATTGACTCTAGTGCAAGTGGGAGACTGAAGGAAATATGCCCTAGAGGCAATAATAAAGTTGTTATTTATATTTCCTTATGTCATGATAAATGTTTATTATTCATGCTAGAATTGTATTAAACGGAAACTTGATACATGTGTGAATACATAGTGTCCCTAGTATACCTCTACTAGACTAGCTCGTTAATCAAAGATGGTTAAGTTTCCTGACCATATACATGAGTTGTCATTTGATGAAGGGATCACATCATTAGGAGAATGATGTGATGGACAAGACCCATCCGTTAGCTTAGCATAATGATTGTTTAGTTTTATTGCTATTGCTTTCTTCTTGACTTATACATATTCCTTTGACTATGAGATTATGCAACTCCCGAATACCGGAGGAACACCTTGTGTGCTATCAAACGTCACAACGTAACTGGGTGATTGTAAAGATGCTCTACAGGTGTCTCCGAAGGTGTTTGTTGGGTTGGCATAGATCAAGATTAGGATTTGTCACTCCAAGTATCGGAGAGGTATCTCTCGACCCTCTTGGTAATGCACATCATGATAAGCCTTGCAAGCAATGTGACTAATGAGATAGTTGCAGGATGATGAATTGCGAAACGAGTAAAGAGACTTGCCGGTAACGAGATTGAACTAGGTATGGAGATACCGACGATCGAATCTCGGGCAAGTAGCATACCGATGATAAAGGGAATGACGTATGTTGTCATTGCGGTTTGACCGATAAAGATCTTTGTAGAATATGAGCATCCAGGTTCCCCTGTTGGTTATTGATCGGAGATATGTCTCGGTCATGCCAACATAGTTCTCGAACCCGTAGGGTCCGCACGCTTAACGTTCGATGACAATTTGTATTATGAGTTACTAGTCAACAACCCGTGCGTCTGCACGGGCTAGAGCTTTTAATATTAAGTACGAAAAAGTGGGTGCCTATTAGAAATGTTGGACAATAATATTAAAATGTTATAATTGATTATTATTATTATATTGGTCGACAACATGGTTACGAATTCGAAAATTGTTGCATGTATCATGTATCAATTACATTTAAGTATCTAATTATATAATGAAGATCCCTATTGTAGCATATATGCTCATTTCATTCCGCTACCTGCCAAACATACATCTTTGTTTTTGCCTCTGAGTTACGGAAGAATATTATATTAAAACCACTTCATGAATTAGAATTTATATGTGTACAACATTTAAGAAGAAGACCTCCCTTCGGAACATTGGACTGCAGTTAGTTTTGTTTGATTACAAAATAATTTCTTTCTATAGACAAACGATGAAACAATGGACATACACCGTTTTCTATCAACATGTGAAACTGTATTGAAAAATATACATAAAAGATTCTATTTTCTTATACCTTTATGAGCCATACATTATTCAGATTTTAAGTTGTTGTCTTAACCCATAAATTCTTACAAAAATTCTTTTATGAATAATAGAGTAGTGGAACTGTGTGATAGATTATTCGGATTAAAGTGGTGCATACCCAAAAATCTTAAAAAATTTATTGTATGATTGTTTTTTTAATACTTTCTATTCCTATTACACACATATATATCACATACGTAATCATGTGTTTATATGAGATCTCTGTGGCGAATGAGTAACTACGGAGTTTTAAGATGTTTTAGCATGTATAATTAGCTATTACTGATAAGGCGAAAATGAAGACATGCAAAGGCGTACTATATATGCGCAAGCAATAGGTATTAGCATATATATTTTTAATAGAAAAAATCTTTTATTGATGGAGGCTTTCTCTTTTTATTTGGACGTGAGGCTTTATTTTCTCTATTTTTTTACGCGAGGCTATCCTCTTTTTTTTTACGTGAGGCTGTCCTTTTTTGTTTCAATGAACATATGAGAAAAAAAATGCTGCGTGCAATCAGCAGGGTCATTTAGTTTTCTTTCCATTTTTACGTTGGACATTTTATGGAGAGGCTTTTTTTCTACGTGAAGCCACGCGTAATCGGCGGGTCGTTTAGATACCTTTCCTTTTTTTATGTTGCACTTTTTATGGAGAGGCTTTCCTTTTTTACGTGAGGCATTTTTTTCTGATGTGGGTAATTAATGTAGGAAATATGCCCTAGAGGCAATAATAAAAGGATTATTATTATATTTCCTTGTTCGTGATAATTGCCTGTTATTCATGCTATAATTGTATTATCCGGAAATCGTAATACACGTGTGAATACTTAGACCACAACATGTCCCTAGTGAGCCTCTAGTTGACTAGCTCGTTGATCAACAGATAGTCATGGTTTCCTGACTATGGACATTGGATGTCGTTGATAACGGGATCACATCATTAGGAGAATGATGTGATGGACAAGACCCAATCCTAAGCATAGCACAAGATCGTGTAGTTCGTTTTGCTAGAGCTTTTCCAATGTCAAGTATCTCTTCCTTAGACCATGAGATCGTGTAACTCCGGATACCGTAGGAGTGCTTTGGGTGTACCAAACGTCACAACGAATCGGGTGACTATAAAGGTGCACTACAGGTATCTCCGAAAGTGGCTGTTGGGTTGACACGGATCGAGGATGGGATTTGTCACTCCGTATTACGGAGAGGTATCACTGGGCCCACTCGGTAGTGCATCATCATAATGAGCTCAAAGTGACCAAGTGTCCGGTCACGGATCATGCATTACGGCACGAGTAAAGTGACTTGCCGTAACGAGATTGAACGAGGTATTGGGATACCGACGATCGAATCTCGGGCAAGTAACATACCGTCTGACAAAGGGAATTGTATACGGGGTTGCTTGAATCCTCGACATCGTGGTTCATCCGATGAGATCATCGAGGAGCATGTGGGAGCCAACATGGGTATCCAGATCCCGTTGTTGGTTATTGACCGGAGAGCCGTCTCGGTCATGTCTACGTGTCTCCGAACCCGTAGGGTCTACACACTTAAGGTTCGGTGGACGCTTAGGGTTGTATGAATATGAGTATGCAGCAAACCGAATGTTGTTCGAGTCCGGATGAGATCCCGGACGTCACGAGGAGTTCCGAGAATGGTCCGGAGGTAAAGAATTATATATAGGAAGTGCTATTTCGCCATCGGGAGAATTTTGGGGTTACGGTATTGTCTGGGACCACGGAAGGGTCCTGGGTCCACCGGTGGGGCCACCTATCCGGAGGGCCCCATGGGCTGAAGTGGGAGGAACCAGCCTGATGGGCTGGTGCACCCAATTGGCCCCCTTGCGCCTAGGGTTGGAAACCCTAGGGTGGGGCGCCCACTTGCCTTGGGGGCAAGCCTCCCCTTGCCCCCCCATCTAGATGGGTTCTAGAGGGCAGCGCCCCAGGGGCCTATATAAGGGGGGAGGGAGGGCAGCCGCACCGAGACTTGGCGCCCTCCCCCGCTACACCTCTTCCTCCTCCCAAGTTGCTTGGCGAAGCCTGCCGAGTATCTTCTTGCATCCACCACCACGCCGTCGTCTGCTGGATCTTCATCAACCTCTCCTTCCCCTTGCTGGATCAAGACGGAGGAGACGCCACGCTGACCGTGACGTGTGTTGAACGCGGAGGTGCCGTCCGTTCGGCGCTAGGATCTCCGGTGATTTGGATCACGACGAGAACGACTCCCTCAACCCCGTTCTCTTGAACGCTTCCGCACGCGATCTACAAGGGTATGTAGATGCATCTCTCTCTCTCGTTGCTAGATGAACTCATAGATGGATCTTGGTGAACGTAGGAAATTTTTTATTTTATGCAACGTTCCCCAACAGTGGCATCATGAGCTAGGTCTATGCGTAGTTCTCTTTTGCACGAGTAGAACACAATTTGTTGTGGGCGTAGATGTTGTCAACTTTCTTGCCGCTACTAGTCTTATTTTGCTTCAGCGGTATTGTGGGATGAAGCGGCCCGGACCGACCTTACACGTACGCTTATGTGAGACAGGTTCCACCGACTGACATGCACTAGTTGCATAAGATGGCTAGCGGGTGTCTGTCTCTCCCACTTTAGTTGGAGCGGATTCGATGAAAAGGGTCCTTATGAAGGGTAAATAGAAGTTGACAAATCACGTTGTAGTTATTCGTAGGTAAGAAAACGTTCTTGCTAGAACCCAATTGCAGCCACGTAAAAGATGCAACAACAATTAGAGGACGTCTAACTTGTTTTTGCAGCAATTGTCATGTGATGTGATATGGCCAGAAGTTGTGATGAATGATGAATGATATATTGTGATGTATGAGATCATGTTCTTGTAATAGGAATCACGACTTGCATGTCGATGAGTATGACAACCGGCAGGAGCCATAGGAGTTGTCTTAATTATTGTATGACCTGTGTGTCATTGATTCAACACCATGTAAATTACTTTACTTTATTGCTAAACGTGTTAGCCATAGTAGTAGAAGTAATAGTTGGCGAGCAACTTCATGGAGACACGATGATGGAGATCATGGTGTCATGCCGGTGACAAGATGATCATGGAGCCCCGAAGATGAAGATCAAAGGAGCTATATGATATTGGCCATATCATGTCACTACTCTATATAATTGCATGTGATGTTTATTATGTTTTATGCATCTTGTTTACTTAGAACGGCGGTAGTAAATAAGATGATCCCTTATAATAATTTCAAGAAAGTGTTCCCACCGTTGCTAAAGTTCGTCGTTTCGAAGCACCACGTGATGATAGGGTGTGATAGATCCTTACGTTCACATACAACGGGTGTAAGACAGTTTTACACATGCAAAACACTTAGGGTTAACTTGACAAGCCTAGCATGTACAAACATGGCCTCGGAACACAAGAGACCAAAAGGTCGAACATGATTCGTATGGAAGATACGATCAACATGGAGATGTTCACCGACGATGACTAGTCCGTCTCATGTGATGATCGGACACGGCCTAGTCGACTCGGATCATGTAACACTTAGATGACTAGAGGGATGTCAAATCTGAGTGGGAGTTCATTAAATAATTTGATTAGATGAACTTAATCATCATGAACATTAGTCTAAAATCTTTGCAAAATGTCTTGTAGATCAAATGGCCAACGCTCATGTCACCATGAACTTCAACGCGTTCCTAGAGAAAACCAAGCTGAAAGATGATGGCAGCAACTATTCGGACTAGGTCCGGAAACTGAGGATCATCCTCATAGCAGCCAAGAAACAATATGTCCTAGAAGCACCGCTAGGTGAAGCACCCATCCCAGAGAACCAAGACATTATGAACGCTTGGCGGTCTCGTGGTCGATGATTACTCCCTCGTTCAAGGCGGCATGCTTTACACTTAGAACCGGGCTCCAAAAGCGTTTTGAGCAACACGGAGCATATGAGATGTTCGAGGAGCTGAAAATGGTTTTCCAAGCTCATGCCCGGTCGAGAGATATGAAGTCTCGACAAGTTCTATAGTTGTAAGTGGAGGAAAATAGTTTCGTCGGTGAGCACATACTCAAAATGTCCAGGTTGCACAACCCTTTGTCCCACTGGACATTAACCTCCGGACGAGGCGGTCATTGACAGAATCCTTGATTGCTCCCACCGAGCTACAAGAGCTTTGTGATGAACTACAATATGCGGGGATGGTGAAGACCATTCTGAAGTATTCTCAATGTGAAGTCGCAGAGTTTGAAATCAAGAAAGAACATCAAGTGTTGATGGTTAATAAAACCACTAAGTTCAAGAAGGGCAAGGGTAAGAAGAACTTCAAGAAGGACGGCAAAGATGTTGCCGTGCCCGTAAGCCGATTGCCGGGAAGAAGTCAAATAATGGACCCAAGCACGAGACCGAGTGCTTTTATTGCAAAGGAAGGGTCATCGAAGCGGAACTGCCCCAAATACTTAGCGCATAAGAAGGCCGGCAACACTAAAGGTATATTTGATATACATGTAATTGATGTGTACCTTACCAAGACTCGTAGTAACTCCCCGGTATTTGATACCGTGCCGTTGCTCATATATGTAACTCATAGCAGGAGCTGCGGAATAAGCGGAGACTGGTGAAGGACGAGGTGACGATGCGCGTCGGGAATGGTTCCAAGGTCGATGTGATCGCCGTCGGCACGCTACCTCTACATTTACCTACGGGATTAGTTTTAAACCTCAATAATTGTTATTTAGTGCCAAGTTTGAGCATGAACATTGTATCAGGATCTCGTTTAATGCGAGATGGCTACTTATTTAAATCTGAGAATAATGGTTGTTCCATTTATATGAGAGATACGTTTTATGGTCATGCTCCGATGGTCAATGGTTTATTCTTAATGAATCTCGAACATAATATTACACATATTCATAGTGTGAATACCAAAGGATGTAAAGTTGATAACGATAGTCCCACATACTTGTGGCACTGCCGCCTTGGTCACATTGGTGTCAAGCGCATGAAGAAGCTCCATTCTGATGGACTTTTAGAATCTCTCGATTATGAATCATTTGACACATGCGAACCATGCCTCATGGGAAAAATGACCAAGACTCCGTTCTCTGGAACAATGGAGCGAGCAACCAACTTATTGGGAATCATACATACCGATGTGTGAGGTCCAATGAGCGTTGAGGCTCGCGGAGGATATCGTTATGTTCTCACTCTCACTGATGACTTGAGTAGATATGGGTATGTCTACTTGATGAAACAGAAGTCTGAGACCTTTGAAAAGTTCAAGGAATTTCAGAATGAGGTAGAGAATCAACGTGACCGAAAAATAAAGTTCTTACGATCAGATCGTGGAGGAGAATATTTAAGTCATGAATTTGGTACACACTTAAGGAAATGTGGAATCGTTTCACAACTCACGCCGCCTGGAATACCTCAGCGTAACGGTGTGTCTGAACGTCGTAATCACACTCTATTGGATATGGTGCGATCTATGATGTCTCTTACCGATTTACCGCTATCATTTTGGGGATATGCTCTAGAGACAGCTACATTCACTTTAAATAGGGCACCGTCTAAATCCGTTGAGACGACACCGTATGAATTATGGTTTGGGAAGAAACCTAAGCTGTCGTTTCTAAAAGTTTGGGGATGCGATGCTTATGTCAAGAAACTTCAACCTGAAAAGCTCGAACCCAAGTCGGAAAAATGCGTCTTCATGGGATACCCTAAGGAAACCATTGGGTATACCTTCTACCTTAGATCCGAGGGCAAGATCTTTGTTGTTAAGAACGGATCCTTTCTTGAAAAGAGTTTCTCTCGAAAGGAGTAAGTGGGAGGAAAGTAGAACTCGATGAAGTACTACCTCTTGAACCGGAAAGTAGTGCAGCTCAGAAAATGTTCTGTGGTGCCTACACCGATCGGAGAGGAAATTAATGATGATGATCAAGGTACTTGGATCAAGTTGCTCTTGAACTTCAGAGGTCCACAAGGACACGTTCCACACCAGAGTGGTATGGCAACCCTGTCACGGAAATCATGTTGTTAGACAACGGTGAACCTTGAACTATGAAGAAGCAATGGCGGGCCCAGATTCCAACAAATGGCTTGAAGCCATGCAATCCGAGATAGGATCCATTTATGAAGACAAAGTATGGACTTTGACAGACTTGCCCGATGATCGGCGAGCGATAGAAAACAAATGGATCTTTAAGAAGAAGACGGACGCGGATGGTAATGTTACCATCTATAAAGCTCGAATTATCGCTAAAGGTTATCGGCAAGTTCAAGGGATTGACTACGATGAGACTTTCTCTCCCGTAGCGAAGCTGAAGTCCGTCCAAATCATGTTAGCAATTGCCGCATACTATGATTATGAGATATGGCAAATAGACGTCAAAATGGCATTCCTTAACGGCTATCTTAAGGAAGAACTGTATATCTTTGCAGCGGAAGGTTTAAATCGACCCTAAGAATGCTAACAAGGTATGCAAGCTCCAGCGATCCATTATGGGCTGGTGCAAGCATCTCGGAGTTGGAACATTCGCTTTGATGAGATGATCAAAGCGTTTGGGTTTATCTTGAGACTTATGGAGAAGCTGCGTTTACAAGAAAGTGAGTGGGAGCTCTGTAGCATTTCTCATATTATATGTAGATGACATACTTTTGATGGGAAATGATATAGAACTTTTGGACAGCATTAAGGCCTACTTGAATAAGAGTTTTTCAATGAAGGACCTTGGAGAAGCTGCTTATATATTAGGCATCAAGATCTATAGAGATAGATCGAGACGCCTCATAGGTCTTTCACAAAGCACATACCTTGAATTTTTTTTGAAGAAGTTCAAAATGGATCAGTCCAAGAAAGGGTTCTTGCCTGTATTACAAGGTGTGAAATTGAGCTCGGCTCAATGTCCGACCACGGCAGAAGATATAGAAGAGATGAGTGTCATCCCCTATGCATCAGCCATAGGTTCTATTATGTATGCCATGATGTGTACCAGACTGATGTAAACCTTGCCGTAAGTTTGGTAGGAAGGTACCAAAGTAATCCCGCAAGGAACACCGGACAGCGGTCAAGAATATCTGAAGTACCGAAAAGGACTAAGGACATGTTTTCGCTTATGGAGGTGACGAAGAGCTCGTCAGTAAAGGGTTACGCCGACGCTAGCTTCGACACATATCTGGATGACTCTAAGTCACAAACCGGATACGTGTATATGTTGAATGGTGGAGCGAGAAGCTGGTGCAGTTGCAAGCGAGCGTCGTGGCGGGATCTACGTGTGAAGCGGAGTACATGGCAGCCTCGGAGGCAGCACATGAAGCAATTTGGGTGAAGGAGTTCATCACCGACCTAGGAGTCATACCCAATGCGTCGGGGCCGATCAAACTCTTCTGTGACAACAGTGGAGCTATTGCACTTGCCAAGGAGCAGTGTTTCACAAGAAGACCAGCACATCAAGCGCCGCTCAATTCCATTCGTGAAAATGTTCAAGATGGAGACATAGAAATTTGCAAAGTGCATACGGATCTGAATGTCGCAGATCCGCTGACTAAACCTCTTCCATGAGCAAAACATGATCAACACCGAACTCTATGGGTGTTCGATTCATCACAATGTAACTAGATTATTGACTCTAGTGCAAGTGGGAGACTGTTGGAAATATGCCCTAGAGGCAATAATAAAAGGATTATTATTATATTTCCTTGTTCGTGATAATTGTGCATTATTCATGCTATAATTGTATTATCCGGAAATCGTAATACACGTGTGAATACTTAGACCACAACATGTCCCTAGTGAGCCTCTAGTTGACTAGCTCGTTGATCAGCAGATAGTCATGGTTTCGACTATGGACATTGGATGTCGTTGATAACGGGATCACATCATTAGGAGAATGATGTGATGGACAAGACCCAATCCTAAGCATAGCACAAGATCGTAGTTCGTTTTGCTAGAGCTTTTCCAATGTCAAGTATCTCTTCCTTAGACCATGAGATCATGTAACTCCGGATACCGTAGGAGTGCTTTGGGTGTACCAAACGCCACAACGTAATCGGGTGACTATAAAGGTGCACTACGGTATCTCCGAAAGTGTCTGGGTTGACACGGATCGAGGCTGGATTTGTCACTCCGACACGGAGAGGAATCACTGGGCCCACTCGGTAGTGCATCATCATAATGAGCTCAAAGTGACCAAGTGTCCGGTCATGGGATCATGGATTACTGATGCGAGTAAAGTGACTTGCGTAACGAGATTGAACGAGGTATTGGGATACCGACGATCGAATCTCGGCAAGTAACATACCGTCGACAAAGGGAATTGTATACGGGTTGCTTGAATCCTCGACATCGTGGTTCATCCGATGAGATCATCAAGGAGCATGTAGGAGCCAACATGGGTATCCAGATCCCGCTGTTGGTTATTGACCGAGAGCCGTCTCGGTCATGTCTACGTGTCTCCGAACCCGTAGGGTCTACACACTTAAGGTTCGGTGGCGCTTAGGGTTGTATGAATATGAGTATGCAGCAAACTGAATGTTGTTCGAGTCCGGATGAGATCCGGACGTCACGAGGAGTTCCGAATGGTCCGGAGGTAAAGAATTATATATAGGAAGTGCTATTTCGCCATCGGGAGAATTTGGGGTTACGGTATTGTCTGGGACCACGGAAGGGTCTCGAGGTCCACCGGTGGGGCCACCTATCCCGGAGGGCCCGTGGGCTGAAGTGGGAGGAACCAGCCTGGTGGGCTGGTGCGCCCACTTGGCCCCCTGCGCCTAGGGTTGGAAACCCTAGGGTGGGGCGCCCACTTGCCTTGGGGGCAAGCCTCCCCTGCCCCCCCATCTAGATGGGTTCTAGAGGGGGCCTATATAAAGGGGGGAGGGAAGGCAGCCACACCCTTAGACTTGGCGCCTCCTCCCCGCTACACCTCTTCCTCCTCCCGGTTGCTTGGCGAAGCCTGCCGAATCTTCTTGCATCCACCACCACGTCGTCAGGTCTTTGGATCTTCATCAACCTCTCCTTCCCCTTGCTGGATCAAGACGGAGGAGACGCCACGCTGACCGTCGTGTGTTGAACACGGAGGTGCCGTCCGTTCGGCGCTAGGATCTCCAGTGATTTGGATCACGACGAGAACGACTCCCTCAACCCCGTTCTCTTGAACGCTTCCGCACGCGATCTACAAGGGTATGTAGATGCATCTCTCTCTCTCTCTCGTTGCTAGATGAACTCATAGATGGATCTTGGTGAACGTAGGAAATTTTTTATTTTATGCAACGTTCCCCAACAATTAATTGGCCGTGTGGACTTGTTTCTCTTTTTATAATGTATTTTTTTTTCATAGAGAGAACTTGAAAGGTGCGGGCAGATGGAAGGTTTCCTTTTTCTAGACGTGAGGCTGTCCTTTTTTATTTTGATCAGGATAAGAGAACTTTAAAGGTGCCCATAATCAATGTTACGTTTAGATTTCTTTCCTTTTGTACCTTGAACTTTATATGGAGAGTTTTTTGACGTGATGTAGTCCTCTTTTTATTCAAGGCTTTATTTGTTTTGTACACCACTAACATTAGACGTGTTAGATGCCTTTTTTGTGGTACGGGACCATTTACGTTACGCAAGTTTTGTTTTTATCCTGAACGTAAATTCTACAATCCAACGGTGCAATTAATTTTGATGATGTGGATTAATGAGAGATCTTGAAAGGTGCCTCCAATTAGTAAATATAAGATGTGTTTTGGTGACTGAAGATTGTTCGGAGTCCCGGATGAGATCATGGACATGGCGAGGAGTCTCAAAATGGTCGAGAGGTAAAGATTGATATATTGGACGATAGTATTCGGACACCGGAATGGTTCCGTAGTGTTTCCGGTATTTATCGAAGAACCGGGAGGTTACCGGAACCCCTCGGGGAAAGTAATGGGCCACATGGGCAATATGGAGAGAGAGAGAGAGAGAGAGAGAGGACAACCCACAAGGGAGTGCCCCCCATGGGGAGTTCGAATTGGACAAGGGGAGGGGGCGCGGACCCCCTTTCCTTCTCCCTCTCCCTCTCCTTCCCCCTTTCCCCCTCCGAAAGAAGGAAGGGGGGCGAATAGGACTAGGAGTCCAAGTGGGTTTCCCCCCACTTGGCGCGCCCCCTAGGCCGGCCTCCTCCCCTCTCCTCCTTTATATACGGGGGCAGGGGGGCACCCTAAAGCACATCAATTGTTCCTTAGCCGTGTGCGGTGCCCCCTCCACTGTTTACTCCTCCGGTCATATTGTCGTAGTGCTTAGGCGAAGCCCTGCGCGGATCACTTCACCATCACTGTCATCACGCCATCGTGCTGACGAAACTCTCCCTCGACACTTTGCTGGATCAAGAGTTCGAGGGACGTCATCGAGCTGAAGTGTGCTGAACTCGGAGGTGCCATACGTTCGGTACTTGATCGGTTGGATCACGAAGACGTTCGACTACATCAACCGCGTTAAACTAACACTTCCGCTTTCGGTCTACGAGGGTACGTGGACACACTCTCCCCCTCTCCTTGCTATGCATCTCCTAGATAGATCTTGCATGATCATAGGAAATTTTTTGAAATTGCATGCTACGTTCCCCAACACAGCCAACCAAAGGAAGGGGTGCACCAGCCCCCTTGTGGGCTGGTCTGTCCCCCCCTTTGGCCCATAAGGCCCATACAATTGCCGGGGGTGCCCGGAACCCCTTCCGGTGACCCAATGAGTACTCGGTGCACTCCGAAACTATTCCGGTGTCCGAATACCATCGTCCTATATATCAATCTTTACCCCTCAACCATTTCGAGGCTCCTCGTCATGTCCGTGATCTCATCTAGGACTCCGAACAACATTCGGTCGCCAAATCATATAACTCATATAACACTATATCATCACCGTGCGGACCCTACGGGTTCGAGAACTATGTAGACATGGCCGAGACACCTCTCCGGTCAATAACCAATAGCGGAACCTGGATGCCCATATTGGCTCCTACATATTCTATGAATATCTTTATCGGTCGAACCGTTATGACAACATACGCAATTCCCTTTGTCCATCGGTATGTTACTTGCTCGATATTCGATCGTCGGTATCTTCATACCAAGTTCAATCTCGTTACCGGCAAGTCTCTTTACTCATTCCATAATACATCACCTCGTAACTAACTCCTTAGTCATTTTCTTGCAAGCTTATGATGTGTATTACCGAGAGGGCCCAGGTACTCGGAGTGACAGATCATAATCCCGATCTATGCCAACTCAACAAACACCTTCAGAGATACCTGTAGAGCATCTTTATAATCACCTAGTTACGTTGTGACGTTTGATAGCACATAAGGTATTCCTCCGGTATCCGGGAGTTGCATAATCTCATAGTCGAAGGAATATGTATTTGACATGAAGAAAGCAATAGCAATAAATTGAGTGATCAATACGCTAAGCTAACGGATGGGTCTTGTCCATCACATCGTTCTCCTAATGATGTGATCTTGTTATCAAATGACAACACATGTCCATGGTTAGGATTCCTTAACCATCTTTGATCAACGAGTTAGTCTAGTAGAGGCTTACTAGGGACACGGTATTTGTTTATGTATTCACACATGTATTTAAGTTTCCGATCAATACAATTCTAGTATGAGTAATAAACCTTTATCATGAATAAGAAAATATAAAATAACAACTTTATTATTGCCTCTATGGCATATTTCCTTCATGAATTTGTAGAGAGGGGAAAGAAGAGGGAGGGGATGAACTCAACAATGATTTTGTGGTCGATGCCATGCACAAGTGATGCCTAGCAGCCCGGTCATCTACATCGCCCTCGCCGAAAAAGATAGGGAAATGAGAGGGGGAGTTGTACATGTTTACCCGAGCCTTGGAGCCCGTCGGAAATGGCTGGAACCGGCCGGCGATGAGCGGCGGCAACGAGGATCGAGCATCGACAAGAGAGAGAGAGAGAGAGAGAGAGAGAGAGAGAGAGAGAGAGAGAGAGAGAGAGAGAGAGAGAGAGAGAGAGAGAGAGAGAGAGAGAGCGAGAACTATTGCGAGGGGGACGTTGCTCCATCGTTTTGACCCAGTGTTACCCACACATTCTTGGGCTAGGCCCAATAAGCCAGTGGGTCGTTGCCCCTCGGTTTTACTTTATAAAGAATGTCACAAAACATAATATATAAATAATGACAATACTAGAAAAAGGTAAAAGATATTCTTATGTCAATAAAATTACTTTATAAAAATGTCACCATTTCCAATTACAATATCCTTACTTTAATAAAATTAACCACAATAGTTTTGTTACTAATATAATATAAAAATTCACCATTTAGAAAATAAAAGGTAAAACAATTAAAAGAATCAAAATATATTATAAAAATGTCACGATTTCCAATTACAATATTCTTACTTTAATAAAAATTACTATGATATTTTTGACTAATAGAATATACTCCTTCGTTCCTAAATATAAGTCTTTCTAGAGATTTCAATACGGACTACATATGTATGTATATAGATATATTTTAGAGTGTAGATTCACTTACTTTGCTCGTATGTAGTCTCTATTAAAATCTCTAGAAAGACTTATATTTAGGAACGGAGGAAGTAAAAATGTTCATCATCTAAAAAAAATAAAGGTAAAATAACTGAAAGGCTCGAAATGTTTTTTTTCATTTCCAATTAAAATATTCTTACTTTAATAAAAGTGACTACAATATTTTATTATTAATATAACATAAAAGTGTTCACCATTTATAAAAAATAGAAGGTAAACAATTAAGATAAATAATTACAAATAAAACTAATTCCAAAAAAATATAGCGGTGACGTCGCAATACATATCACTTCATGATGTCTACTACGCAACTTTTATTATTGTAGACGTTGTTGGACCTCCAAGTGCAGAGTTTTGTAGGATAACAACAAATTTGCTTCAAGTGGATAACCTGAGTTTTATCAATCTGTGGGAGGCGTAGGATGAAGATGGTCTCTCTCGAAGAACCCTGCAATCAAATACAAGAAATCTCTTGTGTCCCCAACACACACAATACAATGGTAAATTGTATAGATGCACTAGTTGGGCGAATGTATGGTGATACAAGTGTAGCATGGATATTAGATATAGTTTTTTGTAATGTGAAATATAAAAACAACAATGTAGCAAGTGATAAAATGGAGCACAAACGGTATTGCAATGCTCGAAAACAAGGCCTAGGGTTCATACTTTCACTAGTGCAATCTCTCAACAGTGCTAACATAATTGAATCATATAACAACCTCTCAACATGCGATAAAGAATCACTCCAAAGTTTCTATCAAAGAACGTAGGACGAAAACGTGTATCAACCCCTAGACCAAGATTACCCCAATGTCACCATGTCACCAGGGAATCCGCAAGTTGATTGCCAAAACATACATCAAGTGACTCAATAGAATACCCCATTATCACCACGGATATCCAGATGCAAGACATACATCAAGTGTTCTCAAATTCAATATTCAATCCAACATAACGAAACCTCAAAGAGCAAGACTCAATTCATCACAACAAGATAGAGAGGAAAAAACACCATATAATCCAACTATATTAACAAAGCCCATGGTTACATCAAGATCGTGTCGGATCAAGAACACGAGAGAGAGAGAGAGAGAGAGAGAGAGAGAGAGATCAAACACATAGATACCGGTACATACCCTCAGACCCGAGGGTGAACTACTCCCTCCACCGCCGGGATGATGAAGATGGCCTTCGGTGATGATTTCTCCCTCCGGCAAGGTTCCAGAGGAGGCCTCCAGATGAGATCGCCTCGGTACAGAGGCTTTCGGCGGCGGCAGCATGGGAGTTCTCGGTTTCTTTATGGGGTTTTTGGTATTTATAGGAATTTTCCACGTCGGTTTCGTGTTTGGGAGTCCACGAGGGAGCAAAAAGCTCGGTAGGCGCGCCCTTTGAGCTTATCGTGTCCTCGTGGCTCTTCTGGTCCTTCCTGAAAGCTTCGGGGGTCTCTTTTTGTTCATAAAAATCACCGTAAATTTTCAATCCAATTCAAGAACTTTTATTTCTGCACAAAAAACAACATCATGTAGTTCAGCTGAAAACAACATTAATTTGGAATAGTTCCATTTAAATCATATAAAAGTGCACTAAAACCATATAAAATTATTGTAAACAAATCATGAATACTTTATAAATTATAGGTACGTTGGAGACGTATCATACCACAAGAAAACCTAATAGTGATGGCGTTTAATGGTATGCCACATCACCACTAAGTTGCACCTTGTCCCAATTGTGGGTCCCACCTACAGGTAGCTTAAAAATGTGCCAACTACACCCCTATTATCTTAATGATATCGTACCAAATAGTCCAACGTCATCACTATTTAAAAATATAGTGGTGGCGTTCATTGAAAATAGGGCGCCACCAATTAAAATTGTGGCTAGCCATTTCTCTACTAGTGCGTGCATGTTCAACCCGCGGGGCGAGTAATATTATTATTATTTTAACATAGTTTTAATCTTAAGGGTGAATTAGGGATGTAAGTGGCAAATAAACGACGCCCACAAGTCCAGTTTAGTTCTAAAAAACAAATTATTGTACTGTTAGACTATAAGTGGGTTTAAATGGAACCTATTTACATCCCTGGGTTGAATTTATATTGTGTTTGAAATCAAATCTCTAGTAAAAGTGACATTTTGCCCTTTTACAGTTTTTTCAGGTTTGGTACCCAAAATAGTTTTACTCTTAGATATCATGATTTTATTTATTTTTTACTTTTTAGATGTCTTGCTATAATCAGTTGATTCGTTTTTAGGGTAAATGCTTTCTTTTTGAGCAAGTTATTCTAGGGTAAATCAATCATCACATTCTCCACGCAGTCAGCGCCCCGCGACGTGGTTCGTTTGAAGCCCACCTATCTCCCCGCCGTCCGCTCGTAGCCCACTTTGGCCCAGGATCCCGACCAGGGCCGCCCGTCTGTCGCGCGCCGCCTCCCCTCTTCCCCTCTTCCACCCCATGCCGCCGGCCGCCGCCGTCTTGTAACCCAAACGGACCCATGGCCGCCGCCATCGCTGCCTCGCTTATCCGCCGCACCACCTCATCGCCGTACCGCCGCCTTCTCCTCCCCACCTTCTCCCACCTCCACCGCCCTGTCCCCCAACCTCCATCCCCATGGCTCCCATCCCAGCATCGATTCCTCTCGTCCGACGCAACCGACGACCCTGATCGGAAGCTACCTCCGCTGGACTCGAAGCAGCTATGGCGCGAGCTCTCCACCACTGAGCCTGCGGCGGGCTCGTCGCGCCTCCCCAAGGCCACGTGGGACGACGTGGTGGCCCTCACCCGCCGCTTCGCCAAGGATCCCGCCATTGCCGACCAGGCCCTCGCGCTCTACATCCCCTCCTCGGAGTTTCCCACGTACGCTCGGCACTTCCGCCACTTCATCCCCGCGCGCCTCTCCCAAGAATCCGCCGAGCGGCTCCTTTCTCTCCCGGGCGAGGACGCGCACGCCCTCCTCCTCCCGGCCTTCGCCGAGTACTGTCTCAACTACCATGCGGATCAGTTGAGGCAGAACAAGTCCGTCATGGCTGCGGCCGACCTCACGGCGCCGCACACCTGGTACCCCTTCGCCCGCGCCATGCGCCGGCGGGTGGTGTACCATTGCGGGCCCACCAACAGCGGCAAGACGCACAACGCACTCGCACGCTTCAGCGCCGCCAAGTCCGGTGTGTACTGCAGCCCGCTCCGGCTCCTCGCCATGGAGGTATTCGACAAGGTCAATGCACTCGGTGTCTACTGCACCCTCCGCACTGGCCAGGAGATAAAGGAAGTTCCCTTCTCCAACCATGTTGCTTGCACTATTGAGATGCTGTCCACGGAGGAGCTCTACGAAGTCGCCGTGGTTGATGAGATACAGATGATGGCTGACCCTGTCAGGGGCTATGCGTGGTCACGTGCTGTTCTTGGGATCAAGGCAGATGAGATACATCTCTGTGGCGACCCTAGTGTGCTCAAGATTGTTCGTAAGGTCTGCGCAGATACTGGAGATGATTTGGAGGTGCATCAGTATGAGCGGTTCAAGCCACTTGTTGTCGAGGCCAAGTCGCTACTTGGAGACCTCAAGAATGTTCGCTCTGGTGATTGCGTTGTTGCCTTCTCACGCAGAGAGATATTTGAGGTGAAGCTGGCAATTGAGAAGTTTACGAAGCACAGGTGTTGCGTCATATATGGAGCTTTGCCACCGGAGACAAGGCGCCAGCAAGCAACATTGTTCAATGAACAGGATAATGAGTATGATGTTCTTGTAGCGAGTGATGCGGTCGGTATGGGTCTGAACCTTAACATTAGGAGGGTTGTGTTCTATAGCTTGTCCAAGTACAACGGGGACAAGATGGTACCTGTTGCTGCTTCACAGGTAAAACAGATAGCTGGGCGTGCTGGTCGGAGGGGAAGTGTTTATCCAGATGGACTCACAACCACTTTCTTGTTGGATGATTTGGATTATTTAATTCAGTGCCTGCAACAGCCGTTTGAGGAGGCACAAAAAATTGGTCTTTTTCCTTGCTTCGAACAAGTGGAAATGTTTGCCAGTCAGTTCCCCAACCTCACTTTTACTGACTTGTTGGATAAGTTCCGTGACAATTGCCGCATCGACAAGACATACTTCATGTGCCAGCAGGATAGTATCAAGAAGGTTGCTAATATGCTCGAGAGGGTACAGGGTCTCTCCCTCAAGGATCGCTACAATTTTTGTTT
This sequence comes from Aegilops longissima, assembly GCA_021605205.1. Lineage (NCBI taxonomy): Eukaryota > Viridiplantae > Streptophyta > Magnoliopsida > Poales > Poaceae > Aegilops > Aegilops longissima. The sequence goes on along the minus strand of CM038677.1, from coordinate 551,526,598 downwards.
CGCGCCAGTTAATATAAGGGATCCGAAAGCCATGTACCATCTTCTGAGATTTGCTACTCATTATAGCCAGAGCCGTCGTGTTAGCATTGCGATGGGAATGCCGAAGGGTTCGGCAAGGAATGACACTGAACTGCTGGATCTCGAGACGAAGCACCAGGTCCTGTCGATGTATTTGTGGCTGTCACACCATTTTGAGGAAGATAACTTTCCTCATGTGCAGAAAGCTGAGGAAATGGCAACGAGTATTGCTGATTTGCTTGGCAAGTCACTTGCCAAGGCATCCTGGAAGCCTGAATCAAGACAACAAGCAAAGCAGAGGCGAGAAGAAATAGAGGAGAGTGACAGAAATGCTGAACAGGTGTCAGATGATGATGCAAAGGATGTTTCCAAAGTTGGTTATGAAAGGACGAGGTCGCTTCCTAAAACATTTCCAAGGTAATATAGCTCTAACCCGCATCTTTTCACACATATGGTGATCGTTTGTGGAGATTTTTTTTTCTTGTCATGTAGTAGATGTCATTTTTATTTGCTTTTCTTGTATCAAAAGAACTTGTCTTTCTGATAAATAGAGGCTAATAATGAAGAATCCCATGCCACCTAATGCAGTTAAGTTATACTATGGAATTTATTCGGCTTCACTTTGGGTCAGAAGAAACCTGTGAGAACACTATGCTTTAATTCCATACAACAGCTGGCAAGTGAGTTTGTGAACTCTTATGTATTCCCGTTCTTTATTTGTTCAAGTAACTACAATCCCAATGCCAACTTATAATAATTCAAGTATTCGTAAACTCAACTTCCAGTTGGCAAAATCAATTTTTTCAAAATGGATTTGAGATAATAGTTTTAAGTTGAATTTATATTGCTTAAAACGTTAAATTGTTCCCGATTTGTATATATTATCTAATAGTAAACTATCAAATATTACCTGAAGTTCCGAACATGTAAATCTTGGGTTGTTTCTTAGCTAACTTTCTTGTTCGCTGGCATATCACCTCATCCTGATCCTGGTATCCTCTTTAGCTGTATATTATTCTGGTTAGCTTTGTGATTTGCTTGGAGCATGTATTTCTTGAACATTTTTATGATCCTTTCATTTGAAGTTGGTTTGGGCATCTTGGCAAAAAGAAAAGTGTTTATTTCTTCAAATACATTAGTTTGCCAGAATTATGTTACCAATAATCAGGAGTTCATTTTGGTAAAATGTGCCTTTTTGAGGAAGGACTGTTATCATAGAAGGATTTGTGTGGACCTGTAGAATACTAAAACTTCAAAACACCAGAAGAGATACGCAAATCACTGTCATTACAAAATTACCAGAGCAAATAAGGTGTAGATTTTCATGAACCTATAACCTTATGTGTTTTCCGGACTTAGTTGGGAATGGTAATGATAATTGTGTATTATGTCTGTGAGTACCTACCTGAAAACAGTTGCAGCATTTAAGTTCAAACTGAAAATCTCATGCTTGTGTACATGTTGCCGAACCTCAAGTTGCTCTCACACTAAATATGCAGAGTACGACAGTGAATCTGTAGGAAGGTGCCAGATGATATATTATCATCTGGCAAGAAGCTGTTCACCAGCAGAAAATATTCATCTCCAGTGTATGGTGTATATGTTAAATTAAGGGCATTTAACATATTGATATTCTGTTTTGGCTAACACCTACTCCCTCCGTTCCTAAATATTTGTCTTTCTAAAGATTTCAACAAGTGACTACATACGGAGCAAAATTAATGAATCTACACTCTAAAATATGTCTATATACATCCGTATGTGGTAGTCCATTTGGAATCTCTAAAAAGACAAATATTTAGGAGCGGAGGGAGTATTGCTTTTGGCAATGTCATGTTGAACAAAATAGTTTGCTCGTCAATTTCTTCCATAGCTAAGGATTCGCCGTAATTTTTGAGTCAACTGATGGAACATATGGCTTAATATTTTCATTCTTGTTTCCATCCAGAACAAAGTTGTTTCCGTACAAGGTTACATGCCCATTATGCATTTTTTGCTGTTAGGCAAACTAAATTTCAGAATATTTTTCTCGGTATGATTTATGTGACGCTATGTTTGTTTATATGTTTTCCTCGTTTCGAGAATTGAGTTACCGAGCCATATAGTCCAGATTTGATTTACTGCAGCATGGCTTTTCATCTTGGATGAGTGCTTCTCATTGCCTGATCTTTTGAGTTACACAGAAATTTTCAAACAATTCCTAAAAGTGTACTTTCTGATACAATAGTTGATTTGGGCATGTTTGAAAAGTTTACATAGCAAAACATATTTAACTAAGATAATTCTGGACGTACTTATGATGTATTGTTTCCTCCTGAAGGACAAGACATGGTCAGCCCAGCCATAATTCTTCTTTGAACCTTCTGGCCTGATTGTGGGGTTGGCTATACCCAATTGAATGCTAGAGAAGAACCTGTTGAGCCAAGCTGCGACGCCACTTCATCCCCCAAATCTGGTGCTTACATGTCACAGCTATTGCTATTCTTCCAGTTTTGGCGTATGCCAGCTATGTTGTGCTGGCATGTTGCGCTGAAGCCAGCCAGAGGTGCGCCATGACATTTGCATCAACTGGCGGCTATTTTATTGGCACCAGAAGAGATAGCTGTTGAGTAATGATGTTGTGCAATGCTAGATTGCTCGCTGAATAAGGATCTTTAAGTTATCAGAAACAAACTGGTTTTTTGCTGACATGCTACACCAGTATGCGGGTAATAAGCAAACGTGAAGATTTTCAAGGTTTTCATAGATTATTCCTCTAAAATGTCATAGATGATTTAGTGTGATTGCCAAACTTGACTGTAATATTTAGAGAGGATAGCAGAGATGTATTATATGCCACTTTTGGGATGTTCTCGCGTTGGTGCAACTGCAGATTGGAGCTTTCTGGTGCCCCGTTCGGATGTCAGATGCTAAGTAGACAAAATGTGTAACTTATTTCCACAGTGGTTGCCCTGCGTCGATGTTGGAATCATTTATCTCGATTTGGGATACGAGTGACATTGGATCCAGATCTATCTTGCTTGTAGATGAGCCCTGTTAGGGTATGAGCATTCTGATCCGTCCAGGATACGGAAGTACTTAGATTAGTGTTTTCTTGACTGAGACAATAGTACTGGGGAGTACGGAGCCATTTGGGATGAAGGAATTGACATGAGTTTTGAAGGATTCTCGTGGAAAAATTCTTTTGTGTCTTGCATTCAACACTTCAAATTCCTGCACTGCACGTCTATATGAAGAAATCTAGTGTCAGTAAGGGTGTGTTTGTTTGGGCTGCAACTTCTCCGGCTGCTAGCTGCGGTTGAATTGTTGGAGCTGAGGTGCAGTAGTTTGGTAGTCATGCTGTAGTGGCTGCGGCTGAAGCTGAAATATACTGAAATGACAATAACGCCCTCTGTTGTTCTGTAGATTAGGTTTAAGAGTTGGTGTTAAAGCAAATGAGTTTTGTTTGTCGTAGAACTGAAAAATACATGACATTTCAATCAATTCTTTTTTCTTCCTTTCCTGTGTTTCAAAGAGCCTTCTATTCGGTGAATGCACTCTAGCGAGCGATCTAGCGAGCGAGTGTTCTTCTATTGCCCCCTGCTCCTGCTTTTAACATCTACGAGCTGTCACGCCAGCCCACCGCTTGTCCTCCACTCTTGGAGCCCCTGTCGCCCATCATCATCAATCAAACCCATTAAGAGGCGCTTGCTGGGCGAGCAAAGGGAGCGTCCATGTGGATCCAGGAGGTTGGGCAAGAGACTGTATGTTGGTTGGGCCACGTGATGCATTCTGATTGGGGAGAAAAAGGAGCAGTAGGTTGCATGTTGATCGGACCACTTGTTACATGTTGATTGGAGAAAAAAAAAAGCATTACAACCTTTGTCATGCACATTCAGGCTAATCAGCGTAATTATTAGATTATAATGTGTGCATACAATCATATATTAAAAACCTTATCCCAAAATTGCTGGTTGGGTTAGAAATTTTTTCTTAGATTATTTTTGCAAGATGGAGGTGAGAACTTTTCCCTTTTTCTTTTTGAGAAATTTTTTCTAGCCTTTTTCTTTCTCTTTTTGAGATGGATGTGATGCTCACGTGATGCGAGAAAGTTTTTTACAATTTTGAGATGAAGGTGAGTTTTTTTCTCCTTTTTTCTTTAAGATATAGAAACGGACGCACAACTTCCTCTCAAGCGGTACGCAATGGCGGCCCCAACCACTAGTAGTAACATTTAATGTGTGAGGCTACGACCATTGTCGCCAAATTTAATAATGCTAGAGACTACAAAAAAATGGTAAAAGTGCTAGAGGTTACAAATCCAAGGGGACGGAGAGAAACCAGTAGGCACGAACATCAGTATGGAAGGCACTCTGGAATGATATGCCAGATTTTGTTGCTTGGAGTTACACGAAAAATGGTATGTTTTCGGTTCGGACTGCTTGTTTTGTGGAATGAGACAATCAGTATGGAAGTAAACAAAGACATCTCAATGAGATGGGACCCCTATTTGAAGTAAGGTATGGACATTATCTTGTTCGACAAAGGTCAAGATATTTATCTATGCTACATGGCACACTTCCATGTGGTGTTACGCTCGCAAACAGACATGAAAATTTCGCCCATTTGTCCTACTTACTCTGCTGGTTCAGAAGATACAAAGCACATGCTATTTCTCTATAATAAAGCAAAGGAGGTTTGGAAAAAGCTGGGGATGGATGGTATTATTGATAAAGCATGTGAGGTTGATCTTGCTGAAGAGGTGGTGTTGGAGTGTTTACCTCTTCTACCTGACCAAGAATTGTGGATTACGGGACAATGTGTGTGAAATGACTGCTATCTTAGCTTGGTATCTATGATGGGAAATACGAAAATTGGTGCATAATGAGATAGTTCATAACGTGTATCAGATCTCTGCGGGGATACTAGCCCTTACGGCAAACTTCGTTACCGCCTCGTCTCCAAAGGCCTCTATGAAGGGGGTGGGGGGGGGGGGGGCTTGCCCTCCAATGGGCTTTGTGAAACTTAATGTTGATGCTTCACCATGACTTGTGATGTAGGGCGGAACCCTACGTGGGCGATCTTTCACGTTTGGAGAGAATCCCTACGAGGAACACGAAGAACGAGCGGAAGAACACGAGGGAAAACACGGGGAGAACGAGAGAGAGATCACTCAACCGACAAGAAAACGATCACACAGGTGCTAGATTATCAAACACATAGAGTAGCACAAGATTCAAGGACAACAAAGGGTAGAATACAAGGGTAGCCGTTCTTCTCCCATGAGGAGGTCTTGATGGGGTCCACCCTAGGAGGGGTCTTGAATCCGCTTGGGGATCTTCTCCGAGAGGTCCCGATCTCGAAGGAGAAGTAACCAAGTGGATGAGCAAAGGCTCTCACACCGAAATATGAGCAAATCCAAAGCTAACCCTAGAAAGGATGAGGGGAAGGTCTATTTATAGTCTAGGACCTCCAAGGGGTAAGTTGGGGGCGAAACGAGTACATGGGCCTCGGCCCGAAACGCTGCACACAGGCAGGGCGGTAGTACCGTTGCTTCATGGCGGTAGTACCGCTTTCAGCGGTAGTACCGCTTTCAGCGGTAGTACCGCTTATCTTGAGCGGTAGTACCGCTCCGACGCCGTTCGATTCCTGGAGTGTGTCGGGTTTTGCGGAAGTAGACCGGATGGAGAGCGGTAGTACCGCTTGGCTCCCAGCGGTAGTACCGCTTGGCTTGAGCGGTAGTACCGCTCCGCCTGGACTCTGCTGTTCTTCCTCTTGCTCTTGGTGTCCATCTTGAGCTGTAGCTTCTCCTAGGTTGGTTCCTTGGTACCTAAGCATGCACAACATTCCGGATTGAGGTAGTAGCCATGTCTCGAGAGGGTCATATGATATTTCACTAAGGAGAGAAGTCACCTCGGTCTCGAGAGCTCGAGCTCGTGCTCTAGTCATGGGTCCTCTTGGCTCTTGATGAGACGGTTGTGGATGCATGGGGATGATCGTGGGATGCTCCGCATCATCTCCCCCCCCTTGGGAGAGATCCGACCTCGGATCAAAAGCTTCATCTCCATGGAAAGGTGCGAGGTCCTTGACGTTGAAGATGTCGCTCACGTTGTACTTGTCGCGAGGTATGTCGATCTTGTAAGCGTTGTCGTTGTAGCGTGCTAGTACCTTGAAAGGTCCATCGGCTCGAGGAGAAGTTTGACTTGCGTTCTTTGGGGAAGCGGTCCTTGCGAAGGTGTAGCCACACTAGATCACCAATGTTGAAGACGATGGGTTGCTTGTTGGCGTTGAGCTTGTTTGCTTGGCGTTGTACTTGGCGCTCGATGGTGTGCCTTGTATCTTCGTGCATCTTCTTGATGTAGCTTGCTCGTTCACTTGCATCCATGTTGGTGCGCTCTTGGAGAGGAAGTGGTAGAATGTCCAATGGGGACAACGGGTTGAAACCGTGAGCGACCTCGAAGGGGACTTGCCGGTAGTTGAATGTCTTGCACGATTGTAGGCGTACTCGGCGATGGGTAGACATGCTTCCCACTCCTTGATGTTCTTCTTGATCAAGACACGAAGTAGAGTGGATAGTGTGCGGTTCGTCACCTCCGTTTGGCCGTCGGTTTGAGGATGGTATGCCGAGGAGAACAAGAGCTTGATTCGAGCTTGGCACATAGGGTCTTCCAAAAGTAACTCAAGAACTTGACGTCACGATCGGAGACGATTGTCTTTGGTACGCCATGGAGTCGCAAGATTTCCTACAAAGAGATTTGCAACATGTGAAGCATCGTCTATCTTGTTGCAAGGAATGAAATGTGCCATTTTAGAAAATCTATCCACAACAACAAAGACGGAATCCTTGCCATTTTGAGTCCTAGGCAAACCAAGTACAAAATCCATACTAATGTCTTCCCATGGTTGATATGGAATAGGAAGAGGCATGTAAAGACCATGAGATTGAGCTTTAGACTTAGCTTTGCGACATGTGTAGCATCGGTTGGTGAAGCGTGAGACGTCATGAACATCTTGGGCCAAAAGTAGTTGTTGGAGAGTGCGGCGAATGTCTTGTCGCGTCCAAAGTGTCCCATGAGGCCGCCTCCATGAGCCTCTTGCAAAAGGAGCAAACGAAGAGAAGACTCGGGAATGCAAAGTTTGTTAGCTCTCATAAGGTAACCATCCTTGATGTAATATTGTTCCCAAGACGATCGTCAAACACTTAGCATAAGGAGAAGCAAAAGATGGATCATGCTCATACAAGTCTTTTATATGCTCAAAACCAATAACATTCAACTCAAGTTGAGTGACAAGCATGTTTATGCGTGAAAGCGTCGGCAACTACATTTTCTTTACCCTTAATGTACTTGATCACATAAGGAAAAGATTCAATGAATTCACTCCATTTGGCATGACGCTTGTTCAATTTAGTTTGACCTTTGAGGTACTTAAGCGTTTCATGATCGGTATGGATGACAAACTCATGCGGTCTAAGGTAATGTTCCCAAACATGTAGCACACGCACTAAAGCATACAATTCTTTGTCATAGATGGGATAATTAAGTTGAGCACGGAGAGTTTTCACTAAAATAAGCAATGGCTCGTTTTTCTTGCATCAAAACTCCGCCAATTCGGTACCACTTGCATCACAATGAACCTCAAAAGTTTTGTCAAAATTGGGCAAAGCAAGAATCGAGCATGAGTAAGCAAAGACTTGAGCTCATCAAAAGCGGTTGATTGCAAAGTTCCCCAAACAAAGGGAGTATTCTTCTTGCTCAAAGCATGCAAAGGAGCGGCAATTGTGCTAAAATCTTTCACAAAGCGACGATAGAAACCCGCAAGACCAAGAAAACTTCGCACTTGTTGCAAATTGGTTGGTTGGGGCCAAGTTTTAATTGCTTCAATTTTAGTTTCATCAACATGAACACCTTTTGAAGAGACAACAAATCCCAAGAAAACCACTTTGTCAACGCCTAAAAGTGCATTTTTCAAGTTTGCATAAAGGCTTTCCTTGTAAGAGTTTGCAACACAGATTTAACATGGTTAATATGCTCTTTCATGGTTTTGCTAAACACAAGAATGTCATCGAAGTAAACCACAACAAAGACTCCAATATAAGGACGAAGCACATGATGCATAAGACGCACAAAAGTACCGGGAGCTTCCGAAAGACCCATAGGCATCACTAACCACTCATATAAACCAAATTTGGTTTTGAAAGCAGTTTTCCATTCATCACCCTCTTGTATTCAGATTTGATAATAGCCACTTTTAAGATCAATTTTTGAGAAAAAGTTGGCTCCACTAAGTTCATCAAGCATGTCATCTAAGCGAGGAATGGGATGCCTATATCGAACGGTAATAACACAAGCGGAAACTTCCATCGGGCTTAGGCACAAGAATAACAGGAACGGCACAAGGGCTTATGCTTTCACGTACATGACCGTTGTCGATGAGTTGTTGTACTTGCCGTTGAATTTCCTTGGTTTCTTCCGGATTGACTCGGTATGGAGCTTTGTTTGGTAGAGGCGCCCGGGATGAGGTCGATTCGATGCTCAATGCCTCAAGAGGAGGTAGACCCGAGGTAGCTCATCGGGAAAACATCTTGAAATTCCTGCAAAGAGATTGAAACACCAAAGGTAGCTCGTGAATGGTGTTAGTTTTGGTTCTCCATCCTTGCACACAAGGACAAAGTGCATCACACTCGATGGGTGCTCACACACTTCTCTCATCTCACTTTTGGTGGCAAATAGAATGAGGTTTTTCTCTAGGCTAAGAGGCGCTCAAATTTGGCTTGTGGCTCTCACTCACTTTTGGGTGGATCACTTTCTCACTCTTTTCTCTATGATGTGTGGCTTGCTTGTCGGCTATCACTTGACTAGGAGACATAGGTCGTAGCACATACTCCTTCCCTTTCATCTTGAAGCTATAGTGATTGGTTCGCCCATTGTGGATGACACCACGGTCGAATTGCCATGGTCGACCAAGAAGGAGGTGGCAAACAGTCATTGGGACCACATCACACTCCAAAGTGTCTTCATAAGCACCAATTTTGAAGGAGACTTGGACCGTATGCTCGACTCGTATAGTGCCGGAGTCACTTAGCCATTGAACCTTGTAGGGGTGTGGGTGCTTCCTCTTGACCAATTGTAGCTTGGAGCATAGTTCTTCACTTGCCAAGTTGTGGCAACTACCTCCATCGATGATGACCTTGATGGACCGTCCATTGATGCGGCTTTTGTGTGGAAGATGTGGCATCGTTGGTCTTCTTCTTGTTGATGTTGAAGAGTCAAGACCTTGGAGACAACGAGGCGGGCTCAATCCTCATCACAAAAGACTTGATCATCTTCATCTTCATTCACTTGCGGTGCATGGCCACTTGCTCAAGGGCTTCCATTTCCTCTTCACTCATAGAGTCATATGTGCCATCGTCGTTGAGGATCATGGTGCGCTTGTTGGTGCATTCGTATGACTTGTGGCCTCGGCCGCCGCAAGTGAAACACTTGAAGGAGCTTGTCTTGATGGTCTCATAGGTCGGAGTAGAGGATGAAGCACGCGGCTTGAGGTTGCTTGTAGTAGGAGGAGGACGACTTGAACTTGTCGATGTCTTCTTGTAACTTGACTTGTCGTCGTTTCTTGAAGGAAGCTTGGTTGGTGTAGATGTTGGAGGAGTCGTTGAAGCTTGGTTGTTGGAGAAGCCGTAGGTCTTGGATGAGTACTTGGCGTACTTGAAGTCATCTTGTACTTGGCGTTCCGCCTTTGTAGCTTGATGCACGAGCTCAATGAGGGTTGAGTATGGTTGGAAGTCGGCGATCTTCTTGATGGGATGATTGAGTCCATTCAAGAAACGTGCCATAGTTTGCTCATCATCTTCCTTGACATTGGCTCGAATCATGGCTATCTCCATCTCCTTGTAGTATTCTTCAACACTCTTTGTTCCTTGCTTGAGTAGTTGGAGTTTCTTGAAGAGGTCGCGGTTGTAGTAGGTTGGCACAAAACGTGCTCGCATGACATCCTTCATTTGAGCCCAAGTGGTGATTGGGGGTTCACCTCTTGCTTGTCGTCGCTCAATGATTTGTTCCCACCATATGAGCACGTAGTCTTGGAACTCAAGTGATGCCATAGCGATTTTCTTCGCTTCATCGTAGTTGTGCAAGCGGAAGATTTTGTCAACCTTCAATGCCCATGAGAGGTAGTCTTCGGGGTCATTGCTTCCATTGAACTTGGGCATGGTGAATTTTAGCTTGCCAGGCGTTGCTCTTCATTGTGTTGTTGGCGATGTTGATGATGACGTCCTTGACGTGGAATGTACTCGTCTTCATGTTGCTCTTGGCGCGGAGGAAGACCATGATCAACTTGCTCTTGTTGAACTTGATGTTGAGGTGGAGCTTGACGAGCTTGTGGAGGGGCTTGAGGAACTTGACGCTGTACATGAGGTTGGTAGTTCCTCTCTTGGATTTCTTCTCGAAGGGCTTCCTCTTGATTGCACCGTTCGCGATTGCGGTTGGCGAAGGCTCTACTTGATTCTTGAAGGGCACGTTGCGCCTCACGAGCTTGCGCTTCACGTTGTTGTTGTTGAAGACGTTGAGCCTTGGCGTCTTGTTCGTCTTGGTGACGACGTGCTCTTTCTTCCTCTTGTTGGCGACGAAGACGTTGTCGTTCTTGGGCTTGAGCAAAAGCCTCTTGGTTTGATTGAGGACGAGGAACTTGATCATCAACTTGCTCTTGTGAATGCTTGTCATGTAGCGGGTTGCGAGATGCGTGGCGGTCTTGGCGCTGCTCGTCGAAGAGTGTTCGATGACGGTGTACTTGAGTCGTAGAATGTGTCGTCGGAATGTCGACTCGGCGGCTCCGTCTTGATGATGAAGAAGTGGAATGATGCCGTTTCCTCATCAACGCGCGGATCTCGTCCATTCTTGCATCATTCTCTTCCTTGTGAGCCTCGAACTTGTTGTCGAAGTAGTCTGTTGTACGTTGCTCGGAGAGTCGCAAGTCGGTGGCGAGGTTGTCGATGCGGTCGCTCATTGCTTGTTGTTCTTGGTGCAACGCTCGTTGTGCACCAAAGAGGTGGCTCTTTGTGACGTATGAGGACATGTCGTCGTCTTGCTCGATGAAGAGTGGGTTGGTAGAAGAACTTGGCCTATCCATCATTCCAAACAAGATGTGAGTGGTAGAACGGAAAAGAACTTATACCAATGTACCTTTGACCGATGTTGAAAATGAATCAAGTTCACTCAAATGCGGACAATGAAATAGCACTCTTGGTACCGATTCTTGTCGGTTCTCACACCTACACAAATAAAAGCTTATGGTGGAGCTCGGTTAGGATGGTGGCACAAAATTTGATGCAATTGTAAGTGAGACTCAATAAAGTTGAAAAAGATTCGCAAATTCGCAAATGCAACAAGTAGACCAAGCAAGTAGAGGTACACGGAAACACACACGCAAATAGATAAGTGGGATTGTGCAAACCAAAAGTGAGCCAAAATGTGGAAACCACGAGAATGCTCTTGTTGCACAATACTAGAGAGACGCTAGCACGATTGCACAAAAGGCGGATACGCGAACTTGTGCACAACCTATTCGGAAAAATGCAACGATCTCTATCCCAAGTATGCTATATGTATGATATTTCGGTGCTATGATCCAAGATGATCGGATATGACAATCTTAATGTTGTATGATGCTATGGTTCTTGCTTATAAGCTCTTTGCTTATCTTTCCTCTTTGCTTAAAAGCTTGGGTGGCTCTTTCACTTTTGAGCTCTTTTCTTATGCAAACTTCACCAACCAAGATAGCAATTGTGTATGCGATGACAACATTGTGACACACAAGTTGATCTCAAGATATGCACCACTATGGTATGCTATGTATGCTATGGAGTATGATTACTAAGGTGCACAAGTCACGTTGCCGGCAATACTCGATGGCTAGTCTCGATGGGTAAGCAACGCAAAAGTAAGACAATGTGGTTATCAATGCAATTGCGAGAGATGACAAAGATGTCGTCGAGGTTACCGTCCTTGACGATGATGAGTCCTTGGCGAAGATGAGTGGTGGTGATGTTGACGTCGAACCGCACCTATATAGCGAAACACAATAGGACACGGAACCACAACTCAAATTCTCAAAGACCAAAAGCGAAAATGTGGTAGCGGAAAGTGGAGGTGGTATAGCGGATGATGTGGTTTAAGCCCTAGGCAAAGATGCCGATGTTTGGAAAATTTGATGGTGTAAAAGGTGGTGAAACCAAGGTGAGGTCCTCGGCACGTGGATAGCTTCAAACGAGCCAAAGAACACTCAAATCGGAGTTCGGAGTGAAAAGTTATGATGAAAATGGTGAAAGTCTCAAGGCTGAATGGCAGGGCGGTAGTACTGCTGGGTAGGGCGGTAGTACCGCAGAAGCGGTAGTACCGCTTGGAACGGGCGGTAGTACCGCTCGTGTCGGGATTTTTCGACTGTTTAGGCTGAGCGGGGCTGGCGGTAGTGCCGTACTCAGGTAGTACCGCTGGGATGGCGGTAGTACCGCTCTAATGTAGTACCGCTAGGAGGGCGGTAGTACCGCTTCGTGTCGGGATTTTCGATTGCTCGAACGGTTCTTGCGATTTTGGGGCGGAAATGGGTGATTTCGGGTCAAAATTCGATGGATTTTGTGGATGGAAAGAGGTGAAACTTGGGAGATGCTAGATCGACTCGAAACCAAGCAAATCCACGGATCAAAATCAACAAAATTTCATCACACTAACAAATCAGAAAAAAAAATTTGGGGCTATTTTTGTGGGAATTTTGAATTAGGACAAAAACAACAAAATCAAGCTAGAAAAAGAGGGTAGGGGCTCCAATAACGTGATCAACGTGGCTCATGATACCATGATGATGTAGGGCGGAACCCTCACGGGCGATCTTTCACGTTTGGAGAGAATCCCACGAGGAACACGAAGAACGAGCGGAAGAACACGAGGGAAAACACGGGAGAACGAGAGAGATCACTCAACCGACAAGAAAACGATCACACAGTGCTAGATTATCAAACACATAGAGTAGCACAAGATTCAAGGACAACAAAGGGTAGGATACAAGGGTAGCCGTTCTTCTCCATGAGGAGGTCTTGATGGGGTCCACCCTAGGAGGGGTCTTGAATCCGCTTGGGGATCTTCTCCGTAGAGGTCCTGATCTCAAGGAGAAGTAACCAAGTGGATGAGCAAAGGCTCTCACACGAAATATGAGCAAATCCAAAGCTAACCCTAGAAAGGATGAGGGAAGGTCTATTTATAGTCTAGGACCTCCAAGGGGTAAGTTGGGGCGAACGAGTACATGGGCCTCGGCCCGACACGCCTACACACAGCAGGGCGGTAGTACCGCTGCTTCATGGCGGTAGTACCGCTTTCAGTGGTAATCTTGCTTTGTGGGCGGTAGTACCGCTTTCAGCGGTAGTACCGCTTATCTTGATGGTAGTACCGCTCCCGACGCCTGCTCGATTCCCGAGTGTGTCGGGTTTTATGGAAGTAGACGGATGGAGAGCGGTAGTACCGCTTGGCTCCCAGCGGTAGTACCGCTTGGCTTGAGCGGTAGTACCGCTCCGCCTGGACTCTGCTGTTCTTCCTCTTGCTCTTGGTGTCCATCTTGAGCTGTAGCTTCTCCTAGGTTGGTTCCTTGGTACCTAAGCATGCACAACATTCCGGATTGAGGTAGTAGCCATGTCTCGAGAGGGTCATATGATATTTCACTAAGGAGAGAAGTCACCTCGGTCTCGAGAGCTCGAGCTCGTGCTCTAGTCATGGGTCCTCTTGGCTCTTGATGAGACGGTTGTGGATGCATGGGGATGATCGTGGGATGCTCCGCATCAACTTGCTTAGGGGTACGATGGGGGTAGTCCTTACATGCGACAAAGGCAGATTTATCGCTGAGGGGAATGGGAAGATAGACTACTGCGCGGATATCTTGTGATGGCTGAAGCCTTGGCTCTCAAATTCAGCTTATCACTGGCGCAGTGGCCGGGATGCAATCGTCTTATTATTAATTCGGACAATCTGGAGGTGATTGGGATCATGAAGGATGGAGGACGGTCGGCGGATGCGGGGACGACAATCTTCAATGATTTGTTTTCATTATGTGTGTGATTTCATTATTACTAGGTTCAAACATTGTAATAGAGAAGCAAATAAAGTGGCTCACGAGCTAGCTAGGTTTGATGAATCTTTAAATGAAATTGTAACGATCCTCACAAATGATGTATTGGTTATTTCTAATGAATAAAGTTTCCAAATTTATTTAAAGAAAAGTAGGCATGGACATGTTTTGATCTTAGAGCATCTCCAACAGATGAGCAAAAATAGCAACAATGCCCAAAAAACTGTCATTTGGGTCACTTTGGGCAAGAAAAATGCCTCCAGTAGATACCCTACATCTATATGGTGCCTAATTTTTTTAACATCATGCTAAAAAATTTGCGATAAGCGTCACCTCTAGTTGCTGCCGCAAAACCAAACCGCCCGCTGAAACTTCCCATCGTCGAATCGCCTCCCACCTACGACCGCCGCCAGCCATAGATTCGACATGGAAGGCACGTCTATGCAACCCTGTCACCAGCGGCCTCCCCGTCGGACCTGTAGCCCTCCCTCTAGTGGTTTCCGCCTGTGGTGGCACCAAGCCGAAGGCCGTCCGCCACCAAGGGCTTGCGGCGCCATGAACTGCAGACGATAGGGATGCGCATATGGACCACACAGTCGCCGCCAAGGCTCCCTGCAGTTGAAGAAGGCCGCCGCGGGGTCCATTGACCATGGATGTTGCCTGCACGAAGAAGAAGGTTGCCCCGATGCCATTGGCCCCTTCCATGGGGCCGTGGCTCCCTCGGCACCGCCCAGGGCCTCTTACCCTTCCTTCCCGCTGTCGCTCGAGTACGAGCCGACGTCTCCTATCGCCGCCGTCAGCGTCCCCAACGTGTTCAGTGAAATGATCAGGAGGTAAAAAGATCCCTTCTCCGTTTTTTTCATTCTTTGTCATGGCATTTTACATTGTGTATAAATGATAATGTGACAAGTGTGTATTTTCTTCAAATTTGATGAACTTTTTTGCAATACACTTGTATTGCATCTCAAGATTTTCTCTCTCGATAAATTCCCTCTCAAGAATATGAAACACAAGAAGGGAACCTTCTTGACATGGAAGAGGAGGGCTTTCTTGATGCAACTCCAAAGGGGATAAGTGCAAACTACACTTTCAAAGAAGACAAGATGTTGTGTCAAGCATGGAAGGAAATTGATCTTGATCCGGTCATTGGTGTTGAGCTACCAATGTCAACTTATTGGAACCATATGTATGAGTACTTAAAGGCACACAACACTAATTGCATCTATTGATGACAAGTTTTGCTCCGACATTAATGTCAAACTATATCGCAGAGTGTCAAATGTGGCAAGCTTGTTTGGCAAAAGTTGACCGTATGAACCGAGTGGTACAAATGTCGATGATAAAGTAATTTTTTTGTTTGCATTCGTCAATTATTTCTTCATCATCTTGTATAGATTGATGGCCAACTTATTCCACACTTGTGGTACATTGCTCAAGATTGCTAGTGAATTGATTAAGGGTCACGAAAACACACACACAAAGAAAGGCAAGGCATTAAATTTGCACCATTGTTATGCGGAGATTGGAAATGATGAGAAGTGGAAGAACCCCAAGTACAATGAGATGCCTGAGAGGAAGTCCAAGAGCTCAGTTTAATATGCAACACAATTTGACACCGATGATGATGCATCAAGTAGAGAGGATGGAAAAAGACGGCCCGCCCCCTACTTGATTGCTCCTAAGAAGAGGCTCGATGGAAGAAAGAACGACAAAGAGAAGAAGAAGTAGGGAGGAGACAATGACGTGAAAGAATCATTGGACAACATCATGGCAACAAGGAAGGAGATGACAGAAGAAAGTAACAACTCTGTGGCCAAAGAAACGACAGAGGGAGGGAGGCCGAGGAAAGGAGGACGACGGTCAAGGAGAAGAAGGCCGAGGTTGAGGATAGGAAGGTGTCTATTGAATAAATAATCAAAATCATTAAAATGAGCAAAGAATCATGTTCATGGACACCATTTCTCTTAATGAGAAGGCGGGACCATACTTGGAGCTTTGCCGCGATCAAGTGTTGGCGATGAGGTCTAAGGGAGGCTCCATGGGAGGGTTTGGAGGATTTGGATGATTCATGGGAAGAGGCATGGGTGCTGTGGGAGGATACATGGGTGTTGACCCACAAGTATATGGGATCAATTGTAGCTCTTTTCGATAAGTAAGAGTGTCTAACCCAACGAGGAGCAGAAGGAAATGACAAGTGGTTTTCAGCAAGGTAATGTCTGCAAGTGCTGAAATTGGAAGTAACAGAGTAGTTTGATAGCAAGATAATTTGTAACAAGCAAGTAATGATAATAGTAACAAAAGTGCAGCAAGGTAGCCCAATCCTTTTGAGAACAGGCCAAAATGGTCTCTTATAATAAGCAAAGCGTTCTTGAGGGTACACGGGAATTTCATCTAGTCACTTTCATCATGTTGGTTCGATTCATGTTCGCTACTTTGATAATTTGATATGTGGGTGGACTGGTGCTTAGGTGCTATTCTTACTTGAACAAACCTCCTACTTATGATTAACCCCCTCGCAAGCATCCACAACTACGAGAAAAGTATTAAGAATAAATTATAATCATAGCATTAAACTTTTGGATCCAATTGGTCCCTTACGGAATATCGCATAAACTAGGGTTTAAGCTTATGTCACTCTCACAACCCATCATCTAATAACCACTCCACAATGCATTCCCTTAGGCCCAAATATGATAAAGTGTCATGTAGTGACGTTCACATGACACCACTGAGGGAATCATAACATACATACTATCAAAATATCGAACACACATCAAGTTCACATGATTACTTGCAACATGATTTCTCCCGTGACCTCAAGAACAAAAGTAACTAATCACAAATGATAATCATGCTCAAGATCAGAGGGGTATTAAATAGCATAATGGATCTGAACATATAATATTCCACCAAAATAAACCATATAGTAATCAACTACAAGATGTAATCAACACTACTAGTCACCCACAAGCACCAATCTATAGTTCCGGTACAAAGATTGAACACAAGAGATGAACTAGGGTTTGAGAGGAGATGGTGTTGTTGAAGATGTTGATGGAGATTGACCTCCCCAAGATGGGAGAGTTGTTGGTGATGATCATGACGATGATTTCCCCCTCAGGGAGGGAAGTTCCCCCGTCGGAATCGCTCCGCCGGAGGGCAAAAGTGCTCCTGCCCAAGTTCCGCCTCGAGACGACGGCGCTTCGTCCCGAAAGTCCTCTCCTTATTTTTTCTAGGTCAAAATGGCTATTATACCAGAAGATGGGCACCTGAGGTGGGCCGAGGGGAGCACAAACCCAGCAGGGCGCGCCTGGGCTCCCTAGCGCACCCAAGTGGGTTGTACCCACTTAGTGGGCCCCTCTGGTACTTATTGGCTCTAATATTTCTTATATATCCATAAAAATTCCTCGTGAAGTTTCAGCTTGTTTGGAGTTGTGCAGAATAGGTGGCCTGACGTAGCTTTTACAGGTCCAGATTTCCAGCTACCAGAATTCTCCCTCTTTGTGTTTACCTTGCATATTATGAGAGAAAATGCATTAGAATTACTCCAAAAAGCATTATTATGCAAAAAAAAAACATCATAAATAACAATAGGTAAACATGATGCAAAATGGACATGTCAACTCCCCAAGCTTATACCTCGCTTGTCCTGAAGCGAAAAACTGAAATCGAAAAACATGTCCACATGCTTAGAGAGAGGTGTCAATAAAAACAAAATACGGACATAGAAGTATCAAGTGAATTATTATAACAACAACGAACTTTAACATAAAACTTTTATCATAGAACTTTTATCATAGACTTCTCATGGATAAGTAACAATTCATCATACTATCGAAGTAAAAAGCATAAACTATATTAGAAACCAACAAACTATGTTCTCAGTCAAATTTGCAACTACAATTCATCATCTTTTTAGGAAGGGTCACGTATCGGAGCCTTTAGGCAAGTACACATACTCAACCATCATATAGTCTTATATGATTGCTAACACTCACCGCATGCACACGAGCAAAACGTTTCAACCGGACACATAGAAAGATAGGGGCTTATAGTTTCGCCTCCCAACGTATTCACCTCAAGGGTGATGTGACGCCCCCGATTCAATCGTACACTAATCATACACGCAAACGTGTACGATCAAGATCAGGGACTCACAGGAAGATATCACAACACAACTCTAAAAATAAAATAAGTCATACAAGCATCATAATACAAGCCAGGGCCTCGAGGGCTCGAATACAAGTGCTCGATCATAGACGAAGTCGTGAAGCAACAATATCTCGAGCACAGACATAAGTTAAACAAGTTTGCCTTAAGAAGGCTAGCACAAACCGGGATACAGATCGAAGAGGCGCATGCCTCCCGCTGGGATCCTCCTAACTACTCACGGTGGTCGTCGTGGCTGCACGTAGTAGTAGGCACCTCCGGTGTAGAAGTCGTCATCGACGGTGGCGTCTGGCTCCTGGGCTCCATCGTCTGGTCGCAGCAATCGAGTAGAGATAGGGGGAAAAGGGGAACAAGGCAACCGTGAGTACTCATCCAAAGTACTGCAAGCAAGGAGCTACACTACATATGCATGGATATATGTGTAAAGGGCCATATCAAGGACTGAAGCTGCAGAATGCCGTAATAAGAGGGGATAGCTAATCACGTCAAGACTACGCTTCTGGCAGCCTCCGTCTTGCAACATGTAGGAGAGGGTAGACCAAGTCCTCCAAGTAGCATCTCCAAGTAGCATCGCATAGCATAATCCTACCCGACGATCCCCTCCTCGTAACCCTGAGAGAGAGCGACCACCGGGTTATATCTGGCACTTGGAAGGGTGTGTTTTATTAAGTATCCGGTTCTAGTTGTCATAAGGTTAAGGTACAACTCCAAGTCGTCCTGTTACCGAAGATCACGGCTATTCAATAGATTAAACTTCCTGCAGGGTGCACCACATAACCCAACACGCTTGATCCCATTTGGCGGACACACTTTTCGGGTCATGCCCGCCATGAAGATCAACACGCCGCAGCCCCACCTAGGCACAACAGAGAGCCCAGACGCCGGTCTAAACCTAAGCGACAGTGTCAGGCCCATCGCCTAATGCACACACGCTGCGAGGGCGGCGAAAGCGAACTAGCCCCTTAATACAAGAGCAGGCTTACGTTCCAATCCGGGCAGCGCCTTCGATTCAATTGGCGTCACGAAGTGCGGCTGAAACCACGACGCTGGGATACCCATAACTACTCCCACGTAGATGGTTAGTGCGTATAGACCAAATGGCCAGACTCAGATCAAATACCAAGATCTCGTTAAACGTGTTAAGTATCCACGAACGCCGACCAGGGCCAGGCCCACCTCTCACCCAGGTAGTCTCAACCTGCCCTGTCGCTCCGCCTCAAAGATCCACTCGCGGGTGCTCCACAAGCCGACCCGACTTTAGTCACCACATGTATCATGTATAAGTATATAGTATATACCCGTGATCACCTCCCGAGTGATCACGGCCCGATAGTATAGCACAGCAGACGGACAAGAATGTAGGGCCACAGATGGAAATACTAGCATCCTATACTAAGCAAGTAGGATTGCGGTAAAGGTAACAATGAGAGTAGCAAGGACAAGGCTATGCATCGGGATAGGAATAACGGAAAGCAGTAACATGCTATACTACTCTAATGCAAGCAGTATAGAGGAGAGTAGGCGATATCTGGTGATCAAGGGGGGGGGGCTTGCCTGGTTGCTCTGGCAAGAGAGAGGGGTCGTCAACTCCGTAGTCGTACTGGGCAGCAGCAGCGTCGGTCTCGGTGTCTAGCGGAAGAAGAGGGGGAAGAAACAATGAATATTTAAGCAAACAGATGCATGACGATGCATGACAAAGCAAAGCGTGATGCTAGGCGTGCCCTAACGCGGTATGTGGTGATACCGGTGAAGGAAACATCCGGGAAAGGATCCCCGGCGTTTCGCGTTTTTTGAGGAGCCGCGGGGGAAGTTGCGAGTTCGATAGGTTAGGGGGGGTGTGGTGGACGAACAGGTTGCGTACCCGGAATCGTCTCGTCGTTCTGAGCAACTTTCATGTAGAAAGTATTTTCATCCGAGTTACGGATTAAAAGATATGATTTTCTAAAGATTTTATTAATTTCTGGAATTTAATTAATTATTTAATTAATTCGAAAAACAGATTAATGACATCAGCATGATGTCATGCTGACATCAGCAGTCAACAGAGTTGACTCGGTCAACCTGACCCGTGGGTCCAACTGATGTGTGGGACCCGTCTGTCATTGACACTTCACCCTAACTAACAGATTAGTTAGGTTAATTAGATATTTAGTTTAATCAGGTTTAATTAGTTCAACTAAACATGATTAATTAAGTTAATTATTTAGTTAATTTATTTATTATTATTATTATTATTATTAATTATTATTATATATTATTATTATTATTTTAAATCCCCCCTTTTTTTGGGAACGTTCTGTGGGGTGGGTCCTGCATGTCATTGGCCCTAGGGACCAAGCAGGCGGCTGAGATTACGGGCGCGCTTGCTGGCGTCTGGCGGGCGTAACCGCCCGAACGAGGGGACGCGGGTGCGGCCGGCCAGCCGCTGGTGAGGCCATGCCATGCCGGTGGCGGCCTCAGGCGGGTGGTCACCGGCAGGTCGGCATGACCGAGCCCACGGCCAGCGAGAGGGGCCGGAGGGGGGATGATCGCGGTGCGAGGGGGAGCGGACCTTCGTCGAGGAGCGGCGCCGGTGAGTCTTGCGCAGGGCGCGCTGAGGGAAGGCGGGCGACAGCGAGCACGGTTAGCGACGCTCACCATGAGCGCAGTCCGGCGTGGTCGGCGACCTAAGACGTCGGGGGGGGGGGAGGAGAGACAAGCGGAATCGAGGGATGTGGCTCACAGGGGAGCGGGAGGGGCATGGCAGTGGGCTCGGGGGCGACCCTTGGGGAGGAGGACGACGGCGGCGGCGGTCGGCGACGGGGCGGCGTCCACCGGGGTTGGTGCAGAGGCGAGAGGGCGTCGGCGTAGGGGCGCCGCAGGGCGCGGTCGATGGGGAGGGTGGCGCGGTCAGTGGTGAGGTGGCATCGCGAGGGGTGCCGGTGTGGAGCGGGGCGACGAGGGCGGTGGGGCCATAGGCCCCCGATCCAGATCGGGACGTGGGGGGGGAGGAGAGAGGAGCGTGGGGATCGTGTGTGGGGGAGTGGGTGACTCGTGGGTTAGGGTTTCGTGGGGTGGTGGGGGGATATGGGAGGCCGGTTGGGCTGTGGAGGAGTTGGGCGGATGGCCCGGTTAGCTGAGGCTCTCCATTTTTTAAAACCTTATTTTCTTTTATAGTTTACATTTATTTGTTTTCTTTTATTTCTCATTTTAGTAAAATACTACGGTGGCACCAAAATAGCGGTTACAAACTAAGCCACAACCACAAACCACTTAGCATCAAACAAAATAGTTTTGAAATTGTTTAACATTTTGAAAGCATTTAAATAATTATTATTGTTACTATTTTATTCACTTTAGAGTGTTTAAACATTTTATAAAGGTGTGGTTTCTCCACCATAATTACCTATGCAATATTTGGTTCACTCCGAACATTTTAGTTTTAATATTTGAAAACTTTTATTGTTTGGTTGATTTTGAATTTGAATTTGAATCAGTTTCGAACTAACACGAGATTAGCGACAGTAATTGAAGTGACGTGGCATCATTAGCAAAGAATTACTGTAGCTTAATTATCCGGGCGTCACAATTCTCCTCCACTACAAGAAATCTCGTCCCGAGATTTAGGAGTGGGAGTAAGGGGGAAGAGATCTGGATACGAAATTCTAACGGATCTTCTCGGCCTTGGTTGCTCTTCTCGAAGAGACCGGTCCAATACATTGATGTCTTCATTCCTTTGCTTTCGGTCATCATGATGAAGTCGACGTCCTTTCTTCGGGATCTTCATCGTACTTATGAATAGGTAACGGGGCATTCCGGAAGAACAGACCTCTGAGAGGTCGACTATCTGGTCGATAACATCGAGGAAGGTGGCGGAAGTACTCTCGAATTTAAACTTAAGAAAATATCGAGAGCAACGTAAGGAGGTACCATGAGAAGTTTCAAACGGATAGGCAAGCGTTTGATGCCTAATCAAAAGGTGAAAGGGGTTCAGAGCAACGAGAATAAGTATTGCGTCTGATACCAGAATTGATGATCTCATCGGTAGGTGGCTCATGAATTTCATACGAGTCCATGCGCGAGGAATAACTTTGGAAACATGAGGGTGTACAGGAGAGTCATGTTTCGATCCTGGTGGAACTGTGGGTTATGGGCCCACCATGTGGGTTAAAAGTAGGAAGGGCGGTAATGTCTCGCACGATCATGTAAGCAAGACATGTCAGAGGATAGCCTGTCAGTTATGTCGACAACAACATCGATACCAAGGGCGAGGGACGAAGATAACCATTTTCCTGCTCGTTGAACGAGGCGGACCAATAGGCAAAGTTCTCGCCCATCGGCGGTTACGGAAGTCATCAACAGTAAAAACAGGGTTACACTGCATGGAAGGTACACCGAGGTGTTTACCTAAGCAGGGGATTACCACTGCTCGGTTAAGTAGTTTACAAGAAAGTTTGAACAAAACAACGGGAAGAAAAATGTGCTTAAACACGTATATCAGGGGTATATCCTTCCCAAGGACAAGCAGAGCATGATATCCATGACAGGATATTATGTAGAAAGCTCCTTAGGTAGGGGAGAGAAATTTCATGACATTACCCATACAACGGTGTTTGGATAATTGAGCAAGAAACATTTAGCATTGGGCTTCGAATGTTCTTGTTGAAAATCAGAGTATCACAGACATGCTTCGAGATAGCATTTGACGTGGTCACTGGGTAAAGATCAGACTTTGGATACTCGAAGGATCCATCAGGAACAGCTTGTACAATAAGTCTGACAATTTCCTCATGGAAGAATGGATAGCATTGCTAAAAGGAAAATTATAACAATAGGGCCTCCAGCCAGGTGTGTTAGGCACGACATCACCTTACTGGTCACATAAAGACCAATGTTATAACTCTTGGAAATATGTTCCAACCATCATATCCAACCGAGATTCAAATCTGATTGGTGTCAGGATAACTCAGACTTAAGATGCCTGAGAAGAAAGGCGCAACACAAATTGTCGAGATGGCATTGTAAGATTCTCGGGAAATGAACTATGGGAGCGAGTTTCAACACAAGAGTTCATCATTAAACCAAGGAGAGGATGAGGAAGTGGCTGACGGACTCATCGATAATTCAACGAGGCATCCAAAAGGATGCATCTCCTCAATTATGTGGATAAGGAGATAGCATTTGTCAGATCAAATGATATGATGAAGCATGTTTGAGGAAAACACACACAATTAAACATTGGTTGAAAGGTGCACCCGAAATATGGGCTGGGTTGCACGACCAACATTGGAATGGTGATTCAATAATCAATAGTCTAAGAATGAACGGTCGACCATTAACTTCAAAGCAATATGGTTGCTAGAAGGACGGAATCCAAACAACACCGCTCACTTGTTGGTACCCTGCTTGGAATCAACACGAGGACCCAAGAAGAATGGTGATGGTGAGAAGTGTCACCATACCAAGAATTCTTAAGAGGTGGTGAAATTCTCACGACATTCTTGACATAAAGGATGGTAATACTCCAAGGTAAGGAAGAGCAATTGCTGGATAGCAAGGAACTCAAGGTATAACACAAAACACAAACAAGTTTGCCGCGGAGGGAAGGCAATAATGTTGGCAAGGATAACACAAATCAACGAGGGGAAAGGAAGGTATTTGTCATCATGAGTTCAGATGATATCCTAGAAGAGCTCAGAATGGTCATGATGATCACGACACATTTGTCGAGAGATTCCATGAAGATGTAATCAATCAGCGACGACATTAAGTCAAAGGAATGAGGTAGCGGAAGGTTATTGGAACCATGGGTAGGACACAAACTTGAAACCAGGATTGTTGTTCAAGGCGAACTGATATGACGAGGAAGATCGACGTAAGCTTAGCTTATCGTCGAAAATTTTGGTGCTCCGGGAAGAAGGACCAGGTAGCACACTTAAAATTTAGCACGACAGGGATATAGTCGATCAGGCTAGGAGTGACATGATCGGGAACAAACTCGTACTTAAAGAAGATTACTAAGAGTTGTTGAACCGTAGTGCGGACTCGGTTCAGTTATCGGTGTCCTTGAGTGTTTAGTAACTCAGAGCCCGTGAAAAATTGGAATCAGTGGGAAGGCAGTACTTGATGAACTCATAAAAAGTTATGCAGTTCCATGATAATCTCGAGATACCAGGGGGTATTACTCGACGACAGATCAAAGTAGAGGTTGTACCGGGGTATTGATCCACAGAAGACAAGTGCTTACACTTGTATCGAAAATGGTATTCAAAGGAGAACATGGTCGGAACCACGATTGTAAAAGGCCAGACCCCAGATATAAGATGAAATTATATCAAGGGAATAATTAATTTTAAAAGAAGCTTCGATGAGAAGATGTACATCGTGTCCATGGGCATGAACATAAAGTTCAAGGTCGACTCCCACTTCTCGTATACACAACTTTTCATTTACTGCTCTTAGTTAAGAATGTTTAGAGTTTGAAAGTTTAACTGGCGGAATACCAGAAGGTTATGACCCATGAAGACTTTTGGGTTCACAAAAATTAAGGAAGGTATATGTTCAACCCATCGGGGCATCTTAGAAACATATACCACAATCTTTAGGATTAATTAACTCAAACTCGAAGGCAGAGCATGGTTGAGAAAGCAGAGGATACAATTTACCAAAGGCATTATGTATCCGAGGAAAGGCTCACAAGCTTATTGAATATGAAGGACGTTGTCGGATAAAATCCGACAAAAGGTTCTGGTGGTCCACAAGGGATCTGATGTGAGCATCGGTACTCAACCAAAGGAAGAAAGAACGCAAGGAGGTCAGATTATAGAAACAACTGTCTAACTCAAAGCTCAATTGCAAAGGAATTATGATTTCCAAATCCAGGGATCAGAAGCAACGCTCTGATCAAGGATGGATAAGTTGAGTAGGCTTAGGGGTACAATCGATGGCAATCTGATTGGCCGAGAACCAGCTCATGTTTGAAAGACGTCTGAGCCGGAAGGATGAATTCTAGGATCTGATTGAGGATTGCGAGCAGTCGCAACATATTGAATCAACAGACTCAAAATGATAATGACAAGGTATGCTATTAAGATTACGAGACTTATGGGATTAACCATAATGCAAGCAAGCAAGAATTTCAAGAGCAATAGGCTGCTCAGATTTTTGGAAGATCGGGTAGTAGTTGAATGTATTTTGTGAAACACATGAACAACTTTGGACGAACGGATACTCGGCAAGTGCGAGGAATTATCCGTTTGGGTATTGATTGACATAGAACAGCAAGGCAAGAAGCTCAAGGATTATCGAAACAACGACGAGTGTTTGGGGTATCTTGTCATAACAAGACAAGCTGGGGATGAATGAAAGAAAAACAACTGCAAGTAGTTATCCATAAGGGTTGGCGGTGGAAGGAATTGCAAGCGCGATGAACACAAGTTCTCGGGTTAACATCGAGAGTAACCGGAATCTTCTAGTGCAAAGACGATCATCGAAGTGAGGGGCTCTCCGGAGAAAGTACTTGCGAGAACCTAAAGTTAGTTTTGTTTTAGAAAAATCTTTTAACCCGAATAGAAGAGAGTTCAGAATCCCAGAGTAAAGGTCGAGGAGTAAAAGATCCTAGTACCACCCAATGGCGACGTGGGCCCGTAAGGCACACATCCATGTTAGTAAAAGTTTTGTAATGTCTAGACTCGACTTCGGCCAAGGAGTGTGGAAGGGGGATTCCTACAGGCAGTCGGCTCTGATACCAACTTGTGACGCCCCCGATTCAATCGTACACTAATCATACACGCAAACGTGTACGATCAAGATCAGGGACTCACGGGAAGATATCACAACACAACTCTAAAAATAAAATAAGTCATACAAGCATCATAATACAAGCCAGGGCCTCGAGGGCTCGAATACAAGTGCTCGATCATAGGCGAGTCAGCGGAAGCAACAATATCTCGAGCACGGACATAAGTTAAACAAGTTTGCCTTAAGGAGGCTAGCACAAAGCTGGGATCAGATTGAAAGAGGCGCGGGCCTCCTGCAGGATCCACCTAACTACTCCTGGTAAATCGGTGGGCTGCACGTAGTAGTAGGCACCTCCGGTGTAGAAGTAAATCATCGACGGTGGCGTCAGCTCTGGGCTCCATCGTGCAGTGAAGCAATCGAGTAGAGATAGGGGGAAAAGGGAGAACAAGGCAACCGTGAGTACTCATCCAAAGTACTCGCAAGCAAGGAGCTACACTACATATGCATGGATATATGTGTAAAGGGCCATATCAGTGGACTGAACTGCAGAATGCCAGAATAAGAGGGGGATAGCTAATCCTGTCGAAGACTACGCTTCTGGCAGCCTCCGTCTTGCAACATGTAGGAGAGGGTAGACTGAAGTCCTCCAAGTAGCATCTCCAAGTAGCATCGCATAGCATAATCCTACCCGACGATCCCCTCCTCGTAACCCTGAGAGAGAGCGAACACCGGGTTATATCTGGCACTTGGAAGGGTGTGTTTTATTAAGTATCCGGCTCTAGTGTCATAAGGTCAAGGTACAACTCAAGTCGTCACATTATCAAGATCACGGCTATTGAATAGATTAAACTTCCTGCAGGGTGCACCACATAACCCAACACGCTTGATCCCATTTGGCGGACACACTTTTACGGGTCATGCACAGGCTGCGGAAGATCGCACGCCGCAGCCCCACCTAGGCACAATGAGAGAGGCCAGACGCCGGTCTAAACCTAAGCGCCGCAGTGCAGGCCCATCGCCCAATGCACACCTGCACGTTGCGAGGTGGCGAAAGCGAACTAGCCCCTTAATACAAGAGCGGGCTTACGTTCCAATCCGGCGACGCCGCTCGATTATTGGCGTCACGAAGTGCCGGTGATACCACGACGCCGGGATACCCATAACTACTCCGGTAGATGGTTAGTGCGTATAGACCAAATGGCGGACTCGGATCAAATACCAAGATCTCGTTAAGCGTGTTAAGTATACGCGAACGCCGACCAGGGCCAGGCCCACCTCTCACCCAGGTAGTCTCAACCTGCCCTGTCGCTCCGCCTCAAAGATCCACTCGCGGGTGTTCCACAAGCCGACCCGACTTTAGTCACCAGATGTATCATGTATAAGTATATAGTATATACCCGTGATCACCTCCCGAGTGATCACGGCCCGATAGTATAGCATAGCAGACGGACAAGAATGTAGGGCCACAGATGGAAATACTAGCATCCTATACTAAGCAAGTAGGATTGCAGGTAAAGGTAACAACAGTAGTAGCAAGGACAGGCTATGCATCAGGATAGGAATAACGGAAAGCAGTAACATGCTATACTACTCTAATGCAAGTAGTATAGAGGAGAGTAGGCGATATCTGGTGATCAAGGGGGGGGGGGGCTTGCCTGGTTGCTCTGGCAAGAGAGAGGGGTCGTCAACTCCGTAGTCGTACTGGGCAGCAGCAGCGTCGGTCTCGGTGTCTAGCGGAAGAAGAGGGGGAAGAAACAATGAATATTTAAGCAAACAGATGCATGACGATGCATGACAAAGCAAAGCGTGATGCTAGGCGTGCCCTAACGCGGTATGTGGTGATACCGGTGAAGGGGGGAAACATCCGGGAAAGGATCCCCGGCGTTTCGCGTTTTCGGGCGGAGGAGCCGGAGGGGGAAAGTTGCGAGTTTGATAGGTTAGGGGGTGTGGTGGACGAACGGGTTGCGTATCCGGAATCGTCTCATCTTTCTGAGCAACTTTCATGTAGAAAGTATTTTCATCCGAGTTACGGATTAAAAGATATGATCTTTCTGAGCAAATTTCTGGAATTTAATTAATTATTTAATTAATTCGAAAAACAGATTAATGACATCAGCATGATGTCATGCTGACATTAGCAGTCAACAGAGTTGACTCGGTCAACCTGATCCGTGGGTCCAACTGATGTGTGGGACCCGTCTGTCATTGACACATCACCCTAACTAACAGATTAGTTAGGCTAATTAGATATTTAGTTTAATCAGGTTTAATTAGTTCAACTAAACATGATTAATTAAGTTAATTATTTAGTTAATTAATTAATTTATTATTATTATTATTTTATTTTTTATTAATTATTATTATTATATATTATTATTATTATTATTTTAAATCCCCCTTTTTTTTGGGAACGTTCTGTGGGGTGTGGCCTGCATGTCATTGGCCCTAGGGACCAAGCAGGCGGCGGGATTCTGGTAGCAGGCGCCTGGCCTGTGTCTGGTGGGCGTAACCGCCCGAACGAGGGGACGCGGTGCGGCCGACCAGCCCAGTGAGGCCATGCCATGACGGTGGCAGCCTCAGGCGGGTGGTCGCCGGCGAGGTCAGCGCCGACCAGCCGCTGCCAGCCGAGAGGGGCCGGAGGACAGGGATCTGTGGTCGAGGGGGAGCAGACGGAGGCGGTCGGAGGAGCGGGCGCGGTGAGTGCGTGCAGGCGCGCCAGGAAGGCGGGCGACGCGCTCATGCTTGCTGGTCCGACGAGGTCGGCGACCTAAGACGTCGGGGAGGAGAGACAAGGAAATCGAGGATGTTGCTCACGGGGAGCGGGAGGGCATGGCGGTGGGCTCGGGGCGACCCTTGGGGAGGAGGACGACGGCGGCGGCGGTCGGCTCTGGTGGCGTCCACCGGGGTTGGTGGGAGGCGAGAGGCGTCGGCGTGGGGCGCGCAGAGCGCGGATCGATGGGGAGGTGGCACGGTCGGTGGTGAGGTGGCATCGCGAGGTGCGGCGTGGAGCGGGGCGATGGGCGGCGGCGGCGGGGCCATAGGCCCCCGATCCAGATCCGGACGTGGGGGGGGGGGGGGAGGAGAGAGGAGCGTGGGGATCGTGTGTGGGGGAGTGGGTGACTCGTGGGTTAGGGTTTCCTGGGGTGGTGGGGGGATATGGGAGGCCGGTTGGGCCAGGGAGGAGTTGGGCCAGATGGCCCAGTTGGCGTGGGGCTTTCCACTTTTTTTTTAAAACCTTATTTTCTTTTATAGTTTCTATTTATTTGTTTTCTTTTATTTCTCATTTTAGTAAAATACTACTGTGGCACCAAAATAGAGGTTACAAACTAAGCCACAACCACAAACCACTTAGCACCGAAACAAAATAGTTTTGAAATTGTTTAACATTTTGAAAGCATTTAAATATTTATTATTGTTACTATTTTATTCACTTTAGAGTGTTTAAACATTTTATAAAGGTGTGGTTTCTCCACCATAATTACCTATGCAATATTTGGTTCACTCCGAACATTTTAGTTTTAATATTTGAAAACTTTTATTGTTTGGTTGATTTTGAATTTGAATTTGAATCAGTTTCGAACTAACACGAGATTAGCGACAGTAATTGAAGTGACGTGGCATCATTAGCAAAGAATTAATGTAGCTTAATTATCCGGGTGTCACAGGTGATGTCAACAATAATAACTCATGCTACCCATATTCAACTGGACATATTTGCCTAGGTCTTTCCTCACCACATGATGCTTGCCAAAGGAGAAAAATAAAAAGGAATAGGAAAAAAAACTTTGACTCTTGCATAAAAGTAAATACATAAAAGTAAAAATAGACCCTTCGCAGAGGGAAGCAGAGGTTGCCATGTGCTTATTTGTTTGTATGTCCAACCCCTTAGTGCAAAAGAACGTCACGTTATGTTGCCCCTTATGATAGCAACCATTATTATGCAGTCTGTCGCTTTTATTCTTTGCAATCACAAGTTTGTACAACGCTCAATTTTCTCTTACACTAAATGAACTAACACTTTTAGAAGCAATTTTTGTTTCCTTTTTGCACCGATGACAACTTACTTGAGGGATCTTGCTCAATCCCTAGGTAGGTATGGTGGACTCTTGAAAATTAGATTTGGGTTTAAGGGTTTTTGGATGCACAAGTAGTATCTCTACTTGGTGTAGAATTTTTGGCTAGCAAAGATAGGGGGCAAGCACCACATGTTGAAGGACTTATGACAATATAACTTCTATGTGAATATGAACAAACATAAATCATTACGTTGTCTTCCTTGTCCAACGTCAACAATTTTGGCATATAATATTTTGATGGGGGCTCACAATCACAAAAGATTTCCAGGATAGTGTATTTATATGTGAATCTTCTCTTCCCTTATTAATTCTTTCATGAGTTGCATCATTGACCAATGCTATGTTCGTCAATCTCTAATAAAATTTTCTACTTATACTTTTCCTTATGTGGTGTCATCACCTACCATAAGATTAGCATATGATCTTTTTCATTTATTTCCTTTCTTTTTATTGAAACATGAAAGTAAAGAAAACAAAAACTCGAACCAAACTTTATTATATATCGCACACGATTACAAGGATAGATCACTAACCAAACTCTCAGAAAGAAAGGATCGAACCAAACTTTTATTCATCTAAAGCAAAAGATAACTATGGATTGAACTAAGATAAGTAAAGGCAAAAGATAGTGGGGGTGATATGATATCGGGGCACCTCCCCCAAGCTTGGTGGAAGCCAAGGGGAGTGCCCATTCCCGATACTCAATTTTCTTTTGGTGATGAAGAAGATGGTGGTGGTGATGTGGAGATCTTGTCCTCGGGTTTCCATGGCAGAGGTCCACCATCATAAGAGGAGGAGTGAGTCACACGGGTCTTGCAACTGGCAGCCAAACTCATACCTTTGAACCTCGCCTCATATTCAAAGACTTGGTTTTGGAGATCATTGATCTGGCTTTGGAGGAAGTTGATTTGCTCGTTGAGGGTGAAGACGATGTCCTTCATGGACTTGCCATCCACCTTGAGATCACGGGTAAAGTCCGTGATCATGAGGTGATTGGCATTGAGTCCGCGCTCCACCATCCCCTTGCATCGGAAGACCTCCTGCTCCATAGCTTCAAGCCTGGCCTCCACGGTTCCTGTCCCATTGAGACCTTGCACATCGCGGATGTGCAACACCCCCTCATGCATCTGGATGACCTGAGGGTGCTGCACCACCTCCCGCAAATATGGGTTGATGACGTTCTTGAAGAACTTGTCCTTGGAGGAGCTTGAAGCGGCCATGGTAGATGGGATCTAACAGAAAACAACAAGGAAAAGAAAACAGAAGATTTCTCCGTGATACGGTGGTCAATAGGTTCAGGGGGTATATAAAGATTTTTTTATCTTGGGAAACAAGCAAATAGTAGAAAAACAGAGTCCGGAAGGTACCCGAGGTGGGCACAACCCACCTGGGTGCGCATGGCTTCTCTGGTGTCTTGTGCCCACCAGGGTCACTTTCCCGGTAGTTTTTTATTTTCCTAATTTTTGTTATATTCCAAAACTGACAAAAAATATTTTTGTGGATTTTTCGTAGTCCATTTACTTACCATATCAAATACCTCCTTTTTTTTCATGATTCCAGAGTGTTCCGGAAGGACTCTTTTATGTGTTCTTCCGTTGTCATAGTTTGGATAATATTACTTTCAACATTAATGGGCGTACCTGAGATATAATGTTTCATTCGTTGCCGATTAACAACCTCCGGGTTAGTGCCTTCGGCATTATTTATTTTGATAGCTCCAGATCGATAAACCTCCTCGATAACATAGGGTCCTTCCCATTTGGAGAGGAGTTTTCCTGCAAAGAATCTAAAATGAGAGTTGTACAAAAGAACATACTCTCCAACTTTGAACCCACGCTTTTGGATTCTTTTATCATGCCATCTTTTAATCTTTTCTTTAAATAACTTGGCATTTTCATAAGCTTGGGTTCTCCATGCATCTAATGAGCTAATATCAAATAACCTCTTTGCACTGGCAAGTTTGAAATCATAGTTGAGTTCTTTGATTGCCCAATATACTTTATATTCTAACTCAAGAGGCAAATGACAAGCTTTTCCATAAACCATTTTATAAGGAGACATACCCATAGGATTTTTATATGATGTTCTATAAGCCCAAAGTGTGTTATCTAATTTCTTAGACCAATTCTTTCGGGACCTATTGACAGTCTTTTGCAAAATTAATTTTATTTCTCTATTGCTAAGTTCAACTTGACCACTAGACTGAGGATGATAAGGTGATGCAATTATATGGTTAACATCATACTTGGCAAGCATTTTACGGAAAGCACCATGAATATAGTGTGAACCACCATCAGTCATTAAATATCTAGGGACTCCAAACCTTGGGAAAATAACTTCCCACTTAGTTGTGATCAGCACTACTACTTGTAATAGCTTCTACCCACTTAGTAACATAATCAACATCAACCAAAATATGTGTATACCCGTTAGAGGAAGGAAAAGGTCCCATGTAATCAAATCCCCAAACATCAAATGGTTCAACAGCAAGTGAATAACTCATAGGCATTTCTTGACGCTTACCGATATTACCTATTCTTTGACATTCATCACAAGATAAGACGAACTTATGTGCATCCTTGAAGAGAATGCATAATAAAACCAGTTGCAATACCTTGTGAGCAGTTATGTCTCCCGCATGATGTCCTCCATAAGCTTCAGAGTGAAATTTCCGTAGTATTTGTCCCTGTTCATGCTCAGGTACACAACGTCTAATAATACCATCTACTCCTTCTTTATAAAGATGTGGGTCATCCCAGAAGTAATGTCTCAAATCATAGAAGAATTTTTTATTTTGTTGGTATGTAAAGCTAGGTGGTAAATATCTGGCAACAATGTAATTAGCATAGTCAGCATACCAAGGAGTGTTATGAGAAACATTTATTGCAGCTAACCGCTCACCAGGAAAACTATCATCAATAGGTAGTGGGTCATCAAGAACATTTTCAAGCCTAGACAAGTTATCAACTACGGGGTTCTATGCTCCTTTTCTATCAGTGATATGTAAATCAAATTCTTGTAGCAAGAGAACCCATCGAATAAGTCTAGGTTTAGCATCTTTCTTTTCCATAAGATATTTTATAGCAGCATGATCGGTGTGAACAATTCCTTTTGAATCAACAATGTAAGATCTAAATTTATCACAAGCAAACACCACTGCTAGAAATTATTTTTCAGTAGTAGCATAATTTCGTTGAGTACTGTCTAGAGTTTTACTAGCATAATGAATAACATTCAGTTTCTTATCAACTCTTTGTCCTAGAACAACACCAACTGCATAATCACTAGCATCACACATAATTTCAAAAGGCAACACTGGTACGCGTCGGTTCTATACAAACGGGTTTTAACCCCTTTCCGCGATGGCATTTGGAACCGTCGCCTAGTGAGTAACGGTGATGGGGGGTCCTTCCCACACGACCCAGAAACCGTCGGGGATAGGGGCCTTGATGCATACAGTTGTCCCTATATAACCGTTTCCGATATCTTGCATATCCCAAATGCTTCATCCTTGCTACTCGTTTGTGCTTGCATTGCCATCATAGTCGGAGTTTTGTGGTTTTACCTAAAACCAGGCAGATTCCAGGTGAGGGAGACCTGGATTAAGGGGTCCTCGGGTGTCCGGGCTGTGTGTTATGGGCCGGACTGATGGGCCATGAAGATACAAGGTAGAAGACCTTCCCCGTGTCCGGATAGGACTCTCCTTTGCACGGATGGCAAGATTAGTGTCCGGATGTATAGTTTCCTTCTTCTGTAAACCGACTCTGTACAACCCTAGGCCCCTCCGGTGTCTATATAAACCGGAGGGTTTATTCCGTAGAGGCTATCAGAATTCATATAGGCTAGACATCTAGCGTTTAGCCATTACGATCTCGAGGTAGATCAACTCTTGTAACCCCTATACTCATCAAAGTCAATCAAGCAGGAAGTAGGGTTTACATCCATTAAGAGGGCCCGAACCTGGGTAAACATCGTGTCCCCTTTGTCTCCTGTTACCTTCGATCCTCAGACGCACAGTTCGGGACCCCCTACCCTAGATCAGCCGGTTTTGACACCGACATTGGTGCTTTCATTGAGAGTTCCACTGTGTCGTCAGTAGAAGGTTCGATGGCTCGTTCGATCATCAACAATGATGCTGTTTCCGGGGAAACTTTCCTCCCCGGTCAACTTTTTGTGTTTGGCGCTTTCGCTCTATGTGTCAATTCGGTTGGTCACCTCGAATAGATCGTCAGCTACGCTCCTGGTCATCAGATCACATTCGGGAGCCTTAATTACGTCGCTTATATCCGAGGAGATTTGATCTTCAAAGGGTTCACGGCCTCGACCGTTGTTCCTCATCTCCAAGAAGAAAACCCATCGGATCCATCATCAGGCACCACTCAAAGACCAACTATCACCCTTGCCCTGGTCGTAGATCCAGAGTAGACCACCTCATCCGAAGATGGGAGCTTAAAACCCACCGGGCCCTCTCCTACCATGGAGATCTTTGCCGAGGACCCAGAGGCAACTATGTCTTCGGTGAGCCTGGAATCAAGCAGGACTCTTTGAGGGAGTCCGGGACTAAGGGGCCCTCGAGCGTCCGGCCTATTAGCCATGGGCCGGACTGATGGGCTGCGAAGATACGAAGATTGAAGACTTCACCCGTATCCGGATGGTACTCTCCTTGGCATGGAAGGCAAGCTCGGCGATGGAATATGAAGATTCCTTTCTCTGTAAACCGGCCTTATGTAACCCTAGATCTCTCCGGTGTCTATATAAACCGGAGGGCTAGGTCTGTAGAGGCCAAGACAGATAGATATAGTCATAACAGGCTAGACTTCTAGGGTTTTAGCCATTACGATCTCGTGGTAGATCAACTCTTGTAATACTCATATTCATCAATATCAATCAAGCATGAAGTAGGGTATTACCTCCATAGAGAGGGCCCAAACCTGGGTAAACATTGTGTTCCCCGTCTCCTGTTACCATCGACCTTAGACGCACAGTTCGGGACCCCCTACCAGAGATCCGCCGGTTTTGACACTGCTACCTCTTGAGCACTGTGTTGGTTTTCCCTTGAAGAGGAAAGGGTGATGCAACAAAGTAGCGTAAGTATTTCCCTCAGTTTTTGAGAACCAAGGTATCAATCTAGTAGGAGACCACTCACGAGTCCCTCGCACCTACACAAACAAATAAATCCTCGCAACCAACGCAATAAAGGGGTTGTCAATCCTTCACGGTCACTTACGAGAGTGAGATCTGATAGATATGATAAGATAATATTTTTTGGTATTTTTATGATAAAGATGCAAAGTAAAATAAAAGATAATAAAAATAACTAAGTGTTGGAAGATTAATATGATGGAAAATAGACCCCGGGGCCATAGGTTTCACTAGAGGCTTCTCTTGAGAGCATAAGTACAAATTACTGTTGAGCAATTGATAGAATTGAGCATAGTTATGAGAATATCTAGGTATGATCATGTATATAGGCATCACGTCCGCAACAAGTATACCGACTCCTGCCTGCATCTACTACTATTACTCCACACATCGACCACTATCCAGCATGCATCTAGAGTATTAAGTTCATAAGAACAGAGTAACGCTTTAAGAAAGATGACATGATGTAGAGGGATAAACTCATGCAATATGATATAAACCCCATCTTGTTATCCTCGATGGCAACAATACAATCGTGCCTTGCTGCCCCTCATCCTTTGGGAAAGGACACCACAAGATTGAACCCAAAGCTAAGCACTTCTCCCATTGAAAGAAAGATCAATCTAGTAGGCCAAACCAAGCGATAATTGAAGAGACTTGCAAAGATAACCAATCATACATAAAAGAATTCAGAGGAGATTCAAATATTGTTCATAGATAAACTTGATCATAAACCCACAATTCATCGTCTCAACAAACACACGCAAAAGAAGATTACATCGAATAGATCTCCACAAGAGAGGGGAGAACATTGTATTGAGATCCAAAAGAGAGAAGAAGCCATCTAGCTAATAACTATGGACACGAAGGTGCGAGGTAAACTACTCGCACATCATCGGAGAGGCTATGGTGTTGATGTAGAAGCCCTTCAGTGATCGATGCCCCTCCGTCGAGCTCGAAAAAGGCCCCAAGATGGGATCTCACGATTCTGAGAAGGTTGCGGCGGTGGAATTAGGTTTTTGGCTCCATATCTAGTAGTTTGGGGGTACGTAGGTATATATAGGAGGAAGAAGTACATCGGTGGAGCAACGTGGGGCCCACAAGGGTGGAGGGCGCGCCCAGGGAGTAGGCGCTCCCCCTACCTCGTGCCCTCCTGGTTGATGTCTTGACATAGGGTCCAAGTCCTCCGGATCACGTTCGTTCCGAAAATCATGTTCCCAAAGGTTTCATTCCGTTTGGACTCCGTTTGATATTCTTTTTCTGCGAAACTCTGAAATAGGCAAAAAACAACAATTCTGGGCTGGGCCTCCGGTTAATAGGTTAGTCCCAAAAATAATATAAAAGTGTATAATAAAGCCCATTAATGTCCAAAACAGAATATAATATAGCAAGGAACAATAAAAAAATATAGATACGTTGGAGACGTATCAGACACCGACATTGGTGCTTTCATTGAGAGTTCCACTGTGACGTCGAAGATAGGATCGATGGCCCACCTTGTTCTCAAAGAAAATATCACCTCCGGAGGAGCCTTGGCCCTAGGCCAAAACCTCCGGCTGGGCGGCTTTACCATGACTGCTCGTTCGGCCGTTAAGCCGGTGATGACCTCTCGGATCATCGAAAATCCCCTTTGTATCGACTCCGAACACTCCAAGCAGATAGATCCAGCGGGGCTTTCGTCTTTGAGCGAGCTGCTAGATCGCATCTCCGCCCTGGGGGTCGCTATAGACTATGATTGAATTGGGCTTAAACCCAGTCAGAGAGAAATCAGATCTCCACCGATCACCCACTAGATAGCGGTAGTCGAGGAGCGAGACGACAACTCCTCCTCCATACTAAGGACTATGTCTGGATCTCCGATTTCGAAGAGCCGGACACGCACATGCGAGGAGATGCATCCTGCCCTCCGAACATAGAATCGGATGACGGGCCTAAGAAATCAGTGGATATCCCAGAGCCCGATCCATTAAGTTTGGAAGACCTTCAGACTCCGGATCCATAATTGGGCCAGGGTTCAGGTTTAAAACCACCCACCCACCCAAATATAAGCGCTCTCATGAGCATACAACAACAGTCTTAGGAAACGGTCCACCACTTCTGGGCCAGATTCCTTCTTGTCAAAGACAAGATTAAAGATTGCCGCGACGAAGAAGCGATCTCAGTGTTCCGCAACAATTGCATGGACAAAGGAATCCTCAACGCCATCAACCGCTGTCGCATATTACACATCGCTGAATTAGCAACTATCGTACAGAAGTACAACACAATGGAAAGCGCCTGGCAAACTCAGGCAGCCCGTTGGGAACCATCGGTCCCCACTCAACCCCTCGTTCAGACAAAAAGGGCGCACCCTCGTGGCACGCCCGGTCCAATAGTAAAGAAATATAAGTCCATTACGGGGCGCGGAACCGTTCTGGAAGGATGACTCGATGGGCCATGCAAAATACACGCAACACCGGATAACATACCAACCCACAACCTTAGAGCATGTTGTATACTCCGGCAAGTGGCCAAGATCGGCGAGGATATCCTCACCAGGAATACCCCAGAACAACACCCCGCAGGAGACGACGACCCCAAAGTACTAACGGTCTTCGAGACATTCGCTTCAAACAATAGGCGCAAAAGGGCACTCTGCGAACTCGCCGAAGTTTGTCAAATCGCAGCAATAAACCCTTGGAACGACACGTCTATAACTTTTAATGCCGGCGACGAACCAAAATACAGGATAGTCCGAGCACCAGCCACCTTGGTCCTCAGTCTAATCATGGACGACTTTCGGCTCATCAAGGTTCTCATGGACATCGGCAGCGGACTAAACCTCATCTATGAAGATACACTCCACAAAATGGAAATAGACAGGAGCCGCATCGATCAAAGCAGCACGACCTTCCGAGGAATCATTCCCAGTCAGGAGGCGCGGTGTGCGGGAAAAATAACACTTGACGTGGTATTCGGCACGCCGGAGAATTATCGGTCTGAAGAAATAACCTTCCAAGTGGCCCCTTTCAACAGCGGATATCACGCCCTCTTGGGGCGAGATGCATTTACACGCTTCCAAGTTGTACCTCATTACGGGTACATGAAGCTTAAGATGCCCGGGCCTAACGGCATAATCACTCTCGTCAGTGATCTGGACATAGCACTTCGCGCCAAAAATAAAACCACACCCCTGGCCCTTGAGGCATTATCTGAAGCCCTCGCGGCTGAAGAATTTACCGCACTGCGCTCCACGATGGACAGAGATGATGTGATCCTAGACTAACGGCCCAAATCCACCTCCTTCAAACAGGCGGAAGAAATAGTCAAATTCTAGGTCCATCCAACGGACCCCAAGAAGACAACATCTATTGGAGCACAACTAGACCCAACGGTTGACGCCGCGCTACGAGAGTTCCTGCGCGAGAACTGGGATATATTCGCCTGGCACCCTTCTGATATGCCAGGAATCCCACGCAGGTTGGCCGAACATAGCCTCAATATATTGAAGGGATATAAACTGGTCAAACAAACACTGCGGTGCTTTTCCGAACCCAAACGCCAAGCTATGGGGGAAGAGCTAGCCAAGCTAATCGAGGCCGGATTCATTAGACAAATAAAACACCCGGACTGGCTAGCAAACCTTGTGATGGTACCAAAGAAGGATAAATCCTGGCGCCTGTGCGTCGATTTCAAGGACCTCAACAAGGCCTGCCCTAAGGATCCCTTCCCTCTCCCCCGCATCGATCAAATTATTGATGCAACCGCAGGACACGACTTACTGTGCTTCCTCGACGCATACTCCGGATACCATCAAATCAAGATGAAGGAGTCAGATCAAGCCGCAACGACATTCATTACCACATATGGGCCCTTCTGCTTCAACACCATGCCCTTCGGGCTCAAAAATGCCGGCGCCACCTACCAGCGCATGATCCAAACATGCCTGGAGAAACAGATCGGCAAGACAGTTGAAGCATATGTGGATGACGTTGTCATCAAAACTAGACACGTTGAAACACTCATAGACGATTTACGTCTCACATTCGACAACCTCCGTGCATATGACATTAAGCTCAATCCGGAAAAGTGTGTTTTCGGCGTCCCCGCTGGAAAACTGCTGGGCTTCACCGTTTCCAATAGAGGAATTGAAGCAAACCCAGCCAAAATCCGAGCTCTGTCACAATTGGCTACGCCAACGAACCTTAAACAAGTCCAAAAATTCGCCGGTTGCGTGGCAGCCCTAAGTCGCTTTATCTCCAGATTGGGAGAAAAGGAATTGCCACTCTATCGCCTTCTACGGCCCACCGATCACTTCGAGTGGACGGATGCGGCAACGGCCGGACTGGAAGAAATAAAAACTCTTCTGGCAAGCAACCCAATCCTGGTCGCGCCGAATGTCGGCGAACCCATGTTATTATACATATCGGCAACACACCAAGTGGTGAGCGCCGTGCTCGTCGTTGAACGAGCACAAGACGGACTCAAATTCCCGCTTCAGAAGCCAGTATACTACGTGTCCACGGTCCTCACACCATGCAAATCCCGGTACCCCCATTATCAAAAGATAGCATACGCGGTCTTCATGGCATCCCGGAAGCTACGACACTATTTCTAGGAGTGTTCGATCACGGTGGCTTCGGAAGTACCACTCAATGACATAATAAATAACCGCGATGCTACTGTCTGGATTGCCAAATGGGCCATTGAGCTCCTTCCATTCGACATAGCATACAAACCGCGTCGAGCCATTAAATCCCAAGTATTGGCTGACTTCGTCGCCGAATGGACAGAGGCCGGACTCCCTAAAGAGTACGGCACATATGCCAACTGGGTTATGTATTTTGATGGTTCCAAAATGCTGGCAGGACTAGGAGCGGGTGATAATCCCCAAGTGCAGGGAATCATCGTAGCAATTTCCAAAGGTGGAAGTGATAAGTATGGAGTGTCGAACCCACAAGGAGCTAAAGGTAAGATCAATATTCTCTCAAGCCCTATCTGCCACTGATACAACTCTACGTACACCGAACGTTTGCTTCCAACTAGGAACGAGAAATAAAACTACGTTGTGGGTATGAAGAGGATAACTTTGTATGATATCGGAGAGCTAAAATATAAAAGTAGGTGCTGTTATTATAAAGTTAGAATATATTACTAAATAATATAAATAGCGAGTGTGGAATAATGGTGGATCGGTGTGCGGAATTGTCCTAGGCAATTGTTAACAAGACCGGTAATCACTATTGCAGTTTCATATGAGGGAGAGGCATAAGCTAACATACTTTCTCTACTTGGATCATATGCAATTATGATTGGAACTCTAGCAAGCATCCGCAACTACTAAAGATCATTAAGCTAAAACCCAACCATAGCATTAAAGCATCAAGTCCTCTTTATTCCCATACGCAACAATCCCTCTTACTCGGGTTTGTGTTTCAGTCACTCACCAACCCACTATAAGCGAATTATGAACGTATTGCAACACCCTACAGCGGGAGTCCCTCATGCTTGCGCGAAACGGAGGGCACCATAGGACAACACCAAAATAAAATATACAACTCATACCAATCTAGATCATCAATCAACCCAAAGACAAAAGATATCTACTCAAAACATCATAGGATGGCAACACATCATTGGATCATAATATGTGGCATAAAGCACCATGTTCAAGTAGGGATTACAGTGGGGTGTGGGAGAGTGGACCGCGTAAAAGTGATGAGGATGGTGATGTTGATGAATACGATCACCGTGGCGATGATTCCCCTCCCGATGGCACTCCGGCGCCACTGGAAGAGAGGTGGAGAGGTTCTCCCCCTTGTGCTTCCTCCTCCATGGCCTCCACCCTCTGGTCCTTGGCCTTCATGGTGATGATGGCCCCTCCGGGATACTCCTCCATGGCCACCGGTGATGATGGCCCCCTCCGGCAGGGTGCCGGAGAGGTCCTAGATTGACTTCTCATGGCTACAGAGGCTTGCGGTGGCGGAACTTCCGATCTAGGTTTCTTTCTGGAAGTTTGAGTATATATAGAAGAGTTTTGCGTTGATTTCACGTCAGGGGGGTCTCCGGGCTGTCCACGAGGTAGGGGGGGCGCGCCCTAGGGGGGTGGGCACGCCCCCACCCTCGTGGGCAGCCCGGGACTCTTCTGGCCTGCTTCTTGTACTCCGTGGGCTTCTTCTGGTCCAAAAATGATCTCCGTCAAGTGGCACGTCAATTGGACTCCGTTTAGTTTTCCTTTTTTGCGATACTCTAAATCAAGGAGAAAACAGAAACTGGCACTGGGCTCTAGGTTAATAGGTTAGTCCCAAAAATCATATAAAATGTCATATAAATGCATATAAAACATCCTAGGAGGATAGTATAATAGCCTGAATACTTCATAAATTATTGATACGTTGGAGATGTATCAACATCCCCAAGCTTAATTCCTGCTCGTCCTCGAGTAGGTAAATGATAAAAGAAATAATTTATGAAGTGTGAATGCTAGCAAGTGCTTAAGTTTGATCAATGATAATTCCAATCCGTTTTTTCTAGCATCATTATATGTCATAACAATAGCTCATCTCATAAAACTTCTCATGATAAAGTAACAAGCTAATCACATGTTAAAGTATAGATCATAAACTTTCTTGAAAACTAACAAACAATATTCTCAGTCATCAAACAATTGCAATTCATCTTATTTTCAGGAAGAGTCTATGTCAGAGCTTTGATTTAGCAAACTCCACATACTCAACTATCATTTAGTCTTTCACTATTGCTAACACTCACGCAGTACTTGTGATTATGGAGTTTTAATCGGACACAGAGAAAGATAGGGGCTTATAGTTTCGCCTCCCAACCTTTTACCTCAAGGGTAATGTCAACAATAATAGCTCATGCTAACTTACATCCAATTATATATATATCAGGATCTTTCCAACACCTTGTGCTTGCCAAAGGATAAAATGTAAAAAGGAAAGGTGAAGATCACCATGACTCTTGCATAAGGTAGAAGATAATAATAAAAGATAGTCCCTTCGCAGAGGGAAGTAGAGGTTGCCATGCGCTTTCAGGGTTGGATGCACAAAATCTTAATGCGAAAGAACGTCACTTTATATTGCCCCTTGTGATATGAACCTTTATTATGCAGTCCGTCGCTTTTATTTCTTCCACATCACAAGATCGTATAAAGCTTATTTCCTCCACACCAATCAATCATACATATTTAGAGAGCAATTTTTATTGCTTGCACCGATGACAACTTACTTGAAGGATCTTACTCAATCCATAGGTAGATATGGTGGACTCTCATGGCAAAACTGGTTTAAGGGTTTTGGGAAGCACAAGTAGTATCTCTACTTGGTGCAAAGAATTTGGCTAGCATGAGGGGGAAAGGCAAGCTCAACATGTTGGATGATCCATAACAATATACTTTATTTCAGATATAAGAAAACATACCCCATTACATTGTCTTCCTTGTCCAACATCAACTTTTTAGCATGTCATATTTTAATGAGTGCTCCCAATCATAAAAGATGTCCAAGATAGTATATTTATATGTGAAACCTCTCTTCCTTCAATATTCTTTCATGAATTGTTCAAGTGACCAATTCTACGTTTGCTAACTTTTAATAAGTTTACTACCTATACTTACTATGTGTGAAGTCATTACTCCCCATGTTATAAGCATATGGAACATATATAAATTCAGATTTATGACATTCGATTCATTCAACCATTTACTCATAGGATATACATGAAGCACGTGAGCAAATGACAAACTACTCCAAAAAGATACGAGTGAAGAACACTGAGTAGTCAAATAATTAACTAGCCATGGGAGGATTATGTTTCATTAAATATTTCAGATCCAATGATTTTATTCAAACAGCAAGTAAAATTTAAAATACGCTCCAAGCAAAACACATATCATGTGATGAATAAAAATATAACTCCGAGTAAGGTATACCGATAGTTTTGAAGACGAAAGAGGGGATGCCTTCCGGGGCATCCCCAAGCTTAGGCGCTTGAGTCTTCCTTGAATATTACCTTGGGGTGCCTTGGGCATCCCCAAGCTTAGGGTCTTTCCACTCCTTATTCTCCTCATATCGATATCTCACCCAAAACTTGAAAACTTCAATCACACAAAACTTAACCAAACTTCGTGAGATAGGTTAGTATGATAAAGAGCAAACCATTCACTTTGGTACTATCAAAGACAAGGTTCATAATTGTTATCACACAATGCCTACTGTACCATATGATTTCTACAATTTATATTGAGGAATATAAGCCATATAAACTAGAAAACAAGCAAACTATGCAATGAAAGCAGAATCTGTTAGAAACAGAACAGTCTGTAATGATCTGAACAATAACCATACTTCTGCTACTCCAGAAATTATGAAATAAATTGGTAGATGTGAGGAATTTGTCTATTAATCTTCTGCAAAAAGAATCAACTAAAAATCACTCTTCTGTAAAAAATGACAGCTAATCTCGTGAGCGCAAAGTTTCTGTTTTTTACAGCAAGATCACATTAACTTTCACCCAAGTCTTCCCAAAGGTCTTACTTGGCACTTTATTGAAACAAAAGCTATAAAACATGATTACTACAGTATCTTAATCATGTAAACACATAAAAACAGTAAGGGTAAATATTGGGTTGTCTCCCAACAAGCGCTTTTCTTTAATGCCATGATGCTCACATAGAAGATAAGAATTGAAACATAAAGGGAGCATCATGAAGAATATGACTAGCACAATTGATTCTAACCAACTTCCTATGCCTAGGAATTTTGTGAGCACACAACTTATAAGAACAACAATCAACTAGCATAGGAAGGCAAAACAAGTATAACTTCAAAACTTTAAGCACATAGAGAGGAAACTTGATATTATTGCAACTCCTACAAGCATGTATTCCTCTCTCATAATAATTTTCAGTAGCATCATGGATAGAAACTTTGTTCTCATACTCAATTGGAACCTGTTCTGAAATAGTGGAGTCATTACTAGCTAAAGTTGACACTCTTCCAAATCCACTTTCATAAATATCATACTAAGATTCAACATCATCCAAAATAGTGGGATCACTAATTCCTAAAGTTGACACTCTTCCAGACCCACTTTAAATGATAGTATTATTCATACTCCAAAAGATATAAGTGAAGTTCATGGGGCATTCTACAATTAACATAGAGTAACCAATATCCAAGCTCAAAATGTATAAGTGAAGCACATGAAGTATTCTATAAAACCATACTCAAAAGATTTAAGTGAAGCATAAAGAGCAATTCTATAAGATCATACTTAAAAGATTTAAGTGAAGCACATGAAGTATATATAAATTGATGAAGGGACATCTCATACTAGCATGGTTCTTAAAGAAAAAAAAAAGAAAAACACAAAGG
Organism: Aegilops longissima; assembly: GCA_021605205.1. NCBI lineage: Eukaryota > Viridiplantae > Streptophyta > Magnoliopsida > Poales > Poaceae > Aegilops > Aegilops longissima. Next base: position 551,482,011 of record CM038677.1, on the reverse strand, counting down.
ACACAAATTATGTGAACAAAACAAAAACCGAGGTATACCGATAATTGTTGAAGAAGAAAGATGGGATGCCAACCGGGGCATCCCCAAGCTTAGATGCTTGAGTATCCTTTGAAATATTTACTTGGGGTGCCTTGGGCATCCCCAAGCTTGAACTATTGCTTCTCTTTATTCTTCTCACATCGGTAACTCCTCGTTCTTCGAACACTTCATCCACAAAAACTTAACAAAAAATTTGTGAGATCTGTTAGTATAACAAAACAAATCACTACTATAAGTACTGTTGCAAACCAATTCATATTTTTTTTTTGCATTATAGCTACTGTAATATAACTTTTCCATGGCTTAATCCACTGATAGAGACCGATAGTTTAGCCATAGAAACACTCATAGACGAATTACGTCTCACATTCGACAACCTCCGTGCATATGACATTAAGCTCAATCCGGAAAAGTGTGTTTTCGGCATCCCGGTGGAAAACTGTTGGGCTTCACCGTTTCCAATAGAGGAATTGAAGCAAACCCAACCAAAATCCGAGCACTGTCACAATTGGCTACGCCAACGGACCTTAAACAAGTCCAAAAACTCGCCGGTTGCGTGGCAGCCCTAAGCCACTTTATCTCCAGATTGGGAGAGAAGGCATTGCCACTCTATCACCTTCTATGACGCACCGATCACTTCGAGTGGACGGATGCGGCAACGGCCGGACTGGAAGAAATAAAAACTCTTCTGGCAAGCAACCCAATCCTGGGCACGCCGAATGTCAGCGAACCCATGTTATTATACATATCGTCAACACACCAGGTGGTGAGCTCCGTGCTCGTCGTTGAACGAGCACATGACGGACACAAATTCCCGCTTCAGAAGCCAGTATACTACGTATCCACGATCCTCACACCATGCAAATCCCGGTACCCCCATTATCAGAAGATAGCATACGCGGTCTTCATGGCATCCCGGAAGCTACGACACTATTTCAAGGATTGTTCGATCACGGTGGCCGGAAGTACCACTCAATGACATAATAAATAACCGCGATGCTCTTTATGCGGATTGCCAAATGGGCCATTGAGCTCCTTCCATTTGACATAGCATACAAACGCGTCGAGCCATTAAATCCCAAGTATTGGCTGACTTAAATGCCGAATGGAATGAGGCGGACTCCCTAAAAGTACGGCACATATGCCAACCGGGTTATGTATTTTGATGGTTCCAAAATGCTGGCAGGACTAGGAGCGGGTGATAATCCCCAAGTGCAGGGAATCATCGTAGCAATTTCCAAAGGTGGAAGTGATAAGTATGGAGTGTCGAACCCACAAGGAGCTAAAGGTAAGATCAATATTCTCTCAAGCCCTATCTGCCACTGATACGACTCTACATACACCGAACGTTTGCTTCCAACTAGGAACGAGAAATAAAACTACGTTGTGGGTATGAAGAGGATAACTTTGTATAATATCGGAGAGCTAAAATATAAAAGTAGGTGCTATTATTATAAATTTAGAATATATTACTAAATAATATAAATAGTGAGTGTGGAATAATGGTGGATCGGTGTGCGGAATTGTCCTAGGAAATTGTTAACAAGACCGGTAATCACTATTGCAGTTTCATATGAGGGAGAGGCATAAGCTAACATACTTTCTCTACTTGGATCATATGCACTTATGATTGGAACTCTAGCAAGCATCCGCAACTACTAAAGATCATTAAGGTAAAACCCAACCATAGCATTAAAGCATCAAGTCCTCTTTATTCCCATACGTAACAATCCCTCTTACTCGGGTTTGTGTTTCAGTCACTCACCAACCCACTATAAGCGAATTATGAACGTATTGCAACACCCTACAGCGGGAGTCCCTCATGCTTGCGTGACACAGAGGGCACCATAGGACAGTACCAAAATAAAACATACAACTCATACCAATCTAGATCATCAATCAACCCAAAGACAAAAGATATCTACTCAGAACATCATAGGATGGCAACACATCATTGGATCATAATATGTGGCATAAAGCACCATGTTCAAGTAGGGATTACAGCGGGGTGCGGGAGAGTGGACCGCGCAAAAGTGATGAGGATGGTGATGTTGATGAAGACGATCACCGTGGCGATGATTCCCCTCCCGATGGCACTCCGGCGCCACCGGAAGAGAGAAGGAGAGGTTCTCCCCCTTGTTCTTCCTCCTCCATGGCCTCCACCCTCTGGTCCTTGGCCTTCATGGTGATGATGGCCCCTCCGGGATACTCCTCCATGGCCACCGGTGATGTTGGCCCCCTCGGCAGGTGCGGAGAGGGCCTATATTGACTTCTCGTGGCTCTGAGAGGCTTTGGCGGCGTGAAACTTCCGATCTAGGTTTCTTTCTGGAAGTTTGAGTATATATAGAAGAGTTTTGCGTTGATTTCACGTCAGGGGGGTCTCCGGGCTGTCCACGAGGTAGGCGGCGCGTCCTAAGGGGGTGGGCGCGCCCCCCACCCTCGTGGGAAGCCCGGGACTCTTCTGGCCTGCTTCTTGTACTCCGTGGGCTTCTTCTGGTCCAAAAATGATCTCCGTCAAGTGGCACGTCAATTGGACTCCGTTTAGTTTTCCTTTTCTGCGATACTCTAAAACAAGGAGAAAACAGAAACTGGCACTAGGCTCTAGGTTAATAGGTTAGTCCCAAAAATCATATAAAATGTTATATAAATGCATATAAAACATCCTAGGAGGATAGTATAATAGCATGAATACTTCATAAATTATAGATACGTTGGAGACGTATCAGCGGGCGTCGTTTTAACGTCCCCCACTGGAGACGTCGTCCAGTACGTACTCCAAATATTATAAACATACTCTAATAACGCAGCCAAATACGAAGCCTTATTGCATGGCCTTCGGATGGCTGTCTCCATGGGCATACAACGCCTGGAAGTCCGCGGGGACTCAAACCTCGCAATATCTCAAATAAATATGCCAAAGACCCAAAGATGGCGGCTTATCGTAATGCCGTCCTAAAAATGTCGGCTCGGTTCGAGGGGCTCGAGTTTCATCACGTGGCTCGAGAAAGTAATCAAGCGGAGGATGTCCTCGCCCACATCGGCGCCAAGCGTGACCCCGTCCCACCTAACATCTTTCTGGAAAGGCTTTTTAAGCCATCCGTGGTGTGGCAAGGGGAGAGCGGCAACACTAGTTCGGATCCGAACACAACCCCAGATTTCGAACACACCGATATCATCGGGGGCTCAGCCACCGAAATAACACCGTCGGCCCATCTCATTATGGCAGTCATTGCCCCATGGACCGAACCCTTCTTGGCCTACCTTAGTAGGAAGGAATTCCCTGAGGATCAGAATGAGGCCCGCCGCACTGTCCGGCGTTCAAAGGCCTACAAGGTTCATGATGGAGAGCTCTACAAGAAAAGCACTACCGGAGTCCTTCAAAGATGTATCTCCGAGGAGGAAGGGCGGCAGCTCCTGGCTGAGATTCATGCCGGTCTCGGCAGGCACCACGCTGCAGCTCGGGCCCTTGTTAGCAAGGCCTTCCGTACAAGATTTTATTGGCCGACGGCCCGAGCAGATGCTCAGGACCTTGTCCAACATTGCGTCGGATGCCAACTCTTCGCCAACCAAAGCCATATCCCCCCCACTGCCCTACAAACAATCCCCATCACTTGGCCCTTTGCGGTCTAAGGACTAGATATGGTCGGACCCCTTAAAGGAGGAAGCCATAAGAAAAAATATCTGCTGGTCATGGTGGATAAATTCACCAAGTGGATCGAGGCCAAACCAGTTAAAACGGCCGAGTCCGTGCCGGTGATAGAATTCTTATCCGGCGTTGTGCACCGTTATGGTGTTCCACACAACATCATCACTGATAACGGCTCCAATTTCACAGCCGACAAAGTGAAAGCCTGGTGCGCTAATCTGGGCATCAAGCTCGATTATGCCTCTATCTATCATCCGCAAACAAACGATCAAGTCGAACGAGCCAATGGTCTTATTATGAGCGGCATCAAACCTAGACTAGTGCGGTCTTTGAAAGAGTCGGACAAGCACTGGGCTGAGGAGCTCGACTCCGTACTCTGGGGGCTGCGGACCACGCCCAATCGCACTACCGGATACACACCTTTCTTCATGGTGTACAGCGCAGAGGTAGTGTTACCCTGCGACATTATTCATGACTCACCTCGAGTGCGCATGTATGAAGAGAGAGAGAGAGAGAGAGAGAGAGAGAGAGGCCGAGCTTGATCGGTAGGACATCTTAGATGCCCTGGAGGAGGAGCGCAACGTCGCAAAAGCCCGTTCCGCATTTTATCAACAGCAGGCTCGCAGGTATCAAAGCAGAGAAGTGCGGACCAAGACTTATAACATTGGCGAACTCGTTCTACGCCTCCGGTGAATAAAAAGGACAAACTCAAGCCCAAGTGGGAGGGTCCCTTCATCATTGACGAAGTTCTTACCGGAGGAGCGTACCGCCTGCGTGATGCGTCAGATAATCGCCTAGAGCCGAACCCCTGGAACGCGGCCAGACTCCGAAGATTCTATGCCTAGCGCCGAATTCTTTGTTCGTCTCCTTCCCTCTGTCGTTTCCGTCATTTTTTCTTTTCTTCGTTTTTCTTTGTAGCCTTAAAGCATTCGTGCGGTTAGACCGTACACCCCTGACGCATACATCTTCAAATATGTACGTCCATCGTACCTGGGGGCTTCTTGGACAGAAGATTGTTATGTTTTTTCCCATATGTACCTTTTCTTCGCCATTATATGCATCGATATGACTTAAGTTTTGGCCAAGCTGGGTTGCCTGGCTCTTGTGCTTATGCCCTACGTTCCCGTTAGTTCGGCTAGGGCATAAAGGGAGCACCTCTGTGGTTGTTACTGCCGGGTCATCCGGATGTGTACCTCAGACTGGGTGAAGCCGAAAGCTAGCGTTCTTAAGGGAATATTCAGTCAACGAATTAAAGATTTTTTTTTGCATTCACTCCATCGTGAAACCCCAGAAGTTAAATATGCTACAATTTTCCAATCACAGTTCGGACATGCGCATTAACGCATGCACACCCAGGGAAAGGAACCCTTAACGGAACTATTCTCTCTGGAAGATGTTTCTTACAACCTTAACGTAATATAACATAACTAGCCGGATACCACTTGTCTGTTCAAGCAACTATGACCCCTACGCCTGGTTTCCAAGCATACCCCGGCCCATTCGGCCGCACCGGTATTCGGAAACACTCTGCACCTTCGGGTCCTGAGGTTGAAGCGAAAAGGTCTGCTATGACAATCGTTTTACAATTCAGCTAGAGTTACATATATCAAGGAAAGTAAATAGTCACTTGGACTCATAAATTTCCTCCTCTATACCATCCAACAGGCTGTCCAACTTACGATCCTGTTGGGAATATTTGGCAGCTACGGCTACTTGGTCATACACCAAATTAACGGAACTTCTTTTCCGTATGACCCTAGAGGTCTGATCCGGGCCATGCGATTCAGATCAAGCTTGGTATACCGTATTTTCACCATGGCACAGGCCTCTCGCGCACCCTCCCGGCAGGCCGATATTTTCCACAATCGGATACGCCGCCGCGCTCCCTTGAATATCTCTACAAGCTCCTCCATACTTCCTGGAGGGGAGGCGGATGGCCATAAGGCCTTGGCAACACTCCGCATTGCCTGCCGAGCTTGCTTGTGCAGGTGCGACAGCCCTTGCAACAGATCGTCCGACAATCCAGATACCACCTCTTCGGGACGGCCCGTCAGCATACCTACAAACATAACTCTATCAGTTCCTTTCATCTCCGAACTATCATAAGGTAAGTTCGGCCACATACTGAATATGCCGCCTCGCAGCCTTTTATTCTCCTTCACGGAGTCGGCCAGCTGGGCCCGCACATCTTTCAGTTCCTCACCCAGCTGGGTGTTTGCATCCTAGAGTTTGTTTTTCTCCTCTCTGACTCGGGTCAGAATGTGCTCACCGGCAGCGTGTAGTCTTTTTGCCTCTTGCTCGCCCGTTTGAGCGGCTTTCAGTTTCACCTCCAATTGGTCGGACGATCCTGTTATGATAAGCAACAATATTAGCACAAGCTGGTATATAATTATTGTTTCTCAATGGAGGGAAATATTACCAGACGACGTCTTCTTGGACTCTTCCAGTTCGGCGGTTGCAGCAGTTAGCTGTGTCCAACATTTTTCCAGCTCTTGGGCTAGCAGGTCGTTCTTCTCAGTAAGAACCTGGTTATACAATGATCCTTAAATCACTTGTACCAACTGCTTCAAGTCTCGGGGGCTACTGGCATATGGTTAGCATATTCGGACAAATTAAACTTACCTGTACATCTTTTAAATGCTGCTCCGTGGCCCTGTTAAGACCATCTCGAGCAGCCCGGATGTACGCATCAGCCGAGCTGAAGGCACTGAACGCCTCTTTTGAGAAGCGAGGGTCTCGAAAAATGGCCCTCCGGCGCCGATGATTCATGGCGCTCTCCACTTCCGATTTGGTGACGGACATATCTTCCGAGCCCTCAGCCAAAGGACAGTCCGGCGTCGCCCTCGTATCGACCCCCATCTCCTCAGCTGGGAGCGAGTCCCGGGTGTTGGGAGTACGACTGGCCGGATCCCCGGACATAGTCCGGCAAACCCTTTTCCTGATGCAGGGCGAACATAAAAATCACAGCTGGATGCGACTACTAAAGAGCATATTTGCAAATCGTACCTCTTCGATGAAGGCTCGGTCGTATCTTTGTTTGCCTTCCTCTTCGAAGGCTTGCCCGGCATAGGGACCGCTCTCTTTGGAGATACCCTTGGGGCAGTATGGCGCACTGAACGCCTCCCCTTTTGAGCACAGGACGGTGCGGTGGGTGAGGTAGAATGAGAGAACTTTTTCGGATAAGGTGTCTCCTGATTACTTACGTGTGAAGCGGGGAGAAGACCAGGATAGTCGGCGATGATGGCCACTTCTGTGCCTTCATATCTCGCCTGGTAAAACACCCCATCCTCGAGCACCACGAATATATCTGAATCCTATTCGAATTTGGGGTCAAGGTCCCGATTGTGGCCCTCGGGCTGTGGGGCGGGGCTGTGAAGCCCTTCGGAAATCTTTTGCCAGTGCTATTATAAAAGGACAAGTTAATATTTATTGGAAGTAGTTCAGGGAGTGGAATGAGTAGAGCAGAGGAGTTGGGGCTTACCCAGCTAGGAGGACTATACATGGAATATCCATCTCTGTGCTTGATATGCAAGAACTCCTCTTCCTCCCCTTTGAACAGTTCGTCCAATATTTTGGACAAAGCGGCGGGGTTGTCCGGACCCTTCCTGCCGCAGCGGGAGGTGTCGTCCTCCCCATTATAGTGCCACATGGGAAGCCTCTATATTGGAGTGGCTGAACCCCCCGTACTATGGAGGTCGCCATTACTTCGACCATCGATAATCCGGACTGAGCAAGCGTCCTTATCTTGCTCAAGAGTTGACGAACTTCCGCACTATCTTCCTCCTCGAGGCTCCGAGGGCGCCAGCTATGGCGTTTCTTCAAAGGAACGCTTGTGAACTCGGGGAGACCCCTCCGAACTAGGTCTGGAAGTGCGACGTCCTCAATATAGAACCATTCGGAAGGCCACTCTTCGGATGCCTTCTTTGGTGTGCCGGATAGGTACCCGGTCTCGGCGATGCACCATATTTCGGCTCCGCCCACTTCAAATATTAATCCCTCGTGATTACGTGGGATGAGGCAAAATAGCCTTCGTCACAGTTCAAAGTGGGCCTCGCAAGCCAAGAATAGCTCGCAGAGAGTAACATAACCCGCGATGTGTAGAATGGAGGCCGACGAGAAGTTGTGCAGTTGGAGGCCATAGTACTCCAAAAGCCCTATGAGGAACGGATGAATTGGGAACCCGACGCCTCTTAGCAGGTAGGGAACGAAGCACACTCGTTCCCCCTCAGATGGATTGGGGAAGTTCTCCGCGTGGGCCTCGCTGTTGAAGGAGGTCAGCCCCGCTCGAACAGGGACCAAATCCGGCGGGGAATCCTGCGTTTGCGAGCTTCTCCAGCTGACTATGGGGAACGCAACATCTCTCCCACTCTCCTCTTTCTGGGCCGCAGGGATGAGAGGAGGAGCTGGGAGCGTTGGCCATGTTGGAATGGTCTTTCCTAGCAATCTCTGGGGATTTTTTCGCATGGTGCCGAATGGTTCTGAGATCCAATCCCTTTATAGACAATCTTTCTCGCATGACCGGGGTGTTATGTGCAAAAATGCCTTGACCTCTCGCATTCGCTTGACACGTGGAAGCTAAATTTGTTGATACACAGAAGCCGAGGGGTACGATATTAAATGGAAGGCCGGATACATCACTTTGAAGTCATCAGAGGAAGAAACCGCCTTGCAATGCCGAAGACAATCTGTGGCCGGACACCTCGTCATTGAAGTCTGGTTCGGGGGCTACTAAGGGAGTCCGGGACTAAGGGGTCCTCGGGCGTCCGGCCTATTAGCCATGGGCAGGACTGATGGGTTGTGAAGATACGAAGATTGAAGACTCCACCCGTATCCAGATGGGACTCTCCTTGGCGTGGAAGGCAAGCTCGACGATGGAATATGAAGATTCCTTTCTCTGTAAGCCGACCTTATGTAACCCTAGATCTCTCCGGTGTCTATATTAACCGGAGGGCTAGGTCTGTAGAGGCCAAGACATATAGATATAGTCATAACAGGCTAGACTTCTAGGGTTTTAGCCATTACGATCTCGTGGTAGATCAACTCTTGTAATACTCATATTCATCAAGATCAATCAAGCAGGAAGTAGGGTATTACCTCCATAGAGAGGGCCCGAACCTGGGTAAACATTGTGTTCCCCGTCTCCTATTACCATCGACCTTAGACGCACAGTTCGGGACCCCCTACCCGAGATCCGCCTATTTTGACACCGACACTCTCCTTGTCATCGGAGAGCCGAACTCGCCTCTGGATGCCAACTCCAAACTCTCGAGATCTGCATCTAGTGAGCACAGCCTGGTAGAATCTGCCATGCCCAGCCCCGCAGGTCCTCGGTTCCCTGTCCGGCCTTTGCTCTTAAGCGAGGCCTTGGACTTAATGCGATCCCTGCATGTGCACCAGGGGCTAGTACTTAGTCCCACCGTCAAACTCCAATGGCTAAGTGAAAGTGCTAAAGCCACATAGTCTGATTGCCTGGTTCGCTATGCAGACACCTCCTTTACGGACCAAGACGTTGGGTGAAGAGTGATCATGCGTTATCCCAAACACCCCTGTAGTATCTACGTGGGGGCTGAAGCCGACGACAGGCAAACTTTCAGAATAACAAAATATGGCCGCACAGGAGGTAAGTAATTCCAGATATCACGCGCCTAAGGTATCCCAGTTCGGATAGCCGCATGCGCACCAGGGGCTAGTACTTAGTCACACCGTCAAACTCCTATGGCTAAGTGAAAGTGCTAAAGCCACATAGTCTGATTGCCTGGTTCGCTACGCAGACACCTCCTATACTGACCAAGACGTTGGGTCAAGAGTGATCATGCGTTATCCCAAACACCCCTGTAGTATCTACGTGGGGGCTGAAGCCGACGACTGGCAAACTTTCAGAATAACAAAATATGGCCGCACAGGAGGTAAGTAATTCCAGATAAAACCATACATATATTACAGGCCCTGGTGCCGAAAACAAAGTCTGGATAAATATATTACATTCACTCAAAGATGATATCCTTTGAGCGTTGGCCCTCTACTATCCAGGCACCCTCCAGGACATCATAAAAATACCGCTCCGGCTTGCGGTGGTCCTTCCCTTTGGGTGGGCCCTCGGTTGCTACGACGGAGGCCTTCATCTTCGCCCAGTGCATCTTGACACGGGCAAAGGCCATCTCCACACCCTCTATGCACGCCGAGCGCTTCACTACTTCAACCCGGGGCAGCGCGTCAACGAGTCGCTTCACCAGGCCGAAGTAGCTGCTAGGAATGGGTTCGGTTGGCCACAGCCGGACTATGACATCCTTCACGGCCAAGCGGGACATCCTGTGCAGCTCTGCAAGTTGCTTCATCTGGTTGTTCAAAAGGACTGGGTGTTCCGGTGCCAGGAACTGTGATCAGAAGAGCTTCTCCGTTGAGCTCCCCTCTTGGGCTCTGAAGAATTGCGCGGCGCCAGTGGCACTCCTTGGAAGATCCACAAAGGCGTCTGGAGAACTCCATAGGCGAGTGAGCAAGGAATATCTCTGACCCCCAAATATACTCTGCAAGAGAAAGGGCTTACCAGCGGCTATCTGTCCGGCCTGCCAAATCTCCTCCTGAGCACCCCGGGCTTCGGTCCGTGCTTCTTTGACCTCCTGAAGGGCCTTGGCGAGATCGGCCGCTTGGGCCGTATTCTTCTCCTCCAAGGCCTCGCACTTGACGGTGGCGTCCTTGAGCTCTTGCTCCACCTCGGCCACCCTCTCCTCGTACTTGCAGTGGGCGACCTGTTCGGTCTTTAAATCCACAGTCGCTTTGTCAGCGGCCGCTTTGCTCGCCTTTGCCTACTCCTTGGCTTGCGCAAGGGCGCTCTTGAGGGTCTCGACCCCGGCCGCGCTACCTGCCATCATATTCATCGCAATGCATGAGCTTAAACTCCGCATTTGCATATCACTTCAGGCGTGTAAACAATCGTTTAAACATACCCTGCGCCTCATCGAACCGCTTGTTAATGCAGTCGATATCATCATCGGCCAGCTTCAGCTTCCGCTTGAGTTCTGAAACTTCAGCAGCCTGGGCGGTCACCGCGAACAGAGAAGCCTGTTATAAAATAGAAAAGTCTGTTACCTCTCCCGAATACTATGTGATCCTCTGTTCGGATTTTTTTCAAAACCGAACACAACCTCAGGGGCTACTATCTATATACATGTATATTTTTTCATATGAAAAGCGGCTAAGAATATTACATCGCATACCTCGAAGCCTGTTAGCAGGCTGGTGAAGGCTTCTATCACATCCCTAGCTTCTGGAAATTCACTAGGCTAGCTTCATGTGTGCATCATGTTTAAATTCAAATGAATATGAAATGGGGATGTTCAAACCCTAGCACCAAATGAAATGCAACTAGGATCAAAATAAAAATATTTTCAATGAACCCAAAATGCCCTTCAGAAAAGTTCATCATTTTTGGATTGGTTTAAAACCTCTGCCAAAAATGGTGCACATATTTCTAGGTCCATTTTGAATTTTCGAATTAATTCATAAATTATTTGAATTTGGGCATTTAAATGCTATAAAATATTCTAAATGCCCAAATAATCTTGGAAATAAGTGAGGGCTATTGAGAATAATCTAAAAAGAGCCCACAATTGTTTCAGGATTTTTGGAAGTGCCTAGCTATTTTTAATAAAGCCCAACAGATACAGAAATATAGAAAAATAGAATTAAATGGAAGAGAGAGAGAGAGAGAAAGGCCACAGGCCACTTACCTGGCGGCCCAAGTGGTCGGCCCAGCCCACCAGCGTCCCCTTGTAATCTTCCTCCTCTGCCAGGAGGACAACCAGGTGAGTGGCGAGCGCCGACGCTGCTCTGGCCACCTCCTGCTTCCTCCCCGGGCCTTCTAGCGACTCCACGTAGACGCCCCGTGTCCCCTCGCTCCTCTCCCTCACTTGCTGCACCCTCTCCCCTTCCCTGGCTCTCTCCCTTGAGCTCACCCGAGCGCAGCCGTCTCTGCCGACCAGCGCTGGCGCGGCCGCAGCCATCTCCAAACCTGTCCAACACTCCCCCGAGCTCCGCCGTTCCGCCCTCGTCCTCCTCGTTGTCTCAGGCGACCAGAAGAGCCCCAACCCGCTGTCCCCGCCCCCTTCTTCCTCCTTCGGCCACGGAGATTGCCGGCGACCTTCCTCCGTCATCGAGCCGCCCCCAAGCACGCTGAGATCACCCACAACCTCACCGTGAGCTCCTCTACCCAACCCCTCTCCCCCCTCTGTCGATTTCCTCCTCTAGCCCCTTCGGCCACCCCGACCCAAGCTCGCCGCCATTGCGCTTCGTCGCCGCTGTGGCTAGAGCCCACCTCCGCCGTGTCTGAGAGTGTCACCGTGCTCAGCACATTTGCAGGAGCACCTAGCACCCCACCGCTTGACCTGCTGTGCACCACAACGCCGGTTCCGAGCGCAACCGAACTCCGGCTGCCGCCTGCCATCGTTGCAGCCATCGTTTCCGGCCTCCTCTCGCCCAGCCGCATGCTCCGTTGGATGCGGCGCACGTCCAGCAGCCCGTAGGGCCAAACCCCGAGTCGAACGGTCGCCGGACGGCGAATCCCGAGCGCCTCCGCCGCCCTGTTTGGTCGCCGGCGGCTAACCGCCGGGGCGCCGATGTGGCCACCTAGTTAGGACTAATCACCCTGCTAATTAGCCCCCTCTCTCACTGACATATGGGCCCGCGCCCTTAACTAACCACGGCTTAAACTTCTGTTTAGTTTAGGTTAATCACAGTGGCCCCACGCGTCGGTGTTGACCTCGCTGACGTGGCTGTTGACCGGACCCACATGTCATTGACCCTGGGCAACACTATGTCACTGACTAGTGGGCTCCACATGTCAGGTTTGACCTGGCCGAGCCAGTTGACTTGCTGACGTCACACCGACATCATGCTGATGCAGTAATCTGTTTTCTGGATTTTAAATAAATCTTAAATGATTTATTTATTTCAGAAAATAACCAAATCTTATAAAAATCATATAAAATCAACCGTAACTCCAAATGAAATAAATTATATATGAAAAATGATCAGAAAAATCCAAAGATTCTGTTTATGGCATTAACATGCATGTTTGAACAACTTAAAGCTACTATATACAACAATTTGAATTGATGGCACTTGAATTGTCATATATGGACTTTGAATTTGAATCTTAGATTCAAACCAACTCCATTTAACTTGTTGCTAGTTGCATTAGCTCAAACCACAGCATACTGCCATGTCATGATCATGCATCATATTGGGCATTGAATTGAATGTGTTCTTCCTTGTTTGCCGGTGTTTGACCCCTCTCGATAGACGTGGTTCCGGCGATGAGTTCGATGACACCGATGAAGAACTATACTATCTTCAGAAGTGCCAGGCAAGCAAAACCCCTTGTTCATTCCGATAAAATCCCACTCTCTCGCTCCTGCTCTCTTTTATTGCATTAGGACAACAACGATTCAACTGTTACATGCCGCGGTAGTTGAACCCCTTTCCTCTGCATGACATGTCATTGCCACAGTAAATAGATGAAACCCACTAGCATGAGTAGGAGTTGTTTGAGCCCTGATGTGCCTACTCATTCGTGCTTGTTTGTCATGCCTGCTATTGCTTAGAGTTGTGTCAGGTCTGATTCATCGGGGATGAATTGGAATGGTGATGAACATGTCCTACTGTGTGTGAGCTAAGTGTGTGAACACGATTTGGTAAAGGTAGCGGTGAGAGGCCATGTAGGAGTACATGGTGGGTTGTCTCATTGAAACCGTCCTCAGGAACTGAGTTATGTGTTTGTGATCCATGAACAGTTACTACCACACATTGGGTTCCGGTAACTCGACCCCTCTCGGCTTATTAATCAACTCGATCTCTGTCCAGGAGTTGCAACTAGTTTCTGGTGTTTGTAGGTAGTGTTAGTAGTCTACCAAGTGGCACTTTCGATGCAGGTGGGCTTGGGACAGACTAGGCACAGATGGCCGGTGTACCAAGTGGCACCGAATGGTGGGCTTGGGGACCACACACATCGTTTGGGGCCGTGGCGACACCGGCGGATCTCCTTGCGGATGGAACCCGAATAGGCGATAAACCTGGACGAGAGACTTGTGTGGTTAGTCAGGTCGTGGACGACTCCCTCGCCAGGCTTCCGCTTGAAGGTTGCCGAGATACATGATGTGTACATGGTGGGAAGTGGCGAGAGCGTGTGTGAAGAAGTACACCCCTGTAGGGTTAACATTATCTATTCGAATAGCCGTGTCCGCGGTAAAGGACTTCTGGGTTGCCTGTACAGTTTATAGACAAGTGAAAATGGATACTCTAAAATACGCAAGATAAGCGTGAGTGCTTTGGATGGCGTTCTCGTAGGGAGACGGGAGCGGATCCATAGTGGTGTATTGATATGGTGAATATGTGGACTCATGTGCGCCACCTCAAAGAGTTACTTGCAGTCGTAGTTCAGGATAGCCACCGGTCAAAGCTGGCTTGCTGCAGTTAAACTCCACCATCCCCCTTTATTGATACTGATGCATATATAGTTAGTTCTGATGTAAGTCTTGCTGGGTACATTTGTACTCACGTTTTCCTATTTTACGTTTTTTGCAGAGACTTCTGTCTCACTATTAGTTCCGCGTGGACTTCGACGTTTAGCTTGTTGCCTCAGCTACGATCTTGTGCCCTCGGCAGGATCTGGTAGATAGTCAGGCTTATCAGCCTTTTTCATTTGTAGATTTCTGTACTCAGACATGTTAATCTTCCGCATGTGCTTGACTTGTATGCTCTGAATGTTGGGTCATGAGACCCATGTTTGTAATATCTCGCTCCTCGGAGCCTAATGAATACATACTTGAGTTGTAGAGTCATGTTGTGATGCCATGTTGTATTTGCACATATCGAGCATATTGTGTGTATGCTATTGAAATGCTTGGTATGTGTCGGATCTGACTATCTAGTTGATTATCCTTGGAAGCCTCTCTTACCGGGAAATGTCTCCTAGTGCTTCCACTAAACCTTGGTAGCTTGCTACTGGTCCGGAACACTTAGGCTGGCCGGCATGTGTCCTTCTTCGTTCCTGTGTCTGTCCCTTCGGGGAAATGTCACGCGGTGTCTCACTACAAAAAAATACACTTCCGTGATGATACGTGTTTGCCATAGTAGGTCGCGTTTTTTGTCATGCATGTACATCCACGACAAATTTATGACAAAATCAAGATAGTCATACCTGTGCTGTCGTAGAAGTGTTCCATGACATTACCAAAATTATCATCACAGAAGTGTCCACTTCCATGACGATAAATCACGCGTCACATAAGTGCTTTCGTCAAGGGTGACCGACACGTGGCATCCACTGTAACGGAACGCCGTTAAGCTATCGGGTCGGGTTTTGGATCCGATAACCCGTTAACAGCCCCGACCAATGGGGATTTTCCACGTGTGAAATCATCATTGGTGGAGGAAACACGTGTCGGCTCACCGTTGGGGCAGATGTCATCCACTCATTGGATGAAGGCGCCTATGATCGTCGACCGTGGTACGGCCCAACAGAGGCCCATTCACGTGAAAAGGCCGACTCATTTGACTTGGTCAAAAGGTGGCGGGCGGCCCATGTAAAGCTCGTTAACGGCCCTGTTCGCATATAGCCCATTTACTGACCCGCTAACCCAAGGCCCGTTCGCCCTATCCGAATTAGGCCCGATGGCGTCATCTGGGCCACCCAATATGATTCCAGCCCGTTTTCACTTCTGGCCCATGTATGGCCCATGACGTCTTTCGCCCCATATGAGGCCCTATGTAACTCTTGGCCTATTAACGGCCCGTGGTGAAACTGGCCCGTAATGAACAGTGTATTACTTTACAACCATTAACAACCCATGGTGAAACTGGCCCGTAATGAACAGTGTATCACTTTATACCCATTAAGGGCCCGTTATTCCGTTGGGCCGTTTCCAGCCCATGTTATCTTTCGGCCTTCTCAGAGCCCATTTATTCTTGGGCTCATTTCCAGCATTCGTTTACTTACGGCCCGCTACTATCATTTTCTGCTTATGGGCCAAATTCAGCCTGTGGTTACAGTCGACCCGTTTGTGGTCCGTTAACACGTTGGGCCGTTATCATAGCATCATGAAATACGGCCTATAACGATGGCCCGTTATGGTCGGCCCATGAACGGACGATTCCAACTCTAGCCCGGTTACGGCCATAATGCGGCATGTTATTGGCCCATGTTTGGCCAATCGATCATACCGCCGTATAAGGCCCATTGATGATCGACCCATAGAAGACCCATTGTTTTGCGACCGTAGAAGGCCGATTGTTTCTGCCCGTGGAAGGCCCTTGTTTATACGGCCCGTAGAAGGCCCTTGTTTCTACGACCGTAGGAGTGCGGTGTCACTACGATAAATATTAGCCCATGGTTATTGTGGCCTAGATTTAAAAAATAGGTTGTTGCAGCCACTAGCAAACCGCAGAAAAAGAACTGCACTGACTAGAAGCAAACAAATAAACAAGACAACAAGGAAATAAATAAGCAAGAAACTTACACTAGGCTATCACGGCTATTACACATATTACATCCATTGGGCATCAAAGTTCGCCACCAGTGCAAATATAGGGAACACATAGCATATAAACGCCGCAGCAAAACAAGTCCGAACTGAAACCACTTGAAGAGCTCAAGAAACAATATCACAGGTACCCATAATGTTGGCAAGATGCTTAGCAAGCTTATTAACTTTCTCTTGTTTGGCGCTTAAGTCCTCCAACGCTTTCTTTGTTACACCGGAAAGTATGCATCTGAATTCTGCAGGACTTCTCGATCCTTGACTTCTGTCGCATAACATCGATCGATGTCTTTCAACTTGAAGTTGAGACTCAAGAAGCCGAACTGATTCAGTGCAACGAGTTCAAGAGCTGGTGCAAGCGAGTGGTAGCCGATAACTCGAACACTACATCAAGACAGGACTTTGGGGTTGTCTCGGTGTCCTCAATATAGTTTTATTAGCTTTCTTGGAGACCAACAGGATGTCTCACTATCTTGAACCTTATCGCATTGCTTCCTTTACCATTGCATAACAGGTACTCTTCTCCAATATTTTATCCGCATTCTAAAAGGAAACAAACAAACACATCTCAGGTTTACAATGTAGTATATGAAACTCATTTTGGTAAACCAGTTCGGTAGTAAGGTGGACAGGATAACAGCATGAAACAAACATATATCTATGTAGTATGGTCCTTTGTATGGTCTATATCATTCTAGTTTATGTTGCCAAATCAAGATAGATACAGTTCGAATCATATCTATTTAAGACACAACAGCATAGACAGAATATAAGTGTGGGAAACTACACAACAATAACAACACTTGTAATGTGCATGGCATGAGAACATAACTGTTTATTCAATTGAAACTGAAATCAACATAGAGCAAGTTACAACAGCAAACAGCCAAACACGTTGAAGAAACAGGTTTAAAACATACCTGTTGCGCCATTGGAGCTTCAATTGCATCCTTCAAATTTGAAATTGGTCGGTATCAGTAAATACAATGATGCAAGAGCAAGTAGTATGAACCATAGCTACAAAACCTGACCTGAGAACAATTCTTCTTCTGCTTTAAGCGTTGACTTCGGGTTTGGAGTGGTGGTCCTCGTGATTTGGGCACTACAGTTGCCTTACTAACTGCTCGTGTTTGGGTGCTCTGTGGTGGAGACGGTGCTGTGTCAACGGGAACTGGGTGTCTATCTGCTGGGGTTGGGGTTAGAAGGGGTGTAGCTGGTTCTCTGTCCAACCGGGTAGGGGTACAATCTGCATGAGTGTGGGATATGTGTGGTGGGGCTGATTCTTGGGCAAGTACAACCGTGGTTCTATCTGCATCGACAAGTAGCACGATCTTTTCTGAAGACCGTGTTTTTACTCCCACAGATACTGCGATCACTCCCTCCAATTGAACTGGCTGATAAACAAGAAAAGTAACTGAATGTACAGACATTGTAAGATAGACATGTGCAATGGATAGTAGGGAAGAAAACATGGCATGAAATAATTCACATTTATGTTGTCTAAGCAAACAAAATAGCAGGACATAATTTCACATATATGATGGCTAATTAAACAGGATAGCATGACACAATTTCACATGTATGATGGCTAACTAAACATGATAGAATGACATACTTCAAAATATGATGACTATGTAAACATGATGACATGATATAACTATAAGATGTGTCTATTAAAGTGGTTGGCATGCCATAAATCACAAACATGCCGTCGATGGAAACATGTTGGCATGATATAATTCACGGATAGAATGACATAATTTAAAATATGATGACTATGTAAACAGGATGAGATGATATAACTATATTATGTCTTTAGAAAATGGGTTGGCATGCCATAATTCAGATACATGCTGTCTATGTAAACATCATGGCATGACATAATTCAAATATATGATTTATATACTAAGGAAGTGAGCAGAGGGCAATTGCATATATGATGTGTCAACTAAGGAGATGGCATTAAATATTGTGTATATGATGTAAAAAATAAGCATTGCAATACAACATGTGCATTATATGAGTAATATAACCCTGCAAAGTTTGAGCATACACCTCAGGGGGATAATAGGACTGGTCATCTACCTCTGAATCCTCCTCTGAAGAGCTATCTATAACCAGCAAGATATCTGCTTCAACAGGTAGCATTGTCTGCTCTGAAGACCTTGTTTTCACTCCAGATTTCTCCATCACCAATTCAAATGGCTGATGCACAGGAAGAGCAGTTGAATATACAAACTTTGCTGTCGGAGGAGGGGAAGAAGATCTTAGGCGTCTGGAGATGGAGCCCGAGGTACTGCTCCGCTGTGATGGAGGGTTTCGTCGTTGGAGCAGCTCCGGTGAGTTGTACGACGCCGAGGCTGAAGTAGGACAAGAGAGACAACGAACAACGTTAACCTGAGTGGAATTCTAATAGCATCTCCAATACATGACGTAAAATACATAACCACAAAGTGCTAGATGTAAAATACATCAGCCGCTCATCTCTGAACTTAACTATCGAAACTGAACTTAACTGTCGAAACTGAACCTAACTGTCGAAACTGAATTTTGCTGTCGAAACTGAATGCACTAGCAAGGTGAGGCTACACGTCGGTCGACTAACTTTTTCATCTCTGGTCAGTCGATTTTGCAGCCGTTGGATACGAAATCAAGGGCCTGCGGTTCATCTTCAACCTCCACCCCCCTGAGCCACCAGCCACCACCGGCCAAACAGCAGCCCTCCCGCCGCATGGCGGCGGTCGCCGCCCATCGCCCGAAAACACTCCCCACCGCCAGTCCGCCGCCGCCCGGCCATCCCTATAGGCCCCCGTGCGAGATTTTTCTCCGGCGATCCCACGCCACCTCCCGCCAACGCCCGCCACCGCCCGGCGACCATCGCCCCATCCTCGAACCCTAAGATAGATAGTGGGGTACCTCTCCGTGAGCCCCCCTCCCCTTGCGGCTGGTTCTTCCTTCACCCGGCGAGCCCACCCTTGAAATCGATGACCCAAAAGTCGATTCAGTCGATCAAGTGTAGCCAAATCGAGCAGCATCGCAAGCAAGAGCAAGAGCGAGAGCAGCAGCGCGAGCAAGAGCAATAGCAAGAGCAGACCAGGCAGGGACCGATAGCAAGAGCAGCAGCAGCAGCGCGAAAGAGAGCTAAAGCAGCAGCAATTCCTATCGATGTGGACGTCGCCGCCGAGGGAGCGACACCGTGGAGGAAGTGGCCGGCGACGCCGCCGTGGATGGAGCCGCGCCGTGTCGGCTCGGGACCGAGTGCCGGCAGCACCGTGAGATCGAATCAAGAAGAAAATGCGGCGATTAGTGTACAACCTCTTTGGTGGCGCCGATTAGGCCGCAGCTTCATCCGAGGAAACGGTGATGATGATGCTCTTCCGGTGGTGCAGGTGAAGATGGCGGTATGGGAATGGAGGTGGCACGAAAGACGAGGGGAACATCGGGGCAGCTCCTTGGAGGTGGAGGACGGGGTGGCTGAACTGGTGGGACGATGAGATCGACGACAGATCCTCATCCGGTACGGTGGATGAGGGACGTCGAGGTGTTGCTGTGGACGACATCGTCGGGGAAGAAGCTCCGGCTGGGTGGCAGACGGAGCAGGGTGTGGGGTTTCATCGCGGGCTTTCGCGGCCTCGGTGTACGAATGGGTGGGCGGATGGGATGGCAGTGGGGAACCATGGCTTAGAGACGCGCTTGTCCAAAATGTGGGGTAAGTTATGAAAGTACCCCCACCGATTTGAGGCGGTTCTTTCGGTTCAGGGTACCACGGGCATTTCGGCGTGTCGGGATTTCACATGAGGTGGAGTTTTGCGCGTTGTATTTCCGAATAGCAAGGCGCGGGTTGAGATGGAGGAGTTGTCGAGCACAACGAGACAAAGATATATCTTAAATATTTCGGGCTAACAAGGCGGCGGGTTGAAGAGGCGGAGTTTTGCAAAGCACGATGAGCAGAGACACTAGCTTCAATTTTCGGCATAACAAGGCGCGGCTTGAAATTTCGGAAGAACAAGCTTAACGTGTACCCAAAAAAACACAATTTGCACCTCAACACGCACAACACACACACAAACACCATTTAGACTAGAGTAAGGTACACGTGCATTGCACGCATGAGATTTGGCGACCAAATTATGAATAAATACCACATAATAGCATGCAAGCTTTGAGTCATATATGCATGATGTAGATGTTCGTTTGATTCTTATAGTTCATTTCATTCAAAATCATCTAGTTTTTATAAGAAAGCTAATCTATTTTAAGATTCATGGAATTGTGCGTTGTAAGACATAAAGTAAAAACAAATAATGGAAAATAATGTAGAAAAACATTTGGGCAATTATGATACGGAAGATTCTAGAACAAATAAGAAGTGCTTGTGTTTTGATGTTTGTGCATTATGCTTAAGTTCAACCATGGAGTCTTCTAGATTATACATGTGGCGAAATCTGGTGGAATCTAGATGATATCCAACGGCCAATAGTGCTCAAATTTGCCATCTTTGGACCTTCGGATTCGCCTCATCCAACGACCATCTTTCAAAGTTAAAGTTACCCGCTCACAATAAAAAAAATATAATATAATATATATATAGGGGTATAGATATAGATATGTGATGCGAAAGCCGCCCATCACCTCCAACTACATGCACGGATGCAACATGGGCAAATGATGTCTGCCATCGGTATCTCAAATTCAAATCAGTCTGACCTTGTTCAATGTGTATACATTACAACATGCTCATTTCCAAAGCACACCGCGCAGATCTCCGTTATATTCATGCATGCATGGGTTTCAAACATCAGGATCTCTTATTCAAATATTTGAATTCAACTTTACATTGATTATGAACTCACCTATTCTTTTACACCCACACAGTAGTCTTCTCTTTATAATTGTACCACAAACTTACTCTCGTGCATGCATGCACACACACTACAAGTCGGCATTATCTATCGCACGCATGCAATCTTTTTCTTCAGGTCGGTCTCCCATGAAGGCACACACCCACACACATCCCCTCTCCCTCATACGGGCATTCTTTATCTCTCACGCGTGCATGCAACGATCGATGTTCCTCTATGTATGTGTGTATATAGCTAGGTCTTTCATAGTTTTCCACACAAACCGATCAATCGATATATCCAGTGAGGTCTCACCTCTTTCCCACGCCCACATCGATCAATCTATACCTCTCCCATGTCCACATCGATCAATCTATACCTCTCTATATAGGATTAACATAAATAGCTAATACACCCACATTAATTATATATCCAACGTCCCCTCTCATCATCCATGCCTTCCGCTTCATCTCTCGAGATCGTGCACAATGGCGAAGAGCAGGGGCGAAGGGCCCTGCCCCTAACATCACTATATATCGAGGCTAATATGAATGTGATCATTAGACAATTGCTGCTAAAAAGGTTTAATTTCATGAATTGACCCTCCTCGTAAAGGATTAGCAATGCTTGGCCCCCTAGCTCATTTATTTTTCATGGCTCCGCCACCGCGTGCAACAGCGCACGTGTTCGCCCCCTCTCTAAATATCGATCTCGCACTTGTGCATTCCTTCATAGTCTCCCTCCACTCGGCCCCTCGCACCATCTTCTAGCCCCCCATCAGATCTTGCCACATGTACAATCTAGCAGACTCCATGGTTGAACTTAAGCATAATGCACAAACCTCAAAACAACAATGGTTCTCTTTTGTTCTAAAATCTTCCGTATCATAACTGCCCAAACTTTTTTTCTAGTTGAATTGCCATTATTTGTTTTTACTTTATGCTTTACAACGCACAATTCCATGAATCATAAAATAGATTAAGGGCTTCTTTGATTCAAAGGATTCTCAAAGGAATTTTGGAGGATTCTAATCATTAGGAATTTTTCCTATCTTGGTTGTTTGATTCGTAGGATTGTAAACCATAGGAATTTTTCCATATGATTCATTTGCACTAGATTTCATAGGAAACATCCCATCCACTCAAACCTCTTTGAAAGAATTCTGCGTTTTTTCTATGCACAATCAAACATTCGTACAATCCTGTAGGATTCAATACGACATTCCACTATAATCCCATGTTTTTCCTATTCACGCGTTCTTAGCTTTTTTATAAAAACTAATTTGATTTTGAATGAGATGAACTATAAGAATTAAACGAAGGGCTACATCACGCATATATGACTAAGAGCTTACATGCTATAGTGTGGTATTTATTCATAATTTGGTTGCAAAATCTGATGCGTGCAATGCGTGTAAATTACTAGTACTTCGAGTATGTGCAAAACACGTAAATTAGAATACCAATGGCACGCTACACGTGTCTCTCTTAGAGTTCATGAAGCCACGTGGCACATGTGGAGGCGTTATCACGACCTCCTTGCGTGGATTGATCACAAGATGACGTGCTGCTGGTTCCGAGAAGAATGTACTCCTCCCCGAGCCATCTTGGCGGTACATGCACGGTTTAAGATGTGCACGCACGCCACGCACACACTCATTCCTCGCACGCACGCTGCAGGTACACAGGTGGGCGCAATTTTGTACCAAGATCCACCCCATGTGATAATTTGACGCGTGTAAAGTTGTTCACTTCATTGATGGTCAATTAATACAGCGCATGCAAATTGAGTGGGCGTGAGGCGGAAGAAAGACATTATTACTCCACTGCGGCGCATGCGAGTAGTTAAATCGTGGGTTGCTAGTAGTACTTCCATTGGTCTCCTTCGTATTTTGTGCCAATTTTTGACAGTAACATAATATTTACGCATTTGAGCAGTGTAGTCTACTTGAAATTTATGTTCCACTAAACTCATCGGGAGCCGTTTCGGGCCTCGAAACTAGAACCATCAATTAATCTTTATCTTGTTCCCATCACATTCGAAAGCCTGCTCACACCTACTAGTAATACATACCAAAGCTGAACGTGTTCCCACTATGCAGGTATTAGTACTACTAGTGCTAGTACTTAGGTTATAAAAAGGGGAACTACCTAACTGAAAATTATTCTACCTTTCCTCCTCATAAGTGCTTCTTCTCCGTCCGTCGTTGACATGGCCGGCGAGCAGAGCTCTAGGTCGAGAACTACTCGTAACAAGGGAGCGGCAACCAAGGCTGCAAAAAAAAAGAGAGGGCTCGCTGCCACGCAGAGACCTCGAAAGATCTCTCACGGGCGGACGATGGCACCCAGGAGCGCCCTAGCCGTGGAGGCGAACATACCGAGCCGGCGGAGCTGGAGTCGTTATCCCTCGACGGCATGCCCGATCAGCTCAATAAGCACCTCAATAAGCGAAGGAGTTCATCCAAGGCTTGACGGAGTTCTTGAAGGAGAGCCTCGACGACATGCCCGCTGAGCTCAATCAGCGGGGGAGTTGACCGGCTTGGTGATCTTTCTTGAAGAAGAGCATTGCCTCGAGAAGAAGGCGACCGGCGAAATCCTGTGACTTCGGAGGACAAAGCGAAGCTCTACCACGAGATCGACCTATTGAAGGAGAAGAACGCCGGCTGGAAGAAGCTGCATGAGAATAGTAGTTCCTCGATGAAGATCTGCAGGCCCTCGTCATGGAGCGAAGGAGGAGTTGGCGAAGTCGCGCCGAGCACCGGCTGCTGTCAAAGGTGCGTAATGCGGCCGTGGAACAGATGATGAAGGCTCGCGTCGAGAAATCCGCGTCATGGACAGAATGAAGAAGATGGCGGAGGAGGCGCGCAAGGAGATGGAGGTCGTGGAGGCGATGAAGAAGCGATTACGACTCATGGCGAATTAGATCATTTGGGGTGATAATCTTCCTTCTTCTTTTGCTACCGTGTTTCATCTTTTGCTTCGGGTGTTTTGCCGCACGTGTCACGTTCTCTGTGAGGCATGAATAGAACAATGGTTTTTGTTTTTTGAGGGAATGAATAGAACATTGCTAACAATGAGATGACTAGCAAATTAGATCATTTTTTATCGCCATATGGCACTGGGCTGCCGTGTTTCGTGCTCCTCCGTCGTAGTAGCACTCTAGTGGAAAAATTGAGTATACCGCACGGTTCTTTGCTCCTCCTCGATCAATTAAATCGGCACATTTATCTGAGCAGTCAAATCACAAGGCCCGCCTTCCAGCAGTAATGAGCCGTCAAATCACAAAGGCCCTCGCCTCGTGAAACCGACCAAGCTAGACTGCCCGCCCTCTAGCCTTTTAAAAATGTATACTTTTGTACAACAATAGTATCGATGGATTGCGCCATGGAGCAAAACTTGAAATTAAAAAAGGTGGTACATATAGAGAGCTGTCGCCAAATTATGCATATAGTACTATTAAAAAGGCTAGTCACAATAATGGTGTCCAGCACAACCCACCCTCAAATAAAACTAAGCACCACGGAATTCTTTGACAAAACTAAGCACCCTGAAATTCTTTGACAACTAAACTGCTGGCTATATGATGTTGGCCATATATATTGTACGTATATAATGTGAATAAACGAGTGGTAGTACTATACCAACTAAAAGATGAAATGTAAGAAATACTAGTATGTACTTACTGAAGAGTTAAAGTAACAAGAAGAAACATAACATAGTTCTACTGGGGGCTCAGCACAACACACCCCTCAAATTAAATTAAGCACACCTGAAATTAAACTTTGCAACTATTCCGGTAGACACTGCATTAGAACCACCATGAGCAACGACACTGCCACCTTACTCGGAGTCCTCGTCCACGTCCTCGACTTTGTCCTTGTCCCTCTTCCTCTTGGCGATACTTCTTTGCTTGAACCGCCAACTTGGCTGTTGCTCTTCATCCAACCCTTGTAGATATTGAAACAAAGGTAGCCATCCATTGCAGCGTCTTGGATGTGGTCTATATCTAGTACATTCCGCTGCCATGCATGACGATGAAACGTGTATGGAGGTTTCTCCGGTTTACCATCTGAAGGATGAACCATGGCTCCTGCCAGGTCAGCATTGAAGGTCGACGAGAGGACACCGGCCGATTCTTTTGGAGGTCGAAGGTGTTGCCTACAACGAGGCCTATCCGACGCAGGACTTCTTTGTCGTTACCAAAGTCTCTGAGAACGAATTTGACTAGGTTGCTCTCGAGGAAGTCCTTAAAATCCTGGCACTCAACGTCGGCATGGCATATGTGGTAGACCAAGCATAAGTCATGCACGCAAACCTGGATCACGGCGGGCTTCTTCTCTCTTCGTCCTTTAGAACCTTCTCTCGCCCCACGACTCGTGGTGTACTCAACATCTAGCCCGGCGACCCACTCATCATGTGAGTCTTGAACATGCGTCCCGAAGCGAGAAAGGCATCCTTTCACCGTCGCGGAAGAACGGGTGTAGATGATGTCGAACTCATCGCCGGTGATGGTTCTAACCTTGTACTCACCGCCGATCGGGGAGATTTGGGACGCCATGGATTTGGGAGGAGGGTTAGGATTAGTGGAACTGCCGTAATGTGAATGGGACGACTAGGAGCGAACCGCCGTAGTATTAAAGGACGTGCGGGGCGAGTAGGAGCGAACTGCCGGCGTGTGAGCGGCGGGGTAGTGGCTTTCCATTCTCCCATTATACGGGCTTCCGAGAGCCCTTGGATCGGAGAGCGAGCGGTTGCATGGCGTGATTCTAGACCAATGGGTGAATATCCTATCACGGAGGTTATTCGCAAATTTTCAGCAACTTAGCATGCGACCGTTTGATCTCGAGATCCAAGGGTTGCAAGCAGTCGTATCATGGTCGCGCCTACCACGACCGTCGCGTCACTTTGGTTGCAAAATCTGATCGTGCAATGCGTGTAAATTACTAGTACTTGGTATGTGCAAAACACGTAAATTAGAATACCAATGGCACGCTACGGTGTCTCTCTTAGAGTTCATGAAGCCACGTGGCACATGTGGAGCGTTATCGCGACCTCCTTGCGTGGATTGATCACGTGACGTGCTGCTGGTTCGGAAGAATGTACTCCTCCACGAGCCATCTTGGCGGTACATGCCTGAGCGAAGATGTGCCGCATCGCGACTTACACTCATTCCCTACGCCGCGCTGCAGCGTACGCAGGTGGGCGCAATTTTGTACCAAGATCCACCCATGTGATAATTTGGCGTGTAAAGTCGTTCACTTCATTGATGGTCAATTAATACAGCGCATGCAAATTGAGTGGGCGTGAGGCGGAAGAAAGACATTATTACTCCCTGCGGCATCAAGTGGTTAAATCGTGGGTTGCTAGTAGTACTTCCATTGGTCTCCTTCGTATTTTGTGCCAATTTTTGCGTAACATAATATTTACGCATTTGAGCAGTGTAGTCTACTTGAAATTTATGTTCCACTAAACTCGCCGGGAGCCGTTTGACCTCGAAACCAAAACCATCAATTAATCTTTACCTTGTTCCCATCACATTGAAAGCCTGCTCACACCTACTAGTAATACATACCAAACTGAGCGTGTTCCCACTATGCAGGTATTAGTACTACTAGTGCTAGTACTTAGGTTATAAAGGGGAACTACCTAACGAAAATTACTCTACCTTTCCTCCTCATAAGTGCTTCTTCTTCGTCCGTCGTTGCCATGGCGGTGACGAGCTCTAGGTGAGAACTACTCGTAACAAGGGCGGCAACCAAGGCTGCAAAAAAAAGAGAGGGCTCGCTGCCCGAGAGACCTCGAAAGATCTCTCACAGGCGGCGATGGCTCCCGAGGCGCCCTAGCCGTGAGGCGAACATGCCGAGCGGCGGGCTGGAGTCGTTATCCCTCGGCGGCATGCCCGATCAGCTCAATAAGCACCTCAATAAGCGAAGGAGTTCATCAAGGCTTGAGGAGTTCTGAAGGAGCCTCGACGACATGCCGCTGAGCTCAATCAGCGGGGGAGTTGACCGCCCGGCTTGGTGATCTTTTGAAGAAGAGCATTGCCTCGGAGAAGAAAGCGACCGGCGAAATCCTGCGACTTCGGAGGACAAAGCGAAGCTCTACCACGAGATCGACCTATTGAAGGAGAAGAGCGCCCGGCTGGAAGAAGCTGCATGAGAATAGTAGTTCCTCGATGAAGATCTGCGGCCCTCGTCATGGACGAAGGAGGAGTTGGCGAAGCTCGCGCCGAGCACCCGGCTCTTGTCAAAGTGCGTTCGGCGTGGAACAGATGATGAAGGTTACAAAGGTTTTGGGACAATCGACGAATACAAACCCGATCAAAATAAAGGGTGCTTCATACTCAAGCACAGGGTTAAACCAAAAAGCAAAAACCCCCAAAGTGCGGAACCGTCTTGGAGGATGGCTCAGCGGACCTGCAAAATCCATAATGCAGGCGCCACTCCACACACAGCCTTGGTGTTGGATACTCTGACAGGTGGCCAAAAGTGGCGTAGGCTTTTAGCCAGGCGATCAACAGCGATACCGATGGTTGATGGGTCTTGAGACTTTCGCATCAAATAACATGCGAGAAGCGAACAATCCGCCTCGCGAAGTCTACCAAGTAGCAACAACAAATCCATGGGCGACACGGCTATCACCTTCACGTGATGAACCTAAATTCGAACAGCTAGAGCACCAACGCATTGGTCCTCGGTCCGATAGTGGGCGGTTTCGTCTTACTAAGGTACTCATGGATGGCGGCAGGAGTTAAACCTCATCTATGAAACCCTTCAAAAAATGAAATTGGTGGAGCCGCATTGGCGAGCAGCACAACCTTGAAGGATAATCCCTAGTCGGAAATGCGCTGCGGGGAAAAATCACACTAGATGTAGTGTTGGCTCACGGACAATTCAGGTCGAGGAGGTCACGTTCCAAGTGGCCCCATTGACAGCGGATATCACGCTTTGTTAGGGCGAGAGGCATTCACAATCTTCAAGCTATACCCCTACGGGTACATGAAGCTCAAAATGCCGGACCCAATGGGATAATCACTCTCACCGATGATCGGATACAACACTCCGGCGAAAATAAGACAGCCGCACTGGCCCTAGAGGCATTGTCCAAAGCCCTAGCGGCGGAGGAACTTCCTGCGCTCCACGGTGGATAGGGACGATGTGATACTCGATAAAGGTCCAAGTCCACTTTTTAAACCAGAGGCAATAGTCAAATTTCAGGTCCATCCAGCGGACCCCACAAAAGCGGCCTCCATTGGGGCACAATTAAGTCTCGATGTGAGAAGCCGCTTTTCGAAATTCCCGGAAAATTGGGACATTTTGCAGGCACCCTTCGGACATGCCGAGAATCCCAGCGGGCGGGAGCACAGCCTAAATATCTAAAAGTTCAAGCCGGTCAAACAAGCTCTTGGCGATTTTCCGAACCAAAAGACAGGCAATGGGAGAGAGCTAGCCAAACTCTTAGGCGGTTCATGAGAGATATAAAACATCGGTTGGCTAGCCAATCTAGTAATGGTACCAAAAAGGACAAATCCACAGCGCCTGCAAATCGATTTTAAAGACCTTAACAGGCTGTCCAAGGACCCTTTCCCCCTCCCTCGCATCGACCAAATCATCGATGCTACCCGAAACACGATTCATTGTGCTTCCTGGCGCATACTCCGGATACCATCAAATCAAGATGGCGGAGAAAGATCAGGCTGCGGCATTCATTACTCCATATGGGCCATTCTGCTTCAACACAATGCCCTTGGACTCAAAAGCGCCGGCATAACATATGTTATGTTTCAAACATGTCGCTACCGGATAGCCAAAACAGTAGAGGCATCGTAGGCGATGTGGTCGTCAAGACCAAACCGTCGGAACTCTA
This sequence comes from Aegilops longissima, assembly GCA_021605205.1. Taxonomy (NCBI): domain Eukaryota; kingdom Viridiplantae; phylum Streptophyta; class Magnoliopsida; order Poales; family Poaceae; genus Aegilops; species Aegilops longissima. The sequence goes on along the minus strand of CM038677.1, from coordinate 551,453,087 downwards.
GTAGAAGACTTGAGGTGACATTCGACAACCTCCGAGCATATGACATTAAGCTCAATCCGGAAAAATCGTCTTGGTACCAGCGAAAAGCTCTTGGGCTTCATCATTATCGGTAGAGAATTGAAACAAACCGGCCAAAATCGAGCTCTGTCACAATGGATATTCAAAAGACCTCAAGCGGATACAAAAACTAACCGGATGCGTAGCGGCCTTAAATCGCTTCATCTCCCGTTTGGGAGAAAAGGCTCTGCCCTCTACCGCCTCCTCCGTACGCCGAACATTTGAATGGGCGGATCTGCCTGGCGGACTCGAAGAAATAAAATATACGGCAACAAATCCGGTTCTGGCGCGCCCAACCTGGGCGAACCTATGTTATTATATATCGCAGCAACACATCAAGTTGTCGGTAGCGGTACTCGTCGTTGAGAAAGAAAGAAGGCACAATTCCCTCTTCAAAACCGAGTACTCGTATCCCTTTTCTAACTCCATAAATCCGGTACCCACATTATCAAAAGATAGCGTGTCACGGTGTTCATAGCATCCGGAAGCTGCGACACTACTTTCAAGAGTGTTCAATAACGGTGGCCTCCGAAGTACCTCTCAGCGATATTATAAACAATCGCGTATGGCAGGATTGCAAAATGGGCTATCGAGCTCTTACCATTTGACATAACCTACAAACCACGGCGAGCTATAAAATCATGAGTTACGGCTGACTTAATGCCCGAATGGACGGCGAACTCCCTAAAATGCAGTAGCGTACTCCAGCTGGATCATGCATTTGATGGATCCAAAATGTTGGCTGGCTTGAAATTGGCGTCGTCTGGCGTCTAGCCAGGAGACACAATCATCGTACTTCAAATAATGTACATGGACTCCAACCGCGGCCGAATCTGAGGCCCTTCTACATGGCCTCCGGATGGCAATCTCCATGGGCATTCAACGCCTAGAGGTCTTGTGAGGATTCAAACCTCGCAATATCCCAAGTAAATGGAACTTTGGCCTAAAGATCCAAAAATGGCAGCTTACATAGCGCCGTCCTAAAAATGTCAGCTCGGTTGAAGGACTCGAATTCCACCATGTAGCCGGGATAATAACGAGGCAGCGAGGCGTGTGCTTGCATCGGCCTTGAAGCAAGCGCATCCCTCAAACATCTTCACAGGCGGCTCTTTAAGCCATCCGTATTATGGGAAGAGGAATCAAAATAACAATCGGGCCATTTGCATCACTAACTCAGACCATTACGACACGTCGGCTCACCAATGAAATAACACCTTGACTCACGAAATAATGGCGATAATTGCCCGTGGGCAGAACCATTCCTAGCCTACTTAATGCGGCGGGAACTTCCGAAGACCAAAATGAGGCCCATTGCATAGTTCGTGATCTAAAGCCTACAAGGTCCATGAGGAGAACTTTATAAGAAAAGCACAACGAGTCCTTCAAAGGTGTATCTCCGAAGAGGAAGGCGAAATCTCTGCTGAAATTCACGCCCGTCTGGGCACCACCCTTACCGCCGGGCCCTTGTGGCAAGGCCTTCCGTACAAGATTTTATTGGCCGACGAGCCGGGCGAGATCTCGAGGACTTAGTCCAACGATCGTCGGTTGCGGCTCTTTGCTAATCGAGCCACATGCCACACGCCCTCAAAACTATACCCATTACCAGCGTTCGCGATGCGACATGGTTGGACCCTTAAAGAGGAACCCACAAGCACAAATACTTATTGGTCATGGTGGACAAATTCACCAAATGGATTGAGGCCAAGCGGTTAAAGCGGCAGAATCCGGACGGTGATAGACTTCATATCCGGGTAGTACACCGTTTGGGCGTCCCACGGCATCATCGCGACAGCGGCACGAACTTCACGGCCGGCGAGGTTAAACTCTGGTGCAAAAACATGGGCATCAAGCTCGATTAAGCAGTCTATCACCCCCAAACTAACGGTCAAGTCGGCGAGCAAATGGTCTAATCATGGCGGCATCAAACCCAGACTGGCGGTCCCTCAAGGAATCTAACGCCTTTGGTAGAGGAGCTCGACTCCGTACTTACTGAGGGCTGCGGACCACGCCAAACCGAACTCTGGATTCACACCATTTTTCATGGTATACGGTAGGCAGTTTTACGCCTGCGATATAATTCATGACTCACCTCTTGTCGCATGTCGAAGAAGAAGCGAGTTGGATCGGCAGGACAGTTTGGCGCCTTAGAGGAGGGCGGGATGTGGCAAAGGCTCGTTCCGCATTTTATCGGTGACAGGCTCGAAGATATCAAAGCGAGAGAAATGCAGGCCAAAACTTACAATGTTGGCGAACTTGTTCTCGTTTGCGGACAAGAAAAGGACAAACTTAAGCCCAAGTGGGAAGGTCCCTTCATCATCGACCAAGTCCTGACGGCGGGCATACCGTCTACATAGCATCACAACAACGACTCGAGCGAACCCATGGGCATGGCCCGTCTCGAAGATTCTCGCCTAACGCGGACTCGGGTTAGTCTCCTCCCCGTCCACCTTTTATATTTTTACTGTCTCTTGTCCCCTCCTTCCCCACTTTTTTTTTAATACCTTTTATAGGCTGATTTGCGCTTTGTTATTTACTTGATGTATACGGCACTCATTATACAAGGGCTTCTTTGGCTTATTCATCTGAGCTTCATGCCCAATACATGTGTCATACTTCCATGTACCTTTTATTCACCATTGTATGCATCGATATGACTTAAGTTTTGGCCAAGCTGGGTTGCTGGCTCCACATGCTTACCCTCGTTCGATTGTTGGCTAGGAGGTAAAGGAGCACCTCTGCGATTACTCTTCTTGGTCAGCGGATGTGTACCTCGGTGGGTGAAGCCAAAGCTAGCGTTCTTAAGAAATATTGATCGGTGACTTGAAGATGATTTATTACTTACTTATTTATCTGCCCCGATGCTTTTACGCTATTTTCGCGATCCGGCATTGCACTTTAGGGCATGCCTCCCGAGAAAGAACCCTTAGAACTATTCTCCACGGAAGATGTTTCTTACTAACCATGTAATATAACATAACTAGTTGGGCACTTATGCGATAAAACAATTATGACCCGCCTTGTCTCCATGCATGCCCGGTTCTTTTATAACCGTAAAGTCGGACACTCCGGACTGTTGGGTCCCGGTTGAAGCGAAACGGTCCATAAAGACAACGATCTACAATCGGCTAGAAGGCATTTTACATGTCATTTCAAATTACATCGTCAAACCATTGATTGTACTCCTCCTCAATCCCATCTAACAATTGTCTAATTCTGATCTGTTAGGAATATTCGGCCCATTCTACTTGGCGTACATCAACTCACAGGATCTCCTTCCCGCCGGGCCCTTGAGTCCGACCTCGGCATGTGGTTTGGTCAATAACCGGGTAGCGCGTCTTCACCATGGCCCGAGCCTCCTGGCGCTACGGCAGGCCGATATCTTCCACAAGCGGAGGCGTCGCCGTGCTCACTGAAGCTTCTCGGCAAGCTCACCAAGGCCCTCGGGTAGGGAGGCGGATGGCCAGCAAAGCGACGCCACTCGCCGCTGCGAACACGTTCGACAATTGCACAACTCGGGAAGTTGGTCACCCGTTGACCAGGCATTTCCTCCATGAGGTGACTGTGAGCACACCTAAAGACATATTTACGTCAATCGACTTCCTGCTTGAATTCTTCTTTTCAAGGAATTTGTTCAAGCACTTACTATAAATGCATGGCAAGGCTGATTCTCCTTCCGCGAAGCAGGCAGCTGGGCCGAACACCTTTCAGCTCTTCTCCTCGCTGGGTGTGGGCATCTTGGACTTGTTTCTCTCTGCACAGCACCCTCATAAGCCTTTAGGCAGCGCGATGACTTTGTTGCTTGTCGGATCTAGTCGGCGCCCTCTGCAATATTATTGTCGATTCACGCCACTTTTGTTAAATAATTATCTTTTCAAAATCGTCTTACCAGTGAGGTCTCTGGCTCCCCACAGCGGCCAGTCTTGACCTCAAGTTGGGCCTTGCACTCTTGGAGCTCTGGGAGATGGGTATTCTTCTCCGTAAGATCCTGCATAATAATTGATCCTTAAATCAGTTATTTCAACTATTTTAAGTCTCGGGGCTCTTGGCATATATAACTATTAAAATTACTTACCGTATGTCTTTCACATACTGCTCCGTAGCTCTGGTTAACCCATCTTGGCGGCGGAGGTGCGCGTTCCGCATCAAAGGCATTTAGCGCCTCGGGGAAAACAGCATCACGAAAAGAACTGTCGCGCCTTTGTGATTCATGGCGCTCTCCTCGGACGGGTGGCGGACAGCTGTCGGCATCCTCCGTCGGAGGCGTCCGGCTCATGCCTTGTATTCGCCTCCCCTCCGGACCATGCGTTGGAGCATGGTGGCGGAAAACGATTAGCAACCTCTCCGGACACTGTCCGTGGCGCTCTTCGGAAAAGTTATGAGCATTAATATACCTCCTTGATCCTTCCCTTAAAAATAGCGGTGCTCCGTACCATTGCGGCGATGTTTCGGTTCACGTCGCACTCCTCTTCCCTTCTGGGCGGACTGACCCTTGTTGGTGCGGCCGCCTGAGTTGACTTCCTTAAAGGCACCTCTGCGATACCATCGGTATGGGATGGTGAAATTGGCCTGGATCAAATGATGGTGTCAAGAACTCGGTCGTAGTCACACAGGAGGCGAAACAAGCCGGGGTAGTGGCCGTAATGGCGACTAGGGCATTGTCTATGCTACGTTGGTGGAACACCCGTCAATCAGCTCCACCTTTATGTCGGATCCTCTTGGAGGTCGGATCAAGGATCGTTCGGATCCTCGGGCTGTGGAGTTAGAAGCCGTATGCCCTCCACGTCCGCGCAGCTCTCTGCGTCGAAATCCGAGAAAGATACTTGACTTTAAAAGTATGGATCGGGTAGATGAACATCCGCTTACCCATCTCCGAGGTTATTCATAGAAAAATCCATTCAGCGGATTCGTGCGGAGAAGTCCTCCTCCTCTCCCTTGTACAAGCGGACGGGATCTTTGCGGATCGGCTGCGAGCCTGGCCTTCTGCGGCCATGACGGGTGGCGTCATCTTCCCGTTGAAATCCCACATAGGGTGGTCCCTATATTGGGTGGCAACCCTCGCATAATGCTGCGTGGCCATGGCTCCAATCATGGTCAATCCGGTGGGCGATAACCTAATCCGGCCATCGGATAATGGGCGCTCCTATCATCTTCCGTTGAGGGCGCTCATGAAGCCTTTCAGGCGTTTCTTCAAGGGCATTGTTGAACTCAGGAGGCGATCCGAACTGGATCGTGAAGGCGTCCTCCATGTAGAACCATTAAAGGCCGGTCTTGAGCGCCTTCTTCGAGTGCGGATAGATATCCGGTCCGGCGATCGCCATATTCGGCTCGCCCACTGATATCTCGACCCCTCGAGAGCAGAGTGCGAGACAAACAATCTCTTCCAGTGATGCAAAATGGGGCTCGATGCCCAGAACAGCTACGCAAAAGCTAGAAGCCCATGATGTGCAAAATGGGCAGTGAGGTGGTGTTGAGTCCGTAGAACTCTAAGAGCCGGAGAAAGCGGATGTATGGAAATCCAGTCCCTTATTAGATAGGGACAAAGCATACCGCTCCCCTTTGGAAGGGTTGGGGGCTCTCGCACCTTTCCACCCTTGTAGGTGGCTAGTCCGGCTCGCCAAGAACCATGAAAGCTGGGGAAGATATCCCTCGGTTTGAGTGCCACTAGCTACGTGTGGGCGAGCATCTCCCAATCTCTGGCTTGGTGGGAGCTCGAGAGGAGGAGCGTCGGCTATCCATGATGGAATGGATTTTTGTTAGGCGCCGATGAGAACTTGCGGATGGAGGATGGTGTGAGCTGGATCTAGATCCTGCGCCTCTCTTATAGGCGTTAAGCTGGGGGTAAAATGTAAAATACCCCAGCCTTTGCGTAAATACGACACGTGAAGAAAGCCATTATTTGTAGAAGCCAAGGGCGCAACATTTATAAGGAAGCGGACACTATTAATGGGAACATGAAGTTTGAAGGAGAACCCGCCTTATGAAAAGCTTATTCATCTGGGCTTCATGCCCAATACATGTGTCATACTTCCGCATGTACCTTTTATTCACCATTGTATGCATCGATATGACTTAAGTTTTGGCCAAGCTGGGTTGCTGGCTCCTGTGCTTACCCCTCGTTCCCGATTGTTCGGCTAGGAGGTAAAGGAGCACCTCTGCGATTGCTACTGCGGGTCAGCGGATGTGTACCTCGGTGGGTGAAGCCAAAGCTAGCGTTCTTAAGAGAATATTCGATCGGTGACTTGAAAGATGATTTATTACTTACTTATTTATCTGCCCCGGATGCTTTTTACGCTATTTTCGCGATCCGGCATTGCACTTTAGGGCATGCCTCCCGAGAAAGGAACCCTTAACGGAACTATTCTCCCCGGAAGATGTTTCTTACTAACCATGTAATATAACATAACTAGTTGGGCACTTATGCGATAAAGCAATTATGACCCCGACGCCTTGTCTCCATGCATGCCCGGTTCTTTTATAACCGTAAGGGTATTCGGACACACCGGACTGTTGGGTCCCGAGGTTGAAGCGAAGCGGTCCGCAAAGACAAACGATCTACAATCCGGCTAGAAGGCATTTTACATGTCATTTCAAATTACATCGTCAAACCGACCGATTGTACTCCTCCTCAATCCCATCTAACAGGCTGTCTAATTTACACCCTGTTAGGAATATTCATGCCAGTTCTACTTGGCGTACATCAACTCACAGGATCTCCTTCCCATCGGGCCCGCAGTCCGACCTCGGCCATGTGGTTTGGGTCACAACCGTATGCGCGTCTTCACCATGGCCCAGCCTCCTGGCGCATACGGACGGCAGCCGATATCTTCCACAAGCGGAGGCGTCGCTGCGTGCTCCTGAAGCTTCTCGGCAAGCTCACCAAGGCCCTCGGGTAGGGAGGCGGATGGCCATAAAGCATGAGCAGCGCCACTCATCGCTTGCCGAACACGTTCGAGCAATTGCACCAGCTCGGGAAGTTGGTCACCCGTTGACCCAGGCATTTCCTCCACAGGTGACACTGTGAGCACACCTAAAGACATATTTACGTCAATCGACTTCCTCGCGAATTCTTCTTTTCAAAGGAATTTGTTCAAGCACTTACTATAAATGCAGCGACGCAAGCGCTGATTCTCCTTCACGAAGCTAGGCAGCTGGGCCCGAACACCTTTCAGCTCTTCTCCTCGCTGGGTGTGGGCATCTTGGAGCTTGTTTCTCTCCTGCTGCACCTTCATAAGCACCCTCTCGCCGGCCTTTAGCTGACGCAGTAGCTGTTGCTTGTCCGGATCTAGTCGGCGCCCTCTGCAATATTATTGTCGATTCACGCCGCACTTTGTTAAATAATTATCTTTTCAAAGTCGTCTTACCAGTGGGGTCTCTGTGGCTCCCCGTATGGCCAAGGCGGCCTCAAGTTGGGCCTTGCACTCTTGGAGCTCTGGGACAGATGGGTATTCTTCTCCGTAAGATCCTGCATAATAATTGATCCTTAAATCAGTTATTTCAACTATTTTAAGTCTCGGGGCTCTTGGCATATATAACTATTAAAATTACTTACCCGTATGTCTTTCACATCTTTGCTCCGTGGCTCTGGTTAACCCATCTTGGCGGCACGGAGGTGCGCGTTCCGCATCAAAGGCATTTAGCGCCTCCGGGGAGAAACACGCATCACGAAGAACTGTCCGGCGACGCCTGTGATTCATGGCACTCTCCACCTCAGACCGGGTGGCGGACAGCCTGTCGGCATCCTCCGTCGGAGGAGCGTCCGGCTCATGCCTTGTATTCGCCTCCCCTCCCGGACCATGCGTTGGAGCATGGCTGGCGGAGGCTTGATTGGCAACCTCTCCGGACACTGTCCGGCGAGCGCTCTTTCTGGAAAAGTTATGAGCATTAATATACCTCCTTGTGATCCTTCCCTTAAAAATAGCGGTGCTCCGTACCATTGCGGTGATGTTTCGGTTCACGTCGCACTCCTCTTCCGCCTGCTGGGCCGGACTGACCCTTGTTGGTCGGCCGCCGCGGGTTCGGCTTCCCGCCTTAAAGGCACCTCCTGCGATACACCATCAGTATGGGATGGTCAGAATTGAGCGCGGATCAAATGATGGTGTCAAGAACTCGGTCGTAGTCACCTGGGAGGCCGGAAACAAACCGGGGTAGTCAGCCGTAATGGAGACTAGGGCATTGTCTATGCTACGTTGGTGGAACACCCCGTCAATCAGCTCCACCTTTATGTCCGGATCCTCTTGGAGGTCGGATCAAGGGATCGTTCGGATCCTCGGGCTGTGGAGTTAGGGCCGTATGCCCTCCACGTCCGGCGCAGCTCTGCGTCGAAATCACAGAGTAAGATACTTGACTTTAAAAGTATGGATCGGGTAGATGAACATCCGCTTACCCATCTCCGAGGGTTATTCATAGAAAATCCATTCAACGGATTCGTGCGGAGGAAGTCCTCCTCCTCTCCCTTGTACAAGCCGGACAGGATCTTTGCCAGATCGGCTGCCGAGCCTGGCCCTTTGCGGCCATGACGGGTGGCGTCATCTTCCCCGTTGAAATCCCACATAGGGTGGTCCCTATATTGGAGTGGCTGCAACCCTCGCATAATGCACGTGGCCGTGACTCCAATCATGGTCAATCCGGTGGGCGATAACCTAATCCGGCCCATCGATAATGGGCGCCCTATCATCTTCCGTTGAGGGCTCATGGCGCCAACTCAGGCGTTTCTTCAAGGGAGCATTGTTGAACTCCGGAGGCCGATCCGAACTGGATCCGCAGAGGGCGTCCTCCATGTAGAACCATTCGAAGGCCAGTCTTGGACGCCTTCTTCAGGTGCCGGATAGATATCCGGTCCGGCGATGCGCCATATTCGGCTCCGCCCACTTGATATATCGACCCCTCATGAGAACGAGTGCGAGACAAAACAATCTCTTCCACAGTGCAAAATGGGGCTCGATGCCCAAGAACAGCTCGCAAAGAGCTAAGAAGCCCGCGATGTGCAAAATGGAGGCGGGCGTGAGGTGGTGAAGCTGGAGTCCGTAGAACTCTAGGAGCCCCCGGAGAAACGGATGTATGGGAAATCCGAGTCCCGTTATTAGATAGGGGACAAAGCATACCCGCTCCCCTTTGGAAGGGTTGGGGACGCTCTCCGCCTGCTTTCCACCCTTGTAGGTGGCTAGTCCGGCTCGAACCGGAACCATGAAAGCTGGGGGAAGATATCCCTCGGTTTGGAGTGCCACTAGCTTGCTGTGTGGAACTGAGCATCTCCCCCAATCTCCTGGCTCAGGGCTGGGAGCTCGAGAGGAGGAGCCGCGTCGGCTATCCATGATGGAATTGATTTTTGTTAGAGGCGCTTCGATGAGAACTTGCGGATGGAGGATGGTGTGAGCTGGATCTAGATCCTCGCCTCTCTTATAGGCGGCTCGTTCGCATGGCTAGGGGGTAAAATGTAAAAATACCCCAGCCTTTCGCATTCGTACGACACGTGGAAGAAAGCCATTATTGTGCGTAGAAGCCAAGGAGTGCAACATTTATAAGGAAGCCGGACACTATTCGACGGGAACATGAAGTTTGAAGGAGAACCCGCCTTGCAACGCCGAAGACAATATACGCGCCGGACTCGTCGTCGCTGAAGCCCGGTTTGGGGGCTACTGAGGGAGTTCCGGACTAGGGGGTGTCCGGATAGCCGAACTATCATCATCGGCCGGACTCCAAGACTATGAAGATAGAAGATTGAAGACTTCGTCCCGTGTCCGGATGGGACTTTCCTAGGCGTGGAAGGCAAGCTTGGCGATACGGATATGTAGATCTCCTACCTTTGTAACCGACTTTGTGTAACCCTAGCCCTCTCCGGTGCCTATATAAACCGGACGGCTGTAGTCCATAGGACGAACAACAATCATACCATAGGATAGCTTCTAGGGTTTAGCCCCTTTGATCTCGTGGTAGATCCACTCTTGTAACACACATCATCAATATTAATCAAGCAGGACGTAGGCTTTTACCTCCATCAAGAGGGCCCGAACCTGGGTAAAACATCGTGTCCCTTGTCTCCTGTTACCATCCGCCTAGACGCACAGTTCGGGACCCCCTACCCGAGATCCGCCGGTTTTGACACCGACACCCACACTAATATCTGGCAATGCCACTGCTTTAGAAATTGCTATTTTCCTTGTAGGATTGCCATTCAGATAAGGAACATGCTTCTTTTCATTTGATGCATGTTTCATCACTTGTTACTTGTTAGTCACCCTCCTTTCCACCTTTTTTGTGCAAACAGATATATACATTTCACGCTCGATCTTAGTTGAACTACACAAATGATATCCAAATTATAGTTGAGCATTCCAGGAGCTTCACAACCAACCTTGATGTTGCTCAACTTTATTGCAACTAATGAAGAAGAAGCTCTGTGGGTTTCGTTTTCTGATGGAAATGGAACCAGGGCTGGAGCCCTTTTCTTAAAATTTTTTGAAGAAGAAGCTGCTAGCTCAAGGGACATTGCTTCATTTTAGGTGAACTGCACCAAAAGGTCCCATGAATTGAATCATCCATGTTGGTGGTGAAAGAGCCAGCTTGACATCGATCTAAGCACCCCCGGCCTCCATCCTTGCGACACACGGTACACCTCGTTTGACACCTGCTCGACCCTAGTGTCACTGATAAATGAAGTAACAATACAGTTAAAATAGAGTGAGTGTCATCTCTATCATTTCATTTCCAATGTAGATAAAGAAAGTGCTTCTCTTTGTTAAAGTATGTTTCATCAACTAGTCCCATTGTTAATGTTTAAGCGTTTCTGCAAACTGGGGTGCTTAATTTTAGTTGACATGTACAAAAATAGAGATTTGAATGTCTCAAGGCGCCTCCTTGTACTACTGCTGTACACTGATGTTCATCTCTGGCAGAAGGTGTATCTGAGAGACTTGGGACGATGTCCAGTATGAGGCGTATCGTATGAGGCGTTGCAGGGCCCATCTCGCCCTCACAGCATGTCATACTATGATACTATCGCAATATTTTCTTCTATTTATTTTGTGTGTTTCATCAACTAGTGCCACTTTAATGTAATCATGCTTTTTCATTATCTGTGCAAACAGGGTTATTCAGCTGCATTTTGGTGGAACTGCACAAATGTACGTATGGAACCGGCATATATGCAGAGTGCGAGGTGTGCCAAGTAAAAATTACCGACACCAACCATGCTGCATGCACGCATTGGCATCCACCACAACCAGTGGGATGTGTGGCGCTCTCTGTGGACGGATCTTTCTCGGCAGCAAATCCTCTAACCAAATACTAGTAGCTTATATTGGCAGTTTTCTAGGGAGTACTCTTTTCTTAAAGAAGCACCAATCTATTTTTCTTTATTTGTACACTGTGTCACAACTTTGACCCAAAGGTCCACAACTATTTTAGGGTGATTGGCGTAGTACTCGGAGACTGATTGTAAGCATGATTTTCATTAGCTGTCACACTGATTGTAAGCATGAGTAGGTGGAAGATTAGGTTAGTGCGAAGCTTACCTTAAACCCTACCGCCGCCCGTTGAAGCGAGGCGGCGCCGAGGAACCGTGGAGAACGTCGGGGAAGCGACGTCGCGCCATCCGGCCTCCTCTTGCGGTGGGAGAATGAATACTCCTGTGGCTCCGGCTGGCTCTGCACCCTCACGAACGACACACCATACTTGATCGATTCGTTATCCTCTGGGTGCTCGACCTTCGACCTGTACGCCCATCACCTCCGCCTGACTGTCGCCTCGGGCGAATCTGTCTGCTCCATCGCCCATAGAAGATACTCGATGAACTCGAAGGACTGCGGCGTGACTGCCGCCGAGGAGTACATGTACATCGCCGCCCTCATCGCCGCCGTCTCGCTCTTTCGCATACATTGCCACATGGCCCGCACCGTCCTCGAAATCTCCCACTCATTGTCAAACCAACTAAGGATCTCCTTCAACCTGGTTAACTTTGCCTGGTCGCTGCCGGCGATCTGCTTGATTCGCTGTTGCATCCTCTCCATAGATGTCGTTCTGAGTGGTCCGGTGCTAGCTTTGGAAGATGGGAGGAGAGACGGTGGTCTTGCAATAGAGAAGAGGGAGAGGAGAGGAGGTGGTTTTGGAATGGATATGATGGAGAGGAGAGGAGGTGGTTTTGCAATGGAGAGAAGATCAGAAGAGGGAGAGGCGAGACAGTGGTTTTGGAATGGAGATGATGGAGAGGAGAGGAGGTGATTTTGGAATGGAGATGATGGAGAGGAGAGGAGGTGGTTTTGCAACGGAGAAGATCAGAAGAGGGAGAGGTGAGACGGTGGTTTTGGAATGGAGATGATGGAGAGGAGAGGAGGTGGTTTTGCAATGGAGAAGATCAGAAGAGGGAGAGGCGAGACGGTGGTTTTGGAATGGAGATGATGGAGAGGATAGGAGATGGTTTTGCAATGGAGAAGAGGGAGAGGAGCGTCATGGCAGCGATTTAGGATTGGGCGAGAGGGCGGTAGGCACAGGACTGGATCAAAATCAAAATCAATTTACCCTTCAATTAAGAAAGCAACCCCACATTAACTAGTCTCCCTTTTATTCTGGGTCATAATTGACCATGATTTTCGCACATAAAATATATGTTATACGTTGCAAAAATAATATAATTTGAGAGTACATTCAGATCTGAACCAAACGATACAATTTTGGTGACATGCATTCACATTTTGCTTGTCACATACAGTACATGGTCAAACTTTGACCCAAAATACGCAAAACAATAAAAAATACTTCCAAGACCAGCGCGCTCTTCCGCTCTTCTCCTGTTCCAATCTAAATCCACCGCGCTCCTATCCTGCTCCAATCTATATCCAGTAGCGCTCCTCTCCTCTTCCATTTCAAAACCACCGCCCCTCCTCTCCTGTTCCAGTCCAAAACCAGCGTCGCTCCTCTCCCGTTCTAATCCAAAACCAGCGCCGCTCCTCTCCTCTTGCATTCAAAAACCACTGCCGGCGAGTGAAGGTGTTGTGGAGAAGTAGATCGATGGAGGAGTACAACCAATACGTGAGGATCGCAGACAGCGACCCTGTGAAGCTAGCTAGGATGTTGGAGATACAGTCTTGGTTTGACAACAGGGACCAACTAGCGGCGACGGCGGCATCCATGGCCAATATCTGCAACAGAGCGAAAAGGCGGCGATACTCCCGGAGGGAGTCGCGCCGGAGTACATAGAGCTGCTCCTCAGGGCCATGGAGCAAACAGATTCACCGAATCCGATCGTGAGGGAGCGGTGGTGGGAGTATCAATCCCAGATCGAGCATCCACCAGAGATTGAAGGATCGAGCATCTACAGGGTGCCGTTTGTGAGGGTGTCCTGCCAGAGCGAGCCGATGGAGTCTTTGTCGACCGAACCCAACTTCAAGAGGAGAAAAGCAGTTGGCCCGACGACGCTTCCCCGCCATCGTCTCCCTCGCTGTTCACATCGTCTCACGGGGCGGCTGTCTGCTGCCGAGGAATAGGAGGGGACTGCCCCCCAGCCCAATAGTCGGGCAGGTTGTGAATTGTCAGGAGGAGCTTAGGGTTGTCAGTATTTGTAGGTTGTGAATTGTGTTTTGTGTTGTGTATTTTGAGAGTACTTTCATATATGAATGTCTTTTGAATTTCAGATTTGCAGTATTGAGCATATGAAGAATTTTATGAATTCTAGAGATCTATTTTTAGCACTTAAAAAATGTAGTTTCATAGGAGTATAAAAGTGCAGAGCGAGAAGAAATTGCAAGTTTCAGTTTCAGATAAGAAACGCAAGTTCGATTCAGATAAGAAACGCAACTTTCGTGAGGCGAGCATTTATATTAACACGGCCTTTTCAAACAGGGTTAACATCATGTTGGAAGTTTTATTCGTGGTCGAAAATGGAACTACCAGCCAGTTAACATCATCCTGATCAACATTCATGCATAGAACATCTTCATATGATGCACAGTCAAAATGCCCACACAATGTTTGAGTGTGCGAAACACATAGAAAACGAGGGACGGAGTTTTGGCAAGTGTTGGACGTGGTTTTGGGCTGCCCCATCTAGGCTTTCATTTTTAACATGCGCAGCCCACGACCTCGGATGGGAGGGCCTGTTTGTATTTTCTTAGGGCCGTCATGTATCGACCGGCCTATGGACCTCCCATCCGAGGTTTTATTTTTGGCAGCCCAATTTATGTATTTTTTTTGAAGAAAACGCAGTGGTCTGTTCCATTTTTCTATATAAGAATAGGAACACCAGGTACAACTTATGTTTCCCTTTTAACTATATTATATATATTTAAATTATTTTATATGTTATTATATATTATTTTATTGTCATCATATATTTAATGAGATACTTACATATGTAAGAAAACAATATCCCACATCTTATTAACTTATAAAATAATTTCTTAACAAATAAAATCCTGGATTGTTTTGGCACGAAAATCCTAGTGATTGTGTACAAAAGCTTGGTAAGATTTAAGGACGAACGTAATAATATCACTTATTATTTAAATATATTTATAACAAAATGCTCAGCCCTTTTTTATTTTTTGATAACATTGCTGGCCCAACCCAACATTATAATTAGAATCAGCCCAGCAAAATCGTGTATGTAGATAAAGTGCAAATGGCCTATAATTTTTTAGGAAATAAAATAAATGGGCCGCATGAAAGCTACATTAATTGTTCACCCAGCCCAGCTAATGGCTGTAATTCAAAAAAAAGATCAAATTGACTGCAAATTCTGAAAAAATGGGTTGAATACGTGCCACATTTTTGGAGGCTGAAATGTGGGCCAATAGGTCGAAGCCAACGCAAGTCGTTGTAAATTTAGTCAACAAATGATTTCGACATGTTAGCCGTTGATTTACATCCAACGGCCGCATCCACTTCAATCTCTCGTCTTCTTCCTCCAGCACCGCCGGGACCACCTCCCGCCTCCTCCTGCTAGCAGCTCTGCTTAGCACGCTTCGCTATGAAGCGCTATTCCACCGTTGGCCAGGCCATCCCTCCAACCCTCCACACCTCCTGTTCTTCTCCACCGACTGTCGAACCACACCGCACTAGAACCAGTTAACCCTCGTACACCTCTCCGTCTGTGACTCTACTCCCGCATCTTCCCATCTCCGGCTCGTTGCTGTCCGGGGCCTCGCCGTCGTCCACCACCTTGGATGCGCTCGGTGCGGCGTGGTCAACATGGTCAACGAACGACACCATCGGAAGTAGGCTGTGCGTGGAGAGGCTGACAGCTGGGTCCACGGCCGCACACAAGGAAATGCCTCCTTATTACGCGCAAAATAATGATTCCTCCACCTGACATCTGGGACCCACCGGAAGGGCCTCTGTATTTCGTGAAAAAAAACATGCCCCCCGCTGACTTGTCGGACCCACCAGCTATCTTCGCACGCAAGGAAGTTCCTCCTTATTACGCACAAAAAATGAATACCCCCCGCCACCGGAACCCAACATTGGGAGGCTGACTTTAGGGCCTACCAAGTTGACGGGGACGGAGGGCTTTGTCAACTTAGTCAATATGAACGATTCTAGCTCTTGTTACCGTACGATGCTCATCCAACGGTTGTAGTGCTTCTTCAACCTCTGGTCTTCTTGCTCCGGCCGACAAACCAGCGCCGGTCGTGTGCGTGCTCCTGCCTCCCATGGTCGGGTGTGATGCCATGGAGGCCTTACCGCCCTACTACTCCCACCGCTGGCCAGGCCATCCCTCTACTCACCCACACCCCTGTTAATCCACGCGACAAGAGCCTCACACCGCAGCCGAACCAGTGAACCTCGTACTCCTCTTCGCATGGGCATCCATTGCTGCGTCTTCCCGGCTCCGAAGTCGTCCCTTCCTAGGGCCCGCTGTCGTCCACCGCCGTGGTGCTCTCGGCCTTGGCGTGGTCAACATGGTCAAGGAACGACTTCCATCGGACATGGATCAGACGTGGAGAGGTCGATACTGGGTCCACGGCCGCAGAAGGAAGTGCCTCCTTCACGCGAAAAATAATGATTCCTCCACGACACCGGGACCCACCGGACGGGCCACCGATTTCGTGAAAAGAAGTTTCGACGACTCTGGGACCCACCAGCTACATCTTCGCACGCAAGGAAGTGCGTCCGGCAAAAAAATGATTCGCCCGATCGCTGGGACCCACTAGCTACATCTTCGCACGCAAGGAAGTGCGTCCGCAAAAAAACGATTCTCCCTCGATCGCTAGGACCCACCAGCTACATCTTCGCACGCAAAGGAAGTGCGCCGGGCAAGAAATAACGATTAAGCCTCGATCGCTGGGACCCACCAGCTACATTTTCGCACGCAAGGTACTGCCTGATAGTCGGGACCCACCTGGTCGAAGCGTACGTAGCGTTGTCATTCTGGTCGCGAACTTGTACGTACATATATACTGGTCGATGTAGAGGCGCACACGTGTCGTAGTAGAGGCACGTACGTGTCATAGTAGAGGCGCGCACGTAGCATGTACACGTACGTACAGCGGCCAGGGTGCAAGAAAGAAAATACGGCCACGTATGTGTACATATGGGCGGGGTCTCGAACGCCTAGTCGCGCATACGTACGACGAGGGCTCGTGTTCATGGGGAGGCAACGGAATGCGTCGTGTTCATGGGGAGGCAACAGAATGCGTCGTGTTCATGGGGAGGCAACGGAATGCGTCGTGTTCATGGGGAGGCAACGGCATGCGTCATGTTCATCGGGAGGCAACGTAACGCGTGGGAGCCAACCGGCTTGGACGGAACAGACGATGGAAACGAGGCCTGGCGTACCGCAGAACGGAGGAAACGGACCTCCTACGGTCGAAACGGGGGTCCTGTTGATCGGGAGGGGTGTGGCGTACCGCAAAACGGACGAAACGGTCTTTGTTGGAGCGCCACGGTCGAAACAGGGGGTGTGGCGCATCGCAAAACAGGACTCCACGGATCTTTATTCATCTCCACCTTCGACCTCCTCCGGCCTCCACTTGAGCTCTGTCGACCTCCTCCGGCCTCCACGGGCTCCTGCTCATCCAGCCTCCATCGCGCGCTACTCCACGGCTACTATTCAACCACCCTCCACGGGCACCCCTCCATCGTCTCTGCTCATCCAGCCTCCACACCACGGGGTCTGTTCAACCACCCTCCACGCCCACCCCTCCACCGCTCTCTGCTCATCCAGCCCTCCACACCACGGGTTCCTGTTCATCCGAGGCAATGCCACCGCCATCGCTCATCAAACCCCCCGCAACGCCTTTGCTCATCCTGAGAGGCAGCATCGATCGGCTTGATTAGCAGCGAGAGCGGCGAATCGCCCATCGGGTTCGATTAACAGCCATCGATCGATCGCTCGGGTTCGATGAACGTAGAGCGCAGCTGTAATCGCCGGGTTGATTAGAGCCCAACGCCTTGCTCGGCTTGATTAGAGCTAACGCCCGCACACACGCGCGTGCATCAGATGAGAGAAGCGCGATCGCTCTCCCACCGTAAATCGCAACTCCTCGAAATTTTCCTCCCCTCACTTCTACCATGGTTTTTTCCGTCATGGATGGCCCAAAGAATGTCATGCAGCTGCGTCTCCGGCCCGCCCAGGACGAAAAGCCCATTTTCTGTCATGATTTTTTGTCATAGAAGTAGGAGCCCACCACATCTATGATGATACCGGGTTTTGTCACAATTATCGTCATAGAAGTGTCATATGTATGACAGAAATTTTTTTCGTTCGGCCCAAAATGTCACGGATGTGTCTGTTTTTGTAGTGTCTACCGGAGTCCTGTTAGCCTGCTACAACCCGGTTTGCCGGAGTCCTGCTAGCCGAGTTGCTACAGCCCGGACTCACTCGCTGATGACCGACACGTTCGTTGCTGGGTCATGTATGCCTGTCCCTGTAAGTTAGTGCCACTTTGGGTTCAAGACTAGCCATGTCAGCCCGGGTTCTTTGTCATATGGATGCTAGCGACACTATCATATACGTGAGCCAAAAGGCGCAAACGGTCCCGAGCCTGGTAAGGCGACACCCGTGGGAATACCGTGCGTGAGGCCACAAAGTGATATGAGGTGTTACATGCTAGATCGGTGTGGCATAGGATCGGGGTCCTGACAGCTTTGGTATCAGAGCCTGACTGCGTGTAGGATTACCAAGCCAAACTGGTCGAAGTTGAGTCTAGAAATGCTTTAGTTATATGTAGGGGAATTGATTGTGGGATGGAACGTAAAGCTCTTTTTAATCCTTTACCTCATGCCCTTCTGATCCGAGTCATCTTATCCTTCCTACGGGGTTAAGAAACTAGGCTATCTCTTATTTCTATCAGGATCACGTGTTACTAATCTGTAGACTTATAGATTGTTGGATTTAAGCCTCATTTCAGTTCCTACTACTTCCGTGTATTCATAGCTGGCCTCAGAATCTTGTTATTGAGGTGATCGAGTGGTTATGCCACCATTTTACATGATGTCTCAAATCTTTTTCAAGCATTTACAACTGTTATGTTGTACGAGTCATCCCAGGTTTCCAAACAATCTGATGCATTTGCAAAATCCTTTCCCTCTGGTTTCGATGTTCCTCTAGGTCAGGTTAATCACACTAATTGTTGAGTTGAGGTATTCTATTGCCTCGACATATATGTTGGAATTATTATTATGACCCTAGATGTCTTAGAGTGCCACCTAGTAATCGAACCATGTTTTATGCTCCCGATGTGATGATTACGCCGTTATCCTTGAAAGCATCCCGTGATGCCATTTAGTTAGTAGGCATTCTATTCCTGGGTTATTGAACCCGAGATTCACCCTACTTGCTTCATGTTGATAGTGTTTGCTAGTTCCTTAGTACATTAGTAAACCTTGTGATAGACCTCGAGGTTCGTGGTATATCATTCTTCCAGTACCATTAACCAATATGACAGAAGTTCTTGAACCAAAGATCACGACCAGAGCTCTTGATGAGTTCTCGATTCTATATTGTGACTCTGCCAGTTCTACCCTTCTGCATGGGTTATCCGGAAGAAATATGTTGAACTCGTTCAACATGCTAGTCCATGCATCCACAACTCAGAAAATCATATGTTCTTTTAAGTTGTCCCATATTAGTTGTCTTCCGACCCTCGTCTATCAATTGATAGTCAAGAGCATGCGTGCATCCGTTAATCGATGCCTACTACTCCCGTGGCCCGTCAAGCCATTCTATTCCAGAATGACTAGGAGAAACAAACTCTAGTACCTCATCCATATCTAGGATTGGGTCAAAGAAATTGTATTCCATAGATCAAAATGCCAATCCAGCTTATGGTTTGTTCTACCTTGAAGTATTACCTTCTTTATGTCAGGATTGTCATGAGAATTGCACCACCTCTTATGAATTCTTGACGCAGTGATACTTCTCGCCATCATTTTCATTTCTCGGTTCCCGTGTTGTTGCAACCGGAATGCTGACAAGTGAACTATGATGTGTGAAATTAATACTCCTAGCAACCATGTTGCTTGGTAGTTAAATGGACAATAACCTCATTCTTAGCGTGTTGATTATCGAATCATCACCCTAAGGTTGATCGTGCCACCTAGTCCTTATTTTAGGTGCACCTTTCGATCAATGAGTTAGGGATATGCCAATCCCTTGCTTATTTGATCATCTCGTCTTGCCCTGAAAAGCAAGATTGTTCTCGAGCTTAATAGCATATCGGTGGTTCGTGATTTTCCGATTATCTTCTCAGAATTATCACCAGGTTGTCACCTGACCGCTATGCTGAGCTCGTGATCAAGTTGGTTTTCGAAACCACCCTTTCTCTAAGAATCCGTGTTGGATACCCTGAGCTAGTTGGTTAAGATAAACAACAACTTGGAGAGTTGGAAGATAAAGCTTGTACGACTCAGTTCATTCCAAAGGGTTATCCTTGTGCGTGTGTGTTGAAGAAAGATGATATCTTCATTGGTTGATCCTCATGGTCAATTGTTGGATCTATTGTCTTACCAAAACCTTTGGTTTGAGTATGGGCTATCGTCAAATCAAATCAGAACCAACGATATTCGTAATGTTGTCTTACTCGTGGTTGTTCCTCGAGCATACACCATTATATTTTTTGGGTCTGACCAATGTTATCACCTTGTTCACGCAATTGTGGAATTCCACTTATATGGAAACCTGGATGAATTGTTGTTGAGCCCATCAGCAACATTTTTATCTTCTCCATGATTTTGTTGAGTATTAAGCTAGTGTTGGAAACTTTTGAAAGCATTTCTTCATGCTATCTCATGAAGCATATGATTCGGATGTAAGAAGTGACTTCCTCTAGTTCATGTGCATTTGATGCAAGTTGCCGTCGTGAATTCGAGGAAGTCAATGTTGCTTCCTTTGGAATCATCCCAAATCGGTCATGCATACGTGCAAAGCATTCTATGGTTTGGAGGCTTGCAACCTCCATTCTATATGTATCCTTAGCACACCCCACTGACTGATTTGTTCAAGGAGAAGGAGTTCCTTCATAAGAGCTAATCCGGACTTATGTGAGGACTTCGATATCCTCGATGATGGATTCCCCACCTGAACTCAGTAGTGTTTTATTATAAGACAACTATGTGGTCATGCTTGTTTGAGATAGCATGTTCACATGTGTGTAGCAGAATCAGCTCATGTTTTGGAGCTTGCTATCGTAGTTCATTCCCCGAGAATCTCGCAACGTCTTCTCATCGATTTGTGTTGCAAACTTTAATTTTTCTTTCTAGACTTGATGAGTCTGGAATATTCTGACACCAACCAGATCTAAATCTCAGGCAGACATGATGGTTGGAACGTTTCCCAAGAACTATCATATTAGTCCCTCTGTAAATCGGTAAAGTGGATGTCGTGGCCAACACACCCATCCGGAGGACCTATTATTGTAGTATCTTGATTGAGGAAGTTGGTCACATCCCCATAAGGATTTCGTAGGATTTACTCCCTAGTTGTCCCTTATGGATTTCTGTGTTTCCGAAGTCCGACCTTTTACTTGATGTTCTAGATATCAAACCATATCTATGAATGGGATACACTAGCACATCAAGGAGAACATTAGAAGCGGAGTGCTAAATGTCTCTCAGTCGATCATCCAGATTTTGTTCCCTTGGCCCCGCTAAGGTGAAATATGAGAAGGTTATCTTCCTTTGCATCTGCATCGTCCATCGCTGTTCATCATGGTAGTACGTTGTGTTGCCAGGATCCTTGACACGGATATTGGTAAAACCTTGATGAATATGGAAATGCTCAAGTTCTTGAGAGCACGCACAAGCGCTAGGTGTTATCATCGGCACTAACTGGCATTGCTCTCAGTTTCCTCGGTTATGCTATAACTTTTCAAATAGTGGACTCACTCTCTACTGTTGAGCTTCTCCCCAGTTACTAAAATCATCCCTTGTGTTATTTTCAACAAGGTAATCCACATCATCCATTCTAATCCAGGTATGCCATTCCCACAATCTCCGTTAAACGATCGCTCGAGAATTGCCCTAGGCTGGTATAAAGAGTTTCAATGATCTTTGAATCAAAGGTAATTCTTTTTGCCACTTAAGGGATATTCCTACGAGTCACCTCTTCTAAGGTGCCCCGTTATGGTATCATGGCAACTCAACCCCTCGCTACGTTGACAACTGTTCACCACCTTCTTAAGTATGGACTTGTTGTCTACCTAGTGAACCCTCGTCAGATTGTTTCTTCCGCCTGTTCCAAGGTGTGTTTTGCCTCTCAGCTCCAGAGATGTTTCTACGTCTCATTCTGTGAGTTGATCCTGAGTTGTTCGATCTTCGAGAATATTGATCCTTCTAGAGTTTTCCCTTTCCTCTCCTTGTCATGTTAGTTGGAGTTCTCAGAGCAAGACAACGAGACAAAGATGGTGATTGAATCAACGTTCTTATGAGATGCAACCTAGATTGTGAAGATTGTGTTAGCTTGCGTTACCCCCTTCATCTTACCCTACGCTTGAATCTCGGGACGAGATTCTTGTTTAGTGGGGGTGAGTTGTCACATCCCTAGCTTCTGGCAATTCACTAGGCTAGCTTCATGTGTGCATCATGTTTAAATTCAAATGAATATGAAATGGGGATGTTCAAACCCTAGCACCAAATGAAATGCAACTAGGATCAAAATAAAAATATTTTCAATGAACCCAAAATGCCCTTCAGAAAAGTTCATCATTTTTGGATTGGTTAAAAACCTCTGCCAAAAATGGTGCACATATTTCTAGGTCCATTTTGGATTTTCGAATTAATTCATAAAGTATTTGAATTTGGGCATTTAAATGCTATAAAATATTCTAAATGCCCAAATAATTCTGGAAATAAGTGAGGGCTGTTGAGAATAATCTAAACAGAGCCCACAATTGTTTCAGGATTTTTGGAAGTGCCTAGCTATTTTTAATAAAGCCCAACAGATACAGAAATATAGAAAAACAGAATTAAATGGAAGAGAGAGAGAGAGAGAGAAAGGCCACAAGCCACTTACCTGGCGGCCCAAGTGGCCGGCCCAGCCCACCAGCGCCCCCTTGTCATCTTCCTCCTCTGCCAGGAGGACAGCCAGGTGAGTGGCGAGCGACGACGCTGCTCTGGCCACCTCCTGCTTCCTCCCCGGGCCTTCTAGCGACTCCACGTAGACGCCCCGTGTCCCCTCGCTCCTCTCCCTCACTCGCTGCACCCTCTCCCCTCCCCTGGCTCTCTCCCTTGAGCTCACCCGAGCGCAGCTGTCGCCGCCGACCAGCGCTCGCGCGGCCGCAGCCATCTCCAAACCTCTCCGACACGCCCCCGAGCTCCGCCGTTCCGCCCTCATCCTCCTCGTCGTCTCAGGAGACCAGAAGAGCCCCAACGCGCCGTCCCGGCCCCCTTCTTCCTCCTTCGGCCATGGAGATCGCCGGCGACCTTCCGCCGTCATCGAGCTGCCCCCGAGCATGCTGAGATCACCGACGACCTCACCGTGAGCTCCTCTACCCAACCCCTCTCTCCCCTCTGTCGATTTCCTCCTCTAGCCCCTTCGGCCACCCCGACCGAAGCTCGCCACCGTTGCACTTCGTCGCCGCCATGGCTAGAGCCCACCTCCGCCGTGTCTGAGAGCGTCACCGTGCTCAGCACGTTTGCAGGAGCACCTAGCTGTAACACCCCGGAAGTAACTTTTCATATTTGTAACTCCAACTCTTGCCATTTTCGGCTTTGATATATGATATTCCCTCCGTGGTTGGGTTTTCTTCATTTTGCTTTTTGTCCATGTCATGCATTTTATATTATGTCATCATGTGCATCGCATTTGCATACGTGTTCGTCTCATGATTCCGAGCATTTTTCCGTTGTCCGTTTTGCAATCTGGCACTCCTATCTCCCCGGCGGTCCTTTTACGCTTTTTCCGTGTGCGGGTATTAAACCTTCTCGAAATGGACTGAGGTTTGTCTAGTGGCCTTGGTATACCACCGTAGACCACCGGTCAAGTTTGGTCATTTGGAGCTCGTTTGGTACTCCAACGGTTAACCGCACTCTCGCAAAGGCCTCTTTTAAGTTGCAGCCCAACACCCTCCAAAACAGCCCAATAACCCATCTAAGTCACCTCCATGCTCTCCGTCGTTCGATCACGATCGTGGGGAAAACTACACCTCATTTGGACTCTCCTAGCTCCCTCTATGCCTATTTAAACACCTCCCCAAATCCGGATCATCCCTTCCCGAAACCCTAAAACCTCCCTTGCGCAGCGGACGTGTCCGCCTGCGCCGGACAAAATCGCCACGTCCGCCTCTCACACTTGCGCCCGCGCCGCCCGGCCACAGAGCCAGCCTTGCCGCACCGCCGCCAGCCCGAGGCAGAGAGGCGAGCTCCTCCGCCCGTCGCGGGCTGGCTCCGCCGCCTACGCCCGGCGGGCGCCGCCGCCCGCCTCCCTCGCCTGCTGCGTCTCTCCCGCCGCCGCCCCGAAGGCCGGACCAGCGCCACCACTCCCTGCTGGCCATCCGCCGCCTCACGCCTCCCCCGCCTCTCGCCGATCACTGGGGCCGCCGCCCCTCCGCGCCGCCTCCCCCTCGCCGGCCGCCTCCCGGCGAGCTCCTCCCGCGCCGCCGCCGCCGATTCGGTCGGGCCCGATCCGCCTCGAATCCCGAGCCGCTGACCTCTTCTCTCTCTCCCCTCCTTTTTCTCCAAGTATTTTTGCATCTCTTTGTAATTTTGTGCAATTTTCAACATGCTATATCTTCGCATCCGTAGATCCATTTTTCGCGTATAATAGGTCAAAATGTTCGTCTCGAAGAGTAGATCATTTCATTCCATTGCATCATTTTCATTTGAGCTCATCTTGATGCCCGAAATGCTGTTGGAAGAGTGCTATGTGCTGTTAGTTTCTGATTTTTATCAGGACTTGCACTTTTGTTATTTTTGCCATGATTAATATGTGCACCCTATGGATTTGAGTCCTACATGTGTTTTGTAAAATGCCATGTCATCTTTCCAGGGGTGTATGCCATGTATTTTTGTGATCTATGTGGTGACTAGCACAAGCATGCAAAGTAGGTGTCCTAATGTTGCTGATTTCAGCCCTGTTTTAGCTGATTTTGATGCCATGTTAACTTGATGATACCGAGAGATCTATGCATATTTTGAGATACTTCAGTAAGGGTGTTTTGTAAAACATGTCTTGCTCTATCCATCCATGCCTTTGTTTGCAATTATGGAGTGCCATAGCTTGAGTCAATAGAGCTCTACTTTTGCTATCAAATGTTTCCTGGCAGATTGTATACATGTTATTCAATTTTGCCTAGCTTGTTGTGGTTGATCCATATATGCTATATTATTGTTCTTGCCATGTATGTCTTCTATGTCATGTCTTCTTGATGTATGTATGCTTAGTTTATCATTTAAGGCTCTGTAGTGAGTGCATTGAGCTTGTAAACATGCCTCTCGTTATCAGTTTTGACATGTCATGTTGCTGAATCTGTTAACTAGACTTTCAATATTGACATGGGTGTTACTATATTTTCTAGTCCTTTTGGCTTATGGTCAGTAAGGGACTTTTGTTCTAGGCTTTGAGTAGATTCATGCCATGCCTTGTTTTGCTATTTTAAGGTCCTGTAGCATGTAGTTTTGTTGCTCTGAACATTGCAACCTGATGCTGTTTTGCCATGTCCAGCCTGATATTTTGTGCTCTTTTGCCATGCTTGTTTGAACCTGTTATGATGTGAACTAGCCGTAGCTCAGTGCTCATCTTTTGTCGAGCATCATGTGTAGATCACTGCCATGTGCTTTGTTGATACGTTTGGGTGCAGTAGCTTAATAATTTGTTGCTTGCTAAGTGGCATCATGCTGTTAATGGCAGATTTGCGCCATTCTTGTTTTGCTTGCCATTTGCAAACCGTGCATCCGATTCCGGTGATCTTTATATCGATTTCAACCGAAATCATCTCATCTTTCCAGTGGCATACTTGGTTTGCCAAGTTGATGCCTGGTTCATCATTTACCTTCCGGAGCGCGCATAAGCATTGCATATCCCATCATGCATATCATACCATGTTTTGCATCATGTTGATTGTGCATTGCACCGTGATTTATTGTGGTTCCTTTGTTTGTGTTGTTGCTTTGGGTAGAGTCGGGAGACGAGTACGTGAACGAGGAACCTGTTGAGAACGTTTTCGAGGATCAAGCTTTCGACAACTCTGAGAACATTGCAGGCAAGATGACCATACCCTCGAAATCACTTCTATCTTTGCTATGCTAGTTGCTCGCTCTTTTGCTATGCCTATGCTGCGATGCCTACCACTTGCTATATCATGCCACCCATATTGCCATGTCAGCCCCTAACCATCCTTTCCTAGCAAACCGTTGATTGGCTATGTTACCGCTTTGCTCGGCCCTCTTATAGCGTTGCTAGTTGCAGGTGAAGCTGAAGTTTGTTCCTTGTTGGAACATGGAGATGTTGTTCCTCTTTGGAACATGTTTACTTGTTAGGGATATCACAATATATATCTGCTAATTAATACATCTATATACTTGGTAAAGGGTGGAAGGCTCGGCCTTATGCCCGGTGTTTTGTTCCCTCTTGCCACCCTAGTTTCCGTCATACCGGTGTTATGTTCCTTGATTTTGCGTTCCTTACGGTTGGGTGATTTATGGGACCCCTTGACAGTTCGCTTTGAATAAGACTCCTCCAAGCAAGGCCCAACATTGGTTTTACCATTTGCCACCTAAGCCTTTTCCCCGGTTTTCGCGAGCGAGGGTCATCTTTATTTTAACCCCGGCCAGTTCTCCTTCGATTGCTGGTCCAACCTGGGCGATGTCCGGCGCCCTGGGCAATCAGGTTTATGCCAACCCGACGTCTTGCCCATCCGGTGTGCCACGAGCGAGATATGTGCAGCTCCTATCGGGATTTGTCGGCACATTCGGGTGGCTTTGCTGGTCTTGTTTTATTTTTGTCGAAATGTCTTGTAGTCCGGGATTCGAGATTGATCGGGTCTTCCGGTAGAAGGAATATCCTTCGTTGACCGTGAGAGCTTATAATGGGCTAAGTTGGGACACCCTGCAGGTAATATCTTTCAAAGCCGTGCCCGCGGTTATGAGGCAGATGGGAATTTGTTAATGTCCGGTTGTAGAAAACCCAAAGGTGACCTCAAATAAAATACACATCAACGCGTGTGTAACCGTGATGGTCTCTTCTCGGGAGTCCGGAAGTGAACACGGTGTTGGAGTTATGTCGGCGTAAGTAGTTCAGGATCACTTCTTGATCACTATTAGTTTCACGACCGTGCTTTGCTTCTCTTCTCGCTCTCTTTTGCGAAGTAGCCACCATATATGCTAGTCGCTGTGCTGCAGCTCCACTTTACTACTCAATCCTTCCTATAAGCTTAAATAGTCTTGATCTCGCGGGTGTGAGATTGCTGAGTCCCGTGACTCACAGATACTTCAAAACAGTTGCAGTTCCGGCGATGCGGTGCAGATGATTCCACCGAGCTCAAGTGGGAGTTCGACGAGGAACGTGGTCGTTACTATGTGTCTTTCCAGATGATCGTAGTGGTGCCCAGTTGGGACGATTCGGGATCTGTGTAGCATTTGGGGTATTTTCTTTTATTTTGGTTCCGTAGTCGGACCTTGAGTGTACTCTGAATGATGGATGTTTATTTATGTCTTGTGTGAAGTGGCATTGTAAGCCAACTATGTATCTTTCCCTTAATTATTACATGGGTTGTGTGAAGATTACCTCACTTGCGACATTGCTTTCAATGCGGTTATGCCTCTAAGTCGTGCCTCGACACGTGGGAGATATAGCCGCATCGGGCGCTAAGTTGGTAATCGAGCCTTCCCGACTTAGGAGCCCCTACTTGATTGTTTGTTTGGCGTTGTTGAGTCTAGAATGGAAAATGTTTTGAGTCTTAGGATTATATATATCGGAGAGTAGGATTCTTTTTACTTCCCGGTCCTTAAATCGCTCGTGAGGTCTCTGGCGACGAGAGTTTTGACTCTTCTCTCCTCAAATTTCACTAAAATTTTTTAGGATCACGTGGGTATCTTGGAATCGTTCCGATGGTTTTGTGACGAGAACATTGTTCTTGGTGCCTCGACATTTAGGGGTTGTGGCGGTGTCCGGGAGTTGAGCTCCGAGGTGTTGTCGTCACAATTTTATCGTTGCGATTCTGGAATACGAGTTTTGCCGACATCGAAATCTCTTTTGTGCAGTTGTTGGTGAGATAACCTCGATAGCCCGATCTTGTGGCGAAAAGGGAGTATTGCCATGACTTGTATAACGGATGTTTTTGAAGGTCGAGGTACACGATTTCGAGGATTTCTTGGTTATGTGTTGACGGATGGATACAATTTGGATCTAGGTATTGTTAGTTTGGGTGATATATTTTGTGTCCCCTGTATCCCCAACACCAGATTGCATAACCGAAAGTTTGGGAGTTTATAGGTGGGAATTCTAGTAGCTTACGGGATATTCTTTCCGGCGGATGTATGATTTGAGATTGGGGTTCAACGTCTAGTGGTCCGCCCATTCACGGTCGATTTACAAAGTGGTCGTGAGGCGTCTTAAAGAATCCTTGGCTATGCTGATTCGGGGACGTCTTGTTTGTCATTCGTGACGTCCGCTATACGTCGTGTCCGTGTGGGCCCCACCACGAACACTTTGGGCGAAATCTCTATCATGTGTTTGTTCCGGCTCATTCTAGAAGCCAATCTTTTGTTTTCAAGTGTGATATTCTATTTGTTTCAAGACAGATGTTGTTTTTCATATCCTTTATCTAAGTGGCTTCTCACCTTAATGGACGTGTGATGATTAACTTTGGAATTCATTCGTTCATTCTTGTTCGAATGTTTATTGTGAAGACTATATGTTGCAATTTCTATCCATTGATTCTACTTATCTATTTGTCTATCAAAGGACTAACGGATGTCACCCTCTTCAGATGGCTCCGCCAACGTAGCGTCTGAATCCGGATCGCAATGATGGGGATCGATCAGAACCTCCACCTCCACCTCCGCCTCCGGAGGCACGGCAAGCTATCATGGCAGCCACCAATGCCAATGCTCGATGATTTTGCAGCTCTTGCAAGAACGCACTCGAGGGCAAGGCAATCAAGGCAATCAAGGAAATCAAGGTCAAGGCAACAATCAGCCACACTTTGCTACTCTCGACCGGTTCCTCGCTAATCGGCAAGTCTTTCGGTTTACGTGTTGAGGCAACAGACGCCGACGATTGGTTAGTGGACATCTGCAAGCACTTTGATCTGTAGCAATGTCGGACACGAGGACTTTGTCAAGTTTGCATCGTTTCAACTCAAGGATCAAGCTGCTGAGTGGTACCGGCAATACAAAGATTCCAGAGGAGGTCGTGTCATTACAGGATGAGTTCCGCCGTGATTTGAGCTCATCACATTCAAAAGTGTTGTTGAGAGCAAGCGTGAGGAGTTCCGCAATCTCAAGCAGGCAACATGTCTGTCTATCAATACAATATCCAGTTCGAAGCTCGCTCGTTTTGCTAAGCAAGACGTGCCTGATGAGAAGAGTATGATCTATCAATTCAGAGGTGGTCTGAGAGAAGATCTGCAATTACCTCTTGTGCTGTTTGAGCCAGATAAGTATGATGATTTCTACAACATGGCTCTGAAGCAAGAAGCTGCCCAGCTCAAATGTGAGGCCTCTAAGAAGAGAATCGGGGATGCATTCAGTCCTCTTCGTCCTCTCAAGTGGCAGCTAAGCAGCAGAAGTTTTACCTGCCCCTCCTCCGCTCGTCGGCCTTACCAAAGAAGACTCGGTGGCCGTGGATCTTCCCACCCACCCAACCCAAGTTATCACAACAAGTCTAATTCTCAAGCTCCAAGGTCAAGTGCTCCTTACCACCGTCCGCTCTCTCGAGGTCACTTGCAACAAGTGTCGCAGAAGGGTCACTATGCTGAACAAGTGCTTCAACCAAAGCGCCTTCCGCCTCCTCCTCTGTGAAATCTTCCAGCAATGCGGTGGTCAAGCATAATCCAAAGTATGCCAAGGTCAATATGATGAATGCAGCTCAGCAGAGGATTCTTCCGATGTGATCATGGGTAATCTTCTTGTTAATGATATTCTGCAAAAGTTCTCTTTGACACCTGGTGCATCGCTTAGTTTCATCTCTAAACCATTTGCATCTAAGCATGATTTGTCTTTCCAAGATTTGCCAAGACCATTAGCAGTTGTCTCTCCGGGTAAATGCATGAATGCAAGCTACATGGTTCGGATGTCTCTATCAAGATGGGCGATTATAGATTTCTGTCTAAACCAATTGTTCTTGGTGACTCGGATATTGATCTTATTCTCGGAATGGATGGCTTTATCAAGACAAAGCTCAGCTTGATTGTGCTGCTGTGGAAATTCAATTGACTCACTCTTCCAATGATGTGATCATCTATGCCGCTCGTGATGAAACCATTCGGTTGTTTTCTCTCAATGAGAAGGGCGAACTGAATGCCATCTCTCGATTCGATCGTTTGTGAGTACCAAGATGTCTTTCGGAAGAGCTTCGGGTATGCCTCCTCATCGGCCGCTTGAGTTCGTTATCGATCTTGAGCACGCATCGAACCCGTCTGCAAGCGTCCATACAAGCTTGGACTGAAGAGCTGAAGGAATTGAAGAAGCAGCTCGATGAACAAGAGCGTCTGGTTTGATCGGATCGAGTTCATCTCCTTGGGGTTGTGGTGTTCTTTTGTCCGGAAGAAGGATGGCACGGACCGACTTTGCGTCGATTACCGTCCATTGAATAAGAAGACTATCAAGAACAAGTATCCACTTCCCAACATCAATGAGCTTTTCGAGCAACTCAAAGGTGCTATGTTGTTCTCTAAGCTTGACCTTCGTATGGGGTATCATCAGATTCGCATTCGTGAACAAGATATTCCCAAGACAACATTCGAACAAGCTTTGGTTCTTATGAATATCTTGTCATGTCTTTCGCCTCGTCAATGCTCCTCCAATATTCTCTCGGATGATGAACTTCATCTTCAACCCCTACACCAATGAATTCGTCTTGGTCTATCTTGATGATATTTTGGTCTTCTCCAAGAATAAGAAGGATCATGCCAAACATTTGCGATTGGTGCTAGACAAGCTCAGAGAGTACCAATTCTATGCTAAGTTCTCCAAATGTGAATTTTGGCTTGATGAAGTGCTTTATCTTGGTCATATCATCTCCGCTAAGGGCATCGCTGTTGATCCCGAGAAGGTGTCCGCAATTGTGAATTGGGAACCTCCTCGAATGTCAAGCAGCTCCATGATTTTCTTGGTCTTGCAAGCTATTGCGAAGATTCGTTGAGAACTTCTCCAAGATTGCAAAGCCTCTTTCCAACCTTCTCCAGAAGCATGTGAAGTATGTCTGGTCTCCCGAGTGTGACGTTGCTTTCAATACCCTCAAAGAGAAACTCGTCACAGCTCTGTCTTGACTCCTCTGATGAATCCAAGCCATTTGAAGTTTTTCGTGATGCTTCCCTTCAAGGTCTCGGTGCTGTGTTAATGCAAGAGAAGAGAGTTGTGGCTTATACCTCTCGCCGATTGAAGCCCAACGAGAAGAACTACCCCACTCACGATCTTGAGTTGGCGGCGCTTGTCCATGCATTGATAACGTGGAGACATCTCTTGTTGGGAAGGAAAGTGGACATTTTCACCGATCACAAGAGTCTCAAGTACATCTTCACTCAGCCCAACCTCAACCTCGAGCAGACTCGATGGGTCGAAATGATTCAAGAGTACAACCCAAGTATTGAGTATACTCCGGCAAAGCCAATGTCATTGCAGATGCTTTGAGCAGGAAAGCTTCTATCGCAATAGCCTAATCCTTAAGCCTTTTCAGCCGGATCTCTGTGAATCTTTCCATAAGCTGAATCTTCAAGTTGTTCCTCAAGGCTTTCTTGCCAACCTCATAGTCTCTCCTACTTTGGAAGATCAGATTCGTGAGGCTCAACTTCGGATACCATGGTGAAAAAGGTGAAACGTGGTATCGACAAGGGCATTTCCAAGTACAAGTGCTTCCACGTTGATGACAAAGACACTATGTTCTTTGAGGACCGGATTGTGGTTCCTAAGGGTGATCTCGAGAAAAGTCATTATGAACGAGGCTCACAATTCGCTTCTATCCATTCATCCGGAAGTACGAAGATGTACCATGACCTCAAGCAGTCTTATTGGTGGACTCGAATGAAGCGAGAAATTGCTCAATTCGTGAATGAGTGTGATGTCTGCAGAAGAGTGAAAGCAGAACACCAAAGACCAGCTGGTCTCCTCCAACCTCTTGCTATTCCTGAATGGAAGTTTGATCATATTGAAATGGACTTCGTGGTGGCTTCCCAAAGTCCAAGCGTGGAAATGATGCTATCTTCGTTGTCATTGACAAGCTTACTAAAGTGGCTCATTTTCTTCCTATCAAAGAATCCATCACAGCAGCTCGGTTGGCGAGCTATACACCTCGAATTGTCTCCTTGCACGGCATTCCTCAAGTGATCTCTTTGCACCGTGGCAGCATCTTTACCTCCAAGTTCGGGATTCTTTTCGAAGGCCATGGGCACCAACATTCGCTTCAAAGACAGCTTTCCATCCTCAAACAAGTGGCCAAGTCGAGCGAGTTAATCAAATTCTTGAAGATATGCTCGGGGCTTGTGTCATTTCCTTGGTATGAAGTGGGAAGATTGTCTTCCATATGCCGAGTTCTCTTACAACAATAGCTTCCAAGCGAGTTGGGCAAGGCCCCATTCGAAATTCTCTATGGCGAAAGTGCCGTACTCCTCTCAATTGGTGCGGGCAGTGAACGCCAACTTCTTGGCAATGACTTGATCACGTAGCGTAAGAAATGTGCCAAGTCATTCATGAGAATCTCAAAGCCGCATAATCGCGCCGTAAGAGCTATTATGATGATAAGCACCGTGATGTGACTTTTGAAATCGGAGACCATGTCTACCTCCGCGTCTCTCAATGAAAGGCACTCGCCGCCCGGTATCAAAGGAAGCTTGCCCCTAGATACGTGGGTCCTTTCAAGATAATTGGCAAAAGAGGCGATCTCGCCTATCAACTTGAGCTTCCATCCAACTTCGCAAACGCACGATGTGTTTCACGTGTCACAGCTTCGCAAGTGCTTCAAGACTCTGAACGCACTATCAACTTCAAGAGATTGACCTTCAAGAAGATCTCTCTTATCATGAGCACCCGTTGCTATTCTTGAAGAAACCGAGCGCAAGACTCGCAACAAGTCAATCAAATTCCTGAAAGTGAAGTGGTCACACCATTCCGACCGAGAAGCTACCTGGGAGCGCGAGGATCACCTCCGTTCGAATATCCGGAGTTCTTTCAGCCCTAGATCTGGGACGAGATCCTCTTGTAGTGGTGGAGTGTTGTAACACCCCGGAAGTAACTTTCCATATTTGTAACTCCAACTCTTGCCATTTTCGGCTTTGATATATGATATTCCCTCCGTGGTTGGGTTTTCTTCATTTTACTTTTTGTCCATGTCATGCATTTTATATTATGTCATCATGTGCATCGATTTGCATACGTGTTCGCCTCATGATTCCGAGCATTTTTCCCGTTGTCCGTTTTGCAATCCGCACTCCTATCTCCCCGGCGGTCCTTTTACGTTTTTCCGTGCGGGTATTAAACCTTCTCGAAATGGACTGAGGTTTGTCTAGTGGCCTTGGTATACCACCGTAGACCACCGGTCAAGTTTCGGTCATTTGGAGCTCGTTTGGTACTCCAACGGTTAACGCACTCTCAAGAAAGGCCTCTTTTAAGTTGCAGCCCAACACCCTCCAAAACAGCCTAATAACCCATCTAAGTCACCTCCATGCTCTCCGTCGTTCGATCACGATCGTGGGCGAAAACTACACCTCATTTGGACTCTCCTAGCTCCTCTATGCCTATTTAAACACCTCCCCAAACCGGATCATCCCTTCCCGAAACCCTAAAACCTCCCACAGCCGGACGTGTCCGCCGCGCGGACAAAATCGCCGCGTCCGCCCCTCGCGCGCCGCCCCGCCCTGGCCGGCCGGGCCGGATCGGGCCACAGAGTTCACAGCCGCCAGCCGCAAATTGAGGCTGGCGAGCTCCTCCGCCCGCTGTCGCCGGCTCCGCCCGCCGCCTCGCCGGCGGGCGCCGCCGCCGGCCTCCCTCGCCCATGTTGCGTCTCCCGCTGCCGGCCTGAGCGCGGACCCGCGCCACCACTCCGCATGGCCATCCGCCGCCTCGCGGCCTCCGCCCGCCGCTGGTCACCGGGGCGCCGCCCCTCGGCCGCCTCCCCCCTCGCCGGCCGCCTGAAGCTCCTCCGCCGCCCGCCGCCGATCTGGTCGGGCCCGATCCGCCTCGAATCCCGAGCCGTTGACCTCTTCTCTCTCTCCCCTCCTTTTTCTCTTAAGTATTTTTGCATCTCTTTGTAATTTTGTGCAATTTTCAACATGCTATATCTTCGCATCCGTAGATCCATTTTTCGCGTATAATATGTCAAAATGTTCGCCTCGAAGAGTAGATCATTTCATTCTATTGCATCGTTTTCATTTGAGCTCATATTGATGCCCGAAATGCTGTTGGAAGAGTGCTATGTGCTGTTAGTTTCTGATTTTTATCAGGACTTGCACTTTTGTTATTTTTGCCATGATTAATATGTGCACCCTATGGATTTGAGTCCTACATGTGTTTTGTAAAATGCCATGTCATCTTTCCAGGGGTGTATGCCATGTATTTTTGTGATCTATGTGGTGACTAGCACAAGCATGCAAAGTAGGTGTCCTAATGTTGCTGATTTCAGCCCTGTTTTAGCTGATTTTGATGCCATGTTAACTTGATGATACCGAGAGATCTATGCATATTTTGAGATACTTCAGTAAGGGTGTTTTGTAAAACATGTCTTGATCTATCCATCCATGCCTTTGTTTGCAATTATGGAGTGCCATAGCTTGAGTCAATCGAGCTCTACTTTTGCTATCAAATGTTTCCTGGCAGATTGTATACATGTTATTCAATTTTGCATAGCTTGTTGTGGTTGATCCATATATGCTATATTATTGTTCTTGCCATGTATGTCTTCTATGTCATGTCTTCTTGATGTATGTATGCTTAGTTTATCATTTAAGGCTCTGTAGTGAGTGCATTGAGCTTGTAAACATGCCCTCTCGTTATCAGTTTTTGACATGTCATGTTGCTGAATCTGTTAACGAGACTTTCAATATTGACATGGGCGTTACTATATTTTATAGTCCTTTTTGGCTTATGGTCAGTAAGGGACTTTTGTTCTAGGCTTTGAGTAGATTCATGCCATGCCTTGTTTTGCTATTTTAAGGTCCTGTAGCATGTAGTTTTGTTGCTCTGAACATTGCAACCTGATGCTGTTTTTGCCATGTCCAGCCTGATATTTTGTGCTCTTTTGCCATGCTTGTTTGAACCTGTTATGATGTGAACTAGCCGTAGCTCAGTGCTCATCTTTTGTCGAGCATCATGTGTAGATCACTGCCATGTGCTTTGTTGATACGTTTGGGTGCAGTAGCTTAATTATTTGTTGCTTGCTAAGTGGCATCATGCTGTTAATGGCAGATTTGCGCCATTCTTGTTTTGCTTGCCATTTGCAAACCGTGCATCCGATTCCGGTGATCTTTATATCGATTTCAACCGAAATCATCTCATCTTTCCAGTGGCATACTTGGTTTGCCAAGTTGATGCCTGGTTCACCATTTACCTTCCGGAGCGCGCATAAGCATTGCATATCCCATCATGCATATCATACCATGTTTTGCATCATGTTGATTGTGCATTGCACCGTGATTTATTGTGGTTCCTTTGTTTGTGTTGTTGCTTTGGGTAGAGTCGGAGACGAGTACGTGAACGAGGAACCTGTTGAGAACGTTTTCGAGGATCAAGCTTTCGACAACTCGAGAACATTGCGAGCAAGATGACCATACCCTCGAAATCACTTCTATCTTTGCTATGCTAGTTGCTCGCTCTTTTGCTATGCCTATGCTGCGATGCCTACCACTTGCTATATCATGCCACCCATATTGCCATGTCAGCCCTAACCATCCTTTCCTAGCAAACCGTTGATTGGCTATGTTACCGCTTTGCTCAGCCCTCTTATAGCGTTGCTAGTTGCGGTGAAGTGAAGTTTGTTCCTTGTTGAACATGGAGATGTTGTTCCTCTTTGGAACATGTTTACTTGTTGGGGATATCACAATATATATCTGCTAATTAATACATCTATATACTTGGTAAAGGGTGGAAGGCTCGGCCTTATGCAGTGTTTTGTTCCACTCTTGCCACCCTAGTTTCCGTCATACGGTGTTATGTTCCTTGATTTCGCGTTCCTTACACGGTTGGGTGATTTATGGGACCCCTTGACAGTTCGCTTTGAATAAGACTCCTCCAAAGAAGGCCCAACATTGGTTTTACCATTTGCCACCTAAGCCTTTTCCCCGGATTTTCGCGAGCCCGAGGGTCATCTTTATTTTAACCCCGGGCCGCTTCTCCTTCGATTGCTGGTCCAACCTGGCGATGTCCGGCGCCCCTGGGCAATCCAGGTTTATGCCAACCCGACGTCTTGCCCATCCGGTGTGCCACGAGAACGAGATATGTGCAGCTCCTATCGGGATTTGTCGGCACATTCGGGTGGCTTTGCTGGTCTTGTTTTATTCTTTGTCGAAATGTCTTGTAGTCCGGGATTCCGAGATTGATCGGGTCTTCCGGTAGAAGGAATATCCTTCGTTGACCGTGAGAGCTTATAATGGGCTAAGTTGGGACACCCTGCAGGGTAATATCTTTCAAAGCCGTGCCGCATGTTATGAGGCAGATGGGAATTTGTTAATGTCGGTTGTAGAAAACCCAAAGGTGACCTCAAATAAAATACACATCAACCGCGTGTGTAACCGTGATGGTCTCTTCTCGGCGGTGTAACGCCCCGGACACACCCGCCGGTGGTCGTTACTCCTGGCGGGATCTAGACTGTCCCCACAGATCAATACTAGTCTTTTCTGCGCACTTTGTCCTCACTCGCGCACTCCGGAGCAACTTTCGGTCGGTCACCCATCGACACTACTCCAAGCTGAGCACGCTTAACTTTGGAGTTTCGTCCAATGGGCTCCCGAAAAGAAGGAATTCCTTATTGATATGAGTAGTCTATCATCCCTAATAAGCCGTGCTATCACATACACCCCCACTCGGAGGAACCGGCGTCCTCGTCGGGCCACAGAACGCTCCTCTTGGCACAAACGTCGTGCTTCCAATCCGTACATGTGCCATGTCGGGTGCCACGACGGGTCACAAACGTCATGAACAACATGACCACGCACCTGTCCGCAACCATCCGTGTAACCGCGAGGGTCGGCTCGATACCAACTTTAACGCCCGGACACACCCGCCGGTGGTCGTTACTCTGGCGGGATCTAGACTGTCCCCACAGATCAATACTAGTCTTTTCTGCGCACTTTGTCCTCACTGCGTGCGCACCGGGAGCAACTTCGGTCGGTCACCCATCATCGACACTACTCCAAGCTGAGCACGCTTAACTTTGGAGTTCTGTCCGAATGGGCTCCCGGAAAAGAAGGAATTCCTTATTGATATGAGTAGTCTATCATCCCTAATAAGCCAGGCTATCACAGGCGGAGTCCGGGAAGTGAACACGGTGTTGGAGTTATGTCTGACGTAAGTAGTTCAGGATCACTTCTTGATCACTATTAGTTTCACGACCGTGCTTTGCTTCTCTTCTCGCTCTCTTTTGCGAAGTAGCCACCATATATGCTAGTCGCTTGCTGCAGCTCCACTTTACTACTCAATCCTTCCTATAAGCTTAAATAGTCTTGATCTCGCGGGTGTGAGATTGCTGAGTCCCCGTGACTCACAGATACTTCCAAAACAGTTGCAGGTTCCGACGATGCCAGTGCAGATGATTCCACCGAGCTCAAGTGGGAGTTCGACGAGGAACGTGGTCGTTACTATGTGTCTTTCCCAGATGATCGATGAGTGGTGCCCAGTTGGGACGATTCGGGGATCTGTGTAGCATTTGGGGTATTTTCTTTTATTTTGGTTCCGTAGTCGGACCTTGAGTGTACTCTGAATGATGGATGTTTATTTATGTACTGTGTGAAGTGGCGACTGTAAGCCAACTATGTATCTTTCCCTTAATTATTACATGGGTTTGTGTGAAGATTACCTCACTTGCGACATTGCTTTCAATGCGGTTATGCCTCTAAGTCGTGCCTCGACACGTGGGAGATATAGCCGCATCGGGGGCGTTACACTAGCACCCCACCGCTCGACCAGCCGTGCACCACAACGCCGGTTCCGAGCGCAACCGAGCTCCGGCCGCCGCCTGCCATCGTTGCAGCCGTCGTTTCCGGCCTCCTCTCGCCTAGCCGCATGCTCCGTTGGATTCGGCGCACGTCCAGTAGCCCGTAGGGCCAAACCCCGAGTCGAACGGTCGCCGGACGGCGAATCTCGAGCGCCTCGCCGCCCTGTTTGGTCGCCGGCGGCTAACCGCCGGTGCGCCGACGTGGCCACCTAGTTAGGACTAATCACCCTGCTAATTAGCCCCCTCTCTCACTGACATATGGGCCCGCGCCCTTAACTAACCATGGCTTAAACTTCTGTTTAGTTTAGGTTAATCACAGTGACCCCACGCGTCGGCGTTGACCTTGCTGACGTGGCTGTTGACCGGACCCACATGTCATTGACCCTAGGCAGCACTATGTCATCGACTAGTGGGCTCCATACAAAGTCAGGTTTGACTGGCGAGCCGATTGACTTGGTTGACGTCACACCGATATCATGCTGATGCAGTAATCTGTTTTCTGGATTTTAAATAAATCTTAAATGATTTATTTATTTCAGAAAAATAACCAAAACTTCTAAAAATCATATAAAATCAACTGTAACTCCAAATAAATAAATTATATATGAAAAATGATCATAAAAATCCAAAGATTCTGTTTATGGCATTATCATGCATGTTTGAACAACTTAAAGCTACTGTATACAACAATTTGAATTAATGGCACTTGAAATGTCATATATGGAGTTTGAATTTGAATCTTAGATTCAAACCAACTCCATTTAACTTGTTGCTAGTTGCATTAGCTCAAACCACAACATACTGCCATGTCATGATCATGCATCATATTGTGCATTGCATTGATTGTGTTCTTCCTTGTTTGCCGGTGTTTGACCCCTCTCGATAGATGTGGTTCCGGCGATGAGTTTGATGACACCGATGAAGAACTATACTATCTTCAGAAGTGCCAGGCAAGGAAAACCCCCTTGTTCATTCCGATAAAATCCCACTCTCTCGCTCCTGCTCTCTTTTACTGCATTAGGACAACAACGATTCAACTGTTACATGCTGCGGTAGTTGAACCCCTTTCCTCTGCATGACCTGTCATTGCCACAGTAAATAGATGAAACCCACTAGCATGAGTAGGAGTTGTTTGAGCCCTGATGTGCCTACTCATTCGTGCTTGTTTGTCATGCCTGCTATTGCTTAGAGTTGTGTCAGGTCTGATTCATCGGGGATGAATTGGAATGGTGATGAACATGTCCTACTATGTGTGAGCTAAGTGTGTGAACACGATTTGGTAAAGGTAGCGGTGAGAGGCCATGTAGGAGTACATGGTGGGTTGTCTCATTGAAACCGTCCTCAGGAACTGAGTTATGTGTTGATCCATGAACAGTTACTACCACACATTGGGTTCCGGTAACTCGACCCCTCTCGGCTTATTAATCAACTCGATCTCTGTCCAGGAGTTGCAACTAGTTTCTGGTGTTTGTAGGTAGTGTTAGTAGTCTACCAAGTGGCACCCGGTACAGGTGGGCTTGGGACAGACTAGGCCTGATGGTCGGTGTACCAAGTGGCACCGGATGGTGGGCTTGGGAACCCTGCACACATCGTTTGGGGCCGTGGTGACACCCGGCGGGATCTCCTTGCGGATGGAACCCGAATAGGCGATAAACCTGGACGAGAGACTTGTGTGGTTAGTCGGTCGTGGCCGACTCCTCGCCAAAGCTTCCGCTTGAAGGTTGCCGAGATACATGAGCGTGTGCGTGGTGGTAAGTGGCGAGAGCGTGTGTGAAGAAGTACACCCCTGCAGGGTTAACATTATCTATTCGAATAGCCGTGTCCTCGGTAAAGGACTTCTGGGTTGTCTGTACAGTTCATAGACAAGTGAAAGTGGATACTCTAAAATACGCAAGATAAGCGTGAGTGCTTTGGATGGCGTTCTCGTAGGGAGATGGGAGCGGATCCATAGTGGTGTATTGATATGGTGAATATGTGGACTCATGTGCGCCACCTCAAAGAGTTACTTGCAGTCGTAGTTCAGGATAGACACCGGTCAAAGCTGGCTTGCTGCAGTTAAACTCCACCATCCCCCTTTATTGATACTGATGCATATGTAGTTAGTTCTGATGTAAGTCTTGCTGGGTACATTTGTACTCATGTTTGCCTATTTTACGTTTTTTACAGAGACTTCCGTCTCACTATTAGTTCCACGTGGACTTCGACGTTTAGCTTGTTACCTGAGCTACGATCTTGTGCCCTCGGCAGGATCTGGTAGATAGTCAGGCTTATCAGCCTTTTTCATTTGTAGATGTCTGTACTCAGACATGTTAAGCTTCCGCATGTGCTTGACTTGTATGCTCTGAATGTTGGGTCATGAGACCCATGTTTGTAATATCTCGCTCCTCGGAGCCTAATGAATACATACTTGAGTTGTAGAGTCATGTTGTGATGCCATGTTGTATTTGCACATATCGAGCATATTGTGTGTATGCTATTGAAATGCTTGGTATGTGTGGGATCTGACTATCTAGTTGATTATCCTTGGAAGCCTCTCTTACCGGGAAATGTCTCCTAGTGCTTCCACTGAGCCTTGGTAGCTTGCTACTGCTCCGGAACACTTAGGCTAGCCGGCATGTGTCCTTCTTCGTTCCTGTGTCTGTCCCTTCGGGGAAGTGTCACACGGTGTCTACCGGAGTCCTGTTAGCCTACTACAGCCCGGTTTGCCAGAGTCCTGCTAGCCCAGTTGCTACAGCCCGGATTCACTCGCTAATGACCGACACGTTCGTTGCTGGGTCATGTATGCCTGCCCCTGTAAGTTAGTGCCACTTTGGGTTCACGACTAGCCATGTCAGCCCGGGTTCTTTGTCATATGGATGCTAGCGACACTATCATATACGTGAGCCAAAAGGCGCAAACTGTCCCGGGCCTGGTAAGGCGACACCCCTGGGAATACCGTGCGTGAGGCCGCAAAGTGATATGAGGTGTTACATGCTAGATCGGTGTGGCATAGGGTCGGGGTCCTGACAGCTTCGTTCAGCCCGCTCTTGGTGGACTGAACCTTCTCAACCACCACACCTATCAGTGTGCGATGCTCCTCCATGATGGAAGCACGTCGCAGTGCCTCCACCAAAGGGTTCGGCGCCTCCGGATTAGCAGAGGTCGTCGCTAGAGTTGGCGCTCCCCCTCCTTCTAAGGGGGTTTCTCGCTCGATTCCGGAGCCATATGGGTCTACGGAATTGTTTTCGGCTGGGGCCGGATTGGTCTCCACCGTCAGTCTCCATGGGGGTTGCACCCCCCATGTTCTCGGCAGCCGAGGCCTCACCCTCAGGCGCCGCATTGGCAGCCTTCCTCACCTCTCCGTGACCCGGAGAAGCCCTTCGGGACAACACTTCGGTGTCATCCGCGATGGCTGGCAGGGAGGCTTGCGGAGGCGTCTCGCTCTCCACCATCTCCGGCACCAGAGAGTTCCCCTCAGATGACGATGGGTGGGGGAGGTCGCGGGCCAGACTGAAACACACAACATAATATGTTATATTACAATCATAAAAGATCGGATATCTGTAAAATATCCTTTGGAACTTACGACGTGGTCAGGGGCTTTTCCCTGGGGCGCCTCTTGGGGGTATGTTCGGCATCCGTGTCCGAACCGTCCGAGAGGGTTATCTTCTCCCTCTTGGACGCCCCCTCCTCCGGGTCTGCCGAGGCCGCTCTCTTCTTTTTCCTCCCCTTAAGGGGAGAATCTCTTTCTACCTCCTCCTCCTCTTCATCTTCATTTCCCTCGTGGGAGGAGAGAGCTTCGGTCTCTCGAGACACTGCGTCTGAAGTACCTTTACGGCGGAGGCCACCCTTGGCCTCCTTGCTCTTCTTCTTGGCCTTCTTCTGCGGCGCCTGATATGGCACCAGAACTAGCATCCTCGTTAGCAGAGGAGTGGCTGAGTCTTCAGGTAGCGGAGTCGGACACTTGATCCGCTCCGCCTTTGCTGTCCAGCCCTATGAGAGCGGTAGAAAACTTATTATACCTAAAACTTTATGGACCAAGGTATATGTTCGGGTAAAACACTTACCGGAGTGGCCGGATTCGCACTGTCGAGGCCGATGTCTTCGGTCTTCTTTGGCCACGTCTTCTGGGCCTTGAAGAGCAGCTTCCAGATCTCTTCATGCGTTGTGCCGAAGAAGCGCTGCAAGGTCCGGGGACCTTCCGGATTGAACTCCCATATGTGAAGAGGCCGGTGTTGGCAGGGGAGGATCCGGCGGGAGAGCATCACCTGAATCATGTCAGTGAGACTGGTGTTCTTGCTTATCACATTCTTGATGCGCTTTTGCATCATCATCACTTCATCGGTCGACCCCCAGTCCAGACCCTTGTTGGTCCACGACGCGAGCCGCATAGGGGGCCCGGATCTGAACTCAGGAGTGGCCGCTGTCGGTGTCAAAACCAGCCAATCTTGGGTAGGGGGTCCCGAACTGTGCATCTGAGGATCGAAGGTAATAGGAGACAGGGGACACGATGTTTACCCAGGTTCGGGCCCTCTTAATCGAGGTAATACCCTACTTCCTGCATGATTGACTTTGATGAGTATAGGGGTTACAAGAGTCGATCTACCTCAAGATCGTAATGGCTAAACCCTAGATGTCTAGCCTGTATGACTTGTCTTAGCCCCTAAGGACTAAACCCTCCGGTTTATATAGACACTGGAGGGACCTAGGGTTGTACAGAGTTGGTTCACAGAGAAATGAAACTATACATCCGAACACCAAGCTTGCCATCCACACAATGGAGAGTCCCATCTAGACACGGGAGAAGGCCCTCTATCTTGTTTCTTCATGGCCCATCAGTCCGGCCCATGTCCCATAGCCCGGATGCCCGGGGACCCATAATCCAGGACTCCCTCAGTAGCCCCTGAACCAGGCTTCACGACGCGCAGATTGTCTTTGGCGTTGCAAGGCGGGTTCCTCCTCCGAATACTCCAAAGCAGTTGAACAAAAGAATTATATCCGGCTATGTATAATAGTTACAACCCTGAACCACAAGGGAAAAATACTTAAACAAAATAAGTCATGTCCCGTGACAGCTTTTTTGGCGAGACGTTATGCCTGGACTTATTATTATTTCGAACCGTTTTTTGGCCTCCCGCTTCGTGTTTTGAGGCGCGGCCTCTATTGACACGTCTTGTCAAAGCAGGGATCGTGTCCCCTTATTGCAGGATTCTCATCAATACGGGTTTGGGTATTCCAACCGTGTCGTTTGCGCGACCCCTTGGGAATAGGCGTGTTTTAAGGCTTGTGAGGGGGCGCTTGATATTCACTGCCTTTATAAGAGGATAAGGACCCATCTTTTTTTACCCCGCGCCTTATTCTTCCTCAGCCCTTCCATCCTCGAGCTCCAACGCCCAAGTTCCGATCTTCCTCACCACCACCAACCTACCCGACCATGGCTGGATCTGTCTCTCAAGGCAAGTGGATGGCCTCCTCCGTTACGGAGAAGGACATCAAGGAGCTCCGGGAAGCGGAGTACTTGACTACGGAGATCACGCACAGGCTCCCTGCCCAGAAGCAGGTCATCCCCACTCCGAAGCCCGATGAAAGAGTGGTATTTACCCCCCCCCACTTCCTCCGCAGACTAGGGTTTCCCCTCCAACCCCTTTGTTCATGGTCTCATGTTCTATTACGGGCTAGATTTTCATGATCTAGCTCCGAACTCCTTCCTTCACATCTCGGTGTTTATCGTCGTGTGTGAGGCATTCCTCCACATCCCCCCACACTTCGGCCTGTGGCTCAAGGCCTTCAATGTGAAGCCGAAGGTGGTCGACGGGAAGCACACGGATTGTGGCGGTGC
This sequence comes from Aegilops longissima, assembly GCA_021605205.1. Lineage (NCBI taxonomy): Eukaryota > Viridiplantae > Streptophyta > Magnoliopsida > Poales > Poaceae > Aegilops > Aegilops longissima. The sequence continues at coordinate 551,409,486 of CM038677.1, read as the reverse complement.
CATGGTGAGCAAGCTCCCCAAATTTACCTGGCCCAAAGGGGCCTTTGTGGAGACCATCAAGATATGGCAGCAGGAGTGGTTTTACATCACCGAACCTCGCGGCACCAAGTGAGCGGCCGCTCCTGCATTCAGATCCGGACACCCGCTGCGGCTTGCGTCATGGACCAACAAGGGTTTGGATTGGGGATCGTCCGACGAGGTGTTGATGCTGCAAAAACCCATCAAAAATATCATTGAACAGGGCACCAGCCTCATTGATGTGATCCAGGTGATGCTCGTCCGCCAAACCCTTCCCTGCCAGTGACGGCCTCTTCGTATGTGGGAGTTCAATCCGGAAGGGCCATGGACCCTGCAGCGATTCTTTGGCGTGACACAAAGAGGCTCAGAAGTCGTGGCCGAAGACGTCCGAGGACATCGGCCTTGACTGCAATCATCCGGCCACCCCGGTAAGTGTTCAATTTCCGAACATATCTTAGTTTATCAATCAAAGGAGTGTATTGAGAATTCCATCCTCTAAACAGGGCTGGACAAAGAAGGCGGAGCGGATCAGATGTCCAGCTCCACTGCCCGAAAACCCAGATGATCCTCTACTAACGAGGATGCTGGTCCCGGCGCCATACCAGGCGCCAGTGAAGAAGGACAAGAAGAAGAAGAGCAAGGAGGCCGAAAGTGGCCTCCACCATAAAGGTACTTCGGACGCCATGTCTGAAGAGACCAAAGCTCACTTCTCTCGCGAGGGAGATTAAGACGAAGAGGAGGAGGAGGCAGAAAGCACTTCTCTCCCTAAGGGGAGGAGGAAGAAAAGGGCGGCCTCTGTAGACCCAGAGGTAGAGGCGCCCAAGAGGGAAAAAAATATCCCTCCCGGACGGCTCGGATTCGGATGCCGAAGCAATCCCTGAGTTGCGCCCATGGCCGAAGCCCCTCGCCGCATCGTAAGTATGCAAGGGTGCCTTACATATACCCAATATTTATGATTGCAATCTAACACATCGTATGTTGTAGTCCGGCCCGTGATCTCCCCCAACAATCATTATCGGAGGAGAATTCTCTGGAGCCGGGGATGATGGAGAGCGAGACGCCTCCGTGAGCCTCCTCACCAACCGCCATGGACGACACCGAAGTGTTGTCCTGAAGGGCCTCTCCGTGCTACGAAGAGGTGCGGGAGGCCGCCAAGACGGTGCCAGAGGGTAACGCCTCGGCTGCCGAAAACATGGGGGGCACAATCACCATGGGGACTAACGGCGGGGGTCCTGACCAGTCCGGCCCCCGGCCAAACACTATTTTGGAAACCCAAGTGGCCCCAGAATCAAGCGAGCAACCCCCTTCAAAGGAAGGGGGGGTGCCTCTGATGGAACCCTCTGATGGACGCACTGCAACGTGCTTCTGTCGTGGAGGAGCACCGTACCCTGATGAGTACGGTGGTTGGGAAGGTTCAGTCTGCCAAAAGTGGGCTGAACGAGGCCTTCACTAGCCTGCTAAAAGGCTCCGAGGTATGCGATGTAATATTCTTGGCCGCTTTTCATATGAAAAATATGCCTGTATATAGATAGTAGCCCCTGAGACTCTGTTCGGCTTTGGAAAAAGGCCGAACAGAGGATCGATAATACTCGCAGGAGATAGTGTACTTTTCTATTTTGAGAAACAGGCTTCACTGTTAGCGGCAAGCGCCCAGGCCGCCGAAGTATCCGAGCTCAAGCGTAAGCTATGGCCGATGAGGATCTCGTCCGCATCAACAAGAGGTTTGATGAAGCGCAAGGTATGTTTCAGAATATCTCGTTCATGCCTGTATTGATATGCAGACTCTGAGTCGAAGCTCATCCGCTTCTATGTGTATGATTGCAAGCAGTGCTGCTGCGGTCAAGACACTCAGGGTTAAACTTGCCCAGGCTAAGGAGCAGGCAAGGGTGAACAAAGCGGACGCTAATAAAGCGGCCGAGGACTTGAAGTCCGAACAAGTCGTCCGTCGCCAATACGACGAGAGGGTGACCGAAGTGGAGCAAGCGCTGAAGGACACCACCAGCAAGTGCGAGTCCCTAGAGGAGAAGAATAAAGCCCAGGCGACTGACCTTACCAAGGCCCTTCAAGAGGCCAAGGAGGCGCGGGCTGAATCCCGAGCAGCTCACGAGGAGATCCGGCAAGCCAAACAGATAGCGGCTAGTAAGCGCTTTCTTTTACGGACTAAATTTGGCGGTCAAAGTTATGCCTTTCTTACTCGACTGTGGAGTTCTCCGTACGCCTTTGCGGATCTTCCGAAGAGTGCCGCCGACGCCACACAGTTTTTCCAGGCCCAGGATGAGCACACGACGGAGAAGCTGTTCTGGTCACATTTGCGGCGCAGGAGCGCCCAACGCTGTTGAACGACCAGATGGCGCAGTGGGCCGAGCTGCATAGGATGTCCAGATTGGCCATGAGGGACATCATAGTCTGGCTGTGGCCAACCGAACCCATTCCTAGTAGCTACTTCGTCCTGGTGCGGCGGCTCGTCGACGTGCTGCCCCAAATTGATGTAGTCAAGCGGTCGTCGTGCATAGAACACTAAAAAAAACACTTCTGTGATGATACGTGTTTGTCACAGTAGGTCACGTTTTCTGTCATGCATGTACATCCATGACGATTTTATGACGGAATCAAGATAGTCATGCATGTGCTGTCGTAGAAGTGTTCCATGACATTACCAGAATTATCATCACAGAAGTGTCCACTCCCATGACGATAAATCGCGTGTCACAGAAGTGCTTTCGTCAAGGGTGACCGACACGTGGCATCCACCATAAAAGGGCACCGTTAAGCTATCGGGTCCGGTTTTGGATCCGATAACCCGCTAACAGCCACGACCAATGCTGATTTTCCACATGTAAAATTCTGATTGGCTAACGGAACCACGTGTCAGCTCCGAGTTGGCACAGGTATCACTCATCCAATGGACGAGATGCGCATATGATATGTTGACACGTGGACCGGCCCAAAAGTGGCCCATAAAGATTAAATGGGCCGGCCCAACTAAAGGCCCACAAGATTTAGCAGACCATAATGGGCCGGCCCAGCTAAAAGCCCACAAGATTTTGAAGACCATAATGGGCCGGCCCAGCTAAAGGCCCAACATTCTTAGTTAAGGCCTGTATGACTAGTGTCAAATCGGCCCGTCAACGGCCCATTCTAAACTTGTCATCATCGCGGTCCATGGTCACTTAACAGTCCTCTAAGTATTCGGGCCGAATTACGGCCCGGTGTGTTTCCGGCCTGTTAAAGGTCCTGCTTCATTTGGGCCCATTTATAGGCCGTTGAAACTTTCGGCCCATAAATGACCATGAAGGATTTGGGTCATATTGGCCATGTCTGGCATTCGGTCTGTTAGAGGCCCACTATAGATTTGGGCCACTTTCAGCCTGTTGTGACTTTCGGCCTGTCCACGTCGGACGAAATCCATGGGCCATATGTGGCCCAATGTCACATCGGGCCTACTAACGGCCCATATAAAAATGACACTAATCAAGCCCGACCGAACTTCCAGCCTGTTAAAGTCCCGTGTAGTCGGTCGGCGCATTTACGGTCCGTCTGAATTTCGGCCTGTGGACGATCCGCATTGTAAATGGGCCACCATTTTGGCCTGCTAAGACCAGTGGGTTATTTGGCACAATCAGGGCCCAGTCTCACTTTCGGCCTATTAAAGGCCCATGTTTTTTAAACAGCCTATTATTACTGAGGGCCCAAATTATCTTTAGGCCTGTTAAAGGCCCACTATGGGCACAGGCCTACCAGAAAAATATGAAAGCTTATGCTGATTTAGGCGCAAATATTTTTAGTGGGCTACATGCAAATTTCGGCCCATAATCGTTTTTAGCCCAATTGGAATGGGCCTGACGAATGTTGGCTTGTTGGGCTCCTACGAAGCTTTCGGCCGAATACATTACTAAGATAAACCTACACTATACTAAAATAGCGTCATAATTACTGTAGCCTTTGGCAGCATCATAAATGTTGTATCACAACAAAATAAATTCCAACCATACAACAAAAGGCCTGTTGGCATAAAGTTTACAGTCCTTCCAGATAAAAGCACCATCAGATGTATAGAAGCACAGATCATTTGACCTAAGTGCTAATGTTTCAGGCTGTAGAATCTGATGGAGCAGCACGATCTCCACCTTTTTCCGCCATTGCTCTTGAACAACGAAGCGAATATGCGATAGTGCGGTTTCAAAACCATTCATATCTTAACGACATTTCTCAACCACTATTCTTGTTTCGAAACAACGTCCATTAGGGATTGGACTTGTATGCGAGCACAGATATATCACTCTGTCTAGCAGGAAGATTTTGTTCAATGGCGATTTGGGCGAGGTTACCTTGACAACCAACCCGAATTACGCGGGAAGGTGCTTTTGCCTTTGTTAGTGGCGAGATCTTGACACACCGCAGCAAGAGGTGACATTGTGCTGTCGTAGCCTCGTCACCTTCAGGTGGTTGTGGCCGTTCAATCATTTGTTCCATAGCTTCCTGAAAGTTTGAACTTGTAGATTAGTGTACCAGATAAGTTACTAATGAGACAAAAACGAACAAAGTAGGTTAAATGTTCATACATAACTTATTTTGGTGAACTACTGTAATACATTAGCATGTATTGTAGTGCCAACTACATAATAAAATCACTTTCGGAACATATGTCCATGTAGCATGCCTACTGTATTGTCTATATCCTCACATTTGTTGACATCTAAGGATAAAGAGACATGGTTTAAAGTAGGATGAACATAGTATGACATCATTCATATCATGGGCAAACAGATATAAAACAAACAAGCTATTGTATCATTATGTGCGCACATGAACATCACAACTAGATTATAGATCAAGACCAAAAGAATATCATTTATCTGTTTTAAACCATGTAAGGTGAAATGATACGTTAAGACAACTGTGTATAAAAGTGAACAAAGTAACTGATATTGGCTGCAAACCAAGCAGTGAAATGAACACATCATAGTACCAATCAGTTCAAAGGTAGGAGGAGTAAGGACTCACAACAGCGGCTTGAACTAGTGTGCTCATGCCCTTCATCTTGCTGGTGTGGCAATCCTTGAAGATTTTCACTGCATTCGATTCAGGTTCTTTTTGGTCCGCACATGTTTTCCTCTATATTTGGAACAAGTCAATATGGATACGATAATATGGAACAGAAAAAAGAAGGAACTAACAGCTATTTACAAGAGCCTCGTAGTGTGCAATATAGCTACGAGATCCTGTTGTCTGTTGGAATTTCACTTTAGAACGGTTGGTCTTGTTCTTCAAACAGTTAGCCTAGAAGAAGACACACTTGTAAGGCACATACATAAATACAAATTCAATATGTGTTCTGATCAAATACATATACCCTACCTAATACTTTGGATCAGACAAGTGTTTAACAAGGGTTGTCCAGTCTTCATCTGTAATATATTCCACTGGAGATGTTTGGGCGATTTCATTGTTAGCCTTGACTTCAAAGTGAGATTTTCTAAGGTGGTACCGATACTGTCACAGAGCAGACTGGAAAACATGAGTGCATGCTTGTTTAGTTGCATCATATTTTGGATCCAACTTGAACCTCATCTGTTGAAAAAAGAATGCGAGTCTTATTAGGAGGAAGCTAGAAAGTATGGGACAGAGCAAGACAATATTACAAATTGTGATGAATAACATTACTTATGGATAAATGGTCAAGGAAGGTGTTAAACTGGGTATTGTCTTTCTCATTCTTGTACTGGATCCACGTTGGGAGGATACGTGCATGACACCTAACGACTGCCTCTGATACTAACTTGGATGACTCTGTAGCATCACGTGGCCTTTTTAAACCTGCCGCAAAATGGATCTCCATTCTTCCTCCTTTAGATTTTGTTAATCTGTCAAGCATTATCCCTGATGTCTGTATCCGCTTGCACCATGGTGCTAGTTCAACAACGAATATGGAAAGTGTTAGTGCACATCAAACTATGAAAGTACATATAAAGGAGCATGCAACTGCAACTTGACTCGGTCAGGTACCGTCTTGGTGTTGATGGTCATGAGGTTCATCTGATCTTGCCAAGTCCTGTTGTGTCAGCGGTGCTTTGGAAGTAGTGTTAGGTGTGAAGGCAGCTTGGGAACTAGCCAGTTCTGGAGCAAACGAACGAGTAACTTGTTGAGATGCTGGTACAGTTGAAGCGGATGCTGCAACTGGTGGAGCAGGTGATACTGTGTTTGTAGATTTAGCCGGTGGACTTGGACCTTCTACTGCACTATAAGTACCAGCGGAATCTCGAGGGTAGATCCTTTTCCGTTTCACCCGACGAGTAACACCATTCCCTACTATATTCTTTCCTTGCTCTTTTTTGACTTTGCCATGTCAAGCCGTACCCACACACAAAATAATAAAATCGTCTTAAGAACTCATTGATGCATGATACGGACAAGCAATACTTTGATGTAAGACAACCGTATGAGGATGGAATATGTAAGAAAAACAGGACGGCATGACATATTCATAGCTACGATGTGTAAACTAAGCAGAAGGATTTTAAAGAAAATAAAAGTAATGCAAGCTAGACACCATATGAAAGATGCAACCAATATCACTCTGCCAAGTTAAAAGTGTCTTGTCATAACTGGCATTTCAAAAAGATTAGAAGTAGTACAACGTAGAAATCAATGCAAGATGCAAGCACTATCAAACTGCCATGTTAAAAGCGTCCAATCATGAGTGACTGATGCGGGACACACAACAACAGTACTTTGATGTAAGAACATGGTATGATTGATAGATGCAGTGTATTCTAGACACAGAAAGGCATGTCATATGCACATGTATAACGTATAAACTCAGCAGGTGCAATTTAATCTAAATAGAAGAAATACAGGCTAGACAACATATGCAACATGAAACCAATTATCACACTGTCAACTGTAACACTCCAAATTTTTTGATTTGGTTTTTATCAAATTCTTTAATTAATTGGAAGGAGGTTATTTAATTTTTTTTAAAGACTCCCCTTCTCAAAAAAATTCTTTTAAGACAATTTTTTATGGGTTCTTCCGAACCTTGATTTTTGGTCTTGAAGATTTTTCATCTTGGGTTGGCTCAACACAAATACTTCTCAGTGGACCTTTCAAATTCTTTTACTAAAAAGAATTCCTATAATTTTTGGATTTTTTCCATCCCTATTCAAAACTACTCTCTTGCCATGGCCTATGTAGAAAACTTTCTTCCAAAACCCACCTCCCTACTTTGGGTCAAGTCAAGCATCAAGTCCAGCAAGGTTCAACTTCTCCTGGATTTTTTTTCTGTTTGTTTTAACCTCAAAATCTTTTTCTGCCATTTATTTGGACCTTAGTGATTTACAAAGGAACTACTAGATTTCCTTTGGATTTTTGTTCCAAATAAATTCCCCTGGCTAGTCCTTACTGCCCTGAACCTAGATCCATCAAGATCTGCTAGTCCATAGTTCAAAATTTTCAAAATTTGCTTGCTGCAAGTTTGGACCAGATTTGCCATTTTTCGTGAATTTCATTCTTTTTCTTTTCCAAAAATTCTGAGATAATTCAGGTAGTCTCCAGATGCATCAAGAGATCACCTCACAAAGTTACAGCTCAAGAAAAAATTTCCACATGCTCAAATCATTTCATCGAACAGGTGGCCAGACTGCTTCTGTCAAGTTCGAATTGATGTTAAGTTTGATGGCGTGTCGTTTTCTTCAAAACCTCGGCGTCGATCTCGCCAGTGCACGCGTTGGCGCCTTGCTCACTGCTCCCCCTCCTTATCCAGTGTGTCACACGGTTGTTTGGCCGGTCGCGAGTGTCGGTGGCGACGTGTCACGTCAACTCCGGCGCCTCCCGCGGTGGCAGAACCGCCCGTGGCGGCCAGCAGGGGCCAGCCCTGCAATACGGCGCCGTCCAGCACCGCCCACACCACCAGGAGCCTCCGTGTGGCCGTCCTCTCCTTTGTGCGCGCTGCAGAACCGTCGCCGTGGCCTGAGGGGCGCAGAGCGCGCTCTCTACCGCCGACGAGCCCGTGAGCTCCGTTCCGTCGAAGCCACGGGAGCAGGCCAAATCCGATCAAGCTTAGCTGTTGAATGGAGCCGGTGAACCAATCCGTAGCTGCCCAGTCACCTAAGCCATCAGCTCGACCACCACCTCGCCGTAATTACTCGCCGGAGAAATCCCGTTCTCGGCAACCGCCTCGGGCCCGCTATAAATGGAGGCCCCGAGCTCGCCTTCGACCCAGCACCACTCCTCCACCTCACCAGAACCGCGCCCAGCCGCTAGGAGGACCTCGAGGAGGCCTTCTTCCCCGACTCCGGCCGCCCCGATCCGCTTCGGGCTCCAGCAAGATTCTCTCTAGTGAGTGCACCCCCGCTCCCCAAACTGTGCCAGTAGCATCCTAGTGCACCCGCTTGCCTGCCCCGCGCTTCAATTTGGAGTTTCCAGCTCCCTTCGAAGAGAATCATCCTCGACCGAACCATCGTCCGCCGGAGTGGAGGCCGCCGTCAACGTGGTGCTCGCCGACGACCAACTCCACCACCCACAGACGCGGGAGAACTCCGTGAGTCTATAGGTACCTTCCACTCCCCCTACCTCGCCGTCGATCGACGCCGGCGACCACCGCGAGCCTCGGGCGCCGGTGGGACTCTGTTCTAAATTTCAAACCTGACGGGTGGGACCCCCTCGTCAAGCTCTCCTCTTTTATTCGAAACGTTTTCTGAAAGCGCCTTCGGGCAAAGTACGTTTTCCCTTTGGGTCGGCGATTTCTAACCGAAACGTTTTCTAATTTTTTAAACTATCCCCTGGAAAGTTTCTGTTTCATCACAGATTAGTCCCTGAACTAAAACCTTAATAACTTTTAAACAGAAAATGATTTTGAGTTGATTCTTTTTCTGTCATGTTTATTTTTCTATCTAGTTTTTTTATCAGATTTATTTGAAAAATATTTGGAACAATTTTTATGCACGCACGGTATTTACGTTAGTATCCGATTTCTTTTATAACGTAGATACCGAAGGAAGTGACGGAGCCGCAAACTTCGCCGAGCTAGACACCGACTACTCCGAACCAGGCAAGCATGTTTGAACCTTTGATATGATGAGTGTTTTTCACTATTGCTTGAGTGTTTCTTTCATGACATGTTTATATAAGCATTTGTGAATGTTATATTTCATGCAAAGCAAGCTGCAAGTGAGCTTCGAAAGTTGATGTGTTCATATGATGGTGAGATAACCTGATCATGTGGTGGCATGATAGGTTACAAGCTGGTATTGTTGAAGCATGCCAGTTTTATGTCAACCGTTTAACTCCAGTATTAACGTGGACCAAGTCTTGTTCCCGTTCGTCCCCTTTTCGTGCCGCCACATGTCTTCTGCAAAGAATGCGGTTTAGTCAGTTGCAAACCTCTTTCCTTGTACACACCAAATAGAGGGGCCGTGATGAGGGTTCCATGGCCCTGGATTAAAGCTCGTCATCCGGTCAGGGGGCATGGGTGTTTCCGGTTGGGACCAAGAGGGGCACCCTTAGAATGTGATATAAATTTGATCCCATGCTATTCGAGGTTGTAGCCTCCCCGTCTTAGAGTTTTTCTTGAATGTTGCCTAGGGTGATTCCTGGCAGCGGAATGTGGAATGGGTGTGTACTAGTTAGATGTGTTTCTCCTAAAATATCATAAACGGAACTAGTCCTTTGTGACTACTGAAATCCGTTGGTTGTGGTTAAAGAGTACAAACTCTGCAGAGTCAAAACCATTCGAGTAACCATGTCCATGGTCAAGGACTTGAACAACATCTCAGTGTCAGCCCCAGTGACAGTCTCCAGAGAATAAGCATGAAACTGAGAGTGGTAAACCCGGCTGAATGTTATTCCTGTGGATGGACTAACCAGTTTATTGTCATGTACCGATTATTTTCGTGGAATGATGTTACCTTCATGAGCTACTTGAATTCGAATGATGAGACATAAGCCCTTTATGTGATGTCGCTCAGACGTCCGACTGTGGCATTCTTGTTATTTACTTTTGATATAAGCCCTTAAAGTAATGTCGCTCAGACGTCCGATTGTGGCATTCTTGTTATTTACTTTTGATATAAGCCCTTTATGTGATGTCGCTCAGACGTCCAACTGTGGCATTCTTGTTATTTACTTTTGATATAAGCCCTTTATGTGATGTCACTCAGATGTCCGACTGTGGCATCCTTGTTATTTACTTCCATTATAAGCCCTTTTCGAGATGTCGCTTAGATGTCCGACTGTGGCACGTACTGTCATTTACGTTTTAATATAAGCCCTTTATGTGGTGTCGCCCTGACGCCCGACTGCGGCATATTAATTTATTTTTACCTTTCGAGGCGTCGCTTCAGACACCCGATCGGTCTTCGGTTATTTTATTGGGATTTCAGGAGGACTACCGCCTGACTTCCTTTTTATTTAACATGCAGTGCAAATTTATTATCTGAGTGTGTATTATTAGTCTACTCATGTGCATCATGTTTGCATTTGTTATATCTTATGTCCAAACTGTCTTGCGAGTACATTCAAAGTACTCACCTGGCTTGTTGATTTGGCCAGATGTTGACGAAGGCGGTCTTATGGATGAAGAGTACGATAGCGAGTCCGACACCTAGAGGAGTCCCAGTCAGTCCCATGCGATCCTGGAATTGGTCACTTGTGTTATATACGTTTCCGCTACCTTAATAAAATCATCGAGCCTCACTCTGGCGCTTGATGAACTGTAAGATTTTGGAGTCATGTCACCCACTTCACTGTGACATATCCACCACCACTTTTATTACGAGTCAGTAGTTATGCCGCCATACTCTTTGTGTCATACCCGCCTTTATGTATAATATCGACATGCTTGTAATAAATTGTTGAGCAGCCTCAGCTCAACCTTGTATAATATTTAGTACTTCTGGATTTCTGTATCAAGGATTTGTCTACCAGTAAGGAGGATTTTCCTATACTGGTCGGATAAAATGGTGGATTTTTCAATAAATATTTTATTGGAAAACCGGTCCTGACAACCTTGATATCAGAGCCAGGCTGACTGTAGGAAGCCACTAGGTGCGATCGCTAATCGGTTATTAGCGTAATGAGTGCTATTTTAACATTTTGCAAATGTAGCAATTTTTAGTTAGTCATCATAAATTTATGATTTGACTATTCAGAATTTTTGTCTACCCTTGTAGATGGCTGGCAGCGACTGTGAGTCATAGGTGTTCGCCAATGTACCTGAGGGGTTTATCAAGCTTCTCGTCTCCATCACCAAGGTCGCGATCGGGCCATCAGCTCGTCCGGAGTTCACACTCTACCAGCACAAGATCAGCGACAGCGTGTCTATGCACCAGGCCGCGGTGCAATTCAAGGGAGGACTTCTGAGTCACGCCGCTTCTGATTTGTGGGAAGGGCCATGCCTACGGAGAGGCATGCCATGCAGATGGCTGCCCGTGAGGCGATAGCTCATCTCCGAGATGCCCTCCCTTTGATGAAGGCTCGTCGCTACCGCTACCTCCCATGCCACGTGCCATACACATGTCACTATGCGTTCGCTTGCGCTAGGGGGGAGAGAGATGAGGCTATTGAAATGTTGGTTGAGTATCTCAAAGCTCTTGAGGCAGCCTTTGATAACCTCGTGGACGACTCTGCGGCTGCTCGTATGGACTTAGTTCAGGGCTGTTCCGCCAACAGGAGGGAGCTCCTCCATACAGCACCACCACTGACTTATGTCTCGTCCTCAGCATCCTATACACCTGCCATCTTAGCCACCGCTCGCCGCCTGCCTACCACTGAGGAGTTTGACCAAGTCATTGCTCCTACTTCAATCAATGTTGCACCACCTGCCGCGCCCGCACCAGCTCCTCAGCCCAGTACTTCACGCCTAGAGCCTATTAGTGAGGAGGAGGTTGAGTCTCCAGCATCACTGGGTCTTACCCTCGGCAGGCCGAGGGAAGTTTTTACCATCTCCGACTGAGTGCGCCTAGCAGCCGTGCGATGTACCAGCTTGTATGATATGTTCATATGTATATAGGTTTGGTGAGAAGTAGTTTGTGTGTGCATCATGTAGGAACTCGGAGAAGTGCACTAGCCTAAATAACATGTCAGGAATGTGTACGCACATCCTGAGTGATGTATTGTATAATTACGGCTTGCGTGTAAGATATGTACTGAGCGGTCCTTCTCCATGCGCAATCAAGTACTTCTTGAAAAATCTTGGAGTTTTCTTTAAAAAATCCCGCCTTTGCAAAATTATTTATTTTTGCCACTCAGTTTTTCTCATGAATTCTGCAAAAATACCCTAGAGTGGAAAATGCCTCGTCCCTGGACTCGTTCCATGCCAAGTCCACTGGAAGAAAATTATGGTACCCAGACAAGTAACAATTTCACAGAGGGGCAGTCAAGTCAGCATGTCAGTGAAGCAGCATTTTCTCAAGTATGCCGCCTTTATGAGAAAAGCTAGTAGCAGCATCAAGAAATGATGAACCATGTTATAATATGGGAAATCACCGTGAACCATATCAGCAGCATTCCAAATTGTCTGAACTACAAAAGACACGTTCCCCAACGTTCTCTCACACTGATAGACCTCTTGAGGCCGATGATTGGCTTCGAGACATTGTAAGGAAGTTAATTGTTGCACAATGTTCGGACCGTGAGAAGGTACTTTATGCACCTCACTACCTCACTGGAGCAGCTGCATCATGGTGGTAAAATTTCCTACACATGCACCCCAATGAAAACAACATCACCTGGGAAGAATTTAAAGAAGGTTTTCGTGGGCGCACATTCCCAGAAGCATTATGAGGATCAAGAAAAGGGAGTTTGATGACCTCAAGCGAGAGAAGCATGACGGTGGATCGAGTACAATAGTCAGTTTACTCAATTATCTCGTTATGCCAACGAAGAGCACATGACTGAAAATAAAAGATGGAAAAATTTCTGGACGGTCTGCACCAAAGACTTAAATGCCACTGGTCGTACACACCTTTCCAGATTTCAAAACACTTGTGGACAAAGCTATTACATTGGAAAATGAGCGCCGCAACTTGGAGGATTTTCGCAAGTGCAAAAGGGACAAGACTACTCATGCTCGCAACAACCAGAACAAGACCGATTTTCAGAAAATTGGAGCGAACAAATCCACAACCATTGTTCCACGCCCAAACAAAAATTTTCATGCAAGAGACAAGGATTTTACATATCACCCAGGTGTTACTTGCTACGCTTGTGGAGTGGAAGGACACTATGCCAAACAGTGCCCAAAGCCAAGAAACTCGGCCCCCAAGCCGAACAACAGTGGAAATAATTCAACACCCAAGTGTAACAGCTTCAACCCCAATAACAATCACAGGAAGGGTCACTTGAACCATGTGACCAAGGAGGAAGCACAGAATGCCCCGGATATCGTACTAAGTGCGTTCCTGTCAACACAATACCGCCACGGTTTTGTTTGATTACGAGATTCTCACTGCTCATTTCAAAGAAATTTGCTTTGCAACATGATTTTCGATGCTTCCTTGGAAAATCCATGACCATCAAGTCCCCGAATTAAGCAAATCACTCGAGTTACCGCCAAGGTGTGGTTATTGAGATTGAGGGACTAAAGTTTCAGGCAAACCTCATTGTATTGGAAAATAAGGGACTGGATGTTATCCTAGGAATGGACTGGTTAACCACCAACAAGGGATTTATCGACTGCTTCAATTGGACTGTAATTCTTACTCATCATCACGAGAAGACGATAAAAATTGCAGCTCAAGAAAGACCAATATCACGGCGAACAAGGTTGAACAAGGTGGACATTTCAGAGTTAAGAAAAGTTCCAGTGGTGTGTAAGTTCCCTGACGTATTTCCCGAAGAACTACCAGGCATGCCACCAGACCGGGAAATAGAGTTCATCATTGAACTAGCACCTGGAACCACCCCCATTTACAAGGAACCCTAGAGAATGGCACCCTCCGAGTTGGTAGAATTAAAGAAGCAAATAAAAGAATTACTGGACAAAGGATTTATACGGGCCAGCTCCTCACCTTGGGGTTCACCAGTATTATTTGCCAAGAAAAAGGATGAGACACTGAGATTATGTATAGACTATCGAGCACTCAACATGGTCACCATCAAAAACCAATATTCGATGCCACAGATAAATGATTTATTTGACCAGCTCGCACAAGCCAAGGTTTTCTCAAAAATTGATTTAAGGTCGGGGTATCATCAATTAAAGGTACAGACAGAAGATATCCCTAAGACAGCATTCACCTCTAGATACAGATTATATGAATTACAGTAATGCCGTTTGGACTGACAAACGCCCCCGCATATTTTGTCCACCTCATGAACAAAGTGTTTATGAAATTTATGGACAAATTTGTTGTGGTGTTCATGATGATATTATGGTATACTCTAAGACACCAGAAGAACATGCTGAACATCTCAGAATTGTATTGGGAGAATTAAGGAAACATCAATTATACGCCAAATTCAGAAAATATGAATTTTGGTTAAGACAGGTTGGTTTTCTAGGTCACGTATTGACCCAAGAAGGTCTTGCCGTGGACCCGAAAAAGTCAAGGCCGTGCTTGGTTGAAACCACCGTCAACGTAATGAGATGTCTGAAGTTTCACGGAATGGCTGGATATTACCGAAGGTTTATTGAGGGGTTCTCCACGATAGCAAAACCAATGACGCAGTTACTCAAGAAGGATAAGAAATTTGTATGGACTGAAGCTTGCGAGAAAAGTTTCCAAGAACTCAAAAGGAAATTAACAACATCACCAATATTGGTTGTACCAGACATACACAAAAGTTTTGAAGTATATTGTAACGCATCCCGGAAGGGCCTCGGATGCGTACTAATGCAAGAAGGCAAAGTAGTCGCATAAGCTTCCAGGCAACTACGAAAGCATGAAGAAAATTATCCTACTCATGACTTGGAATTGGCGGCAGTCATTCATGCACTCAAAGAGTGGAGGCACTTTTTGCTTGGGAATCGTTGTGAAGTATATATGGACCATAAAAGCCTCAAATATATTTTCACACAACCAGAACTCAATTTACGACAATGGCGCTGGTTGGAATTAGTGAAAGATTATGATGTTGGCATTCACTACCATCCAGGAAAGGCGAATGTAGTGGCCGATGCTCTTAGTCGAAACCCCAGCTCGGGCAACGACAGTCTACAGAACTTGAGACCTGAATTTCAGCAGGAGTTCGCCAAACTCAACTTGGTGATGGTCACTGAAGGCAATGTGTCAAATTTGGAAATACAGCCCACCCGACAGGTTAAGAAGGCTCAGCATGGACACCCCAGCATCGAAGGCATAAAAAGAAAAGTGAGTCTGGGCAAGGCTTCAGAATTCGTCGTAGACGATAAGGGAATATTATGGTACGAAGACAGACTTTGCGTACCAAATATAGAGGACCTCAAACAACAAATTCTAGCCGAAGGCCACACCGCTCCATATTCAATCCACCCTGGAGGAACCAAAATGTACGAGGACATTCAGGAAAAAATTTTGTGGCACGGTATGAAGAGGGATATAGCCACATTCATTGCATGTTGTGATTCATGTCAACGCATTAAAGCCGAGCACCAAAACTCAGCAGGACTATTACAGCCAAACAGGATACCTGAGTGGAAATGGGACGAAATTGGAATGGATTTTATTGTCGGACTACCTCGGTCACGACACGGAAATGATGCCATATGGGTCATCACAGATAGATTAACTAAGGTGGCACATTTCATCAAAGTAAAGACAACCCACACCACTCAGAAGCTGGCCAAACTTTATCTCTCCCGTATAGTTTGTCTTCATGGAATTCCAAAGACTATAATATCCGACAGAGGCACTCAATTCGTCTCTAGATTTTGGGATCATTTACAACAAGCTCTGGGAACTCAACTAGTATTCAAGACAGCATACCACCCCAGGTGGAGGACAAACTGAACGTGTGAACCAAATTCTAGAGGACATGCTAAGAGCATGTGTTCTCACCTATGGAACCAGTTGGGAAGAAAGCTTGCCGTATGCCGAGTTCACATACAACAACAGTTACCAAGCCAATCTATAAATGGCACCTTTTGAAGCCTTGTACGGGCAAAGATGTCGTACCCCATTAAATTGGTCTGAAACAGGAGACAGTCGTATCTTCGGCCCCGACATGCTCAAGGAAGCAGAGGAGAAAGTTAGACTAATCGGGGATCGAGTCAAGACAGCCCAGAGCCGACAAAAGAGTTATTATGATAAAAAACATCGTGAAGTCAGCTTTGAACCCGGTGAATACGTGTATCTACGATTATCTCCTATGAGAGGCCTGCAACGATTCAAAGTTAAAGGAAAGCTAGCACCACGGTTTATTGGACCCTTCTGTGTGATTGCACGAAGAGGCACAGTGGCCTACTAGCTAGACCTACCCTAAGAACTGTCAGACGTCCACGACGTGTTCCACGTCTCACAGTTGAGGAAATGTGTAAGCAACCCAGAGAAGCATGTATCTCATGAGAGCATTGACGTACAACCATACCTCACCTACACAGAACGTCCAATAAAAATATTGGAGGAGTCCGAAAGGAGGACCCATCAGAAAACAATTAAGTTTTTCAAGGTTCAGTGGAGCAATCACACCGAGGATGAAGCAACATGGGAAAGAGAGGATTTTCTTCGGACAGAGTACCCACACCTATTTGAGGATCAGCTGAAATCTCGCGGACGAGATTTTTCCTAAGGGGGTAGGTGTTGTAACACTCCAAAATTTTTGATTTGCTTTTTACCAAATTCTTTAATTAATTGGAAGGAGGTTATTTCAATTTTTTTAAAGACTCCCCTTCTCAAAAAAATTCTTTTAAGACAATTTTTTTTATGGGTTCTTCCCAACCTTGATTTTTGGTCTTGAAGATTTTTCATCTTGGGTTGGCTCAACACAAATACTTTTGGGTGGACTTTCAAATCCTTTAATAAAAAGAATTCCTATAATTTTTGGATTTTATCCTTCCCTATTCAAAAGTACTCTCTTGCCATGGCCTATGTAGAAAACTTTCTTCCAAAACCCACCTCCCTACTTTGGGTCAAGTCAAACATCAAGTCCAGCAAGGTTCAATTTCTCCTGGATTTCTTTTTCTATTTGTTTTAACCCCAAAATCTTTTTCTGCCATTTATTTGGACCTTAGTGATTTACAAAGGAACTACTAGATTTCCATTGAGTTTTGGTTCCAAATAAATTCCCCTGGCTAGTCCTTAGTGCCCTCAACCTAGATCCATAAAGATCTTCTAGTCCACAGTTCAAATTTTTCAAAATTTGCTTGCTGCAAGTTTGGACCAGATTTGCCATTTTTGGTGAATTTCGTTATTTTTCTTTTCCGAGATAATTCAGATAGTCTCCAGATGCATCAAGAGATCACCTCACCAAGTTACAGCTCAAGAAAATTTTTGCACATGCTCAAATCATTTCATCGAACAGGTGGCCGACACTGTTCCTGTCAAGTTGCAGAATTCAGTGTTAAGTTTCAGTGGCAGTGTCGTTTTCTTCAGAACCTCGGCATCGATCTCACCAGTGCACGCATTGGCGCCTTGCTCACTGCTCCCCCTCCTTATCCAGTGCACCGCACGGTTGTTTAGCCAGTCGCGAGCGTCGTTGGCGACATGTCATGTCAACTCCGGCGCCTCCCGCGGTGGCAGAACCGCCCGTGGCGGCCAGCAGGGGCCAGCCCTGTAGTACGGCGTCGTCCAGCACCGCCCACACCACCAGGAGCCTCCGCGTGGCCGTCCTCTCCTCTGTGCGCGCTGTAGAACCGTCGCTGTGGCCTGAGAGGCGTAGAGCACGCTCTCTGCCGCCGACGAGCCCGTGAGCTCCGTTCTATCGAAGCCACGGGAGTAGGCCAAATCCGATCAAGCTTAGATGTTGAATGGAGCCAGTGGACCAATCCGCAGCTGCCCAATCACCTAAGCCATCAGCTCGACCACCACCTCGCCGTAATTACTCGCCGGAGAAATCCCGTTCTCGGCAACTGCCTTGGGCTGGCTATAAATGGAGGCCCCGAGCTCGCCTTCGACCCAGCACCACTCCTCCACATCACCAGAACCGCGCCCAGCCGCTAGGAGGATCTCGAGGAGGCCTTCTTCCCCGACTCCGGCCGCCCCCATCCGCTTCGGGCTCTGGCAAGATTCTCTCTAGTGAGTGCACCCCCGCTCCCCAAACTGTGCCAGTAGCATCCTAGTGCACCCGCTTGCCTGACCCGCGCTTCAATTTGGAGTTTGCAGCTCCCTTCGGAGAGAATCATCCTTGACCGAACCACCGTCCGCCGGAGTGGAGGCCGCCGTCGACGTGGTGCTCGCCGATGACCAACTCCACCACCCACAGACGCGGGAGAACTCCGTGAGTCCGTAGGTACCTTCCACTCCCCCTACCTCACCGTGGATCGACGCCGGCGACCACCGCGAGCCTCGAGCGCCGGTGAGACTCTGTTCTGAATTTCAAACCTGACGGGTGGGACCCCCTCGTCAGCCTCTCCTCTTTTATTCGAAACGTTTTCTGAAAGCGCCTTCGGGCAAAGTACGTTTTCCCTTTGGGTCGGCGTATTTCTAACCGAAACGTTTTCTATTTTTAAACTAGCCCCTGGAAAGTTTCTGTTTCATCACAGATTAGTCCCTGGACTAAAACCTTAATAACTTTTAAACAGAAGATGATTTTGAGTTGATTCTTTTTCTGTCATGTTTATTTTTCTATCTAGTTTTTTTATCATATTTATTTGAAAAATATTTGGAACAATTTCTATGCGCGCACGGTATTTACGTTAGTATCCGTTTTCTTTTATAACGTAGATAGTGAAGGAAGTGACGGAGCCGCAAACTTCGCCGAGCTAGACTCCGACTACTCCGAACCAGGCAAGCATATTTGAACCTTTGATATGATGAGTGTTTTTCATGATTGCTTGAGTGGTTCTTTCATGACATGTTTATATAAGCATTTGTGAATGTTATATTTCATGCAAAGCAAGCTGCAAGTGAGCTTCGAAATTTGATGTGTTCATATGATGGTGAGATAACCTGATCATGTGGTGGCATGATAGGTTGCAAGCTGGTATTGTTGAAGCATGCCAGTTTTATGTCAACCGTTTAACTCCAGTATTAACGTGGACCAAGTCTTGTTCCCGTTCGTCCCCTTTTTGTGCCGCCACATGTCTTCCGCAAAGAATGCGGTTTAGTCAGTTGAAAACCTCTTTCCTTGTACACACCAAATAGAGGGGCCGTGATGAGGGTTCCATGGCCCTGGATTAAAGCCTGTCATCCGGTTAGGGGCATGGGTGTTTCGGTTGGGACCATGAGGGGGCACCCTTAGAGCCTGTGATATAAATTTGATCCCATGCTATTCGAGGTTGTAGCCTCCCGTCTTAGAGTTTTTCTTGAGCGTTGCCTAGGGTGATTCTGGCAGCGGAATGTGGAATGGTGTGTTTGGTTAGATGTGTTTCTCCTAAAATACCGTAAACGGAACTAGTCCTTTGTGACTCTGAAATCCGTTGGTTGTGGTTAAAGAGTACAAACTCTGCAGAGTCAAAACCATTTGAGTAACCATGTCCATGGTCAAGGACTTGAACAACATCTCGATGTCGATTGTCGGTCTCGGTGTCAATCTCGATGTCAGCCCCGGTGGATCTCCGGAGAATAAGCATGAAACTGAGAGTGGTAAACCCGGCTGAATGTTATTCCTGTGGATGGACTATCCAGTTTATTGTCATGTACCAAGTATTTTCGTGGAATGCTGTTACCTTCATGAGCTACTTGAATTCGAATGATGAGATATAAGCCCTTTATGTGATGTCGCTCAGACGTCCGACTGTGGCATTCTTGTTATTTACTTTTGATATAAGCCCTTTAAGTGATGTCGCTCAGACATCCGATTGTGGCATTCTTGTTATTTACTTTTGATATAAGCCCTTTATGTGATGTCGCTCAGACGTCCGACTGTGGCATCCTTGTTATTTACTTTCATTATAAGCCCTTTTCGAGATGTCGCTTAGACGTCCGACTGTGGCACGTACTATCAACGTTTTAATATAAGCCCTTTATGTGGTGTCGCCCCGACGGCCGATCATGCATGTTAATTTATTTTTACCTTCGAGGCGCCGCCTGGACACCGATTGGTCTTGATTATTTTATTGGGATTCCGGAGGACTACCACCGACTTCCTTTTTATTTAACATGCGTGCAAATTTATTATCTGAAGCGCATTATTAGTCTGCTCATGTGCATCATGTTTGCATTTGTTATATCTTATGTCCAAACTGTCTTGCGAGTACATTCAAAGTACTCACCTGGCTTGTTAATTTGGCCAGATGTTGACGAAGGCGGTCTTATGGATGAAGAGTACGATAGCAAGTCCGACACCTAGAGGAGTCCCAGTCAGTCCCGTGCGATCCTGGAATTGGTCACTTGTGTTATATACGCTTCCGCTACCTTAATAAAAATCATCGAGCCTCACTCCGACGCTTGATGAGCTGTAAGATTTTGGAGCCATGTCACCCACTTCACTGTGACATATCCACCACCACTTTTATTATGAGTCAGTAGTTATGCCGCCATACTCTTTGTGTCATACCCGCCTTTATGTATTATATCGGCATGCTTGTAATAAATTGTTGAGAAGCCTCAGCTCAACCTTGTATAATATTTAGTACTTCTGGATTTCTGTATCAAGGATTTGTCTACCAGTAAGGAGGATTTTTCTATACTGGTCGGATAAAATGGTCAATTTTTCAATTAATATTTTATTGGAAAACCGGTCCTGACATCAACTTAGAGCAAGCACCTGCGATGGTGGAGTACGAGAGATGAACTCATCATGTAGACTTGGGACTTCAACTTCATTAGCAGTAGAAGTGAAAAATCTAGAGAGTCTCTGTTTGCGTTGGTCCGGAGGACCACCAACATCCCATAACTTACTCTTTTCCTTCCTATTTTCTGATTGCCTTATGAAGTCAAAACCAAAATAAGATGAATAAAATTAGCTCTGCATAACTGGTTGTTGCATGATACAGACAAACACTACTTTGATGTAAGGCAATCGCATGATAGGAGGATGGAATATATACAAAAAAAGATAGCATTGCATATTCAGACGTACGATAGGAGGATGGAATATGTATGAAAAACAGTAAGCAGAAGGCATTTCAATAAAATTAGAAGAAATGAAAGCTAGGCACCATATGAACATGCAACCAATATCACTCTATCAGGTAAAAAGTCTCTCGTCGTAAGTGCCATTTCGAGAAATTAGAAGCAGTGCAAGCTAGAAGACAATGCAAGATGCAACCTACATCACACTCCCAAGTTAAATGTGTCTTATGGGTAAGTGATCATTGCAGGTATAGGTTGTAAGCTACGCAGATGCAATTCAACAAAATCAGAAGCAATACAAACTAGACATCATACGGAACACGCAACCACATATAACAGTTCCAAGTTAGAGCAAGCACCTGTGATGGTGGAGTAGGGGAGATGTGCTCATCATCTACACATATGTTCTAGAAATAGGAACATGTGTCATATTCACAGTCATTATGTGTAAAGTAAGCAGATGTAATTCAACAAAGTTAGAAGCAATACAAGCTAGACATCATACGCAACATGCAACCACATATAATAGTGCCAAGTTAGAGCAAGCACCTGTAATGGTGGAGTAGGGGAGATGTGCTCATCATCTACACAACTACGTTGACTACCCATCCTTGTGTTGTCTTGCGAATCTTGTAGGGAGGATGGCGGAGTAGAATCTGTAGAGACCCTCTGTTTGAGTTGCTCCGAAGGACCACCATCATCCACTGCCCGACTAATTTCCTTTAGTTGTATTGATTTTGCATTGTGAAGGAAAATCGATAAGAAAAAGGAATAAAATTTGCTCTTCAGAACTCATTCATGCATGATACTAACGAACACTACTCGGATGAAAGGCAAACACATGATACGAGGATGGAATATGTACGAAAAACAGGACGACATGACATATTCACACCTATGATGTGGTAACTAAGCAGAAGGCACTTCAACAAATTAGAAGCACTGCAAGCTAGATACCATATGGAAGGTGCAATCAATATCACTCTGCCAAGTTAATACTGTCTCGTCATAGGTGGCGTTCATCAAACTAGAACCACTACATGCTAGAAATCATATTCAAGATGCAAATCAATATCACACTGCCAACTTAAAGGTGTTCCATCATAAGTGACTGATGCAGGATACACAAGAAGAGTAGTTTCATGTAAGAACATGGTGTGATAGACATATATAGTATGTACCAAAAACAGGAAAGCGTGTCATATTCACACGGATCATGTGTAAGCTAAGCAGATGCAATATACACTAATTAGGAGCAATACAAGCTAGACACCATATGCAACATGCAACCAGATATCACACTGCCAAGTTAGAGAAACCACCTTGGATGGTGGAGTAGGGGAGCGGAGACTTGGAACTTGTAATGCACTAGCAGTACAAGGAGAATCCATATAGATGCTCCGTTTACGTTGCTGCAGAGGACCACCATCATCGCCTTCCTTACTCTTTTCCTTCCTCTTTTTTGGTTTTTCCTTGTCAAGTCAAACCCACAAGAAAAAGGAATAAAATTTGCTCTTCAGAACTCATTGATGCATGATACTGACGAACACTACTTTCATGTAAGGCAAACGCATGATAGTAGGATGTAATATGTATGAAAAACAGGATGGCATGACATATTGACATGCATGATGTATAAAGTGTAAACTAAGCACAAGGTGTTTGAACTAGTTAGAAGTAATGCAAGCTAGAAACCATATGAAAGATGAAACCAATATCACTCTGCCAAATTAAAAGGGTGGCCTAACAAATGTATTTGACCAAATTAGAAGAAATACATAGCAACATGCTAGAAATAATATGCAATATGCAGCGAATAAAGGTGTCTCATCGTAAGTGATTGATGCAGGATGCAAAAGAGAGGTAGTTTCATGTAAGAACATGGTTAACACATAGATGTAGTGTGTACCAAAAATAGGAAGGCATGTCATATTCACAGGTATAATGTGTAAACTAAGAAGATGCAATTTACCCAAATTAGAAGCATTACAAGCTAGACACTGTATGCAACATGCAACCACATATCACACTGCGAAGTTAGAGAAAGCACCTGCGATGGTGGTGTAGGGGAAGTGCGGTCTTCAAGTACAGAGCTACGTTCAATATCTTCATTTAGGCTTGTTGTTTCTTGAGAATCATGTGGAGAGGATGAAACTGCACTCTTTATAAGAGTAGTGTGTCCCATACTAACCCACATGCGCGACTGTCTCATCATAAGCGATAGATGTAGGATACACAAGAACAATAGTTTGATGTAAGAACATGGTGTGATAGGCAGATGTAGTATGTACCAAAAACAGGAAGGCGTGTCACATTCACATGTATAATGTGTAAGCTAAGGAGATACAATTTAACAAATTAGGAGCAATACAAGCTATGCACCATATGCAACATGCAACCAGATATCCAAGTGCCATGTTAGAGCAAGCACCTGGGGTTGTGGAGTAGGGGAGATGAGATTTGGAACTTGCACTGCAGAAGGAGTAGCAGGAGAATCTGCAGAGAACATCTGTTTCGTTTGCTCCAGAGGACCACCATCATTCCGTGCCTTCGTCCTTTTAGATTTTTCCTTGTCAAGTAAACACACAAGAAAAAGGAATGAAATTCGCACTTCCAAATTCGTTGATGCATGATACTGACGAACACAAATTTTTATGTATGGCAACCACATTGTAGGAGGATGGAATATGTACGAAAAATGCTAAGCAGAAGGCATTTCAACAAATTGGAAGCAATGCAATCAAGACACCATATGAAAGATCCAACCAAAATCACTCTACCAAGTTAGATGTGTCTCATTATAAGTGGCACTTCAACAAATTAGAGGCAATACATGTTTGAAATGATATGCAACATGCAACCAATATTACACTATCAATTTTAAGGTGTCTCGTCAGAAGTGATTGATGAGGGATACACAAGAAAAGTAGTTTGATGTAAGAACATGGTTAATAGAAAGCCGTAGTATGTACCAAAAACAGGAAGACATGTCATATTCACAGGTATAATGTGTTAACTAAGCAGATGCAATTTACCCTAATTAGAAGCATTACAAGGTAGACACCATATGCAACATGCAACCACATATCACACTGCCAAGTAAGAGCAAGCACCTACGATGGTGGTGTGGGGGAATTGTGGTCATCAACTCGAGAGTTACATTGACTATCTTCATTTAGCCTTGCTGTTTCTTGAGAATCATGTGGGGAGGATGACACTGCACTCTTTAAACAAGCAGCGCGTCTCACAGTAACCCACTGGGGTGACTGTCTCATCATAAGTGATTGATGAGGGATACAAAAGAGCATTAGTTTGATGTACGAACATGGTTAATAGACATACATAGTATGTATCAAAAACAGGAAGGCATGTCATTATCAAAGGTATAATGTGTAAAGTAAGAAGATACAATTTAACCAAATTGGAAGCAATACAAGCTAGACGCCATATGAAGCATGCAACCACATTTGACAGCGCGAAGTTAAAGCAAGCACCTGGGATGGTTGTGTGTGACAATTGAGATCATCAACTGCAGAGCTACGTTTACTGTCTCCATCTGCTAGCACTGCACCCTTTTGAGCGCTGAAACGCTTAGTTGTTATCTTCGAATTACACTGGAGCAGTGTCTTTTCTTTTTTGTATTCATCAACACTGCGTCAGAGTCTGAAATACCCATGCATAAAAAAATAGTGTGAGTATGGGTGAAGTGTGTGCACAAGTAGTACTGTGTAAAGGTAGCAGATAGCAGGTCGGTGAGAAATAAATGACGGGAGACATATGATAGCTCTACAACATGCATGGCACACAAAATTACTAGATTCTAGGACTTTGAAATATGAGCACAGGGATGGATGGGAAATGCAGATGCTCCTCCAGCACACCACAAGGTGTGGTCCTATGAAAATAATAGTCGACTGAAAACAAATAGGTCAGTTGATTTTTTCTGCACCGTCCGATGTACAAAGAACGGGCAGATCGCCTTCATCTACCTCCAGCCAGTCAGTGTTACGATCTTCCTCCAAACGCCAGCGATCATCGGCCCAGTCCTCTGCCTCCGCCCTCCCCTCGACCTCACTGCACCGCCATGCTTGGCACTGCCTTCGGCCATCCCTTCAAGCCTCGTCGACCTCCAGATCGGGCGCAAGCAGCTCCTGCACCCACACCCCTATGATAGACACCGATGCGCCGCTTCCCCGGCGAACATGCGGACTAGGTGCTCCGCGCACCTAAGTGGGTGCTGCTTCTTTTAATTGCGATTCGACTGACCTTGAATTGAAATCTAGGCGGGCTACTGACCTCTAGCAAAGGTGAAATAGTAAATGGGAGGAAACCTTGTGCATTTAGTATCACGAAGAAGATGCAGTAAGAAGCGCTCAACTAGTTTCTTTCATGGGATGAATACGGTGTGAGAAGAGACGTAAGATTTGCACGAATAAGGGAAGAGGAGTACCTCTTTCCGCTGGCAGTGCTATGTCCTCCTTCTGGTTTTCCAACAATCTTCTTCTGGTTCACTAGAAACGTGAAGTTGTGGAGGACAATGGAGCCTTGGACGAACCCATGGCCAAGTTCTTGAGTGTGCTGCAGTGGCCGTCTGTCGGCAGCGGGGAACCAGATCCGAGGCGGTGAACGACGGCGTAGCGGGAACAACTCTGGTGCGGTGGACAATTGCGACAGTGGAGCAGCAACAGTGAGGCGCAGGATGGCGTGGTCGAAGTGGTTCTGGTACGGCGCACGTCGGCGTCGGCATCGTGGAGGCAACTCTACCTCGGCTTCAGCTGCTATGTCCTTGAGGGCGTTCCGGTTGCGGTTGCGTTGGACGATGACGTCGGGGTACCGTCTTTGGTGTGATGGAGGAGGGCGGTGGTGGATTGGGCGCGATGGGGTGGAGGACGGAGGAGGCTGGGGTTTCGCGGCTGGTGGAGAGGGCGTTTTGGTGCCCACGGAGTATGAATGTGGAAATGGAGGGAGGGGGAACTAAGGGGGAACAATGTTTCGGTTTGGGAGAATGTTGGCAGCTGGAATTCTGGGCTGGAAAAGGAGCAAATATTGGAGACCTATTCTGTGCAACTCCAAAAGCCTGAAACTCGACGGAATGTCTTAAAATAAATAAAGAAAAATCATCGCCAAAGATGAAGGCCAGGGGGCCCACACCCTGCTCACGAGGGTGGGGGGGGGCGCCCCCCTGGGGCGCGCCCCCCTACCTCGTGGGCCCCCTGGTGGCTCTCCGATGCCCATCTTCTCCTATATGAAGTCTTTCGATGAGAAAAAAAATCAAAGACAACCTTTCGGGACGAGACTCCGCCACCACGAGGCGGAACCTTGGCGGAACCAATCTAGGGCTCCGGCGGAGCTGTTCTGCCGGGGACACTTCCCTCCGGGAGGGGGAAATCATCGTCATCATCATCACCAACGCTCCTCTCATCGGGAGAGGGAAATCTCCATCAACATCTTCACCAGCACCATCTCATCTCCAAACCCTAGTTCATCTCTTGTATCCAATTCTTGTTTCCAAGTCCGGGATTGGTGCTAGTAGGTTGCTAGTAGTGTTGTTTACTCCTTGTAGTTGATGCTAGTTGGTTTATTTGGTGGAAGATCATATGTTCAGATCCTTTATGCATATTATTACCCCTCTGATTATGAACATGAATCTGCTTTGTGAGTAGTTACGTTTGTTCCTGAGGACAAGGGAGAAGTCTTGCTATTAGTAGTCATGTGAATTTGGTATTCGTTCAATATTTTGATGAGATGTATGTTGTCTAACCTTTAGTGGTGTTATGTGAACGTCAACTACATAACACTTCACCATTATTTGGGCCTAGAGGAAGGCATTGGGAAGTAATAAGTAGATGATGGGTTGCTAGAGTGACAGAAGCTTAAACCCAAGTTTAAGCGTTGCTTCGTAAGGGGCTGATTTGGATCCACTTGTTTCATGCTATCGTTAGGTTTACCTTAATACTTTTGTTGTAGTTGCGGATGCTTGCACTAGAGGTTAATCATAAGTGGGATGTTTGTTCAAGTAAGAACAGCACCGAAGCACCCGTCCACCCACATATCAAATTATCAAAGTACCGAACGTGAATCATATGAACGTGATGAAAACTAGCTTGACGATATTCCCATGTGTCCTCGGGAGCACTTTTCCTATTATAAGAGTTTGTTCCGGCTTGTCCTTTGCTACAAAAAGGATTGGGCCACCTTGCTGCACCTTATTTACTTTTGTTACTTGTTGCTCGTTACAATTTACCTTATCACAAAACTATCTGTTACTACTTATTTCAGTACTTGCAGAGAATACCTTGCTGAAAACCGCTCATCATTTCCTTCTGCTCCTCGTTGGGTTCGACACTCTTACTTATCGAAAGGACTATGATAGATCCCCTATACTTGTGGGTCATCAAGACTCATTTCTGGCGCCGTTGCCGGGGAGTGTAGCGCCTTTGGTAAGTGGAATTTGGTAAGGAAAATTTTATATAGTGTGCTGAAATTTTCTGTCACTTGTTACTATGGAAAGTAATTCTCCGAGGGACTTGTTCGGGGTATCTTCACCCCGTCCAGTAGAGCAAAGAGTTGCTCCTCAACCTACTAAACCTGTTGAAAATGAAACTCCTTTTGAAGTTCCTTCGGGTATGATGGAAAAACTGCTGGCTAATACTTTTACAGGAGATGGAACAAAGCATCCTGATGAACATCTACTCTATGTGGATGAAGTTTGTGGATTATTTAAGCTTGCAGGTATACCTAATGATGTTGTTAAGAAGAAGGTCTTCCTTTATCTTT